>CM062807.1:1149562153-1150762153 GCA_031772625.1 Pinus tabuliformis
CATTACTAGAATCTGCATCCAGAGTTAAATCCAAGAGGAATGGCGGAAAAAGGGAAGAAAAAAAATATTTATACCATGCAACAAGACCATGAATCTAATTCAAACTATGAGGTGAAGGTCATAGTTGTTGGATGTGCAAGTGTTGAACCAATTGACCTAGGTTTTGATTTAGGAGATGAGATGGAGATCACAGTTTTTGGGATTGCAGGCGATGGACCAATTGAATTGAGTTATGATTCATGCGATGAGACGAAGATTGCATCAGGTATTGTACGAAAGATAAGAAGAGAACCAAAGAGTGCATGGCACCAAGAACTTGAGGAGATCAACCAAATCATTGAAGCATAGAATGTTGGACTAAGAAGACTTCTACGAGAAGTAGAAAAGGAAAAGCACGGATTGAAACTTTAGCCATAAGCCATAATTGGAGAGGCCTTGGAAAAGTGGAAGAGCAATGAAGGCTTAGAAAATCCATCATCAACCACTTCAAAATCAGGAACTGAGTTAAAAAAGTGTCATTGATTCTTCAGTTTCATGTTCTCATTATAATGATGATTTTGGTGCTTTTGAAAAGCACACTACAGGAATGGTTTGAAGCGAATGAAGAAGATGAGATATGAAGGAAAGGGCCTAGGTTTTTGATCTAGAATTGGAGTGGGTGATTTCTTCCTCTTTTCCAAAATCAAATAAAACAAAAATAGGACCATGATGACACTTTGTAAGAAAAATGGGTCTTGAACAAACAGGTTTCTAATGTCTCTTCAAGTCATGAATTAGTATTCACATGTAACTTAACATAACAACATATAACTCGTGCAGGCATAATGAAGAGATAACAAAATATTTGTTGACGAAGTTCACCCCTCCTGGGCTACATCTCTAAGCCTGCCAACATAGCTAGACCACTCATATATTCAGTAGAAAATTGGAGTACATAAACAGTTAGTTGATGATAAACAAGTGGTTATTACCCCTACAAGGTAATTTTCTCCTACAAAGAACTCTCACAAGCAATGCAACTCAAATCATCTCCTACAAAGATGTCATACTCCAACTGAAATGAGCTAAAATGAGCATGTGAGCACTTCAATTCCACATTGAAGCACATAACAAAACTTCCCTCAACATAACATAATGAGAAAAGTGAACCTGAGCTAAACCCTACAAGTTACAACTGTCTTAGTAGACTTCTGAAGGTAAAAATACCCCTACAAGGCCTTCTTCATGCTCAACACCTTCCAAAATTGCTTCCAAATCCTGATTGATCCATACATATTTTGTCTCAAAACTGCAAAAAGGCTACTTATATGTGCTCAAATAAGAAATTAGAGGTCACCAATGGATTCAAAACATCCAAAAACCCTAAGTGGCCTCTCTATGAGCTCAATTTCGCCAAAAACTCCAAAAGTTATCACTCTCCAAAGATCTATATGAATTTAATTATTAACTATCCTACAATTTTGACTGTCTGTCTAGTGGTTCTAAAATTCTGCCCCGAATTCCACTAACCGAGTGAAAATTCGCCCTCTGCCAGTGCATTTTGTAGGATCATTAAATTGCCTAATGAGGCCTTAACTCAAAAATTATGGCCATATGGGCCACATAGGGCCGAGGGTTTGGCCTTAACACATTCCCTAGTTGGTTAAGCCCTTAAATCTTGGGCACATGGTCATGTGGGGTGCCACGAGTCCAAGGGCTAGGCTAACCACCCGCACTTCCCGCTAGGACCCTTAAAATTTGGCACACTCTCACTTTGGCATCCAAAGCAGCGGGGGCTAGTCCCCACTTCGTAGCACCTCTGCCTTCCGCCCAGAGCCACGATCCTATGGGTAGTGGGTACGATCGAGGGTCAGGGTTGGAAGCCAGCCCCTTCCTCCAAAAAGGCGTCGAAAAAAATGTTAAATAGAATTTTGGTCCTTTTAATATTAAGAACCACTGTGTAGTGTATTGGTAGAGAACTTCATTGTTGGAATAGAGGTCATGAGTTCGAACCCCAATTGGGCCTCCAACCGACCCATGCAAAAATTTTAGTTGACCTCAGGGTGCCACGTCTTAGCCCATGACTAAGCCACATGGCACCATATTACTGGTCCACCACAAACCAATCAAATGTGCCAAAAACCAAAAAATGGATGATGCCACTTGTCAGCTTATGGTTGGCTCATACGTGTACGATCACCATGCTAACTCAACAGTACATTCAACCTAGTCAACTGCCCTGCTCAAAATTTCATATTTGGGAAAATGATCAGAACGTGATATCTGGAGCATACGGTGTCGGATTGAGGTGAAATGAACGTCGTTGGATTCAAAATGATGAGCACTTTGATTTGGCGCTAGTTTCAATACTTTTTGGGCACTTTCATTTTTGCGCTAAAAAATTATCACTTGATCACACCTCCCCACTAGGAACTTTTGGACTCCAAAATTTTACTTCTATAGTCAATTTAAAGAGGGTGGAACTCAAAAACACCCAAAAAGTCAATCAAAAACGCATAATTTTCAATTGGTGCCCTTCAAGCCCCAATCAAGGCACTTCACCTATCTTCTTCGTGAAGACCTACTGTCCTGTTAAAAATTGAGGCAACATTCTTATTGCTAATGCAAGAATAAAATACTGATGAGTGGAATCTAAACATTCTCTTTAATCTCATCTTTACATGGCTCAAAAACACTTCATTTTGAAGTTAAAATGTTGAAGACAAACTTGATTCCCTCTTGGAATTCAGAAACAACATAAACTTGCTTTAACATCTTCAAGTTGAGCTTGTACATAAGAAGTACATTGCTGCAAAATTTTCCATGATATAATTGGCCTGGCCTACAAAACATAGTCATCTTGAAACAAAGATTCTATTAACACAAGTTTCCTATCAAATACTTCTATTAGTGAGTACATGAAAACTTGTAGACAACTTGGAATTACTATCTTGTGCATTCACAAAAATCCTTGAGCGTGTGGACTAAGTAAGTCAATACATACATCAATTGAAAAACATCTACTTGTTGAACATAGTGACAATGATTGTTCACTTTACAAAAATACCTAAACAGGTGAATAACAACAAGTAATTACAAAATTTACAAAACAAATTTACAATAAGTCTACCCAAACTTTGCCTCTCATAGGCTTATGGGTTCTCTTCTTGCATCTGCTTTGTCTTGAAGGTTGTTTAGGATTGTTGTGAGTCCTCTTTGCCACCTCTTGTTTTATGTTGCACAACCTCTTTACCTTTCTTTGAACAAAGATCTGGATGTAACTTCCAACATCATTCAGTGCCATGCATCTTGCAATGAGTACAGAAGAACTTCCTCTTGTTTGCTGACATAGAAGTTCTCTCATGTGAAGGAGAGTCATTATGCTTGATGCCTAGAATTTGATTCATTCTTTTAACCATTATCATATGTTTCTCACATACAACCATGCAATGGTCAAATGCATCACAAAATGTACAAGGGTACTTATTCCACAAGTATTCAAAATTTTCATGCATTGGAAAACCCATGAGAGTTATACCTGTCTCTAGGGCTGCAACTTTGATGGAGTGGAGTGGACAATGCCATGCAAGGTCCCTTCAAGCATTCATCTTGCTTGGGAGATGAATGAACATTGTCACAAGGTGGTGACATCTCATCCTCAGATGGTTGATGTGCCTCAAGCCATTTGGAGCATTCTCCAAACTCCCTTCGACCATATCCCAATCCTTGATACTTCGGTCTCTCCTCAACCATAATTGGATTGGTAATACCTTGGCCATTTATGTCGAGGCCTCCACCTTCATAACCCATCTTGGAAAGCAACTTCATACCTATGCCTTTAGTATGTTGCTCAAACACTACAAAAGAAGTGTTATGCACATAAACAGAAGGAATGGTACTTGAGATGTTAATTACCTCCTTAAACTTGTCATTCATCTTTTCAGCTTTTGATGATGATGATGATGGCCAACTTGTAGATGACTCTAGCCACCCACTCTTATCCACTGGCATATGGTGTGCTTCTTGAATATGTTTTCAAAATGCACATGCATCATCTTCCACATATGGTCCAAAACCACTATTTGAACCATGACCACATATTGGCTTCATTCTGGAGGTTTCTCTTGCTAGTATAGGAGTAGAACTTTCTGCAACTTGCTCTTCAAACACATGCTGCAACTGAAGTCGCATGTGCCTCTTCTCCTCTTCAACCATCTCTAACATCCTTCTCAATTCTATGTTCTCCATACGAAGAGCCAAATTCTTGCTCCTCTAGCTCTTAGAGACTGATCCGCATTTAAACAAGAACACAACAAATTATAGATATAACCATAAATATAGAGTTGTAGCAGAAATAACACTTCATTTCATTAATATCAAATACTAAAATATGCTTACAAACAGAATGGAAATAAGACTAGCTCGGGGGATGGTAAATTATCTCTAAGAAGAGATGTGGAGGCTACATAACTCTAAACTCAGTTATAATGAGGCTCAAGGGTCTTTTTATTATTAAAACAATAAGAGACAACCCTAAACAACCAAAACCGTAGCCCGAGGAGATGTAATACCAAGAGTTTATGGGCTGCGTTGGGGTTAGTTGGGTAGCCAACTTCCCGGGGTTGTAACTTGGTCATATTATCTCTTATTGACGCGTATGATACCTCATTGGAAATATCTCTCTGAGGAATATAGCTGCTAACACAAAGGAATTTTGCAAAAAAAACGTCGATTAGGGCCTCAAAACAGCTCCAGAAGTTCAGGACCAAAAAACTGCCAAAAATAGTAAATCGTGCTACAATTAAGGAAACTGAAAAAATGAAAGAGATAGTGGAGGGGGTCCAAGTTGGATAGGTGAGTGGCCACCAACATCCACCTGGCTCATTCCTCCCCCCTTAGGAAGAAATGGTCGCCATTGCGTTGAGTGCCTCAATGAGATGGGGAAACTTCTGTTGAACTTGGTCCCTGGTGAGATGTTCTACAATCTTTGATGTGTCTAGTAATGGTGGGAAGCATGGTCGAGGGTGGTCCACATTGAACACTCGGTGCAAGCCAAGGAATGGGGGAATGTTGTGCACCAAATCATTGTTTCCCGCAGCCTTGGTAATGGTGTAAGGACCATATCTGAGTGATCTAAGCTTTCATTGGGCTCTTGTAAGGCGTTCTTTCTGCAAATTCAACCAAACTTTGTCGCCCACCTAAAACTTGTGTGCGCACGATGTTGATCATGTCATTGATTGTACTTGGCATTTACCACAATGGAGTGGCGATATATCGGCCCGTTGGGTAGAGGTGCTCCAAGAGTTAGATCAAATGGATGCTTGACCTGACAGTGCAATAGTATCCCTGTGGGTGAGGAAAAGATGTCCCTATATTCTTTCATGATCGTATCCACCTGATTCTGCTATGTGGAGGAACCCTTCCCAGGGGCCATGGATGTGGCTACGATCTTCCCCTTACTTTGAGAGTGAACCAGAAAGAAAATAAATTTCCTAGTATGAGATATGATCTTACTGCATTTCTTAGCAGAGATCAAAGAGGTAGCGGTAGGTGGGGCTACCTCCGTTATCCTGTATAACGTATTACCCAAAGAAATAATCACAGAGAGAGGTCTAGACTCATATACATCATGTCTCTTCCATAAGTATGGTTGTCCTAATAATACATCACAAGTGTCGAGAGGAGCAACATCACACAATACCTCATCTGTGAAGGGCTTGATGTTGTAGGGAAGGCGGCACTACTAGCTGACTTGAAGATCTCGTCCTTGGTGAAGCCACCCAATGTTGTACAGCTACGGGTGTGGTATGGTCAGTAGGCCCAGCCACTTCACGACCTCTGCTGAAATGAGGTTCTTTTGGCTACCACTGTCGACAATGAATTACAGCGGCGAACCCTTCACCCATATTTGTGAATGGAAAATACGCTCCCCCTCCTCTGGAACTTCGGGCTCATTCTTATGGATCTTGGCAGTGGCCACAGTGGTGCTGGGCTCCGCATCAATAATCTGCTTCCCTTTGTCATTTGTTTTGTCAGGTTATGACTCAAGATCGGAACATGCATCTGATTCTGAAGCCTTCAACTCGGCCACCAGCGACTGCTTGGCCCGACACTCACTTGTGTTGTGAGTGGGGATCTGATGGATCTCACACCACTTTCATGTGTCCTTCTTTGACTTTGTGGTGATGTTATTTTCTTGCAGCTTCGACGGCTTATCTTGGGTCACCCCTCCTTGGCTTTTTCCTTTATTCTTCGAATTCGCAGATCTAAAGTCTCGCTTCTTTTGTTTAAACTTTTGCTCGATCTTAACAGCGTATCGATACATGTGACAAGCAAGGATATTTCCAGGAACTCCATCTCGTCCTGGATGTACCTGTGTAGGCAACTGTGGTATTTGAGTACCAAATTCCGCTCAGAATCCTAGACTCTTTTTGCTGCCCATTCTTGCAACTTGGTCAACTAGTGCTTTGATACCAAACTGATCTGAAATTGGAGTAGGTGATTTCTTCCTCTTTTCCAAAATAAAATAAAAACAAAAATAGGATTGTGTTAACACTTTGCAAGATAAAATTCGTCTTGAACAAACAGGTTTCCAATGTCTCTTCAAGTCATGAATTAGTATTCACATGTAACTTAACATAAGCAACATAACAACATATAACTCATGCAAGCATAATAAATAGATATAAAAAAGTTGTGTTGACGGAGTTCACCCCTCCTGGGCTACATCTCTGAGCCTGCCAACATAGCTAGACCACTCATATATTCAGTAGAAAAATTGGAGTACATAAACAGTTAGCTGATGATAAACATGTGGTTATTACCCCTACAATGTAATGTTCTCCTAAAAATAACTCTCTTAAATAGCAACAACTCAAAGCACTCCTACAAATATGTCATACTCCAACTAAAATGATCTAAAATGAGCATGTGAGCACTTCAATTCCACATTGAAGCACATAACAAAACTTCCCTCAACAACAACTATTGTAGTAGACTTCTGAAGGTGAGAATACCCTACAAGGCCTTCTCCATGCTCAACACCTTCCAGAACTGCTTCCAAACCCTGATTGATCCATACACCTTTTGTATCAAACCTGCAAAAAGAATACTTAGATGTGCTCAAATCAGAAATTAGAGGTCACCAATGGATTCAAAACATCCAAAAACCCCTAAGTGGACTCTTTCTGAGCTCAATTTGGCCAAAAATTATCGCTCTCCAAAGCTCCATATGAATTTAACTGTTAGTTGTCCTACAATTTTGACCGTTCGTCTAACGGTTCTACAATTCTGCCTTGAATTCCGCTAAATGAGCGACAAATTTGCCCTTCGCCGGTGCATTTTGTAGGATCATTAAATTGCCCAATGACCCCTTAACTCCAAAAATTATGGCCATATGGGCCACATAGGGCCAAGAGCTAGGCCTTAACGCCTGCCCTCGCCAGTTAAGCCCTTCAATCTCGAACACGTGGTCATGGGGGGTGCCACGGGTCCAAGGGCTAGGCTAACTGTCCACCCTTCCCACCGGACCCCTTAAACTTTGTCACACGTTCATGTTGAGGTCTGTTATCAGGAAAACTAGTGTCCATTCAGAGCTACTAGTCCCACTAAGATGAGTAGCTATCTTAGAAATAAACAAACCAAAGTTACTTGTGTTTTCCTTTATGAGAGATAGATGAGAGAGAAGCAGAGAGCACCAACCTCAGTCTTTCACTAGTCTCCTTGCTTGTTTCCTCTCTCCCTTGATAGAGCTTTTTCTACTCCTTTCTCACTTGTCCCGCTTCAGAGAACACCTGTAGAGTCAAAGCAGCAAAATACCATCAAAGCATAAAGATCTATAACCATAAACAATATAGGATCAGATGTACATTAACCATACAAATGCATATATAAATACAAGATTCAGATATATAAAAATATATGGAGGAAAACTCAAATAGCTTTATTAATAGAAGTAGTAGAAGAGAGGATTACAACCAAGTTTTCTGATCCAGCATCATCCTCATAGCATGAAAGTCCTCTTCACCTCATAAAAAGCAAGATCACCCAACAATACAATGTCTCAAAGAGAAACCAGCAGCACTTCCTTACAAATTACAAAATTGCAACCTCTGGATCTCTAGGATGAGGGATCCATATATAGATGTTTGCAGGAGAGTGAGTCAGCTTCTGGGATTTTGATTAGTGTCATTTCACTGATAGTTCTTGGTTCCACTTGGAGATTTCATGATCTCTTACTCATCCCTGGGCGAATTCAGAGAGGCAAGTGTCATATGAGTAGTTTCTAGAAGATTCTTTGAGTTTCCACCTAGCAAACTGCCTCTGCCATTTGTCTGCTCTCGCTCATCGCACCCTACAGAAGGGATTTTTAGTATGCATCGCACCCTCTGTGTGTAGCAGGTGAGATGCATCACACCCTTAGCATGGAGCAATCTATATGGTCCAGTTTTGACCAGTTCTAAGCAGTTTTTCAGGGAGAACTTCTGGGAAATGATGTAATCAGTTGACCTTGATCTTTTAGGGTATGAAACAACACTTTTAGGGGTTTGAGAGCCCTTGGTTTATGGACATATGTGATTGGGGTTGCAGTGCCCAAATATGTCTATAACAGTTGCCCCCTAAAGCATGAGGTTGTAAATCTTCTGATGTCGGGTGAAATTCTTTATCATGAGGATCTGAGGTTTTTCGAACTAGAAGGTGACCTGTAATAAGATACACTACAATACATTATCTTCATAATATTTTCATGATCTAGCTGAGGCGAGCATTGCCATGCTTAGCTTTATAAATTCATTTTCATGTGCATAGGACAGACAATTGTCTATGTGGCAGGCTGATGATTCTGGTAAAGCCATCATCCCTTAGTTTGGATGATTATATTTGCAGCTATGATGTACATTTGATGTCTTTATTTCCCTGAATATATCATAGCCTGGATGGATGAAACTAGATCCGAGGTCTTCAAACTCGTTCAATCTTCGCCCGAAGTACAAGTCGATCCATGTGAAAATATGTTATGATGTTGAACATGGAAAGACATCACCTAATTACCAGCCAATGATGTAAGTTGTTAACAGGTGCGAGAGGAATCACCGATAATGATAATAACCCTCAAGGTACTGCAGTACAATTCACGTGGTGTGAATACATGAGTTGATGTCGAACACCACGCAAAATCTTTTGGTCGAAGGCCATTGGTGTAAACCTGTCGCCGGAAGTGAGAAACTTGTCATTGAGGCATGCAAGCTTCAAAGTATTGAAAGGGTTGTTCCTAAGTCAACTTCTTGGATAATGATCTGATGTCGACAAGAAGTGACCCGTCGTAGGAGGGCCTTAATGAATCCCACATCTACGACACGGAACAGAGCAAATGATTTTGTGGAGGTGAAAACAATCTGATGATACAAGGTTTAGGGTGGCGGTCATGAAAGAATGGAGCGTTAAGGTATTGCAGTGGATGAGGCGTTAGCTGGGTTGGTGAATTCTCTGAGCAACTTCTCTTGAACATATCAGTGACACTGGAATGGATTGGTAGCGTTAACCCCAAAATGGATGGTATGGAGGACCAATGGTGATATGACCGGTGAACGGAATAACCCAACCCGACTCAATCATGGTGATGGAGGGAAAGTGTCATGTTCAAGAGCGACCTGCTACCAATGAAGTTATTCAAGTTTTCTTCCCTTTTTCCCCAGTCATTGCTAACCAATACCTCTTTATTTTTGTCAAGCTTGAGGAGGATAACATATGCTTGTTCTATAATTTTCCCTTCGAGCAAACCTGTCGCTATGTTTTAATGAGCCTAGCGACAGTGAAACTCGCTCTTATCTGCATGGACAAGTTTTTCGCTATTGTTTTAACGAGTTTAACAACAAAGATAACTCAATCCTTTTCAGTTTTAGAGAGTTTGAAAAGAGACAGAAAGGAAACTCCAGCAGTCCTTTTTCGTAATATAATCCCTTAAGTCCGAAAAAGTATAAAATAATACGAAAGGGATGACTTTTTGATAGTTTTAACGAGCCGAACAAGACAAACACTCGATCTTTTTGTGTAATGATCCCTTAGGCCCAAAAATATTAAAATATAGAGGAGGGATGGCATTTCCATCACTTTAACGAGCTGGAGAGGCCAATTGCTCGGTAATCTTTTCATATTTTACAAGTCTAAAAAGAGCTTAAAGGAGACTCGTTTTTTAGGAACGAGTGATGTTTCTGGATAGCAACTGGTTCCAGGAAAGGTTTGGAACTTTTCAATCATGGTAGTGTAAATAAGGTGGCTAATAGAATCACTCGTCGTAATTGTTCCTCAAAAGGGTAAACAATCAAATGGAGGCATATGATCAGCTAAAAAAGAGTGGAGGTGATGGTAAGAATACGACCAAGGTTCAAAAGTTGATAGCTATGCGATCGCAAAGGTTATTTACCAAAGGTGGGTTCATTTTTTAATGAGCTTGAACTCATGGGGAACATATGCTCATTGCTAGGTTTATTTTTTAACGAGCTTGAACTTTGCGTAAACTTGCTTGTGATAATAGTCAGAGATGTTCAATTTCACCATTAACATTATGTTCTTTTGATGGCCGTACTACCTGTTCAATTGCTTGATCAAACTGATTAGAAATGTAAATACATGAGTTAAAAAAAAACAATACCTTACTTGAATTACGTGAACAGTAACATAAAAGTAGTTTTTACCTCTCATTTTTACCATTTCATTCAAATTTGGGATTGTTGGAGCTCTGGAGGTGTTTTCCCCCTCGATTTTCATCAGTTGATTTCAGGAGATTCTGTGGACTATTTTTGGTGCCGTCTGGACCAGGTAGGAGCTAACCCTAAGCTCTTCAATTGCATTCTTTCCTTTTTCTAATTCTGAGCATGTTTTCCTGTTTTTCTGGGCCTCTAGGGTTTGAAAAATTCATTCTCTCCCCATCGCACCTAGTATACATCGAAAGGTGTGATGCATACTAAGCTGGCCATTGGCCAGTCAGTATGCATCCCACCTAGTACACAGCTGGGGTGTGATGGGCACAAAGAGGAAAGTTTATGCATTGTTTTTTCATGGAAATTTTGCCTGTTTTTTCCTGAATCAGGATCCTAATCCTTCTCTTGTTTGTTTTTCAGAGATTCATCAGATCAAGATGGTCGTTACATGGCGTGAATGTGAGCATGAAGAAGAGGATATGATTGCCTTACATGATCCGGGTACGGTGACTGCATTGCGGAACTGTGGCTTGCTCAAATTCTTCCATATATCCAGCATGAGGCAACAAATCAACTTGTTGCAACACTTTCTCGACGCATGGGATCCTACCAACCAAGTGTTCCAGATTCAAGGTAAATCCATCCCTTTGACAGTTGAGGATATCTACTTCTTGACCGGTTTATCGAGGCGTGGTGCTGCTCTCTCACTATCAGGATCCGCTTGTAGGGGTGAATCTGTGAGGGATTATATTCGTCGGTTCTGTAGAGATGGTTCTCAGCTGAGTAGGGATGGCAAGATTAGTATTCAAGATGTCATTAACCAGTCCTTGAGGACTATCTTATTCACCTTTGCTAGATTGGCTGGTAGTGCGGCTCTTCATTTGGCCAACAGGTCCTATATGCAGTATGCTCTGGAATGCCTTGAACCAAAGGTATTCAACTGGTGTGATGCAGTACTTTCGGTTATAAAAGAACAGCTTACCAAGGTGAAGAATGGAAGATCCAAGAACTTTGGTTATGGTTCTATTCTGACCGCTTTTGCCTTGGAGAAAATCCCACTGATGCAGCCACAATACATTTCACTCGGAGTGCTAGTGCCGACAGAACCACGGATGCAGAGATGGGTCGATCTTATGGCCAGACATGCTGGTCAATTGCAGATTTCATTCTTTGATGCCTTATTTGAGTGGTTCAACCATCAACAGATGGTTTTTGCCGAGTATCCGTATGCTGGGATGGATTTTCGGGGTGACCCAGATTTGGTGTTGCCGGCTGGCGAGCAATGGGGTGTTATAGGTAAAAGATCTAACCATATCTTTGTTTATTGTTTTTATAATGTTCTTGTGTTTTTTAAATGTTATCAAGACTAATCAAATCCATATGTTTGTGTAGATATTGGTCGCCAGCAGTGCGCCCAAGGGTAGCAGCTATTGTTCCAGCAGGAGAGGTTGTAGGGAGGGTTGTCCTTCATAATTTGGACGTAGTCGAGACCCTTGCAGTATTGCAGGATCAGATCGAGGGTCTCACCCTTGGTATTCAGGATGTGAGGACCGACGAGTTACCTCTGAGATTACAACGCCATACCACTGGTGTGCCGAGTCGATGGACTAGGCTCTTATGTATAATCACACAGGCGGTGACTTGTTATCACCAGCACCATTAATCTAGGGTGCTTTTCCTGCATTTTTGAGTTTTTGGGTCATATGACCGATTTTGTCCTGGACACAGAACATTTTGAAAAACTATAAACAGTTATATATATTTTTGATTTTCGGAGCTTTATTTTGGTTAAGTTACATGATCCTGATGCAAATGTTGATTGAAATGCTTTCTTTTATAAATGTTGAAAATGTCTATCTAACACATAATTTGTTAATGAATCAGTTAATGTGTTTAAGTTTCTGGAAATGTGTTGATATTGAATAGAATAAAACTGCCTTTCCAAAATCTTGACACTTAGGAACATACGACAGATAGCTGGATTCCGAACGGAATAGATTCCAGTAAGTTGTAGGATGACGAGTTGTAAGTCTAGCCTGACAACAAGTTGGCATATGCCATGTGCGATGGCATCAAAGAGAATTTCTATCAATGCGCTATACTCAGTGATGTTGTTCATTGACCGACCAATACATACCCCTCTGAAACTCACTAACTCACTGCTTGGATCAAAAATGGCCCAAGCTGCAGAAGATAGGTTCCGCGTATTACGACTAGCTCCATCGACATATCCAACAAATGATTCCAATAGGTTTGACATCTACAACAAATGAAAAAGTGGATTACCTAGCCAAAATGATCACTCTTGACGAAAGCAAAAACGTAACAAAAGCATACAAAGAGATTACTACACTTAGTCAAGCATAGTAACGTTTAAGGTACAACCCGTTTCGGGGTTGCGACAGTGGGATCCCATTGTAATCTACTAGCTCATAGGCTCCTTTTGCTAATACTTGCTTAACAATGTAGGGACCCATCCACAATGATTGGAACTTACCTGCTCCCAATTTATCAGATTCCTGATCGTAAAGTAAGACCAGGTCACCTTCTGAGAAGACACAGGGTTTGACATTTTTGTCAAATTGTGCCTTAACTCATTTCTTATGAGCTTCGTTAGCCAAGGCGGTGTCACGACGGGTTTCATCCAATTGGATTAGTTCCAAGAAACGAGCCTCTTCCTCTAAAGTTCGGGGAGAAGGTCGACTGCGAGCTTGAGAGATGAAATCTCACACTAAACTGGTAAGACCGCTTCCAGGCCATACACCAACTGAAAGGGTGTAAATTCAATTACATTTCTTACCGATGTCCTATATGCCCACAAGGTTGAGTACAGGATCAGGTGCCAACTCCATTTGTGGACTCCAATCATCCTTTGCAGAATGCGCTTCAGTACCTTGTTGATGGCCTCAACTTGTCCGTTAGCTTGCAGATAATACGGAGTAGAACTGTCATGGGACAGTCCTAATTTGGCAGCCAATTTGACCATCATGTGATTATGGAAATGTGATCCATGATCTGTGACTATAGCTTGTGGAACACCAAATCTAGAGACTACATGATTAAACAAGAAAAGAGCAGCCATTTCGCTATTGTTGTTTAATGTAGGCATCGCCTCGGCCCATTTCATAAAAGAGTCAACTGAAACTATGATATACACATGCCCCCGGCTGAGGTGGGGTTACATGCCATGAAATCTATGCCCCATTTGGCGAATGGCCCAACAGCAACTATTGGATGCATAGATGCGGGTGGTATTCTAGTTTTGCGATCGAAGATTTGATAAGCATGGCAACTTCTGACTGCGTTTATGTAATCTTTGAACATTGTTGGCCATAAGTAACCTGCTCGTAAAATATTTTGTGTCATAGCGTAACCAGATTGATGCCCCCCACACGCGCTTGAGTGACAAACATTCAGGATTTTTTTGGCCTCCTCATGGGTGAGGCACCTTTGCAGAACTGTATCAATACCGTGACGGTAAAGTGTATCATCGATGATCATGTAGTCTTTTGCTTGATATCGAGTACGTTGTTGTTCTGAGCGAGAGGTAATAGGCCTGTATGTTTGGGTTTGTAGATAGATGATTATATCTCCATACCACGGATCTCTCGATGATATCAAAAACAAATATTCATCCACGATTGATGCTTTGGATGTTGAATCATTGGATGACGATGGGAAGTCACATAGTAACTCCGCGAATACTAGAGATTTCTTTGATTTGGATTTCAAAAATTCCAGATCAAACTCTTGCAAAATAGCTATCCATTTCGAATATTTGCCCCCAAGTAACTTAAGCGACAATATGTAAGTCATAGGGTTGCAATCTGACGAAATGGTAGTTTTGTGAAAGAGGATATAGTGTCGAAATCTATGTACTGCTTGAACAGCTGCAAGGGCCAGCTTTTCAACATAGGAGTACTTGCTTTCTGTATCATTTAAGTTTTGGCTTAAATAATAGATAGGATGTTTGATTCCATTGTCTTCTTGAACTAAAACCATTGTGATGGTTGTATCTGCTACAGCTAGATACAGGCTAAAGTCTTTTTGATAGTCAGGAGTGTACATTAATGATGCTTTTATTAGGGATTCCTTTAGAGCATCAAAGGAAGCTTGCACAACCTGATCCCAGTTGAAGGGTACTTCTTTTTTCAAAAGACGCATATAACCTTTAGCAAGTTTGGCGTAATTTGGAATGAACCTCCTCAGAAAGTTTTCTTTCCCTTGGAGTTTCTGAATCTGAAGCAAATTTGAAGGTGGAGGCATATCGATGATTTCCTGAACCTTACATGGGTCGAGTTGAATCCTATCCTTAGAAACCATGAAGCCAAGTAAACGACTAGAATCGACACAAAACACACACTTGTGCGGATTGAGTCATATCTTGTAGTGTCGACAATGTAGAAATATAGCTCTCAAATGTTGCGGATGATCAGTCCGCTTTCGCGAATGAGCTGGTAGATCGTCGAGATATGGTTGAACGATGTTCTTGATGTCATGGAAGGCATAATTCATAGCCCTCTGAAAAGTTGCCCCTGCATTCTTTAAACCGAAAGGTAGTTTGCGGTACGCGAATGTGCCCCATGGACATATAAATGCAGTCTTCGATTGGTCCTGTGGGCGGATATTTATTTGATTATACCCGGAAAATCCATCCATAAATGAAAATATTTCGCATCCGACGCATTCATCAATTATCTGGTCGATGAAGGGTGTAGGGTAGTTGTCCTTTGGACAAGCTTGATTTACATCCCTATAATCAATGCACACTCTAATCATTCCTTGCTTTTTCATCACAGGAACAATATTCGATACCCAATCAGTTAGAGGAACGGGTAAATGAAACCAGCATGTAAAAGTTTTTCAACTTTTGCCTTGATGGCAGCGGCTTTCTTTGGGTGCACCTGCCGAAGCCGTTGTCGTACCGGTTTGACATCTGGATACATCTTGATTTCGTGTTCAACTATGCTCGAGTCAATGCCTGGAATTTCTTCATATGACCATGCAAAGACATCTCTGAATTCGTGAAAGAGAGCGCAATATATTTCCAATTCTGAAGAAGAACAAGATTTGCCGACATGAATATTCTCTACAACATTAGGTTTGGTTGAGATATTTATGGCGATAGTTTCTTCAATATTGGACATATTTCACTCGGAATCCATCGTATTTACAGTATTTGATAGAAAATCAAAAACTGAAGGATGATTAAGGTCGTTGGAATAATCTTTGTTGTAATCTAGAAGATGGGAATGATGGTGGTAATCTTCCCATGGTGCCTCTCCTATCATCATCGACTGAATAATTCCTTCGTCTGTAGAATGTACATGCAACCAAGGATCTGAAGAGGTGCCATATTCCTTACACCTATCTATCCAAACGCTCGATCAGCATTGATTTGGGTTTGTCGCCCATGCCAAGAAAATTGATTGCTACAAAATTTCTATTGGGCTTGGAGGCAATACCTGTTGATGATCCATGCTAACAAAATGTTTGGAAATCTTCTAAATGGAAGATATCATGTTGCAGGTTTCTACTGTGGCCACTTCCGCCAGATTACTCGGAGGCGGTAGGGCAAAATTACCCATTAATGCAGGGTCTTTTAGTAGGCCTACTCCGACATTTTGAAGCGAATGAGAGCTTCCATGGATCATTGGAATGCTTCCTATAACTTGTGAACTGTTGGGGAGAAAGGTTTGTTGATCAACGATTGTAATTCCTCCTTGAAAGGGAAATGCAATATTTCTAAAGTAAGTTGACACAACAGCAGCCATAGCATAAATCCAAGGCCTTCCCAGTAGGATATTGTAATCGAGGTTTCCATTGATAACTTCGACGTCAATTTCTACTGTCTTGCCCCCCAATTCAACTTGCAAGTTACTTAAAATCCCGTACGGGGTGTATGTTCATCCATCGAATGCTTTTAATGTCGTTGATGATCTTGACAAGGGTGGTGAGCCTAAAGTTTTCCAGCAACTCATTGACATAATGCAGGTAGATGCCCCCTCATCAATAATTGTTCGATGAACAGTTTTGTTGAGGGCTTTCACTTGTATGAGGAAAGCGAGTTGAGCTGGTAACTGAGGTTCATATCCTTTATGATTAAAGGCCACAAGATTGGAATCTGCTGGGTCAATCCCACCTATTGCTGATAATAGAGCCTGCTTTTGGGAGGGGCAATTTTGCAGTACTTCAAGTGTCGAGCACGAGGATTAAATGTCAATTTGTGTACTACTCCCTTTGGCGGCTTTATCGTTAGCTCAGGAATGATGGGTGGCACAACTTCGGTTGAAGTTGTTGTCGAACTACTAGGTTGATCTGTAGCCTTGTTGTTCGACAACTGTGGATTCCCGTAATCTTTATTCCTTGTCGATATCAAAGCATCATTTTGTTGCTTCGAAATGGACAACATAAGCACTTGGGATGGGGAAGCATTGTCGCTAGCAACCAGATTGGTTTCTGGGTTTGGAAACGGATCAGTCAATACCGCTGAGGTTTTTGAACTCTTAAAGAACTTCTTAATCTCAGCTTTATATGGACAATCTCTCATCCAATGGTCTTCATCACATATGTGACATGGCCGAGGAGGTTTCTTTTGCCTAAAAGGGTTTTCAGAAGATTTTTCAGGAGACGAATCATCCTGTTTCTTCTTTTTTCTTTTCCCTTTCTTCTTGCCCCCTGGTTGCTTCGGTTCTTTGCCTTTGTCGGTCGACACAGCATTGACCTCCAAGGCGAGAGGTTCTTCATTTTCTTTTTGACTAGAAACCGTATGGGCTTTCTTAGATGTAGCCTTTGCGGTTTTCATGCTTGTCGTACCTATCACGCCATCGCTGGCATGAGAGTCTTTGTTTGATTTAGGAGGAGGAGGAACGGAAAATTCTGGTCTAGGAGCATCAGGAATTTTTTCATAGAGCGTGCCAGACTGAGTATAGATCAAGTCTAGATATTGCGCACGAGCAATGACTTGCTCTTTAGTGACAACTCCCCCCTTAGCCACATCTTCTGTAATAGAAGGTAACAATGACTTAATAAACCATTCAGCTAGTAGTTGATCAGGAACATATGTTTTTACCATTCGACGACGACGTCGCCACTCATGAATATGATCAGATATGTGAGTGGTTGTCGTCTGCTTAAAATTGGTAAGAAGCTTCGTTCATGTTTCGTACCTTATTGGTAACTGAAAATGGGTTAAAAAGGTGGTGGCAAGGGCACTGAAGTTATCGAATGAAGCTCTAGGCAATTCAATGTACCATTTCGTTGCCAGACCAGTTAGCGTTCGCTAAAAAAGGCGAAGCCTAATCGAATCATCATTGAGAGTGTTGGACGAACACCATAGATGAAAGGTCATCACATGATTCGATAGATCTTCACCCGGATTTCCATTGAATTTAGGAATATCTAACGAAAGTTTATGAGGAATCGTCGGCCACCAAGGGGCGTAAGCAATTGGATCATTTGTTAGCCAATTCAGATTTGGTAATTCTAAAGTTGCGACGAAAGGCAACTGTTGATTTAGGTTTGGCGAAGCATACCCAGGATAAGATGGGATCGCCTGAGCAGTGGGCCTTTGCATACCAGCATAATGTATTTGATGTTGATAACTTTGATAAGGTTGATGGGCATAACCATTATGATATGATTGATGGTAACCGTTTTGAATATACGGCTGCCCATTACCCGCAAAGCTTTGTTGCTCAGGTCCTCGGTAAGCTTGTTGGAATTGCAGTTGTTGATATTGCATCAACCATGGTTGTGAAGCCATTTTCTGTTGTCCAATACTGGATGTTTGACCAAGATGAGGGGTGATAGTACATGTTTGAGCCTGAGTCGCTTTAGTTAAGGAGCCACTAATCGGCGATTGTGATTGAGTCGCGGAGACAAGAGGTTGTTGTATTACGACCTGAGAGACTTGAGGTTGACATACAACAGGCAGCGCTTGTACTTGCGACACCGTCACAATAGCCAGTGTAGTGGGAATATTCGACACAGGTTGATTTGGTTGCATTGAATATACAACTCTTGGCTGTTGAGGCAGTATTGGCACCCAACCACTGGATGCAATTCCAGCTTGACCCAAATTCTGTTGTGAACTCTCATATGGTTTTTCTCCCGGAGGGAACAATGAAAAGGCATACTGCCCCCCATATGGTGGCAATCCAGTGTTCAAAGGGAAAATTGGTCTTTGTAGACTAGACTGCCCAAATTGATACTCTTGTGAAGGATCAATTTGCTAAGACTCAACATAAGAAATTCCAGATAATATTCCGGACGAACAAACAGGAACAGACCATACTATCGAAACAGTCCCTGGGTGGACTCTATCTAGCCGTTGAGAGCTAGTTGGGACAAATGGTATACTAGCGAACATTGTCGGAGTAGTGGCAGGAGGTTCTGTTGTTGCTATATCGGATGACACAGTCCTAGATGTTGATGGTTGTTCAGACATATCGAGTCTATCCAAAAGACTTCCTAGCGATTCTACAAGAACTTGCGATGAAGGGTGACTAACTTCTGTAGTAGAAGGATATAGGTGGATCCTAGTTCCAAAATGCAATGGGGTACCGGATGGAAGATCTTCCACAATCTCTTCTATAGCAATCAGTCCAGGTGGAAGAGGTAGACCGTCAGGTCCGTAAAATACTTCTAGTGTCGAAGAAGGTACAGACTCTGCAGCGACAGATGTTGGAGGGGTGACACCTTCTAAATTAGTCCTAGATGGAGCTGGTTCAGGAATAGAAGTGTTTACCGTTACACTAGAATCAGTTATAATGTCCTCTTGTAACTGTGGAATTTCTTCTGTAGAGGCAGGGATACCAGAAATAGTTGGAGTAATTGGAGTCTCTGAGGATTTTGAAAGACAAGTTTCAAATAGACTAGGAGACTTTGACCCAGTTAAAGAGATCGCTTGGCCCGGAATGGTTTCGTTTCCGGAGTCAAAGACAGTTGACTCATTAGTATCCACGAACAACGGGGTTTTGATTGACTTTCTTCCACGATTGTGGATTTCTTGATCAACTCAAAATAAAAAAGGGGAAAATGTTATTCCGAATTAAATGAATTTTATGACGATTTGACACAACTTGCTTTTTCAATTTTTAAGAGTTGAGAAAAAGCAAAAGATGACTCTAGTCACCTTCGATTTTTAATGAGCCTGAAGTGACAAGTTCTTGGATGAACTTTTTCTTTTAAGGAGTCTAAAAAGGAACGAAAGTGACTACTCTGGAAATCTAGACAAAGGGATTACCAAACCAATCGCAAAACTGCAAAATACTTTTTAAGGTACGGTAGTCAATCTTCCCGAATGTTGTGTGCAGTGCATTGCGATCAATAAGGCGTCAGACATGGCTTCCTAAGGATAAAGGGTATAGCCTTTTGTGGTCTCCCAATATATACTCGACGGTACGTGGGAGCACAAGTCTGTATTGGCACTTGTCGTATCAAAGAGGAGTAATCACCCAACCTACAATGAAAACGATAGTTACCAGGCTTTACGATGTCGGAATACGTCTCTAGCCTAGACTTCTAGATGTTGTGCGTTAGGTTCCAAAGCGTTTTTATGTTCATTGAGGTTTATTTTACAGTTGATATTTCTTAAGAAGTTTGCCTTTAAGGTTCACCGCGTGATGTAGATATACAATTCCTAAATATGCAATCTAAGATGATAAACAGTCGTTTACTTTCTTTTAGCAATAAAAGTCCTAGCTACTAAGGAAAGAGAAATAAAATTCTTTCAACATAGAGCAGAGAGCACAGAGTAGATGCACTTTTCCCAAATCAATTTCTGCATGCAGTCTAAATGCAAATGCACACGCATGTATTTGTTTTTCAGTTTCCTTAATGTGAGAATGACAAAAAAGAAAACTAAGTACATATCTGAACTATTTTCTTTCAAAGCAACAGTTCTAACAATTTTATCTTTTAGAAAGAAAAGGAAGACTAAGACGAAACTTTGCAATTTTGAATTTAAAACTGCTTTCTGTTAACACCCAGGTTGTTCCCTATGACTCCCAAGGAAATACGGCCGGGGTAACCATAACAATCTTTGGATCACTGTTTCTAGCCAAACTGTGATCAGAGAGGGCTCTCTCTTATGATTTGTAATGTTTTATGATAGGGTTTTAGCTAGCTATTATGTACTGGTTTTGTTTATGTTTTGGTTGATGAAATCCTTTTAGAGATCCTGTGATGTAGTTTTCAGAGAGGTTGAGTACCATTGGGCAATGGAGTCTGTGGCTATATGTGTTTGAAACTTTGAGATGAAAGATGGAACTTACAGGGCCATTTGAGTGCTTAATAGAACAGATTTTTGATTAAATGACTGGAAACAGGTAATACAGACAGTGACTGGAAACAGGTAATACAAACAGTGAAAGATCATTTAGAATTTTCACTTATTGTCTATATATTCCCAACAGACAGCTTTAAGAGGAGGAAGACTAGGTCTCAGGGGTAAAAATTGAATCCCTGAGAATGCATGTCACAGTAAAAGACACAGTTTTGAAATGCAGCAATTAAGAATTACAATATTCTATCACTGTATCTGAGGAAAACATGTATAATAGCTAGTTTGAGTCCAGGGTAAACATGGTTAAATCCTGGAACTATCCTTTCACCTTGCTATCAAGTGTAATACATTTGAACAACAAAAGAGAACAAAAGACTCGAAAACATATAACAAAGAGATTTGAGAATACTTGCTGTTTTATGCAACACCCTGGAATCCTGTAACATTCATTTCTTTCACCACAATACATCAAAGAACACCAAGCCTTGGAAATTCCATTCTTCCTTTGTATTACTTCTCTGAATATATTACATCGAGCGAGAGCTCTTCAAAAGAAAATTGCAACAACCCTTTTCACTGCTGTGAAGGGTGAATATATACTTGCGGTGATTTACAAAATATCTGAGTCCTGAGTTATCTCAGATTTTACTTTCTTACCAACTACTTTAGATATATATGACCAAAATTTAATGCAGCATTGATTACAGAGTACAGGCATTTTAATGCTCTGTCAGAAGATATTTTAGCCTTTGGGAACAGCTAAGTCGGTCGAGATATTCTGAATAAATGCTGGAAGATCTGTTCTTTAAGGCTTTGTACGTGGATCTGGACTTGTCAGTCAGTGTGATTGTGACTGCTGCTTGTGGTGAGTTAATGGTCCTGCTGAGTTGGCTCAGCTTCTGCCTCTTCCCTGTAGATCTCTTCTCTTCAAAATTGTGCCTGCGCATGTATGCTTATTTGCCTGTAGAAATGGCGTTACTGATTCTGGCCTGACAAAACTGTCTGTGTCAAATTTCTCCAGGCATCCTGTGTGGGCAGTGTGGTGTGCTAAGATTGCCCCTAGAGTTTCATCTGCTTCTGTGAATTTGAAGAAGTTAGGTGGTGTATCAAACAGATGGTCAACTTCATTCATGAGGAAAAACAGGTTCTCCACCCTGTCATACATACTCTGCCCGGTGGCTGGCCCTGGCTCTGCTGAAGTGTTGGGTGGTTGTGCAATCTCTGCTACTGCCTGGGCATCAATTCTCTTATTGTAATTCTCTAGGGTGAGCAGTCTTCCTACACTGCTTAAAATGCTGGGGAGGCCTCTGTTCTGCAGTGCTACGAATTTTTCCAGGAATCTGTTGATTTCAGTCTGCATATCCTATGTCCTCCTCTCCAGTGTTCCAACCAGGTTCCTCAATGTTATGACTCTCTTGGCTACAGCAATTGTTTCTGTCCTGTTGGTGATTCCCATGACAGCTAATTGTGAGCTAGTCTTATAGTTCAGAGTATTGATTATCCTAGTAGCAGCTTCTGGCATGTGTCCAAGGCTTGCCCTGGCTCTCTGTATTTCTCTGTTTGCTTTAGTGATGAGCACCATTTGCTCATCCATGGTCTCAATATATTGCCACTGTGTGGCAATGGGCCTCCAATGTTCTCATAGCACTGCTTTCATTTCAGCTGTCACTTTTTCTAGTGCAAGCTCTTTCTCTAGCTCAGCAATTCTTCTCTTAAGAGCTTTTACCTCTCTCTCCTTGGCTGCCTCATTCTGTTTGCTCTTGTCAAACTTTTCATTTACCTTAGTCAAGGTTTTCTTAAGTTCATCCAGCTCTTTCATTTGAGATTCCATGGCTTGGATCTCAGCTTGCAGCTTTTGCATGTCTAAACTAGTAGCCTGTTCTGATGTTGTAGTTGTTGCTGCTGTGGATGGTGCTGTAGTTGGTGCTGTAGCTTCTGTTTGCTGAGGAGGAGGAGTAATCTTTGGAGGGGTTTCCTCAAGATTTATTATGACAGGAGGAGGCTGGGAGGGTTGGCCCTCTTCTCTTTGCTTCAGCGTTTCTTGTAGTGCTGCCTTTGCAGCTTCAGTTTGTCCTAGCTGGTCCTGAGTCCTAACCAGCTCTTTGTATAGGGATACCAGCAGATCTGTAGCATCCTTCTCTTGCCTTTGCTGGGCAACTTCATCTGTTTGTGGATGGATGGTGGTCGGGAGTTTGATTTTCTTTCTTAGGGCTGCCATGTCTGCATCCCTTATCTTCAGGAGTTCTTGGATGCCTTGACATCTTTAGGATCATGCCCTATCTCTATAATTACCTCTTCCAAGGACTTGATCCTATTGTCTTTGGCTTGTGATGAAGCTCTTTCTAACTCAGCTGAGAAGCTGTGTTGTCCAGGCTGCTCTTTAGTTTATAATTCTCCAATGTCTCATCTGCCAGGGAGGCATACACCATTTCACCAGTCTGCTTATGTAATTCAATCTTGTCCATGGGGTGTATGTCTTTGGCAAGAACCTCCATGTTGGTTCTTAGATAGTCTGAGGTGGACTGAGGCTGCAAAGTTGCGGGGCATGAAGTGGCTATTATCATTTTGCCTTCACATCCACATCGAAGCAGACATGAGTCTCTGCTGGTTGCTAGGAGCTAGGTTTAACAAGTGATCATAGAGCTGCACTTTTATGGGATCACTCCTCCTTTTGATGTCAATGAATTGATGTTTTATACTTGACTGCCCTTTTCTAGTTTGACCGGAGGAGCTGACCTCTCCTCCATAGTCATGTCATGTCCACGCTGAGATGAGCTGGCCGAAAGTTCTCCACTGGGTGGGCCCATGCCCATGGCTTGCCTTACTGCTATGTCCTCCTCGGGGAGTCATTCAGTCTTTGTCTCTTCTCCTCTGATGAAGGATGAGGTGTGGGGGGTCTCTCTCTCCCTTTTCCTGGTCACATCCTCCTTCTGTGGTGTTTGGAGGACTGAGGTGTCTATATTGGTGTCTGGCCTGGGAGGCAACTCTGTTTGGGGCTGCTGCTCAGTGTTACTAGGTACATCTGTCCCCTTTTCCTGCTGCAAGGGCTGTTCACTGGACTGTGCTTTTTCTTGTTGCTGCCCCAGTTCTTGCTGTTCCATTTCTTCTTGCTGCTGCAGCAAGGTGTCAACTTGTTCCTCTGTCAATATAGGTGGCTGTTCCACCTATTTACCTTTGTCTTTGCTTGCTGCCTGGGATGTCTTCTCAGTGGTTTGCTGCTGTGCTGCTGAAGATTTAGCAGCTGTTCCAATTTGCTTTCTGTAGGAGGAGGGCACCTGTCCACAAGTTTCCAAGTCAGTTTCTTTTTGTACATTCCTAGCTTCTTTCTCAAGTAGTTCTACCTCAGTGAGTTGTTCTACTAGTGTACCCTCTTCCCAATCTAGTGCATTGGCATACTTTTCAATTTCAGGTTGTCTTTTATGCGCATAGTTGCCCAGTCTGTATCTAATTCTCCTGAGGGAGATAGAATGATTGGGGTCATAGGGAATCCATTCAAAACTGGTCTGCAATCTGAGGCCTTCCAGGATGCTGTGTGCCTCTTTCCACCCTTCCTCTTTCTTGTTATATAGGAAGGAACCTAGCTGACTTCTTACCTTCAATTGTGACTTCTTGTTTCTACTCTGAAAGTGAAGGTAATCTGAGTTCCCAAACTGCCTGAAATACTCTAAGGCAAAAAGCCTCATGGGGACATACCTCGGCAACCTAAAAGGGTTCAATTCACAGCCATATATCCTAATGACTGTGTGGTTCTGGTAGAAGTACCAGTTGCCAATATTGTATGATTTGTTCAAATGTAGAATCCTCTTCATATCATCGGTTAATCTAGGAGGAGGAGTACCTTGCAGAACTGTTAGGGCCGGATGAACGAATAAATCAATAAACTCACAGTATGTATAGGGTGATACTGAGGTAAAATGAAACACAGAGGTCCAGAAAACAACTGATCTTGGGCTTCCTTGGCATTGAGTGGCCTCAAAGGAACAGAGAAGGTAGCTGGCTGATAGAAAAGGAATAATGATATATTTATATGAGGAGTACCTGAACAGTCTTCTCCCTTTTCAGATTCATGAACTGATCATGGATTTTCTCTGCTATGTAAGTTGCATAATCATACTGCGCAGCTGGAGGCTTACCAGGGCAAATATGGACAGCATTGCCATTATGCTTTCATCTACTCTTCCATCCCCTGAATCCTAGGACATAGCCAATTAGATCCACAACATTCTGCCCAACTCATTCAGATAATGGTACCCAATAGGAGGGGTTCTGACTGTTCAGAGCCTGGTGTGACAAACAGTTGGTTAATTTTGACAATCTGGTCACTGGACAGCTTGATCCCTGTGTTAATCAGATTCTGCATGGACAGAGGGGTCAATTTCTTGGCTGTATTGAAGCACAGCATCTGGTTTATGCTCTCTGGGGTGATCTGGAACAGGACTAGGCCTGTGGGGCTTATGACTGCCCTTTGGCTGGGGTCATAGCATTCCTGGCAGCTATAAATAAGCTCTGGCAATTGGATTGACTTGGGAAGGTTGTATATGGGCAAATTTGACTCCCAAATCCCAAGATATCTGCTCCACTGAGGTGTTGGGCTCTTAATTCATTCAACATTAGCACATTGTACTTGGTTCCATGGGGAACCAATCCAGCATTTGGTAGTCCATGTCCCCCAGGGCTTTCCATGCTAATTCCTGGTGAGGGGCATTGATGGGCTTAATATTCAGTGCAATAGGGGTCTCCATAGCTCTTCAAGTTGCAATAATTGTAGGTAGACAGGTGGAATGTAAAAAACACAGTCTGGAGGCAGTTTTCTGTGGAAACAGTTGAGGTTTTGAGTATTCAAGGGAATTCTCTCAATAGCAATTGAAATACTACTGGAGTCTAGTGACAGAACTTCTCTGTGGCCTAACTGAACTCTTCAATCGGGTGAATTATGTCTATTAGGAGTTCTGCCGGGAAAACGCAGAATTACAGAGGTCTTATGTGAATTGCAGGTTTCTAAAGCTCTGCAGGTACTTCTTGGCCTTCACAATGACAATGGTGGATGAATGAATGGAAATGAACGGTGTTAAATATCGTTTTTTATGCTTCTATTATCCCTCTGAGCAATTTTAAGCTTAATGAAGGTCGTATGGAGGGCGAAACGGTCTTTAAATACCTGTAATTCGACGAGCAGAGGTTGAAACACAGGTGACAGTTGCTGTTTGAGGAGGTCGCCCGGGCTAATTGACTGGTTGGCGAAAATTTGAGTTCAAACGGTCATGCAGAGCGTTCAGCAGAAATCACAGTGAAAATGGTAAAAAAACACGGGAAAATTGGTAAATATGGGTTATTTTACCAATTTGGCGCTTTTTCTGCTGACGTCAGCATGACGTCATTGGTGGGTCATGGTGAGGTGACGTCAGCTGACGTCATCGGGCGACGTGGGCAGTGGGTGACTGGTCAAAGGGGCGGCGAGGTGGCAGCCCAGTCAGCAGTGAGGTGGGCAATAAAGAGAGGCAGGTACGAGCAGGCAAGGACGTGGCGGCGAGTCAGCGGCGGGTAGGTGGCGGTCAAACTGCAGCGGTCACGGTTAAGGCCTTAACCGCCGCGGTTTCTCGGGGCGGTTTAGGTACGGCGCAGAGGATGTCAGAGCGGGCTCCGAGATGGTTCATTGCTCGACGCGTGGAGGAGGCGTGACAAGGCGCAACGTCACTTTCCCGGAGGTTAACGTACCGCCACAGGAAGCGCTCCGATATTGCTGTGGGCCGTCGGATCTGATGGGCTTGATCCGACGGCTGGCGGAGGGGAAAGACGCGCGTTTGATATTGCGGGCGGAAAAATCAAACTTTGTGGGTTTTTTATGGGTTTTTTCAATGTTTTGGCTTAACCACAATGCGGTAGGATTGGGAAACGTGCCAGAGGCGGGTATTAACCTTTGCAAAGGTTTTATAGGCAAAAGGGGTTTGGAGAGGGGGTTTTATCAATGCAGAGGTGATTTGAGGGCAAATTGACTTGCAGCAAAGGGGAAAAGGGTGGAATAGGTTCACCAAAGTGGCCAGATGCCATTTGGTCCCTTTTGAACAATACACGGCTATTATGCCTAGGGGAGGGAATATACATAAGATTTGGGGTTTTATACACCTTAGTGTTAATAATATTAGGGGTGGGGGTAAGATAAGGGAGGTTATATAGTAGAATTAGGAGTTAATATGAATGAAGGAGGGGAATTAGAAAGGGGGTGTTAGTGATGGACTAGAGAGGGAAAGAAAAGAAGTTAGTGATCTCTTTGCTGTGAGTTCATGGAATTCACCACTTTGTTTGCTGATAGATTTATTGCCTTGGCAAGAGACCTATTGATACTGTGTAATGGTGATCATATTCTTTCTGCAACCACAACTGCCTACCCAACTATTTTGCCTAGCATTTTTTGTTTCTTCTTGAGGGGCACTTGGACTTGCAACCCTCAATTGCCTTTTCTTTTCTTTGGCTTTTTCCTTTTCTCTCTATCTACTTCTACCCTTATGTCTTCCAAGGTCCCAGATTAAACTTTTGGGAACCTTTGCTTCTCTACCTGAACTACTTGTCTGCCAAGATTAAGCTGTTTGGACAGACCTCTTTCTCTATTCTACAACTCAAAATTGAAACATGGCATGATCCAGATTAGACTGTTGAATCATCCACAAAATTTGAAATAAGGTCCTCAATACTTGAAACACTTTACCCAGCTCTTGCTTTCTAGGAAATATGGGATCTTTGGGATACCAAAGCAGAGCATATTTGGCTTTTCTCTTGCCAATCATGAAATATGAAACCTATTACTATAGGTATCCAACAGTGGCTCCACATGGGGATGGTTTTTCTTTTGAAAGACCAAGAACAGCAGGTCAGATTGCCTTATTCCTTGACTGCCCATCTTTGTCTTTGAAATCTGCTGCATATAATCTGTCAAAATAGTGTGCTTCTTTCTTGGAGAACCTCTGATTCTATCTGCCTGTTGCTGCTAGGTGCAGCATTTGGGAAAACCTCTTTATACAATTTAAATCAAAAAAGAATATGTACAACTGCATATATACAATGAACCTCTGAATTTCTATCATAGTGAACAGTCAAAATAGTGCTTCAGCATCCTGCCATTGACAGGACCTTCATCCATTTCAGTTACAGTCAAGCTTTTTAGGAAGTAGGTGTTATTACCTTGTACTGCTTGGACAGAAAATGGTCCTTTCCATAAAGAATCAAACTTCCCATGTTTTCCTTTCTCTTCTCTTCTTGCATCCCACTTTAAAACTTTGTCCCCTACATTGAAATCTTCTGCTTTAGTTCTTCTATCAAAGGCCTTTTTCAGTTTCTCTTGTAGTATCTGCACTCTGCTGAAAACTTGTTCTCTGGTCTGCTGTAGACAAATTATCTGGTTAATCCTTCTTTGCATGTCATTTGGCTCTGCTTGGCTTTCTTGTAGGAGTTTCATAACCGGCACTCCTAGTGATGAAGGAAATCTGGCCTCTAATCCATAGACTAACTCATATGGGCTGGTCCCAATTGATCTTTTAGTGGTTAATCTGTCTGCCCATAAAGCATTTACTAGTTTCTTATGCCAGTTCTTTTTGTTCTCTTCCAGCACTTTCTTTATGATGTTTATCAGGCTTTTGTTTGATGATTCAGCAAGACCATTTCCTTGAGGATAGTAAGCTGTAGAATGGCCCAAAGTAATGTGAAATTTATGGCAGAAGTTCACCATTCTTGGATCTGAAGGCAGCAGCATTGTCTGTTATTATCTTGTCTGGGCAGCCAAATCTAGCCAGTATATTGTTCTCCAAAAATTGAATGATTACTGAATCATTTGCTTGTCTGCATGGGGCAGCTTCAATCCACTTGGTGAAGTAGTCTGTTGCTGTCAAGATCCATCTGTGTTGTCCTGAAGATGAGGGATGAATTTCTCCAATGAAATCCAAGCCCCATTGTTGAAAAGGTCTCTCTGTTGCAATGGGCCTCAAAGGAAGTGGCAGCAACTGTCTTTTGCCTTCAAACAGTTGGCACTTGTGGCATGATGTTGTGAATTTCTTCACATCAGAGAACATAGTGGGCCAGTAATAACCAGCCCTTAATATCTTGTCCACAGTGGACTTCCAGTACAAATGTCCACCACAGTCTCCAGCATGGAATTCTTGCATGATATTGTCAGTTTCACTCTCAAGAAGACAGTGCAGCAAAATACCTTCATGGTTTTTCCAGAGTAGATTCTCATCTATCACACAAAATTTAGATGTTTTCATTTTTAGGAACCTAGACTTAGTTCTGGACAGTCCTGGGGGAGCACACAGGTTTTGTAACACATAACAGATATCAGAGTACCATGGAGATTGTTCAAAGGCTACATTGATCTTTGGAGTCGCCAGCTCTGTTTCACTGTCCAGTTGGTTGATATCTAAGGCTTGGAAATTTGCTTCTGTCATTAACTTGGCCAAACCTTGCCCTTTTATCAGCTTTGTAGGCTTTATTTCAATGTCAAATTCAAGTATGTTTGCAATCCATTTTCCTCTTCTTCCCTCTAAGTTTTCTTGTGTGAGAATGTCTTTGACAATAGGACTTGGTACATAAGCCACAACATGGGAGTAAAGGATGTAAATCCTAAAGTCTTTGATAGCTTTGATCAAGGCATAGGCTTGTTTCTCCATTATTTGGTACTTTAGGGGGGCATCTCTAAGAGCTCTGCTGAAAAAAGCAATGGGCTTTTCATTCCCTTGGTCATCTTTCTGTAATAAAACAGCAGCAATAGTATGTTGGGAGGCAAAGGAGAAAATGATGAAGTCTCTGTCAAACTGAGGGTTAGTTAACACTGGGGTTTGAGTCAAGGCCAATTTTATACTTTCAAAAGCTTGTTTTGCTTCAACAGTCCATTTGACCTTTGAATCTTTCTTTAGCATATTGTTTAGTAATCTGATTAACTCTGCTAAATTTGGGATAAACCTTCTCAAAAAGTTGATTTTTCCTAAGAATCCTTGCAGCTCCTTGACATTCCTTGGGTGAGGCATTTGTAGGATAGCTTGTATCCTATCTGGATCAATTCTTATGCCATCTTTCGAAATGATGTGTCCTAAAAGTTTCCCTTCTTCCAAGCCAAATAATGACTTCTTGGGGTTTAAGGAAATACCATATTTCCTGCATGTTATGAAGATTTGTCTCAAATGTTTCAAGTGTTCTTGGTCAGATTTTGAAAAGGGTGTAAGATCATCTAAGTAAATGACCAAGAAATCATGAATTTCCTTTGCAAAAGCAATGTCCATTGCTCTCTGAAATGTTGCCCCTGCATTTTTCAATCCAAAGGGCATCTTCACATACTTGAAAGTGCCCCATGGGGTAGTAAATGCAGTCTTGTCTTGATCATCAGGGTGTACCAGGATTTGATTGAAACCTGAGAAACCATCCAACAATGATATTCTTGAGGCTCCTACTACTCTTTGAAGGATGTGGTCCATTTTGGGTAAGGGGTAGTTGTCTTTGAGTGACACTAGGTTCAAATTCCTTAAGTCTACACAAAGTCTAATCTCACCAGTTTTCTTTCTTGTAGGGACCAAATTTGAAATCCACTCAGAAAACCTGATTGGTGCTATGATACCAGCTTTGAACATTTTTTGTAATTCCTTTTCAATGGAAGGAAGAAGCACAGGATTGATTCTTCTCAATTTCTGTTTGAATGGTTTTTGATTAGGCTTGAGGGGAATGGTGTGCTGGATAACAGAGGTATCATAAGACTTCAAGTCTTCATAACCCCAGGCAAAGACATCTTGGAACTCTTTAAAGAGATCAATATATTTGGGTTTTGGTCAGGGGGCAAAGCAGCAGATAGCTTTATTATTTTAGGCTTGTCAGTGGTACCAATGTTACATTCTTCAATTGTTGCATCTAATGGCTGCATCTTTGGTTTCCTGGGGACATCATTTGAGTCAAAAATATCCTCTAGTGGGGTAAGGCCTGCTGGAAGAAGATTGTCTTTGAGTTGTATGATTTCATCTTCAGCGTTGCTCAGCTCTTCACAGTCAATTTGGTGAATTTGCTGAATGTTTTCTTTGTTGAAAATGGTTGGACTGAGTAGTTGTTTGGCTGTTCTAGGTGACATTGGGTGGGCAGACTGTTGAAACTGTAATTGTGATTGACTTGCTCCATCAACTATTTGAGATTGACTTGCTGTCTCAAGGTCAATATTTAATCCTGTAAACTCTTGTTGCAAGGTTAAAAAGTTGTTTATTTGCCTGTCATTCTCAAATACTTGCCACTCTTTGACATTGTTTGGAATAGAAGGCCTATATTTGACCTCTGCTGTGAAACAATTGTTGGGTTGTAGTGGGAATTTGAAGGTGCTGGCAAATGTTGCCAAGCTGTGAGCATGGAGATTGTGGCCCCTTGGAATCTTTGTGATAACAAACTCGGAGAAAGTTTCTAGTATTTCAATTACAGCAGACCTATAGGACCTTAATCTTTTGTCATTGGTGACAAAATCCCCTTTTACTTGTTGAATTACTAGATCAGAGTCCCCCATGATTGAGAGGCTATGTGCTTGTAATGATTTTGCAATCTTGAGACCTAGTAGCAGAGCTTCATATTCTGCCATGTTGTTAGTGCATTTAAAGTTCAATCTATAAGCCCGGCCTTCTGCACAGCCTTTCTCTTTGTTATGTATCCATACTCCAGCTCCTGCCCCTAACTTGTTAACTGAGCCATCAAACTCTAGGACCCACAGACTATCTTGCTGGTCAGGAGATTTAAATTCTTTTCATGGGATGGCCATGTGAGCATGAGTTGAGGTTTCTTTTCCCATTTGTCTCCTAGGATAATTTCATCATTTGTTTGACAATCTTTGACAACTAAAGGAGGGTTAATGGGTAGTGTTGGGCTAATTGAAATTTGGCAGGTGCCACTTGTTTGATCAATGTTTTGTTCTTGTATGGGTGTTTCGGTCTTAATGTCATTGTTTGAGAAGCTTGCGCTGTCATTGAAGAGGATGAAGGAGTCTATGTCCGAATGGACAGCATATATTGGAAAATTTTGAGGCTTTTCTTCACTGCTGACCATATATTTCATGAGTGTTTCCCTATAAAGTCTCTTTGGTTGTCCAAAGACAGAGATGGTTGCATATGACATGTCTAATTGCAGGGAGCCTTGGAGTTTGGCTCCCCATGATCTTGATAAGAGCATCCCATATTTGGGTGGGATATCAGCAACAACAACATCCATTAAAATGGTTTTGTTGGGAAATTGAACCAAGGACACACATAAATCCTTAATTAGGCCCAAGCATTTGACTTGACTAGAATCAAAAGAAAACAGGTCTTTGTATGGTCTTGTGATGTCTAAGTTTAATCTTTCCATGACTGCTTTTGGCATAAGGTTGTGAGATGCACCTGAGTCAAACATTGCATTATGCAGTATTTTATCATGAACATGCAAGCTGACATAAAAAGGTAAAACCCCTGTGACTACTGTTTTTCCATCTACCTCTGGGCCAAACAGTAATTCTGGAGTGTCATCTAGCACATTTACATCATCTTTGTTGTTGGTGAGCTGAAGGGATTTTTTGATCTGTTGCTTATATATGTCATGCTTGGCTAGCTCTGAAAGGGGAATTGCTATCTTTAACTTGCCAATCTCTGTTCCTAGGTCAAAGGGTTTATCCACCTGAATTTTAGAGTCACGGATAGCAGTCCTTTCTCTGTTCATTGAATCTTCTTGTTGGATTTCATCTTGATTTTGGAACCTGCCCCTTATGTTGATGTCTTGAGGGGTAATGTTCGGATTTGGGTGGGAGGATGAGGTTGCCATGGGCTGTTGTGGTGTGGACAGTAATTCAGTGACCTCCTCAACCACTACTTCCTTTGCAGGCAAGTTTGTTTTGTCATTAGGTTCAGTGACTAAGGTTTCTTTAGATTGTTGTTTCTCCTTTACCTTCTCAGGCTGATTTGCATTTACAGTCCGACTTCTTAGTTTGTATTGTTTATGGACTTCATAGACAGCAGTATCATACCCTTGTTTAAAGTCAAAGGATTCTCCTGATTGTGTTTGGAATGTTTTGCTTTCATCCTCCTCATGGTCTTCTTGTGTTAAGAAAACATGGCTTTTACCATCCAGACCTATTAAGTTGATCTCAGGATCTTCATTGAGCTGATTAGCTGAGGAAGTTTCTGCATAATTTTCTTGAAAAGGGGGTCTGATATCTTGGTCAGCACCTGTCTTTCCTATATTTGGGTTCTGTGTTCTCCTAAAATTTGGGTTTCTAGGAGGATTGTTTTGTGGTGCCTCCCATGATGACTTCCTTTCTACTGATTCCACTCTCTCACCTAGTCTTTTCATGCTGTTTAGTATTGCATCCAACTTTTGATCAAAGCCTGAGGGCTCTTCTTTGAAACCAACCTTCTTTTCCAGCTTTGCCCTGTTTCTTTTGGCAATTAGGTTGGCCTCTACAGTGACTGCAACTCTTTGGGCTTCTGCAAGGGTTGGAGGGTCTCTTTCTCTCAACTGATAGGCCATATCAGAATCAAAACCATCAGGGAAGTTATAAAGGGCCAAATCAGGAGGGGGCCTTAAGTTCTGGGGGATAGCATTGTATATGTTGTTAAACCTAGCACAATACTCCAAAACCGTTTCTTGGGGACCTCTTTTAATAGTGTTATATTCACCAAGTATATGGTGCGGATCTCTCTTTTTTCCCATCTGTTGGTAAATTCCTGGTATAGAACTTCAGGGGTTGCAATGGAATTTGCATTTAAGGATCTAAACCAAGTTCTGACATCCCCAGTTAAGCTTTGGACAAAAATTCTCATCCTAACACTGTCATCATCTATTTCAAAGGTCTCAAAGTGATCTTGCATCTTCTTAGCATGCTGGGTAGCTGTCAAAGGGCCCTGGGAGTCAAAAAATGAGAGTCTAGTTTGGTAGTCTTGGGGTAGAGCTGGAGCATTGGCTGGTATCTGCAGAGGTGCATATCTGTTAGCCATGTTTATGGGGTTTATAGGGTTAATAGGAACAAATGGGACAGCTGGGATCACAGGTTATAACAGGGGGTAACAAGGGGAAACTGGTTGAAAGAGTATGTGCAGATGGTGAAGATGGGAGAGGAGGCTTTGAGGTGTTGATGATGAACTAGGGAATTAGGTGTGGAACGGAAAAGGACTTTACAAGGAGTTGGAATGAGGATAGGTTGGTCTAAACTTATATCTGAATCAGCAGGCTTCTCCTGCTTTTGCCGTCTCCTTATGTTCTTTGGTATGATATTTGGATTATCAACAATGATGGGTTGATCAGGGTCAGGGTTTGCCCTAGTGTGCCTTGGGTTTCTTTTGGGAGCCAGCTTCTAAGTATTCTTTAGAACTTTATACAGAAGGTTTTGTATGTACAAGGACTAGGTAAGAATTCTGGAATGACTATATATTTTCAAAGCTAAGATGAAGTTTCCCTAGTTAGCTCTTCCCTAAAGCTGTCCCTGTGTTTACAGAAACAGTCCTAAGGCCTCTTGGCTAGTTTCAGGCTTGATGGTAGCTTTTGGAAATAGATAGTAATTGAAAAATCTTAAGTTCAGTGGAGTCGCCATTTATGTTAACACCCAGGTTGTTCCCTATGACTCCCAAGGAATACGGCGGGGTAACCACTAACCAATCTTTGGATCACTGTTTCTAGCCAAACTGTGATCAGAGAGGGCTCTCTCTTTATGATTTGTAACTGTTTATGATAGGGTTTTAGGCTAGCTATTATGTACTGGTTTTGTTTATGTTTTGGTTGATGAAACTCCTTTTAGATTCCTGTGATGTAGTTTTCAGAGAGGTTGAGTACCATTGGGCAATGGAGTCTGTGGCTATATGTGTTTGAAACTTTGAGATGAAAGATGGAACTTACAGGGCCATTTGAGTGCTTAATAGAACAGATTTTTGATTAAATGACTGGTAATACAACAGTGACTGGAAACAGTAATACAAACAGTGAAAGCATTTAAGAATTTTCACTTATTGTCTATATATTCCCAACAGACAGCTTTAAGAGGAGAAAGACAGAGGTCTCAGGGGCAAAAATTGAATCCCTGAGAATGCCTGTCACAGTAAAAGACACAGTTTTGAAATGCAGCAATTAAGAATTACAATTCTGTCACTGTATCTGAGGAAAACATGTATAATAGCTCAGTTTGAGTCCAGGGTAAACATGGTTAAATCCTGGAACTATCCTTTCACCTTGCTATCAAGTGTAAAACATTTGAACAACAAAAGAGAACAAAAGACTCGAAAACATATAACAAAGAGATTTGAGAATACTTGCTGTTTTATGCAACACCCTGGAATCCTGTAACATTCATCTTTCACCACAATACATCAAAGAACACCAAGCCTTGGAAATTCCATTCTTCCTTTGTATTACTTCTCTGAAAATATTACATCGAGCGAGAGCTCTTCAAAAGAAAATTGCAACAACCCTTTTCACTGCTGTGAAGGGTGAATATATACTTGCGGTGATTTACAAAATATCTGAGTCCTGAGTTATCTCAGATTTTACTTTCTTACCAACTACTTAAGATATTATGACCAAAATTTAATGCAGCATTGATTACAGAGTACAGGCATTTTAATGCTCTGTCAGAAGATATTTTAGCCTTTGGGAACAGCTAAGTCGGTCGAGATATTCCTGAATAAATGCTGGAAGATCTGTCTTTAAGGCTTTGTACGCTGTATCCTGGACTTGTCACCTGTGATTGTGACTGTTGCTTGTGGTGAGTCAATGGTCCTGCTGAGTTGGCTCAGCCTCTGCCTCTTCCCTGTAGATATCTTTCTTCAAAATTGTGCCTGCGCATGTATGCTTATTTGCCTGTAGAAATGGCGCTACTGATTCTGGCCTGACAAAACTGTCTGTGTTAAATTTCTCCAGGCATCCTGTGTGGGCAGTTGGTGTGCTAAGATTGCCCCTAGAGTTTCATCTGCTTCTGTGAATTTGAAGAAGTTAGGTGGTGTATCAAACAGATGGTCAACTTCATTCATGAGGAAAAACAGGTTCTCCACCCTGTCATACATACTCTGCCCGGTGGCTGGCCCTGGCTCTGCTGAAGTGCTGGGTGGTTGTGCAATCTCTGCTACTGCCTGGGCATCAATTCTCTTATTGTAATTCTCTAGGGTGAGCAGTCTTCCTACACTGCTTAAAATGCTGGGGAGGCCTCTGTTCTGTAGTGCCACGAATTTTTCCAGGAATCTGTTGATTTCAGTCTGCATATCCTGTGTCCTCCTCTCCAGTGTTCCAACCAAGTTCCTCAATGTTATGACTCTCTTGGCTACAGCAATTGTTTCTGTCCTGTTGGTGATTCCCATGACAGCTAATTGAGAGCTAGTCTTATAGTTCAGAGTATTGATTATCCTAGTAGCAGCTTCTGGCATGTGTCCAAGGCTTGCCCTGGCTCTCTGTATTTCTCTGTTTGCTTTAGTGATGAGCACCATTTGCTCATCCATGGTCTCAATATATTGCCACTGGTTGGCAATGGACCTCCCAATGTTGCTCCATAGCACTGCTTTCATTTCAGCTGTCACCTTTTCTAGTGCAAGCTCTTTCTCTAGTTCAGCAATTCTTCTCTTAAGAGCTTTTACCTCTCTCTCCTTGGCTGCCTCATTCTGTTTGCTCTTGTCAAACTTTTCATTTACCTTAGTCAAGGTTTTCTTAAGTTCATCCAGCTCTTTCATTTGAGATTCCATGGCTTGGATCTCAGCTTGCAGCTTTTGCATGTCTAAACTAGTAGCCTGTTCTGATGTTGTAGTTGTTGCTGCTGTGGATGGTGCTGTAGTTGGTGCTGTAGCTTCTGTTTGCTGAGGAGGAGGAGTAGTCTTTGGAGGGGTTTCCTCAAGATTTATTATGACAGGAGGAGGCTGGGAGGGTTGGCCCTCTTCTCTTTGCTTCAGTGTTTCTTGTAGTGCTGCCTTTGCAGCTTCAGTTTGTCCTAGCTGGTCCTGAGTCCTAACCAGCTCTTTGTATAGGGATACCAGCAGATCTGTAGCATCCTTCTCTTGCCTTTGCTGGGCAACTTCATCTGTTTGTGGATGGATGGTGGCCGGGAGTTTGATTTTCTTTCTTAGGGCTGCCATGTCTGCATCCCTTATCTTCAGGAGTTCTTGGATGCCTTTGACATCTTTAGGATCATGCCCTATCTCTATAATTACCTCTTCCAAGGACTTGATCCTATTGTCCTTGGCTTGTGATGAAGCTCTTTCTAACTCCAGCTGAGAAGCTGTGTTGTCCAGGCTGCTCTTTAGTTTATAATTCTCCAATGTCTCATCTGCCAGGGAGGCATACACCATTTCACCAGTCTGCTTATGTAATTCAATCTTGTCCATGGGGTGTATGTCTTTGGCAAGAACCTCCATGTTGGTTCTTAGATAGTCTGAGGTGGACTGAGGCTGCAAAGTTGTGGGCATGAAGTGGCTCATTATCATTTTGCCTTCACTCACATCGAAAGCAGACATGAGTCTCTGCTGGTTGCTAGGAGCTAGGTTTAACAAGTGATCATACAGCTGCACTTTTATGGGATCACTCCTCCTTTTGATGTCAATGAATTGCTGTTTTATACTTGACTGCCCTTTTCTAGTTTGACCGGAGGAGCTGACCTCTCCTCCCATAGTCATGTCATGTCCACGCTGAGATGAGCTGGCCGAAAGTTCTCCACTGGGTGGGCCCATGCCCATGGCTTGCCTTACTGCTATGTCCTCCTCTTGGGAGTCATTCAGTCTTTGTCTCTTCTCTCCTCTGATGAAGGATGAGGTGTGGGGGGGTCTCTCTCTCCCTTTCCTGGTCACATCCTCCTTCTGTGGTGTTTGGAGGACTGAGGTGTCTATATTGGTGTCTGTCCTGGGAGGCACCTCTGTTTGGGGCTGCTGCTCAGTGTTACTAGGTAGATCTGTCCCCTTTTCCTGCTGCAAGGGCTGTTCACTGGACTGTGCTTTTTCTTGTTGCTGCCCCAGTTCTTGCTGTTCCATTTCTTCTTGCTGCTGTAGCAAGGTGTCAACTTGTTCCTCTGTCAATATAGGTGGCTGTTCCACCTGTTTACCTTTGTCTTTGCTTGCTGCCTGGGATGTCTTCTCAGTGGTTTGCTGCTGTGCTGCTGAAGATCTAGCAGCTGTTCCAATTTGCTTTCTGTAGGAGAGGGGCACCTGTCCACAAGTTTCCAAGTCAGTTTCTTTTTGTACATTCCTAGCTTCTTTCTCAAGTAGTTCTACCTCAGTGAGTTGTTCTACTAGTGTACCCTCTTCCCAATCTAGTGCATTGGCATACTTTTCAATTTCAGGTTGTCTTTTATGTGCATAGTTGCCCAGTCTGTATCTAATTCTCCTGAGGGAGATAGAATGATTGGGGTCATAGGGAATCCATTCAAAACTGGTCTGCAATCTGAGGCCTTCCAGGATGCTGTGTGCCTCTTTCCACCCTTCCTCTTTCTTGTTATACAGGAAGGAACCTAGCTGACTTCTTACCTTCAATTGTGACTTCTTGTTTCTACTCTGAAAGTGAAGGTAATCTGAGTTCCCAAACTGCCTGAAATACTCTAAGGCAAAAAGCCTCATGGGGACATACCTTGGCAACCTAAATGGGTTCAATTCACAGCCATATATCCTAATGACTGTGTGGTTCTGGTAGAAGTACCAGTTGCCAATATTGTAAGATTTGTTCAAATGTAGAATCCTCTTCATTTCATCGGTTAATCTAGGAGGAGGAGTACCTTGCAGAACTGTTAGGGCCGGATGAACAAATAAATCAATAAACTCACAGTATGTATAGGGTGATACTGAGGTAAAATGAAACACAGAGGTCCAGAAAACAACTGATCTTGGGCTTCCTTGGGCATTGAGTGGCCTCAAAGGAACAGAGAAGGTAGCTGGCTGATAGAAAAGGAATAAATGATATATATATGAGGAGTACCTGAACAGTCTCTCCCTTTTCAAATTCATGAACTGATCATGGATTTTCTCTGCTATGTAAGTTGCATAATCATACTGCACAGCTGGAGGCTTACCAGGGGCAAATATGGACAGCATTGCCATTATGCTTTCATCTACATCTTCCAGCCCCCTGAATCCTAGGACATAGCCAATTAGATCCACCAACATTCTGCCCAACTCATTCAGATAATGGTACCCAATAGGAGGGGTTCTGACTGTTTCAGAGCCTGGTGTGACAAACAGTTGGTTGATTTTGACAATCTGGTCACTGGACAGCTTGATCCCTGTGTTAATCAGATTCTGCATGGACAGAGGGGTCAATTTCTTGGCTGTATTGAAGCACAGCATCTGGTTTATGCTCTCTGGGGTGATCTGGAACAGGACTAGGCCTGTGGGGCTTATGACTGCCCTTTGGCTGGGGTCATAGCATTCCTGGCAGCTATAAATAAGCTCTGGCATTGGATTGACTTGGGGAAGGTTGTATATGGGCAAATTTGACTCCCAAATCCCCAAGATATCTGCTCCACTGAGGTGCTGGGCTCTTAATTCATTCAACATTAGCACATTGTACTTGGTTCCCATGGGGAACCAATCCAGCATTTGGTAGTCCATGTCCCCCAGGGCTTTCCATGCTAATTCCTGGTGAGGGGCATTGATGGGCTTAATATTCAGTGCAATAGGGGTCTCCATAGCTCTTCAAGTTGCAATAATTGTAGGTAGACAGGTGGAATGGTAAAAACACAGTCTGGAGGCAGTTTTCTGTGGAAACAGTTGAGGTTTTGAGTATTCAAGGGGAATTCTCTCAATAGCAATTGAAATACTACTGGAGTCTAGTGACAGAACTTCTCTGTGGCCTAACTGAACTCTTCAATCGGGTGAATTATGTCTATTAGGAGTTCTGCCGGGAAAACGCAGAATTACAGAGGTTTTATGTGAATTGCAGGTTTCTAAAGCTCTGCAGGTACTTCTTGGCCCTCACAATGACAATGGTGGATGAATGAATGGAAATGAACGGTGTAAATATCGTTTTTATGGTTCTATTATCCCTCTGAGCAATTTTAAGCTTAATGAAGGTCGTATGGAGGGCGAAACGGTCTAAATACCTGTAATTCGACGAGCAGAGGTTGAAACACAGGTGCACAGTTGCTGTTTGAGGAGGTCGCCCGGGCTAATTGACTGGTTGGCGAAAATTTGAGTTCAAACGGTCATGCAGAGCGTTCAGCAGAAATTACAGTGGAAATGGTAAAAAACACGGGAAAATTGGTAAATATGGGTTATTTTACCAATTTGGCGCTTTTTCCTGCTGACGTCAGCATGACGTCATTGGTGGGTCATGGTGAGGTGACGTCAGCTGACGTCATCGGGCGACGTGGCAGTGGGTGACTGGTCAAAGGGGCGGCGAGGTGGCAGCCCAGTCAGCAGTGAGGTGGGCCAATAAGAGAGGCAGGTACGAGCAGGCAAGGACGTGGCGGCGAGTCAGCGGCGGGTAGGTGGCGGTTAAACTGCAGCGGTCACGGTTAAGGCCTTAACCGCCGCGGTTTCTCGGGGCGGTTTAGGTACGGCGCAGAGGATGTCAGAGCGGGCTCCGAGATGGTTCATTGCTCGACGCGTGGAGGAGGCGTGACAAGGCGCAACGTCACTTTCCCGGAGGTTAAAGCGCCGCCACAGGAAGCGCTCCGATATTGCTGTGGACCGTCGGATCTGATGGGCTTGATCCGACGGCTGGCGGAGGGGAAAGACGCGCGTTTGATATTGCGGGCGGAAAAATCAAACTTTGTGGGTTTTTTTATGGTTTTTTTTCAATGTTTTGGCTTAACCACAATGCGGTAGGATTGGGAAACGTGCCAGAGGCGGGTATTAACCTTTGCAAAGGTTTTATAGGCAAAAGGGGTTTGGAGAGGGGGTTTTATCAGTGCAGAGGTGATTTGAGGGCAAATTGACTTGGAGCAAAGGGGAAAAAGGGTGGAATAGGTTCACCAAAGTGGCCAGATGCCATTTGGTCCCTTTTGAACAATACACGGCTATTATGCCTAGGGGAGGGAATGTACATAAGATTTGGGGTTTTATACACCTTAGTGTTAATAATATTAGGGGTGGGGGTAAGATAAGGGAGGTTATATAGTAGAATTAGGAGTTAATATGAATGAAGGAGGGGAATTAGAAAGGGGGTGTTAGTGATGGACTAAAGAGGGAAAAGAAAAGAAGTTAGTGATCTCCTTTGCTGTGAGTTCATGGAATTCGCCACTTTGTTTGCTGATAGATTTATTGCCTTGGCAAAAGACCTATTGATACCTGTGTAATGGTGATCATATTCTTTCTGCAACCACAACTGCCTACCCAACTATTTTGCCTAGCATTTTTTGTTTCTTCTTGGAGGGGCACTTGGACTTGCAACCCTCAATTGCCTTTTCTTTTCTTTGGCTTTTTCCTTTTCTCTCTATCTACTTCTACCCTTATGTCTTCCAAGGTCCCAGATTAGACTTTTGGGAACCTTTGTTTCTCTACCTGAACTACTTGTCTGCCAAGATTAAGCTGTTTGGACAGACCTCTTTCTCTATTCTACAACTCAAAATTGAAACATGGCATGATCCAGATTAGACTGTTGAATCATCCACAAAACTTGAAATAAGGTCCTCAACACTTGAAACACTTTACCCAGCTCTTGCTTTCTAGGAAATATGGGATCTTTGGTTATACCAGAGCAGAGAATATTTGGCTTTTCTCTTACCAATCATGAAATATGAAACCTATTACTATAGGTATCCAACACTTTCGACACTTGAAATACTAATAATTTCAAAATCAAGTACAATGGAAAAAGTGTAATTGACTATCTAAAAGAGGAAGACTTTACGACACTCTTTTTCTTGACTAAAAACGACAATTGCGACACTTTCAAATCAAAAGACGACAGTTCGATTAAGCTACTATTTGCAAAGGAGAACTGTAAATGATGAAAAATACATAAAAAAACATTCATAATTCTTTATCAATGGAGGCTGAATAATGCAAAGGAAGAAGGTTTCAACAGTGATATACTGATCATAGATAGCAAAACTACTAAATAAAGCTGAAGACAATGAATAAAAAACCAAAATCTGGAGGCAGAAACAGTCTCACTCAATCATCGCACCTGTAACACAGGGAAACAGGGATGCATCTCACCTGCAACACACGGGAGGTGCGATGCATCCAGATTGCCAATGAGAGACAGTGCGATGGTCCAGGGACGAGACTGAGCTTGGTTTTCACTCATAGTTTGCAGCTAAGTTCAAGGATTTAGGCTGAGCTAATGATAGACAGTAAACACAAAGTATAGGGGCTGATCTAATGAGGTTATTTGAGCTACCACCAGGGCACTTAGGATGTTTGCAAGTCAGATGTTCAGTTCATAAACTAACCCGGAGATTGACTGAAGCAGCGTTGATCTACTTTGCAGTTGCATAGCAAAAGCAGTTCGAAGGCTAGTTGGCTTAACTTCAGGCTCCGTCTGTAGTTTATAAAGCAAACAACAGTAACAAAACAAACAAACTATTCACTCCCCAGTGGAGTTGCCATTTTGTTATCGGGAAAACTAGTGTCCATTTAGAGCTGCTAGTCCCACTAAGACGGGTAGCTATATTAGAAACAAACAAACCAAAGTTACTTGTGTTTTCCTTTATGAGAGATAGATGAGAGAGAAATAGAGAGCACCAACCTCAGTATTTCGCTAGTCTCCTTGCTTGTTTCCTCTCTCCCTTGATAGAGCTTTCGCTACTCCTTTCTCACTTGTCCCACTTCAAAGAACACCTGTAGAGTCAAAGCAGTGAAATACCATCAAAGCATAGAGATCTATAACCATAAACAATATAGGATCAGATGTACATTAACCATACAAATGCATATATAAATACAAGATTCAGAGATATACAAATATATGGAGGAAAACTCAAATAGCTTTATTGATAGAAGTAGTAGAAGAGAGGATTACAACCAAGTTGTCTTATCTAGCATCATCCTCCCAGCATGAAAGCCCTCTTCACCTCATAAAAAGCAAGATCACCCAACAATACACTGTCTCAAAGAGAAACCAACAACACTTCCTTACAAATTACAAAATTGCAGCCTCTAGATCTCTAGGATGAGGGATCATATATATAGATGTTTGCAGGAGAGTGAGTCAGCTTCTGGGATTTTGATTAGTGTCATTTCACTGTTAGTTCTTGGTTCCACTTGTAGATTGCATGATCTCTTACTCATCCCTGGGTGAATTCAGTGAGGCAAGTGTCATATGAGCAGTTTCTAGAAGATTCTCTAGGTTTCCACCTAGCAAACTGCCTCTACCATTTGTCTGCTCTCGCTCATCGCACCCTACAGAAGAGCTTTTTAGTATGCATCGCACCCTCTGTGTGTAGCAGGTGAGATGCATCGCACCCTTAGCATGGAGCAGTCTATATGGTCTAGTTTTGAGCAGCTCTGAGCAGTTTTTAGGGAGAACTTTTGGGAAATGATGCAATCAGTTGACCTTGATCTTTTAGGGTATGAAACAACACTTTTAGGGGTTTGAGAGCCCTTGGTTTATGGACATATATGATTGGGGTTGCAGTGCCCAAATATGTCTATAACAGGGTCCAAAGTAACTGGGGTTGGCCACCACTTTGTAGCACCTATTAGTGTCAGTCTTTGCAGCCTTCCTCCAGTGATCAAACATGCTCTTACAAAGTGATTTTAAGGTGTCAAGGTCAAATTTTGTCATTTCAGTGAGTCTTCAAGTAAAACTTGGTTTCTAGGTATTAGGTCTAGGGTTTGCTTTACTCCTATCAAAGTTGTCCAAATGTTGGTCCATGTCACCGTTCAGCTAAGTGTACCATCATTCAGAGGGTTTTCATTATCATGTCAAGTTCCACTGGGTCATTTTACACCTTGTTCATGCTTTAGTTGTGCCTAGGTAAGGTTCATTTCCCTCTCCTAGGGTTTTGAAGGTAATTTCTCTTGGATGGTAAAATCATCAGCAAAACTTGTATCCTGATGTTCAAACACCTTTCCCTATCCTTAATGTACCTTATTGAACACTTCCCATCACTGAGATCCCCCAAATTCTTCATTTTTCCACAAACCCTAGTTTCTTGCTACAACTTGGCAATTTTCTAGGCTAGACCTGTGTTTTCCCCTTTTGGACCCCTTCCCCTCACTCAATATTTGAAATTCCACTTTCCTCTGCTTCCTAACATCTCTCCCTACTTCTCAAAATTTTCTCAAGAATTTAGAAGCCCCTTATCCCCTTTATTTCCCTTCATTTCGACAAATCCCCTATTCCACACATCGGGGTAAGTTTTACTAAAATGATGTTTCTGAGAAATAAAAGATGAATTTTAGAAAACCGAGAGAGGTTTTCGTCCAAAATAGGCCAAGAAAGAAAAACCTCCTTCACTTTTTACACAGGTGTCATGGTTTTATAAAAATGTCAAAAGTACCATTGCCTCAGGAGAATTGAATGCACCTCTGAAGTGACCTTGGGAAAATCAAGTTTTCTCCTAGCTTGGTTGGCCAAATGACTTTCTTGATGAGTCAAATGATAACTGTTAGAAAATTATATATTATGGAGCAATGGAACACATAAAATATTGCAGAAATATAAACACAGAAAACGCACAAAACAAGAGAGACACAGATATAAGTGGTTCACCCAGTTTTGGCTACGTCCACCCCGAACAGCCAGTCCTTCCTTTCTATTATCCAGCAAAATGAAGAGACACAACCTACAGCAAATCTGTTGTAATATCCTCTGTTTTCTCTCACAGTCTCACCTCTCTGATTCTCGCTCACAGAATACACATCTATCACACAACCTCAAATACAATGCCCTCATACAAAGAGAGGGGTTGCCTTCTAGGGCAAAAAACCCTAAACTAAACATAAGTTCTACCGTCAGATCATCCGCCTAATGAACGGCCCAGATTGACTAGAAATTACTATACTTTTACAAGGCAATTTTACAGCTGTTTTTAGCTTCGGGGGCGCTGCCCCCAAAACCCCCCACCAGGTGGGGGCTCCCAAAGGTCACAGCCGCCCCCCCCTGGACCCCCCCTGCAGCGAATATTTTACGGGCGGCGTTGCCGCCCCCATTTCGAACTGGGGTCCTATGTGGTGATACCTTTGAATATAGAAGATAATCAGGCTCCACACCCAACAATCTCCCACTTGGAGACTGATTGTAGCAACTCCACCGCTGCTCTATTTGCTGGACAATGACTCCTCTTTGGACCTGGTTGTTTCTCATCTTCATCGTCATCCTTGAAGACCAACTGAAACTGAGCATATTCTCAGTTTCTCCCTGGTTACAAATTTTGTTAGCATATCTGCAGGATTCTGGCTAGTGTGTATCTTTTCCAGCTTCAACTCTCCATCTTCCAACACTGATCGTATGAAATGGTACTTGAGTTGTATTTGTTTAGTCCTGGAATGAAATGATGAGTTCTTTGCAAGATGAATGGCACTTTGGCTATCACTGTATAACGTGCCCATATCATGCTCCTTACCCAATTCACCCATAAACCTTTGTAACCAAATCATTTCTTTACTAGCCTCTGTAGCAGCAACATACTATGCTTCTGTTGTTGAAAGTGCAACAACACTTTGGATTTTTGAAACCCCACTGACAGCTGTTCCTCCAACAGTAAATACATATCCTGTAGTGCTCCTCCTGTTATCTCTGTCACTTGCCATATCTGCATCAACATATCCTTGTAGGGAGATGTTTGAACCACCAAAGCATAATGCTTGATTTGTGGTACCTTTCAAATATCTGAGAATCCATTTCACTGCCATCCAATGTTCCTTTCTTGGATTGTTCATGTACCTGCTTACAACTCCCACTGCATGTGCAATATCAGGCCTTGTGCAGACCATTGCATACATTAAGCTTCCAACTGCTGATGCATATGGAACTTTAGACATATAATCCATGTCTTCTTGGGTCTTTGGGCATATTTCCTTGCTAAGTTTGAAATGGCTAGCAAAATGTGTACTAACTGGTTTTGCATTGTGCATGTTAAATCTTTTCAACACCTTTTGTATGTACTCATTCTGAGACAATGTTAATTTACGATTTTTTCTCTCTCTAGTTATTCTCATACCAAGGATTTGTTTTGCAGCTCCCAAATCCTTCATTGCAAATGAATTTGCCAATTTTCTTTTGAGCACATTTATTTCTTGCATGTTAGATCCTGCAACAAGCATGTCATCTACATACAATAACAATATAATATAGCTGCCATCATTTTTCTTTTTCAAATAAACACAATGATCAGAGTGACATCTAGTATAACCTTGTTCAAACATAAACTTGTCAAATTTTAGATACCACTGCCTTGGAGCCTGTTTTAAGCCATACAAGCTCTTCTTCAACCTGCACACTAGTTTCTCCTTCCCTTTCACCTCATATCCTTGTGGCTGCTACATATATATATCTTCCTCCAAATCCCCATGGAGAAAGGTTGTCTTTACATCTAACTGCTCAAGATGCAAATCTTCAGTTGCTACAAGACTTAAAATAGTTCTGATTGAAGTCATTTTAACAACAGGAGAAAATATTTCATCAAAATCAATACCTTTCTTCTGTGCAAACCCCTTCACCACAAGTCTAGCTTTATACCTCTGTTTTCCTCCATCTTCTTCCTTCAGCCTGTAAACCCATTTATTCTTCAATGTAGTTTTTCCTACAGGCAACCTGACTAAATCCCAAGTCTGGTTATGCATTAAGGAGTCCATCTCTTCTTCCATGGCTACCTCCCACTTCTTCCTGCTTTCAACCTGCATTGCTTCTTCATAACATTCGAGTTCACCAGAATCAGTCAACAATAAATAATATAATGAAGGAGAGTATCGTTCAGGGGCTCTACTTATCCTGGTAGATCTTCTAACACCACTTTCAGGTGTTTGTGGTGCATGTTGTTGTTGTGGTGGTTGCTGTTGTTGTGGTTGTTGATTATTATTATTTTCAGGCACCTTTACTTTTTCAGTGATTTCATCAAGAACTGCGTATTCCTTGTTTTCCTTTTCCTGTTTCTTTTCCTGCAATTGATTCTTATAGAAGACCTTTTCATTGAATATTACATCTCTGCTCCTAATGATTTTGTGATTTTCATAATCATATAAGCGATAACCAAAATCATTAACACCATATCCAATAAAGGTACATTTCTTTAACTTTGCCTCAAGCTTTGTTCTATTTTCTTTATCAATATGGACAAAGGCCTCACAACCAAAAGGCTTTAAAATAGAGTAGTTTACCTTTTTACCTGTCCATGCTTCCTCTGGAACACCACCATCCAAGGAACTTGAAGGCCCTCTGTTTATTAGATAAACAGCAGTATCTACAGCATCTGCCCAAAACTGTAAAGGCAATCCTGCATGCAATCTCATGCACCTTGCGCGCTCCATGATTGTTCTGTTCATCCTTTCTGACACGCCATTTTCTTGTGGTGTTCTTGGAACTGTCTTCTCTCTGCGAATTCCATGCTCTGAACAGTACCTATCAAACTCTTTGTTGCAATATTCACCTCCATTGTCTGATCTAAGACACTTCAATTTCTTTCTTGTCTCAATCTCAACCAAAGCTTTCCATTTCATGAAAGTATCAAATACATCAGATTTATTCTTAATACAATAAATCCAAGTTTTTCTAGTTGCATTATCAATAAAAGTAACATAATAACGAGAGCCACCGAGAGATGATACCTAAGCAGGTCCCCATACATCTGTATGCACAAGCTCTAATTTTTCATTCTTCTTTTCTTTCCCAACTCTGAGAAATCTGACTCTCTTCTGTTTTCCATAAATGCAATTCTCACAGAAGTCCAAATCAACATTCTTCAAACCCGGCAAAAAATTCCTTGAGTGAAAATCTTCATCCCCTTTTCACTCATGTGTCCGAGCCTATGATGCCATAATGCTGCATCTACTCCTTTGGAAGTTAAAGCATTAACAGAGTTAGAAATACCATTGCATAAATACAATGTACCAACCTTTTCGCCTTTTGCTATTACCAGGGCTCCTTTGGTGACCTTCCAAGCTTTATCTATGAAAGTTGTCACACAACCTTCACCGCCTAACTGCCTTGTTGAAATCAGATTTTTCTTTAGATCTGGAACATGCCTTACCTCCTTTAATAGCCATTGGTTTCCATTCTGCTGTTTTACAAGAACCTTACCCATTCCAACGATTTTACAGGGTTTATCATCACCCAGACGAACTTGTCCAAAATCTCCTTGAACATAGTCATGAAAGTATTTCTTATCAGGTGTGGCATGGAATGAAGCCCCTGAATCTACCACCCAGGAATCAGTAATATTTTCGAAAGACAGAATCAAAGCATCTTGTAACACCTCACCTGTCACATTTGTTTCATGATTGTTTTCTTGCTGTGAATATCCTTCCTTTCCCTTCCGAGATCTACAGTCTTTCTTTAGGTGTCCTTTCTTTCCACATTTCCAGCACACTATCCCCGATCTGGACTTGGATCTGCCTTTCCTTGATTTACTGCGATATCCTGAGCTCTTTCCTCTTTCCATTTTCTTCCTCTAGACTTTGCACTCAAAGCATTTCCGAATGTCTCACCGGAGATTTTCCGTCGCATTTCCTCGCTAAGGATAGCACCGACAACATCATCAAACTTTAAAGTACTAGATCCAGAAACGGAGTTACTAATGGCCATTACCAAACCATTCCAACTTTCTGGTAGTGAGCACAAGAATAACAGAGCTCTAACTTCATCATCAAAGTTTACCCCTACAGAACTTAACTGACTTGTAACTATATTAAAATCATTTAAATGGTTTGCAACAGATCCACCTTCCAACATATTCATATTAAATAACTGTTTCATAAGAAATACCTTGTTTGAGGCTGAGGGTTTTTCATATAGTTTCGACAACGTCTGCATCAAACCCTCTGTCGTGGTTTCCTTTGAAATTTTGAAGGCGACTGATGCAACAAGGAACAACCGTATTGTTCCGAGTGCCTTTCTATCGAGAAGGTTCCATTCTTCGTCTTTCATACCCGTCGGCATCTTTGTTTTTCCGCCCAATGGTAGGTATAGATCTTTCTGATACAGATAATCTTCCATCTGCATCTTCCACAGCGAGAAGTTTTGGCTGTTAAATTTCTCGACCCTAAACTTACCATCTTCCGCCATTGCTCCCACTCGAACCAGGAACCCTTCTTTCCTGCGAGTTTATCAGCCAAATAGACCTTCGGCTCTGATACCAGTTGTTAGAAAATTATATATTATGGAGCAATGGAACACATAAAATATTGTAGAAATATAAATACAGAAAACGCACAAAACAAGAGAGACACAGATATACGTGGTTCACCCAGTTTGGGCTACGTCCACCCCGAACAGCCAGTCCTTCCTTTCTATTATCCAGCAAAATGAAGAGACACAACCTACAGTGAATCCGCTGTAATATCCTCTGTTTTCTCTCACAGTCTCACCTCTCTGATTCTCGCTCACAGAATACACATCTATCACACAACCTCAAATACAATGCCCTCATACAAAGAGAGGGGTTGCCTTCTAGGGCAAAAAACCCTAAACTAAACATAAGTTCTACCGTCAGATCATCCGCCTAATGAACAACCCAAATTGACTAGAAATTACTATACTTTTACAAGGCAATTTTACAACTGTTTTTAGCTTCAGGGGCGCTGCCCCCGAAACCCTTCGCCAGGGGGGGTCTCCCAAAGGTCACAGCCGCCCCCCCCCCCCCCCCCGGACCCCCACTGCAGTGAATATTTTACGGGCGGCGTTGCCGCCCCCATTTCGAACTGGGGTCCTATGTGGTAATACCTTTGAATATATAAGATAATCAGGCTCCATACCCAACAATAAGTAGACACAAAGATATTTCCAATGAGCTATCATGCACTCAATTTGGAGTTGAGGAACACCTTCAAAATTTGACTACAACAGCACTCTGCCTTGAGGCAGCCTCATTTGGCACATTTTGACCAGTCTTGGGATATTTAATTTTTGATAGGGAAATTGAACTCCAAATTGAAAAATTCTAGTTGGGTTGGAAAGAAGACTCAAATACCTTTCCAACGAGCTATCCTGCGCCTAATTTGGACACCGGGAAGGCCTCCAAAAGTCTCCTGCAAAAAGCGCTACGCATAGGGCAGGTGGCACGGCGCACATAACTGGCGCGGCACATTGGGCTCAAATTTCCAGTGTAAAAATACACTGGCGTGGCACATAGAGAAGGCGCAGCGCGTTGGGCTTGAGGCACGGCACATAGAGCTTCCAAGCCCGATTTTCTCAAAACTTCATCAAATCGCCCAAATCGCACGGATTTGCCTTGTGACAAGTAGGTAGAGCCTCCGTCATTGTGTTTTATCCAAGTTTGTGCTTATATCATGGTGGTTAATGAATGGTAATTGTTCAACAAAAATCAAACCCTACCATTTGAAATTCCAAGAAACTTGTTGCCTAGGGTTTGATTAACTATTTGCTACCAAGTTTATCATTCCTCCATCACTCCCTTCTCCCATTTGTCCCTTGATTTCATCCCTAAGTTCCCCTACCCCCTAAATTCACTAATCCTCTATCCCAAGTTTCCTTTCCCAAAATTCCAATTGTAAATCCCCAAACCCTAATCTTATACAAAAATCCCAAAACATCCCACATTTCCCTAAACTAAAATCTATCCCAAAAAGTCCCTTAATTCTCCATTATTTTTGCCTCCCCTTACAGTCCCTCATTTCATTGTTTTCCCTTGGTGACAAAACAAAGGTCAAACACATCATCAAAGGCCGTCCAAGATAGTTTATCTACCAGCAGAGATGGCATCTAATCCATCATATGATCATGAGGAGGAGACCCATAGTGATTCGCCAACAGAAGTACATGCACCCAGGAGGCCTCATAGAGGTGGCAAAACATCCGTGAAGACCAGCAGGCTGCCCAAAGAAGCCTAAATGAGATGACACCCATTCAGCAGGAGATAGAGGCTGATTGAGAGATTTGGCTCGAGAGAGTAAACATCCACTTAGAGAGACTACTGGACAAGGCCGATAGGGACAAAGCATTGCTAATACACATGGCTTTCTACTACATGGCACGGAACAAGGTTTGCAAGGCACGAATAAGGAATCTAAAGGAAAAATTAAAGAAGGCAATAAGGAAGAAAAAGAGGCAAAAGGAGCATGATCATCTTTAGATATTGGCCGAAGCCTCTTTAGCCCAGCATGACACTTGATAGAGAAGTTCCAGCCCAAATTTCAAGAAATTTGGAGCAATTTTTGGCATTTTGAAATTTTTTGCACTAAAAAACAGGTTTTGCCTCCCTATGCGCCGCGCCACGTGGCGCTCGCTTTTGCTAGAGGGCTCCAAATCTCAAAAACTTTACATTTTTGGATTTGGCATGAAAAATTATGGTTTCTTGTGCATGGCCAAGAAATTTGGGCAGGTTTTGAGCCCTCAAAAGATCAAAAAATGACCTCAATGCCCCTATTTGACACACATGAAGCAGTCTTGGGAGATTGGACATTTGGAGGGGAAAATGGACACCAAATCCAGAAATTCCACTTGGGTTGGAAAGTAGATAGACAGGGATTTCCAACGAGCTATCTTGGGCTCAATTTGGACTTTGGGAAGTGCCTCAAAATCAGCTCCAAAGTGGCACGACGCATAGAGAATTTGGGCGCGACGCGTAGAGAAATTTGGCCTCATTTTCACTCTTCAGCTCAGAAATTCGCTTAGTTTTGACCAGTTTTACTTTTTGATGTTATTATTGATCTTTCATGATGTAATTTGATGACCATGATGTAATATTGGCACATTTGTACTTGTTCTAGAGGATTCATTCACTAAAAAGTGAAAATTAAATGAATGAATCAGTTTCCTAGTATATAGAGGCAAGTTGTTTCGTTGCCTATTTTTCAGTTCGTTGTTTAGATATGGTTGAAACGGCTCCTATAATGATGAGCTCGACCCCTAGAGGCATGGGAAGGAGTTAGGTTTTTCTATATTATGTAAATTCTAAGTCATTTTCATGGTTGGACACTTGGGATTGCTTGGCACTCCATTATATATCTGATTTTTGCATTTTTGGCAAAGGAAAGACCAGGGTTTTGCAGCACTTGTTGGGATCCTTGTGGCTCTGTGTTTTGATGGTGTTTTTCTTGATGCAATTGTAAGTTCATTGGTGTTTTATTTATGCTATTTTCCTTCTCTTTTCTTCTGAAATTAAACAAATTGAGTGACAAAGGTAGAATTCATGAGTTTGTTGTGCTCTGCCTTAAACTTTGTTTAGTTTTCAATGTTTTCTTCAGTTTGAAGAGGATTCTTGGTACCCACTTGCCCTCTTCAGCTCCACAGTGGTCTTTTCCATCCATCCATTTAATCAAAAGCAACAAAACTACTACCTACCTTTCCCCAACCGAAACTCTGCAAAAATTTGGCCTCATCCCCGGACCCAAATTTGCCTTTCCCTTGATTCCAACAAAACTCCAAAGAAATCAAATCAAATCCTTGCACTTCATACCTAGCCTAAAATTAGTTTGTATTTCAGTCATCTCAAGCCCCATAAATCATCTTTTGCTGAGATTGACCCGGAGAGAGCCATCTCCTGTCCTCATAGGGCTAGCTACGAGGCTAACCGTGGTTTGATGTGGACCTAGAATCTTACCTTTTCAGCCTGAGGTAAATCTAGTGCCTAACAACACCTATGCCTTCCGCCTGGAGCCATGGTCTTGTGGGTAATGGGTGCGACCGAGGGCTGGAGCTGGAAGCCCTGCCCCTTCCTCCAAAAAGGTGCAAAAATAAAACTTTAAATAGAAGTTTGGTCCATTTGATATTAAGAACCACCATGTAGTGTATTGGTAGAGTGCTTCATTGGTAGAATAGAGGTCATGGGTTTGAATCCTAGTTGGGCCTCTGGCTGACCCATGCAAAAATTTTAGTTGACCTCAAGGTGTCACGTGGCAGCCCATGACTGGGCCACGTGGCATCATATTACTAGTCCTCCACAAACCAATAAAATGCACTTAAAAACTAACAAACCGAATGATGCCACTTGTCAGCTTATGGTTGGATCGTACCTGTATGGTCTAGCAGTATGTTCAACCCAGTCAACTACCCTACTCAAATTTTATTGTTTGGGAAAATGGTCAAAACGTGATATCTAGATCATACAGTGTTAGATTAAGGTGAAATGAACGTCGTTGGATTTAGAATGATGAGAACTTCGATTTGGCGTTGTTTTCAAGAATTTGTGGGCACTTACATTTTTGAGCTAAAAGTTGATCACATGATTAGTGTTAATAGCCGGGGCATATTGAATCCCATCGAAGTGGTGGAACTACCTTGATATGCAAGACTAGGCTATGTCAGAAAGGAAGAGACAGGAGAGTCTTCAAGTGACAAGTCTGAGACAATGCATGATGTTGAGAGCATGTCACAACTTTCTAGTGATAGTGAGAACTTCAAAGGAAGAACTAAAGCAAACTCTATTTGCTAGAGCCGCACCAAAGACAACCATTCAAGAAAGAAGGTTAAGAAAGTATTGAGGAAGAAAAATCATTATTAGGGGAATTTTGAGGTCTAAAATGGGCCTCCTAAGGAAATTATAAAATAATAGTGGAAATAATAAAATAATATTAGATTACATCATCAAATTTTAGAGGGGAAAAAAAAAGAAAAAAAAAAATTTCAACTCATATTTTCAACTTAGATCCCTATGGGTTTACTCAAATTTCGAGCAGGAACACTCGTTAGATGAAGAATTTGATTCCTCATCCAAAGAATACTCATGTTGCATACTTTCGATGGACCCTACTACACGAAAAATGAGAAATACATGAAAATCGTGATTGCAATCACATTGATTCATGTATTTCTCATTTTCGTGTAGCAAGTTCCATCGAAAGTATGAAACACGGGTACTCCTTGGATGAGGAATTAAATTTTTCATCCAACAAGTACTCTCGCTTGAAATTTGAGTAAAACATTAGGGAGATAAGTTGAAAATACAAGTTGAAAAAGTAGTTTTATTATTTTATTATTTTATTATTATTTTTACTTTTTTACTCCAAAAAAGGTGAATCAACCCCCATGGTTGATATCATCATCTTGAATCCTATTGGTTCTTATAAAGTTTATTTTGGTTGTACATTTTTATTAGGAGACCCATTTTAGACCTCAAAATTTCTCTAATGTGTAGCCATTGCAACAAAGGTGGACATCAAAAAGCCACATGTTGGAAGATCCATCCAGAGCTACACACACAGAAGGATAGGAAGTGTGTGAAAGAATCTGTGAAGGAACCGACTGATGAAGTAGTTCAACAAGGAAGACGAATACAGGAAGAAATCCCATAAATCGTTTAGGTAAGGAAGGGATAGATTTTCTAAGTAGTTTCGCATGACCACTGATTTGAAAATGAAGATCTTAGATTACATTTAAGGTATTACAGACTCATGTGCATGGATTTTCCTATATTGATTAGTGCAACGAATTGATAAGATTGCGAATAATATAGACAATTGAGCAGCTAGAGAAACATAATATACAAACACACATAACACAGCAATTTTAATATGGAGTTCACCCAAAACTCTTGGGCTACGTCTCCTAGTCCAGCCTTCAGTGGTGACCTCTCTATTATGTCTTCTAGAGCAGAGTTTTACAAAATGTGAGTTCAAATTGAGTCTCAACACACAGATACAAAACAGCAGAAGTTTGCTTGAATCCCTCAAGTCTCTATGAGTACACAGACTCTCCCCCTCACTCTCTGTCTCTGTTTTCTCTCTATCTCAGCACTACTTGCCTCTGTCTTTGTCATTATGTGGCTTTTTAAGCCAATCGATGTTGTCTATTCATTTCCCCTTTTGGGCTCTCTGGCTCCCGGCCTCTATCCGCTCAAATCCCCCTCTGAGCGTTAATCAATCATTGCTAAACGTTTCAGGGATGGTGGCCACTTGTTCTGTAACGGAAGGGACCATAGGCACCCTTGAAATCCCCAAAATGGTTGTTCTCTGTTTACATAGAGAATACACTAAAACACGTCAAAAATCCACAGAAACTCTATCTATCGGACTTCAAAAATCATTGAATCCGCCCTAGACTCCTGTCTGGTCCACCTTTGATCGCCATCGCAAGTCGCAAGTGCCCTGGTGCCGTGGTTTCCTTTGTATTTGAAAAATACATTAAAACACTGAAATCCCGACGAAGGGCTTTATGGCAGACTTCAAAAAATTCACAGCTGCATTTATAAACCCTTTCGGGTCCGGCTTCATCGCATCATGCGCATTTCCTTTTCATTTCATTTATTTAACGAAAATGCGAATATACACAGAAAAACCCTTTTTTCCGGAATTCAAAATATATTTATTTGTGCCTATAAGACCCATCGGGTCTGGCTTTATTACAAGTCGCATGTATTGGCCCCGCTCCTTTGTATTGTCGCAATGTGATTTTGCGATGCGACATGTTGCGATCGCATATCGCATAATCCTCGGGCCGTTGGTAAGCGTTCCTTTGTATTGTGCCAACGCGATATTGTGAGTTAACTTGGGTCGTCGATCTGCACGCTTGATCGACGGTCCTCGTTGACCTGCATTGATTGCTGTCGTAACCTCTGTTTTGTAGCCTTTGGTAGCCTCCACTTGCCATCTCCGATTGCAATATGCCGATCAAATCTAGACCGTTGATCAACCAGATCCAACGGCTCCTGTGCATCACTGTCCAAGCCTCCGATAGCTCTGTTTTCCACTATTTCTTCATATTTTTCAGGCCCGATAGTGTAATCTGCCATTTCTAAGAGTTCTTCCTTTGTGATAGTTTTGATCTTGAAGACTTAGAGGGTGTTTAGGATCCATTTTGGATCACGCCTTCCCACTGAAAAAAGTTTTTGGACCACCAAAAGTTGGTTTTTAAGCATCGATCAAGTGAGGATACAGCTTCCTCACTTGTCCAATTTCTATCCATCGTGCACTGCTTGGTTTTGAATCTTTGAGTCCAATTCTGAGGTACTCAACATCTCCTCTACGCGTAGTTCTCATCTTCCTGTCCAGAATTGTGTCTTCCTGCAACTCACTGAGATATTCAAGCAATAGATCATCAATAGAAGGCAACTGAATTTGCTCTTTGGGATCTTCAATCAATGAAGGTTCAAACAGTCTCAAGTTTTTTGCATTAACTACTGAATAGATGTGCATGTAAGCTAGAAAATCAAGGCGAAAAGCGTTTTCACCAATTTTCTCAAGTATCTTGAAAGGCCCATACCTTATTGGCTTCAACTTATTACCTTCACCTTGCATTCTGTCTTTGCAAATGTACAGCCAGACTTGATCACCAACTTGGAAGCTATGCTCAATTCAATGCTTGTCATGCCTTGCCTTGTACTTGGCATGGCTTCTTTCTAGCTATTCCTGCACTGCCTGGTGAATTTCTTGGATTTTTTCAATGAACTTGGTTGCTTTGTCCACATCATTGTGTCCATCAACTGCTATGTCTTTTCCAAAGACAAAATCCAAGGGAGACTTTGGTGTAAAACCAAAACAAGTCTCAAAAGGAGATCTCTTTGTAGAAGAGTGCTTGGCACAGTTGTAAGCACGTTGTACATAACACAAATGTTCATCCCAAAGCTTGGGATGCTTGCTGCAATAGCCCCTAAGCAACTGAATCACTGTCCTGTTGACCACCTCTATTTGGCCATCTATTTGTGGATGAAATGTTGTGCTCTTCTTCAATCTGGTGTCCATCAATTCCCAGTCACTTGACCAAAACTTCCCAACAAATCGGGAATCTCGATTAGATACAATAGAAGTGGGTAACCCAAAATGAACCCATACATGCTGAAAGAACAACTTCGTTGTTTGTTCAACTGTAATTTGCTTGTTACAAGGTATTAAAATACACATTTTGTTGAACCTATCCACAATAACATATAAATAATCATGACCCATTCTACATTTTGGAAATCCCCCAACAAAGTCCATGGAAACACTTTCCCAAGGACGAGAAGGAACTGGAAGTGGTGTGTACAAGCCCAATTTTCTATCGTTGGGCTTGCTTTTAGCACACATGGTACACCATTTAATATATCTAGAAACTTTTTCATGCATTCTTGGCCAATAACAGAACCTTTGCAGTTGTGCAACTATTTTACTTACACCAAAATGACCTGATATAATAGAAGTATGTGCTTCTCGGATTTTGTTAACTCTTTTAGTTAGTGGAATGAATAACTTTCCCAAATGATACAAGAGTTGGTCCTTAACATAATAATCCAATTCTTCTACTTGTTTGCCATGACTTAAATTTGCATATACATCTTTAAAATCTATATCTTGAGCATATTGTTCAATGTAGCTTCCATGCATTACTGAGTTATGCTTAAGTATAGTAGATGCATTTATGATTGGTCTGGATAACACATCTGCAATCTTATTGTGTATTCCCTTCTTATATCTAATGACAAGATGAAACTACTATAGAAAACCCATCCACCTATAGTGTCTTGATTGATGCAATTTAGTTTGTGAGTGCAAATATTGAAGTGGTTGATGATTTGTATGGATGATTGTTTCTTTGCCCATTAACAATGTTTCCACTTTTTCACACTCTGTACTAATGCATATAATTCTTTTTCATATGTGGGATAACTAACTACTGCAGAATTAAATGTCTCATAATGATAGCATATGGGTTTACTGTGTTGCATCAACACTACTCCCATGGCATAGTCACTGCCATCTATTTCAATCTCAAATGGACGTTGAAGATCTGGCAGTGCTAGTACTGGTGTTGTACTAATTTTTATTCTAAGGTGTCGAAGGCTTTCTGTTGTTTGCCTCCCCACTGAAACACCTTGTTCAATCATGTTAAAGCATGTAAGGGCGCTGCAATCAAGGAAAAGTTAGCAATAAACTTTCTCCAATATTGTGCTGCTCCTAGGAAACTCCTAACTTCTGTAGCAGATTTGGGCTTAGGCCAGTTCACAATGACTTCAACCTTAGAGGGATCTATCTTCAATTCACCATCCCCTACAATATGACCCAAATAATTTAAAGATGTTTTGCCAAATTCACATTTTGATAACTTCACATAGAGATTTTCTCTTTTCAAAACATCTAAAGTCTACTTTACATGCTTCAAATGTTCTTCCCATGTTTTACTGAAAACAAGAATGTCATCCAAATATACAATTACAAAATAATTAATAAAAGGTTTGAGTACATGATTCATAACTCTCATGAAAGTGGCAGGAGCATTAATTAAGCCAAAAGGCATAACCAGCCATTCATACAGCCCTTGCTTTGTTTTCAAAGAAGTCTTCCATGCATCTTGTTCTGCTACTCTGACCTGATGATAGCCACTACGCAAGTCTAACTTGGAAAAGTAAAATGCTTCTTTCAGCTGATCTAATAGATCATCAATGCAAGGAAGAGGATAATGATTCTTGATCGTTATTTTATTCAGTGCTCTATAATCAATGCACATCCTCCACGAACCATCTTTCTTTCTCACCAACACAATTAGAGATCCGCATGGTGATGTGCTTGGTCTTATGAACCCTTTATACAGCAGCTCTTGTACCTGCTTCTTGATCTCTGCATTCTCTAAAGCGGATAACCTGTACATTCCGATGTTATGCAATGGAGCATCTTGCTGAAAATGAATATCATGTACTATTTCCCTTTTGGGTGGCAAACCTTTAGGTTCTTGAAATAGGATATCATATTCTAAAACAACTTTATTTAAATCATCTTTCTATTTAGCATCACATCCCTCAAATACATTAGTTTTATCAAGGTTTTTTTCCTTTACAACCATTAGTAAAAATTGCTTGCATGAATTTACAATTCTTTTCATTTGCCCTGAGTTTATGAGAGAGTAATTATTTTTGAGTTTATGAGCTCTTACAATATATTCTATTCCATCTTTAGTGAGTTGATACTTATTTTCAGCTCTATAGAAAATGGTTTTTCTATCATACAAGTGAGGACTTCCTAAAACAATACCACATATATCTAAGGTAACTATATCTAACTCAACCTCATCTACAAATGTTGACCCAATAGCAAACCTAAGTTTACATTGTCTAGTCACTTGTAGCTTTGCTTTATCACATACCCAACCTAATGGATATGGCTTCTTGTGGGGTGTGGTTAGTAATCCCAACTTCTTTACAATTGCTTCATAAATCAAGTTTACTTGTGATCCACTATCAAATAAAGTATCAATCTTTTGATGCTTGTAAATAACTCTAATATGAAAAAGCTCATGTTTTTCCTCTCATTATCTTCATCAATAGAATGTGTAGAATTACTTGTAGATGCTTCAGAATTTTTACCTTCTATACCTGTGGCTGTGACTGTTGTTTCATCACCTGAGTCTGACCCCAAGTATTTCTGAATAGTAGCAGCAGTCTTCTTCTTCTTACCACCGAACTTTTTGGGTTTCAGATTCGGATGTAAAGACCAGCAGTGTTCATCATCGTGCCCATCCTTCTTGCAGTGAGTGCATGAAGGTTTGTCTTTCTGTACAACGTTTGTCTTCCTCTCTTTCCATTTATGCTTCTTCTTTTCCTTGTTCTTGCTTGCAGAGGGTTTTGATGATCCCCCAATCTCTGGGTTCACATTCTTGCCTCTAGCCTCTAGATGTGTACCTTGAACTGATACATCATCTAGGCTAGCGGGGTTAAACATGAGAATGGTGTGCCTCAAATAGCTATGCAAACCACCTATATACTTCAACAAAGTTTCAGGTGAGTCTAGAGAAATGCCTAGAGTTAAAGCTCTTTTTCTAAATTCCTAGGTATAGCTTTGTACACTTTTCCCCTTTAATTGGTGAAGAGTTTTCCAACTCATCATTGCTTGCTGCATATAAGCTAGTGGATAGAATTGTTTTTTAATGGCAAAAACAAATTCATTCCAAGTAGAAATAATTTTACCATGCTTCTTCAAATCAACTTGTCTCCTGCCTTCCCACCACACTAGGGCAGTTCCTCCAAGGCAAATGCTAGCCAGTTGAATCTTTCTCCTTTCTGAATCGATGTTATGCACCCTGCAATATACATCAATCTGTCTAATCCAGTGATCTAGCTTTTGTGCATTTAATTCTCCCTCATAAATTGGCAAATCAAATTTTACATCTAATTTAATAAAAGAAGTCTTCTTCTTTTTCTTATCAAGGCTAGAAGATGAGGATGATGAAGGAGATGGTGGAGGAGATGATGGAGGAGGCTTTTCCCCTTTCCCTTTGCCCTCTAGAGGGGCATCTAGAGAAGGTTCCTCTGCTCCTTTGTCTTGTTTGGGTGTTGAGGTGCTTTCCCCTCGACCCTTCTTAAATTCCCGATACATCTCTTCCACCATGGCCCTCATGGCCATAAAACTATCCATGAACTGAGATTCTGATTCCATTGAAATTTCTTCTGCCATCCTCCTCCTAGGATAGACTCTTCTAATTTCTGGGTTGGCCTCAACAAGTTCTCCTTTTCCCATTTTGAGCTTTGACCTCATTAGCATTCAAAAAATTCCAGCACAAGCTTGTCTAACCTTAACAAACCAAAAACAAAAAACACTGATACCACTTGATATGAAAATCAAGATCTTAGATTACTTTTAAGGTGTTACAGACTCATGTTCATGGATTTTGCTATATTACTTAGTGCAACGGATTGATAATATTGCGAATAATATAGAAAATTGAGCAGCTAGAGAAACATAATAAACAAACACACATAACACAGCAAGTTTAATATGGAGTTCACCCAAAACTCTTGGGCTATATCTCCTTGTCCAGCCTTCAGTGGTGACACACAGATGAAAAACAATAGGAGTTTTCTTGAATCCCTCAAGTCTCTCTGAGTACACAGACTCTCCCTCTCGCTCTCTGTCTCTATTTTCTCTCTGTCTCAGCACTGCTTGCCTCTGTCTCTATCATTCTGTGGCTTTTTAAGCCAATCGGCATTGTTTGTTTGTTTCCTCTTTTGGGCTCTCTGGCTCCCGGCCTCTGTCCACTCAAATCCCCCTCTGAGCGTTAAGCAATCATTGCTAAACGTTTTAGGGATGGTGGCCACCTGTTTTGTAACGGAAGGGACTATCGGCACCCTTGAAATCCCCAAAATGGTCGTTCTCTGTTTACACAGAGAATACACTAAAACACGGGAAAAATCCGCAGAAACTCTTTCTATCGGACTTCAAAAATCATTGAATCTGCCCTAGACTCCTATCGGGTCCGCCTTTGATCACTATCGCAAGTCGCAAGTGCCCCGGTGCCGTGGTTTCCTTTGTATTTGAAAAATACATTAAAACACTGAAATCCCAATGAAGGGCTTTATGGTAGACTTCAAAAAATTCACAGCTGCATTTATAAACCCTTTTGGGTCCGGCTTCATCGCATCGGGCGCATTTCCTTTGCATTTCATTTATTTAACAAAAATGTGAATATACACAAAAAACCCCTTTTTCCGGAATTCAAAATGTATATATTTGTACCTACAAGACCTGTCGGGTCCGGCTTTATCGCAAGTCGCATGTATTGGCCTCGCTCCTCTGTATTTTCCCGATGCAACATGTCGTGATCGCATATCGCATAGTCCCTGGGCCGTTGGTAAGTGCTCCTTTGTATTGTGTCGACAGATATTGTGAGTTAACTTGGGTCGTCGATCTGCATGCTTAATCGATAGCCCTCGTTGACCCGTGTTGATCGTTGTCGCAACCTCCATATTGTAGCCTCTGATAGCCTCCTCTTGCCATCTCCAATTGCGATATGCCAATCGAATCTAGACCGTTGATCGGCCAAATCCGACAGCTCCTGTGCATCACTGTCCAAGCCTCCGATAGCTCTATGTTTCCACTATTTCTTCATGTTTTTCAGGCCCGATAGTGTAATCTGCCATTTCTAAGAGTTCTTCCTTTGCAATAGTTTTGATCTTGAAGACTTCAGAGGGTGTTTAGGATCCACTTTGGATCAACCACCATTATAAATCACATGTTGTGAAAATGTTTGTAAAAGTGATGAAATGTATAACATCATTTATGAAAGCAACATAATGATATTTTGGCCTTTAGTTGGATAGCATGGGTATGGTTTATGTTGTAAAAAATGACCATGATTATGTTATAAACTCTTGGCAAGTATGGTTTTGTTTGGGTCTTGCAACTTGGACACGTTTGGAAACTATAGATTTATATATGGATACAGGTGTCAATTTCATCGCTTTTGGCTCTAAAGTACAAAGGTGAAAGAGAATAAAGTGTGGCCTTTCAAAGACATTTGTTATTGTTTATACTTTTAGAGGATAAAATTCCTTCAATGGCAAGGAATGATCCAGGAGGATCCAAAAAGGCCAAAGATTTGAAGTCCTCAAATCTTAGCGAAACCAAGACCAAATCGAAGAGCCCATCGTTATAAACCCAATGGCATGAATAACACCTCAATCCAACATTGTATGCCAAGGTTATGACCAATTGAAGTTTTTATCAAACAATAAAAAAAAACTCAGGTAGACATTAGACTAGCATGTGGCAGCCCAGTCAACCCTTTGGTCAACAACCCAGCTGAAGGTATGGACCAATTTGGTGACACCTCGTGTCAGGCTTAGATTGGACTGTGTGGTATGGTGATGCTCTAGGTGGCCCAATCCCAGGGCACCACGTGGCCCAATCATTGAGCGCCACATGACACCCCGTGATTGGCCAGTCAAACCTTGGTCAAACTTGGTAGGACCAACTAGTGAGGGATCAAGTGGGTGGATAAACTTGGCAGAACACCTAACTTCGTTTGACAACCGATAGTTGTTTAGGCAGTAGTGTGATTGTTGGGTTGGCGGGAGTCGAACCCGCCAGCAGTTATAACCACTGACCCCCAACTCAATGACGAATCAACAGTCAAGTGAACACACAGCAGTCACGACCAATGGTCGCTCAACTGTTTGTTTTAATATATAATTTATACAATAGGTCATGGGTCACAAGGTTTGAACCCCCGACTGGCCAATCGGGCAGTAGCTTGATTACGACAAGTTTGTTTTTGGGCCAACGGCCATCCATTGTATACTCTGCCCACCCGAGTATTATATAAAGGTCAATCAATTGTGTGATTGGGGAGAAGGGCCGACAGGCAGACCAAAGAACTCTAGCTTCAGAACCACACACAAACATGGGAACCAGGAGGTGAAGTTGCATGACACGAAATTCAAGACAAGGAATATTCTATGAGCATATTCCATAGAATATTTTAGGAATATTCTTATGAGGGACTCTGTTGTGGAATCCTTAGATTCTTTGAGGGGCCAGAGTTGCAAGTAACAGAATATAGTCAAGTTTATACTCAAATTAATTAAAATTTCGTGAGGATTTCATTGGTGCAGTCCGTTTTATTTGAGCAACCCACTTTCAGGTCACTCCCGGAATCGGAGGTATAATGATATATTTTTCCATGTAATCCTTATTTTTGCTTAAATGAATGAAAAGATCTCCCCACTATTGAAACAAGGTCCAGAGACATAGTCCACACTATATGAACTCTGTTATCAAAATTTTGTGTGCATTGTCTTTATGATCTCCTTTATGTTGCTTCTTCTTTATGTGTTTGCATACATGGTTTTTATATGCTCTTTCATGCAATTTTGTTAACATCACCAAAAGAAAAGATCTTGGATAATGTTGGTAAATTAGAGATTCCAGACCAATGGCAGCCTGAGACAGACATGCCCTTTCTAACTCAATTTTAATATATGAATTTGGATAGTTGATTTCGAACCCTAGCCATACTAGGGGCCGAAAAAAGTGGTATCTTCAAGCATTATTTCTTTATTGGGAAAAAAAAAAAAAAAAATCTTGATTTATCGGATTCTAATGGAAAATCAAGCCATCAGTATAATATTTTCACCAGTCTTGTAGGTGTGAAAAGAGAATTGAGGAATATGAAGTTCCATACGAAAAAATGGACACTTGCTTGCCTCAAATTGAGCACCATATTCTGGGTATAGCCACTTCATTTGCTCCCCCAGGATCTAGTGTGTGAGATTTGGCACTAGCCACTTCTTCTTATCCCTAGATGCTATATGTTTGTTGATAGCCTTTTGCAGTATGATGATTTTGTAGACACTTTAGTTATGTTGCAAATGCTTCAATTTTTGTAGTTTTAGACAAATTACTCTATAATAAGATGGTCAAAAACATTTGGTTTCCCATTGGTAGATTGAGACCATTTGTCGTTAAAGATAGTTGATAGTGGATGGTTGAACTATGTACTGAAAAACTTTGATTTGATGAAGAAATACAATCTTAGCTTAAAAAAAACAAATACATGTAAAATATATTTAATGTCAATTCAATTAAAATATATATAATATATATATATATATATATATATATATATTATATATATATATATATATATATATATATATATATATATATATCAACAAACAATTTGAACTAAAAATATTACAAAATAACTAAATGTTCACATTTCAAGAGATTTAATTTCTCTTATACTTAATAAATCTAAAATTAAAATAATTTCTCTTATACTTAACAAATCTAAAATTAAAATAAATTTGAAATTATAAATATATTAAATCAACATATAACTTTATTTTTTTATTTTTGTTTAACAAAAAAACACATCATAAATTCAAAATAAACTTAAATTTTAAATTAAAATAAAATTCAATTTAACTATTCATTCAACCTCTTCTGCATCATACACTTCCATGAAATCATGAGTTCAAGTCTACTTAACACAACTGTAAAACGCTTCTATATTTAACACACCTATAAAACGCTTCTATATTTACCACTAATTTGATCTACTAATAGTGACCTCCTAATAAATATGAATGAATCATTTATGATAACCCACTTTTACAACAATTCTATATTATCACATCACTTTAATCTACTAATAATGACTTCTTAGTAATTATGAATGAATCATTTATAATAACCCTAATAACCTATTTTTATAACACTTCTTAATAATTATGAACGAATCCTTTTTAATAACCCTAATAACCTATTTTTACAACACTTCTTAATAATTTTTCAGAAGAAAAAACTATATATGTTATATTGAGTTCATATAAGCTGTTGGATAATTACATAGCAGAATATGGATCGAAAACCATCAATCACATATCGCAACAGGAATAGGTCTTCCTGTGGAAAATAAAAACCAAGAATGGTCGAAGACATTCTGTGCAAATGATCTAAAAAAGCATTGATACAATTGTTAACTGATATTGAGTGCATTGAGACATATTGCCCAAATGAGAAAGATGCATCTTATGATGAGCCGCCAGAATAAAGCCAGTTGAAGAAGAAGACGACATCTGATGAGAATTACTCCGGAGGCAAGCCGCCAGTGATCAAGGAAATAATGATTCCAGGAGGTGTATGAGAGTCCTGAAAAACATAGCCGCAGCGCCACTTCCAGATATGCCAGAGCGTGAAGAGGAAGATGGCGTGCCAGAAGGGACGCTGAGTAGACCACCAAGAGAAGGCATCCATAACCGAGGGGAAATGTAGGACAGGAAAACCATAGCAAGTTGACAGCTCGATCCAAATGGCAGAGGTGACAGTGCAATGGAAGAACATGTGGATGTTCGATTCCAAGTGAGAACGACAGAAGCAGCACTGACTTGGACCCTGCCACCCTTTTGATTGAAGAACATCCCATACAAGATTCCTGTCATGAAAAAGAAGCCAGCCAAACAGAGTGGATTTGAGAGGGCAGTTAGCCTTCCATAGATTAAGAGGGAAGAGGGAGGGAGGAGGCGGGGTGAGGGAGGTGAGGACGGAGTAAAGTCGTTTAACAGTGATGGGGCGGGTGGTGGTGTCTGTAGAGCAGATGAGGGAGTCATGTGGCCCCATTTGTAGGATGTTCAGGCGGGAGAAGTGGAGGGTGGCGGAAGACCAGAGGGGCCGAAGGGGAGGGGGAATATGTAGTTGATGGTTCGATTTCCAGATAGGCGACAAGGAAGACCATGAGTCAATGAGCATGGACCAGGTGAAGATGCCCCTGGTGTGAAAAAAGGTGAGGAGCGCCGGAGGGATATGGGATTCCAGATTGTGAAGGGTGGGGTCAAGTGCAATGAAGACAGAAGAACCAGAAGAGAAAGACCATTTGAGAATACTAAAGAAAAAACGCTGATGCTTGCGAAAGCAGCACCAGATGGGAGATCCATTACAAATCCCAAGAGTGGATCTTCTAAGCCAGTAATCTAAACTGCGGCCCTTTAAATATTTCTGCTTGACAAGAGAAGACCATGGGCTGTTCCCGAAGAAGGCCCTGTGCATGGATTTGACGTTGAGAGCATTGCCAAAACGCCGCATATTAATAAGACCCCAACCTCCTTTCTTTTTGGGAGTGGAAATGAGATCCATCCTTGCAAGATGTAGCTTCGATTGGTAGGAATGGCCTCCCCAAAGGTAATTAGCGGCAATAGACTGAATGGATTTGTGGACTTTTGCAGGAAGTACAAAGAGATGACCCCAATATACTGATAATTGGGAGAGAACCGCTTGTACAAGAACGAAACGGCCAGCAAGTGATAAAAGTCTGTGCTCCCATTTGGAAATTTTGCTGTAGAACCTGTCTATGAGCCATAACCAATCAGCAAATTTGTTGTTTTTGACTTTTAGCCGGAAACCAAGATATGGGAGACCGTCAGTGAAGAGTGCGAGGTTGATGCCGAAACGATTCGCAACCCAAAGGGCATTGGCAAGGTTGGAGTTGTTATGAAATAACATGGTTTTATCACTATTGATGAAAAGGCCAGTTGCCGCATGGAATTTCTGGAAGATGATGAATAAGCATGCCCACGATGATTTGTATAACATGGCAAATATAAGGATGTCATCAACAAAAAAGTTATGGGAGAGAGAGACGTCCTTACAAATCATAACCGGCTTACACCTCCCCTGAGAGACTGCAAGATTGATGTGCGAACTAAGAGAGTTCATCACCAAAATAAAAAGAAGAGGGGACAGTGGACATCCCTGGCGAAGTCCTCGTTCCGCCTGGAAGAAGGTGGATGGAATCCCATTGATTATGACAGAGTAGTGAACGGATTCAACACAAGCCATAATCCAACTGCATGCCCGAGGCGAGAGACCGATTTTTGCAAGAAGAACACGGATGAAGCTCCAACTGACACAGTCAAATGCCTTAGAGAGGTCAATCTTGAGTGCGGCCGCGTCAATGTTTTTGGAGGAGATGGCAAAAAGACCTTCTTGAGCAAGGGCGACGGCATCAAGAATGAGCCGATCCTTCAAAAAAGCATGTTGCTGAGGAGATATAAAGGAGCAGATAGATTTTTTCATGCGCTCAGCAATGATCTTAGAAACGATTTTATATAGAGCATTGCATAGGGCGATGGGCCTGTAATCCCCAAAGGATGATGGGTTCTCAATCTTTGGAATTAAGGCAATGAAAGTGGCCGATAGAGCGCTGTTAATGTTCCCAGCTTGGCAAGTAGCATTTACCATGTTGAGAAGATCATCTTTAAGAATATCATAAAAATGTGAGAAAAATTCGATTGGAATGCCGTCAGGCCCGGGACTTTTGTCCTTCTTGAAGCCTTTTATGATGCTAGAGAGTTCTCCTTCCGAAATTGGACTGAGGAAAAGATCATTGGCGGCATCGTCAAACATGGACGGAAGGTGGTTAACCGCCCACATCATGTCATAGATGTCATTAGGCTGGCGTTTGTATTGGCTTCTGAAGAATGAAGTTGCCGCGGCCGAGATGTCATGCTGTGAGATGAGGGTGTTGCCCATCGAGTCATTCATGCTCCAGATTGAATTCCTTGTTCTGCGTGCACTAGCGATACTGTGGAAAAACTTGGTGTTTCTATCGCCCTGCTTGAGCCAGAGAGCTCGGCTTTTCAATCTCCATGCGGCCTCCTCTTTTAGAAGCAGATCTTGCTTCCTTTTCTCAAGGGACCAGAGGAGGATCTTCTTGTCGAAGGATGGACCGTGAAGAAGGATGGAGGACGAGATGCAATTAATTTCTTGCTGGATATTGCTTAGATCCCGACAGTCGGTTGCTCTTTTCTTAATTTGCCATGACTTTACATCCCCCCTGAGCTTGTCCATCTTTTCGCGGAAGGTGAGGAAGGGAGCCTCCGCAGAGAGAGAGATATAGCTCCAGGCGGACTTGACAAAGGCCTCAAAGGAAGGATCCTGAAGATGAACTGAATTAAACTTGAAAGAGTATCCCATCCTTTGCTGATCATTGACCCATGCTAGTGAAATGGGTTTGTGGTCGGAGGTGGCAGCTGAGCCAGTTTTGACAGTGGGCATCCCCCAATCCTCAATGATAGAAGAAGACAGGATGACACGGTCAATTCGCTTAGCAATATAAGCGCTACCCACTCTGCCATTATTCCACGAGGGTGCCATAGGAACCGGAGGGACGTCGACCAGGTCTCTGTTGAGGAGCTCAGCACGCATTTTAGCTGCTAAACTGTCCATGGACGAGCAGTGACCCCAAGCTTCTTGTGAGCAGAGCGTGAAATTGAAATCACCTGCAATGATCAAAGATTGAATGTCAAGGATACCTGATTGGAGAAAAGAGTCCCAGAAGGGGAATCTATTCTTATAAGGCGCGTAAACATTGAGCAGCTTGATTGGTCGAGGTTTTCCCCGAATGCTCGCGGATAGGAGGATGCCAGCTTGACATTTGTAAGCGGTGGCTTTGACCATAAGAGGGTTCCAAAGGGACACAAGACCACCCGACAAGCCCTCAGCACTGACTGCCGACATGTGCCAGGAGGGAAACATTCTCCTGAAGAAAGCGATTGCAGACGAACTGGTGTGCATGGTCTCCTGTACAAATATGATACATGGACTTTCCGATAGGAATGTGGCTTTCAAAGCCAAGAATTTAGGGGCCATTCCTAAACCCCGAATGTTGTAGGAGACGAGGAAGGTCATTTAGAAGAGCTTCCAGCCACGCTTGCTCTAAGAGGCTGAGGGGGAGGGGACTCAAGGATAGGGACGTCGATGAGAGGGAGGTTAATGACGCCCAAGTCTGTGGCAATCGATCGTCCCCTAAAATGCCTGCTGCCACCTCTGGTTTTTTTGCGAACAGTAATGTTCTTGGCGGAGGCGGGACTGATGGAAGGGAAGGCGGGCTTGTGGATGGTGAGTGGTTCAAGGATGGGAGGGTGACGGTTCAGGAGCTGGTCAATGTCGTTGTCCGGTTCGTTGAGAGGGGAGGAAACAGGGGAGTTGAAAGGGGTCGATGTAGGGTGATCTTTGGTTGATGGAGATGGAGGGGATGAGGATATTTGAATAGGGTGGGAACCGACAACGAAATCAGCGACATTCAAGGGGGGCGGGGAGGGAACCGAGTTCTCTTCTGGTTGTTCCGGGATGGGGGGACATGTGAAGTCAGCCATGTTCATGAGAGGGGGAGATAGCGGGGGGCTTTTGAAGTCGGCGAGGTTGGGTGACTCTCCCTTATTAGCATGGTCAGAGGACATAAAGGAAAAGTGTCGCCCTGAGAGGCTATCACTATCAGATGGGTCCTTGGTTTTTATAGAGCGGAGGGGCCTCGACCTTCTGAACTTACAAGCATTTTGTAGATGGCCTGTGCGGTGGCATGTGGAGCATCTGAAAGGAATGCCCCAGAAATCAATTCTCTGATATGTATGGGATCCTTCCCATATAATTTCCAGCTGTTCTGGGTAGCCACCTTTGTAAGGCCTCTCAATGAGGATCCAAGCAATGCGCTTATCCTTTTCCCCCCGAATCCATGGATCAACATAGATGAATTTACCTATCACATTGCCAATTGATTCGAGAGATTCCTGCGTCCATAGCTCGAGAGGGAGATTGGGAAGCTTTAACCATATCAGTGAGTGGGAAGGTGTATTCTTGAGGGGGTCAAAGCCCATGTACCACCTAGAGAGCGATAGGAAACTTCGACCATATACCCACGGTTTATCCAGCACCCTTTCTAAGTCCTCCTGCTTTTGGAAATGGAAAGAATACCATTCTTTCATCATGCGTGATATAATGGGGGTATAACCGATTATAGGCAACCAAGATTTTGTGATCCAAGCTCTCATGTCTGCTTCGGCCAGTTCGGGGAAATACCATTTCCCAACAAGAGCAAACTTCTGAAGACTGCTTATGCGCTCTGTTAAAAAAGACCCTGTGATCGTGACCGCCTTTGGGGGGGGGACCGTCTTAGCTGGTGCGCTGCTTTTTTTCCGGCGGGACAACTGTTGCTGAGAAGCGAAAAGGGGAGGGTCCCTTAGCCGAGAAGGGAGGGAGCCTGACAGAGTGTCATGCCAGCTGGGATTCCCACTTGAAGCGAAGATGGCCTCTTCGGTTTCGATGGCCGCCGCCAATAGAGCCTTAGTACCCGGGGAGTCGCTGTCTGCGGCCATCCCCAGGCCAGCAACAGTTCCCAAAGGCTTGATTTAGAACCGTCGAAAAGGAAGCCTGCAGAGAGAAATGCCCGGATGGAATGTCGGAGGTGAAAGATAGGAGCTGGATGAGGTACGGGGTTCTGACAAAATTCAAGTCCCGACAGGGTAGAAAGCCCAAATGCTGACAAAGAAGGATCTAGAGATAGAGAATGGAGGCGCGGGTGACGTTGTGAACCGCCAAAACCGCAATCCCCATGCAAAGTGGTGGGCAGAAGGGGCAGATGCTGCAGAGAGGAAGGTGAGGAGTTACAACTGAGAGCCGGGAAGACGTGAATTTTGAAAAAGAGCCGGAAAACAATCGGAAAAATCCTGAGCTCCCGGAGAGAGCGCTATGCTTCCGGCCAATTGTTACAGTCTATGCAACAGCAGCAACACTGTAACACAATCCACCATTTCCCAATTCTAATTCTGAAGTCTTGACAGGGCCGGTATATGTAAAAAGATGCTCTGATTTTCTTGACTAGTGCACAGAGCATGGTGCAATCGGTCTTTTTGTAGGACGGGAAGAAATACCCTTCAGCCCCAAATTGAAACCTGTAGGAAGAGAGAATCCTCTGTGGAGGCCAATTGACGAAAAAGCAAGAGGCATGGGGGGTTACCAAGACCCAGATAGCAGATATTTGTGTGATAAAACAAATAAGAGCAGCTCTATAGAGAGCGATATCTGATACCAGCTCCAGATAGAAAAAACTATATGACAGCTGAGATATTGGAACGATATCTAAAACTGACTGAATATGATAAAAACTATGTAACAGTAGCATTTACCAACTGAATCGTTATGTAAATCCCGGCCCCAGATAGTAAAAACTATATGACAGCTGAGATATTTGGAACGATATCTAAAACTGACTGTAAAACTATGTAAAACGCCGGACTGAGAAAAAAAAAAACTATGTAACAGAAGCATTTACGAGCACCTGCACAGTGAAAGAGACCCCGAGCTTAGACTATGAGCATGGAGAACAGTAACAGAGGAGCCATACCTGGAGACGCGCAGAGAACACCGGGAGCCGGAAGCATAGCCATGGACGCCGGAAGAGACAGAGCGGAGGCTTGAGCCTCCGGTCCACAAGGACCAGAGGAGGGGAAACGTCAAGAATGAGCCGAGGCGAGGTTAAAAGGATGGCGGAGAGAGTAGAGGTGGAGACACGTCGTCGAGGGATCAGGCGGAGGACGCTGCCGAGTGTCTAGGCATGCATGAGCAGCCAATGCATGAGCTCGTAGATGTCGAGTGTTGAGATTCTGGCCAGCAAAAACATACTATTGGCCGGGGCGATTGGCAGCACCAGAGTCTCATAGGGTCGAAGATGGTGGCCGCAAATTATTGGCTGCCGGAAGAGTGAACTATTGGCACCTGTTGAGTGGGCGTAGGCCAGAGGACGCCATGGCTGTAGCTAGCTTCCACCCCAGCGCGCGCTCCTTCTCCTCTTGAGTTTAACTACTATCAACACTTCTTAATAATTATGAATGAATCATTTATAAAAACCTAATAACCTATTTTTACAACACTTTTTAATAATTATGAATGAATAATTTATAATAACCCTAATAACCTATTTTTACAACACTTCTATATTGTCACCATCAATTTAGTCTACTCATACTAATGACCACCTCCCAGTAGTTACGAATAAATCATTTATGATAACCTTGAAATCAAATTTTATTTAAAAAATAAATTGAACCTTCCCTTTTGAGAAAGGGAAAATGACACATCTAATAAAAAGAAAAAATTGCACATCGAACAAAAAACTTCCTATTACCAAATGAGTAGAAAATTTCTCTTAGATATTTTAGGAAAACGTGTGGAAAATTCCTGTGAGAAGGATATTTCTTTTAATTTAATGCCATTGGTATACTCTATGTGGCCCACTCGAGGGACTTAACAAATATAGCTGTCACTACTTTGGGATGTTAATGGAAAAAATTTATATGTTGAAATTACAACTGACTCATTGTACCTTTCTTTGATGTGGAATTTCAAATTCCATTAAAAAGAGTTTAATTAATGTCACTTGTCCTTCGTATTTGAGTGGAAATGCACGCGTGATAGTTTAGTAAACCAACTCCCATCGACCCCACAAAAACTGGAAAGCCAATTTGCCACACCCACTTCATGAATTCAAAGTCAATTTATGCATCAAATTTCATTTTGCAATAATATGTAAGCGACATATACTTATAAGGCGGAGAAATTGAAATTGAAATTAAAAGGAAGATGTTTGACATAATTATAATGCGGGTTTTGAAATAAAATAACTTGGTCAGAGAAATTGAAATTGAAAGGGAGATGTTCCACATAGTTATAATGTGGGTTTTGAAATAAATTAATTTAGTCGAGTTTTATACTCATGTGATATGGTTTGATTGCAATAGTTTTGCTAGTGTTTAAATCTTTGGAGGTGTTATCATACGCCCGTAGTGTAGGAGGATACAAGCAATATGAAAGCAAATCTTATCATCAACTCTGGTCTCTAGAGTTTTGGTGTTTGGAATTGATTTGCAGTAGTCTCACCCCGTGTTATATAATTTTTTTTAGGTGAATCTGTATGTCTCTATGTAGTTTATAAAGTAAATAAGAGGGATTTGAACCTTTGAACAATATATTTTACATAAAATTTAGTATCACAACCATTAACAATCAAGATACCTCTAGAAATAATAATTAATAAAAAAATTCTTTGAATAAGAATTATATTTATTTATTTACAATAAATCTTTAACAAACTGTTGAAAACTACAATTTTTAATAATGTCAAATAAATTATAAAAGGCATAAACTTTAAAATGGAAGAATCTTAACCCTAAGAGTGCACACTTTGCTAGATAAAATTGAGTTATCTAAAGAAAGAGAAAGCCTTGTTGGGGCCATAACATTTTCCTCATTGTTATATTTTAATGTTTTTTAGCACATTTAAAAGAGAATTTGCAAATTTAGCCCATTTAAAAGAGAATTTGCAAACTAAGCCAGAAGCCTGGCCATTTGGCTTTGTAATGTTGAAAAAACGCATGGAAAGGCCTTGAAAAACCCACTATGATTTCAAGACTTGAAACTTGCCAATATTGATATTATTTCTAATATGGCCTAGGGCATCCACTTAGATCAATCCTTCTCCCTTAAGTAGCAATGGTTTGCATGTGTCAAGTTCTTATACTAGTAAATGGGGGAATTTCTATGAGATTTAATCATTGATGAACCACTTGTGTTTTTTTAACAACCTAAAGAGTTATATAATTGTAGGTGGGTGTTCTTCAGCTTGGTATCCATGATTTTGTCTATGAAGTGAAGAGGCATTCTCCTTCCTTAGTTTCCTTTAGTTCTTCTCGTTGAACCTTTGTAATAACAATAACAAGATTAGATATCATGTTGATGATCTATTTTCTACTATTCATCATCGTTAGTGATGTCAAAGTTGAATTAAAGTTTGAGGCTTCTACATCTACAAATAAAAATTGTCAAGTTGTGTGCCACTCCATTTGTATGTGTTCTCCTTCAACTTCATGTTCTTCTTTGCATGTTGCTCAAACCAATTGCCTCAAAATTGGTTGTCATTGCTATATACTTTTTTGTGAGAGTAAGCATTACCTTTACCTTTCTTTTTCTATGGTGAATTTTTTGACACGAACTATTTCTTAGCTTTCTGCTCTCAATTCTAACGACATTATAGTGAGGGGCTCTTTACAAAGAGGTGCCTATAAACACCATTTCAATTTGGATATATTTATGTAGGCCATTGCAACATTTTAAAATCATGCGTTGTTTGAATCCTTGATACTCAATGTTGCACGCACAAGGTATGGAAGATGTTGGTGTACTTCAACATAGTGTGGTCTTTACATATGTGTAAGGTAATTGTCCATCTTATGTATTTATCTTCATAGTTTCCAATAGAGTGATACTCCTCCTTGGGGATATTAGGGAATTATCGTGTTATGTCTAGATCACGTAGACAATATGTGCTCTAAGGAATTATTGTGCTATGTCTAGATCACCTAGTGTTGGAATGTGTTGCTTTGGAAGGTAATAATCTCTAAGTTATATCGGAAGAAATTGTAATCTTATGTAAAAGAGTTATATCCGACAGTCATCATGGAGTAAAAAACCTTTCTAACCATTTATTATATAAAGACTCTTGAAATTACATTATCTCAGATGTATTATTAGGATGTAATTTGTCCATATTTATTGTTATATAATAGAGGTAACGGAGACCCAAGAAATAGACAATGAATATGGAAGTCTTATCTTTGTAAATGGTAAAGCATTTGTGAAGGTGTTCTCAAGTGTAAGATTGGATATTTTTGAATAAAGACACTATTACCTTCCCATGGACGTTTCTCCGATTGGGGATTTTACCACATATATCTAGTGCACTCTTTCTTTTTTCTCTTGTCTCCTTATTACATTGATTAAATGTTGTTTCTGTATGCATATCATGGTAGCTTAGTAAGGTTCTGATTTTTTCTATTATTGTATGTTGATTCATATTTTCAATATTCTAACACCTAGATAATAGCAAATGTGGATTTTTCACTAAGGTTGTCACCTCCATAGTAAAATTTTAAAAGATGTCATCATGCTTAGATTAGTTAAGTAGGAAATAATATCTTGTGTTAGTGCTAGCAAATTAAGTTGGTTGTTCCAAACATGTGATAAACTAGTGGTTATGATATCCTTCCCATATTCAAAGTACTCTTGATAACAAAAATAAGACATTTCAAAACTTTACCCCTTTCTAATCTCTTTTTTTCACTGAAGAAAAGCTTGAACATCCATGCCTTTGTCTACCAAGTGTTCAATCTTACAATGGTTAAGTAATCACCAACTCTTACAAAGCTTGCAAACAATGTAACATGGATATGTTTGCTAGCACCATTATCTGAGGTGCAATAAATCAATTTTAACTTAAGAAATTTACTTCAAAAGTTTGACCTTCATACTTGCTTTAGTTTAATTTCTCTAAATAATCATAAATTACTTGTAAATTTTGACTTGGAAAAATCCAAGACTCATTGCTTTATTAAAACACATATGCCGAATGTCACACATGACACCTATAGTGGCTAATAGTGAATTTGAACTCAATTTAACTTAAAAATGAGTAAGCAAATTAAAATTGCTTACATACTCTATCGAGTACTAATGTTTTCCAAAAATACAATTTCAGCACGTGATAAAGCTTCACCTTCCATATGAGTGTTTTTCTTTCATAAACCATAATTAAATCAAACACTCTTAACCTTTAAAAATTATTAGAAATAAATAAATGTATTTCATAATTACCAAAACCAAAAAAAACAAAACATTAATAAATTAGCCCATAAGCTCTCGAAATGAATAAAGTGGTAACAATATTTTATAAAAAAAGAAATCCGAACTTAACTTGCAAAAAAGGCAATTGATAATCTTCATGCCTTGGCTCGTCGAAAACCTAGATTTGGATGGCCAAAATCATGTAATTAAACAAATTAACACGTGATTCCTTCCATCGTTTCAAAGGATTGCACTATGATAAGACAAGTTGCTTAGTGGTGGGGACATGTGTTTGTGAACGGTCATATTTGTCTTTTGCAAATGTCTAACAACCTACGAAGTATCCATGCATGGTTGGGCAAAGGCAAGAGTTTCGTATCCATGCATGGTTGGGCAAAGGCAAGAGTTATAGGGCATTAAATGCCCGGCTACATGCACTTTCATTAGCTTTTTAATACACGCGCGTGTATTTTTTATTTATCTATTATTGCGTATGTGTATTTTTTATTTATCTATCACCGCGCGCGCGTGTTAAAGAGCTAACGGGGGCGCATGTAGCTGGGCATTTAATGCCCTATAGTATGCCCGTTAGCTCTTGCCTTGGGCAAAGGTTCCTCGAAATATTGGAGTAGCATTCTCCGACCTTCGTTAATGTTACATGTCAATTAGGTTGAAGCTCCGAAAACAAAACAACTTTTTTAAAAATGTATCAATATCATTCGCAAGTTTCTCTATGAAAAACAAGTGAAATTCATTTAAAAAAAAAATATATTAGGTTTTAATTAATTTTATAAATGAAAACAATAAATTAATAATTTAGAAATTTTGTTTTATTTTTTTATTGAGCGCTGAGAGCTGTCGTTATAAGGTTATACGAGAATGTAATTGCCAAGCTAAAGAGCAATGAGGGGTGGTCGAAAGATATCAAGTGTAACATCGGAGTTAAACAAGGTTGCCCCCTCTCCCCTACCCTATTTGGCATTTACATCGATAAGCTCGAAGGCTATTTAGAGGAAGCAGGATGTGATGGCACAATCTTAGCTGGGATAGTCGTCATCCTTCTTCTCTACACAGACAATATTGTTCTCTTGCAAGGTGTCCATCTGATCTTGATAAGCAACTCAAGCTTCTTAAGGATTTCTGCTCTACCATGGGTATGACTGTTAACACTGACAAAACAAAAGTTATGATTATCAAATCCAAGAAGGACACTTACGCTAATTTTATGTATGACAATAATAACTTGGAGGAAGTGTATTTTACAAGTACCTAGGAATTGATATTCATGGCAAGCTCAACTGGAACCACAACATTGAGAAAAGGATTAATGGGGGGTGGAAAGCTTATTTTGGTCTTGAAAATAATTGTAAAACAGCAAACTTCGTAATGTGGGATAAAAAGAAGTTCCTCTTTGAAACTTTAGTCACTCCTGTTATCTTATATGGCTGTGAGGTTTGGGGTTGCAACATCTCCAGAGAATCATGGAGAAAGATTGAACAAATCCAGAAGGGTTTTATAACTTATAACCTGAAAATTAAAAGTAATACACCCTATCATATTCTCCTTATAGAAGCATGTATTTCCCCTATTAAGAGCCTAGGTATGATTAGGTTTATGTTGTACAAGCACAAACTCAATAACATAAACGATCATAGACTTCCTTAGCTAGCTTTAAATTCCAGCCAAAACCACCTAAGGCTCAATCGGGGGTGGCATAAAGACACAAGGGCCTAGTTAAACTATTGGGAGATCAACAAGAATAATGCATTGCAAAACATAAATAACATTAAAGATATTGTTACTTCTAAGTTCAAAGAAAAAATGTGGTGTGAGAAAGATTTAGCGGCTAAAAGAAAATTAAGTTATTATAAAAAGGTCATCAACCCCACCCTAGAAGATCAAAAGTATCTCTCTATTTTAACTAGCCCAAAGAAGAAAATTAAAATAGCAAAGATTAGAACAAATTCTCATGAGCTCCATAGTGAAACAGGTCATTGGGCAGTTCCTAAAACGCCATGGATGGAAAGGATCTGCCATATATGTGAGAATATGAACATCAAGGATGAAAACCACTTCCTCTTAGAGTGCCCCGTGTACAACCACATTAGATCTCAGTTTTACAATCTTTGTTACAATACTGACTTCTTAGCCTTTTACAATGTCAAAATTATAGTGAGCTCGAGAGGCTTCTCTCCAAGCTTTTTGAACATAGGAATCAGATCTTAAGTCAAAATAAATAATTTGTTTTTTTAGGTCCAATAGAGCGGATGTTAACCACCATCATCATCATCATTAAGTTTATATATTTTAAAAATCTAAAAAAAAATATTTAAAACAATTAAAATATTAAATTTTACAATGTGATAAAACAATATTATTAAATATTTAAAACAATTAAAATATTAAATTTTACAATGTGATAAAACAATATTATTTTAAGAAATTATATATTTTTTTTATTCATCCTTTAAATTCTAGACGATTTATAGAATCAGAAGTAAAAAAACAAAAAAAACTTTAAAAAATCAAAAAATAAATTTAATTTGTTATTCTATAACTTAATACAAGCTAGGATTATAATTAGCTTAAACTCCATAAATTGAAGTTTACATAAATATATTACAAAACTAATTACATCCAAGATTAAATTTTCCAAAACTATAACTTTTTCGTATTTTTAAATTAAACTAGCATGAAACTAACTTTCAAAAAATGTGATAATCATTGGTCCATATGCTCACCATACAAAACACAACACACAAATTAGGGGTATCAAGGAGAATTTTCACTAGAAGAATAATTTCTTCATAGATGTAGTTATTATTGAAAACCATTTTTCTCCATTGGTCCATATGCTCACTTAGGCACCATACAAAACACAACACAAAAATTAAAACAAAAATTAATTAGGGGTATGGAGGAGAATTTTCACTAGAAGAATAATTTCTTCTTAAATGTAGCTAGTTATTATTAAAAACCATTTTTCCCCCTACTAAAGCTAATCACAAGCGCAAATTGTCTTTTAGATAATAATTTAGTGAATTATTTTTAAATCACTTAGAAACAAATAACTATAACTTTGAAATATAGCTTAAAATCTTTGTTTTAGAATCATACGATATACAATGTTTTAAGACTCACAAAACTTTGAAAATTACGTATTTATTCAAGTTATATGTATTTCTAAAGAATTAAGTCCAGTCATATTCTTGATTATGCTCATCTTTGACATGCAGATGCTTATATGGATGATTTTGCTAAGGTTTAGTGTGTGCAATTATATGTTGATTACAATCCAAACTGAGGTATGTTTGAAAATTTTATCTACGGGCATGTGTTTTAAATGAACATTAAAATTGTAAAATAATAATAATAAGAATTCAAATTAAAACAATATATTATATAGCTAATTGGGATTATAGCAAAATTTTAATAATAAATCAAATTTATAAAAAACAAAATTGTGAATTTATATTGGTATTACCTCAGAAGGGAAAAATATCAATATACACCAACTAAATATCCATAGTTTAAACATAATTCACCATAGGTGATTTCAATCTGCCACAAGGGAAACCATATATTTTAACCACCCACAGAGGAAATAGAGAATCCAAAGTAAAACCAATTGCTACAAAACAGGTCTATCTACTGCAATAAAATGAGTTGTTATCATGTATAAAAAGAAGTCGGGAATTTGAAGAAGTCATTGGAGCGGGGTCTTTGGCACTAAACCTTAGAGGAGCTACAATATTTGCATCAGATTGAAGGTGGCTCTCTAGATGGGTTATCCCAGCATCCAGTCTTTCAACGCAAACATGTTGATGACACTAGGCATGCTTAATATCATTCAAAGCATAGAAGATGTCATATTGCGCCTCTTGTTTTTCTTTAACTGCCTTGCCTAAGAGGGTCTTCATCTACTAGTGTAGCGAGATGGAATTGATGTAAACACATCACCTAAATATCAGGGATGTGCTCACTATACTAACCCAACTTCCATGGTACAGTTAGAGAAATGGGGTAATAAAAAAAAATATTTTCTCTGGATTTCCAAAACTTGAAACAAATGGCACCATTGCACTCGTCTCGATGAGTCTTTTCCAGTCATATAAAATTTTACTCAATTTGGACTCATGGATCACAACTTATGATCCCCTGAAGTTTTATCATTTTTAATGTGTCATTTTCTCTTCTCTATCACATGGCATCCACGTGGTCTTCACGCGGCACATTTACCACTTCGCCACATCACTTTGTCGAAAGGTACACTTAATGACATGTCCTTGTATTACCCTACCACCACACTAGGCATGGTCATCAAGATATGTATATACAACACTATAGTTATGTGCATAACACGTGCATCTCTCGGCTTGTGGTCCCAGCCATCCGACGACTCGTAATACTTCTATCAATCGATGGCCCCCTACAGTTGCACTGCCCCCCCTATAAGGACCTGCGGTTCCTTGGCATGCCCAACCAATGTGCGAAGTTGGCTTGTTGGTGAACAAGCGACTTGAACGAAGGAAAATATGCGAAGTACGAGTTCATGACTTAATGTGCGACGAACATATGTAAAATGTGCACGAGGAAGGAGGGCGAGGCTTGTGTTTATAGTGTGGGAGCATGTTTGGCTAGCCCATGGGCTGACCTACGACCGAAGCAAAGGTCGACATACATTTGGAAGGATTTGCGATGAGTAGGGGGCACTCATTACATGGAGGACGAGTCGGCTTAGGCAGCTCGATTCGCCCTTCCATCCGTATAAATACAATGATGCGTGGAGTCATTTCAACATCGATCTTTCGGTCATCAACTCGAGCGAGAAGGAAGTGTGCAGATTAAAGGTGAAGCTGCAGCAATAAGGGAAGGCGCAACAAGGTAATGCGCCCGCTCTTGGGCAAGGCCGCACGGGATAAAACGCACGGGTCTTAGTCTTGGCTGAGAACACGGGTAGGAGCACCCATCGTTCGGACGAAGGAGCACGGGTGAGACTTGGTGAAGTCGCCCGGCGCGTGCAAACATAAAATGGGGGAAGCTTTGGTGAAGCCGTGCAAAGGAGACGAGGGTGTCTTGGTGACTTGGTGGAGTCACTCGCCCGTCGTGCACAAGGTTCGGTTGAGAAGTGCGGTTGGCAGCTCGTGTGAGGGCGCGCCCGCCCAGCTTGGGCAAGGAACTTTGGTTGGCACACAAAGGTGTGACAAGTTGTAATTTTGACTAAGTATGAAACTTGGTGTTTCCCAAGTATACTTGTAAAGCTTGTAATATTGAAAAGTTGAATAATAATATATATTCGGGCAGACTCATTTGTTCAGGGAGTTGCCCCTCCCTTTATACTGTGCAATTGTGTTCTTCATTTATAATTGCTGATGATAATGAATGTGTATGGGTGTTCATTGGTATAAAGGAAACATAATAATTACTTGGTTGAGAAACACAAACTAAGTAGGATAAGTGGTTAGGCATAGTCCATAAGTATTGGTGAAAAGAAAGTGTTCAGTGGTGCCGCACCTTGCCAAGTACGATTGAAAGACTACCGTAGGCCTGGGGGCATGACAGGTGGTATCAGAGCTAGCAGTAGATTCGGGTATTGAAGGTTGAAGCTGCTACACACCTACACTAAAGTGCATGTGGTATCAGAGCAAGGTTTGATCATGATGAAGTGACATGTGAAAAGCTTGACAGGTGGTATTCAGGGTTGAAGAAGCTTGGAAGCTGGTGACAGTGAAGCAGGTACTTGTAGGTGAAGGAAGTTGTTTCACATACAAGTGGAACAAGGGCTGGTTCAGGTTGCAGGCAACTTGGTGAAGTTGTTGGATGGTCGATACTCGATCACAAAGAAGGAAGAAGGAAGCAGAAATGGCAAGTGAATCTCGAGTTGTATCAGGTGAATCTAGCTACAATGCGACTGAGGCTTGGATAAACAAGATACTAGAGAGAGTGGAGGCATTGGAATCTTACTGGACTACAAAGATGGATCTAGTTGTGAAAGAGCTAGAGGATCATGTGCAGTTGAGGGAAGAGTTTGATGAACTCCGGACTCGGCATGAGTACACTGATCTTAAGTGTACACAACTTGAGAATGAAGTCAAGGAGATTGGAGAAGCAAGGGACAAGGGTCTGGTAAAGATCGTGAACTTGCAGAAATCTTTTGATGGTGCAAACGATGAGATCGCGGTGTTGAAGAAGGTTGTGAGACATAACTCCGGTGGAGGAGTGTCTCATGTGAAAGTCAAGGAACTGGAATCTTATGATGGTACAAGAAGCACGAAGACTCTTGGTAACTTTCTTTGGGATATGGAGCAATACTTGGAACGCTTGGGTCTATCCAATGATGAGACAAAGGTGAAAGTGGTTGCTCAATTCCTGACAAAAGATCCTAAGATGTGGTGGAGAAGACGGATGGATCAGATTGCCAATGGTAGTACTGATGACATTACTTCTTGGGATGATATGAAGAAAGCTTTGCAGGCTCATTTCAGTCCTTAGGATGAAACGTGGGAAGCAAGGATGAAGATTAAATTCATAAAGCAAACAAGGAACCTACAGACATATCAGCGGGAGTTTGCAAGTGCGGTTCTGGAACTTCCTGACATGGCGGAGAGGGATAAGGTGTTCAACTTCATTATTGGATTGAAACCTTGGGCATGCAATGAAGTGAAGAGGCAGAAGATTAAAACACTTGAAGAAGCTTTTGCTGCTGTGGATAGGTTGGTGGAGCATTATGATGAGACTTCTCATGAAAGGAAGAAGAAGTTCGATAAGCCAAAAGAGAAGAAGAAATATGAAGCTTCGAAGTTGGATGAGAAGACAAAGAAGCCATTGAAGTGTTGGATTTGTGCTGAACCACATACAGTGAAGAATTTCCCTTCTAGACCGAAAGTGGCTGCTATTGCACAATCTAATGCGAAGAAAGAAGAACCTTCTGTGGGGATGATGCAGATTCTTGGTGCTGCTACTGCTACAGAAGTGGTCTCTCGAAGAGATCCTGAAAGGAATAGCTTGGAGTATGTTCAGATGAAGATTGGAGGTATGGAGGTACTCACTATGGTAGATAGTGGAGCTACTCATAACTTCATGAGTGAAGATGTTGCGAGAAGAATTGGGCTAAAATTTGTACCAGTGAAGGCACAAATGAAGACAGTGAATTCTCCTCCTAATTCGGTACTTGGTATAGCTGAAAGAGTGGACACAACACTAGGTGAGTGGACTGGGAAAGTCGACTTCACTATAGTGCGGATTGATGACTATGAGGCTGTGCTGGGGATGGAATTCTTGAAACAATATGATGCTATGATTGTTCCTCATTTGAAGAAGCTATACATTTATGATGGAAGGGAAGATGTACCCATTGGTGTTCCAACCATTGGTGTGACAAAGCCTGATTGTAAACTAGCAGTGATGCAGATGGAGGATGAGAAGCGCATGGAAGACATGAGTAAGCGGTTGTCTACTGTTGAGGCAAAGCTTACCGAGCAGTCATTGGTTATCAGGACACTTTCTGATAGTATCTTGGATTTGTCAAGAAGGCTAGAAGAAGTTGAGGATGATGATGATGACGAGGAGGTTTATGTGAGACCGAATGTCCGAGAGGAGGATCGGGTTGCATATCTACAGAGGATGGAGATAGAGAATCCTGACAGATGGATTGAGCTTATTAGTGAGGGTGAGCCTTCAAGCTCTACTCCCTCTACATATTCTTAGATGACATAGAAGATGGGGCTCATTGTTAGCTGCTCATGGTAGTGAGTCCTTAAAACAGGTTGAGCAGGTATGACAGATGGTGCAGGAATGGTTCAACATTAAGCATCATGACATGTTGCAGATGGGATGGAGTTTCCATGGACCTGAGCATGGGAGAGATTCTTGGTGAGTCCAAATTGTGGCAAAATTCGAGATAAACTGGTGAAGGCATAAGGATGGACATTCTTATGATTTGAGCATGACAGTTGGACTGATCACCCGACTAGTTCAAGTCATGGGGGCTAGCAGTGTATCAGAGAGATGTTGATATCAAGTAGGCAGGAAGGATGACAGTTCACAGGATGGGATGACACATGATGGAGATGGTGGTTCTACATATGTTGCAGGGATGTTTGCAGTATGTGGAGGAGTCGATATCATGGACCGAGGATGAAAGAGTTTTTGATGATGATCTTGGTGGATGGTTACCAAGATGGGATGTTGTCGAGTACAACAACGATTTCAAGTGGAGGAGGATGTAAGGACCTGCGGTTCCTTAGCACACCCACCCGATGTGCGAAGTTGGCTTGTTGGAGAACGAGCGACTTGAACGAAGGAAAATATGCGAAGTACGAGCTCATGACTTAATGTGCGACGAACATATGTAAAATACACATGAGGAAGGAGGGTGAGGCTTGTGTTTATAGCGTGGGAGCATGTTTGGATAGTCCACGGGCCGACCTACGACCGAAGCAAAGGCCGACATACATTTGGAAGGATTTGTGATGAGTAGGGGGTGCTCATTACATGGAGGATGAGTCAGCTTGGGCAGCTCGACTCGCCCTTCCATCCGTATAAATACAATGATGTGTGGAGTCATTTCAACATCGATCTTTCGGTCATCAACTCAAGAAAGAAGGAAGTGCGCAGATTAAAGGTGAAGTTGCAGCAATAAGGGAAGGCGCAACAAGGTAATGCGCCCGCTCTTGGGCAAGGCCGCATGGGATAAAATGCACGGGTCTTAGTCTTGGGTGAGAACACGGGTAGGAGCGCCCGTCGTTCGGACGAAGGAGCGCGAGTGAGACTTGGTGAAGTCGCCTGGCGCGTGCAAACATAAAACGGTGGAAGCTTTGGTGAAGCTGTGCGAAGGAGATGAGGGTGTCTTGGTGACTTGGTGGAGTCGCTCGCCCGTCGTGCACAAGGTTCGGTTGAGAAGTGCGGTTGGCAGCTCGTGTAAGGGCACGCTTGCCCAGCTTGGGCAAGGAACTTTGGTTGGCACACGAAGGTGTGACAAGTTGTAATTTTGGCTAAGTATGAAATTTGGTGTTTCCCAAGTATACTTGTAAAGCCTGTAATATTGAAAAGTTGAATAATAATATATGTTCGGGCAGACTCATTGTTCAAGGAGTTGCCCCTCCCTTTATACTGTGCAATTGTGTTCTTCATTTATAATTTCCGATGATAATGAATGTGTATGGGTGTTCATTGGTATAAAGGAAACATAATAATTACTTGGTTGAGAAACACAAACTAAGTAGGACAAGTGGTTAGGCGTAGTCCATGAACATAAGTATTGGTGAAAAGAAAGTGTTCGGTGGTGCCGCACCTTGCCAAGTACGGTAGAAAGACTACTGTAGGCCTGGGGGTGTGACACCCCCCCTCTTGTTCATGCCAAGGCAGGAGCATTCCACTATCATGGATCAAAATTGTGATTTCGATAATCAATTTAATGGCTCTTTGCTCATCTTAGCATCCAACAATGCATGACAAATAATGTTACCCCCCATTACCTACTGACGTCATAGGGAGAGAGTGGTGCAATTAGTTTGGACAGTTGATTTTATTTCCTGGTCATCATTGTTCATTGAGGTAGGGCCTTCGCTTAATGGTCGATTTGGTGCATTAAATATCCACTATTCGATTAGAGTTGAACTCTCGATATCGTAGATACAAGGGAACCAACCCTAACTCAACGAATCTGAAAAACTTATATCTAGCCAAGTCTTGACCTCAACCTAGGCATCCAGCCCGACCCGTGACCTGGGTTCCAGTCTGACCCCTGACTTAGCCCAACTCCCTACTTGCGGGCCCACTCGACTGCTCGACCTACTCACCTTGGGTCAAGAGTGAACTTAACCATCTTCAATGTTTTTGTCTGTCCTAAAGACCCTCGACCTGGAAGGTCAGACACGAAGATTCAAGCCTATTAGTAGGCCTTTTTACACTTCAAATTTTTTTACGAATTTCAACTAATCTCGTAAAGGTTTTACTTCCAAGTCCTGCTAAGACTTGGCTTTTGAAACTTTATAGACGCTTTCCACATTCTATGGTTATGGAAACCATGGCTCGATGTGCCCATGTAATCAGTAAGAGCTATTGAAGCACATGGGTAATTCATTTCCACAATTCATTGGGAGAATACAGAACTTGTGAAGTTTATTTTCCCATTAAAGTACATAGAACAGGCACCTTAGTGCCCTTCACCAAACTTTAAGTAACTCAACCAGTTCCCTCAATCACATCATAGGGATGTTCGTGTTGTTATCGATAGTACACACAACATATACACAAAGATGTCCCCAACACATTGCAATCACCAATTTCATCAAATCTCACAAACACACACAGAGATTCATTAGGTCTTATAAACTAAAAACCATTGTTATTCATGCTCACACAACACGACTGTATTAAGTAGTGCATATAACACTAACATCAATGTTTATATATATGAGGAACCTATATGTTTGATCTGCTAAAATGAGCAACCTGAAATAAAATTTCTTCACATATAAACACATAATTTATATACTAAAGTTTGCAATGGAATGGGAACAGAAATAAACACATTTCACACAATTCAAGACAATAAATTTCTAGGGAACCCAACTGGGAAAACCCTCAGCTTGTTGTGAATATTATTGATAGAAACTGAGAAATGATCTCTTACAATACTTTGCTTTTAATAGAGAATACACCCTTCTCGTTGCCTTGCCTAGGCATGTAAAACACACTTGTTGTAGCCTAATTTGCTCCCTAAATCCTTGCGCAATATTTGCTCCTATTAAATAGGAATTTCCTCCTATTTCTATGCACACTACCTAAGGGAACTCTTCCTCACAATAATTTTGTGCACGAGTTTCTCTTGCACACACTTCCTCATAATCTCACACACAACATTGTGTGTACTCATATTGCTTGGTCTCACCAACTAATGCTCACCAAAATAATTATTAAACTTGTCCCTTCGTTCCTCCTTTTAAAGGCAATTCGAATGCTTAAAATTAGTGAATTTCTAATTAAGTAATAATTTTATCACTGATTAAGTTAGCATGAGTTAACTGCTCATGCAACTCGTCGTATTTCAAGTCAACCACTTGAAACTCAATAAGTTATGTTTTTCCTCAATCAACTCACACTAGAAAATCAATAACTCGACTTTCATTTTCAACACATCAGTTAAGTGCAACCTAACTCCTCCTACTCTTTAGGGGCTAATTCCTAAATTATACGAACTCATCTTAATTTATAGGGAATCTCCTAACTTTTAGCAACTCGAATCATGCACAAGAAGGAAATCATTTTGGCTCCTACGATTAAGGCACAAGTCAAGCAACCCTTTTCTCGCTAATATTGTCAACATATGCTTCTTACATTAAGAGCATTAATGGTAACAAGGCACTAAATAGCAGAATCTCATTCCTTCGGCCACATGAAACCATGCATTTTTATGCAAAATATAGAATTAACTTAACGATATACACAGACATTTCATAGCAAATAATACATGTGAGTAAAATTATCTTGAATTTAAAACTGAAGATGGGAAACTTGTTAATTTTTCTTAGGGCTATATTGTTCTTTGGTTTGATAATTTCATTTCTTCATTTACACATTAAATTCACCCCATAACATGATAACATTATTAAGATTTACATCATTATTCAGCAACATATGCACTATGAAATGAACCCAACGATGCTCATACTGAAAACCCTGATTCTGAAGCCTATAATGAATTGTCATTATCTGCGATCAACTGCTGAACACTACGGTCAACGAGAGAAAACTTCAGATAACTAAAAATACAAACATTTAGGTCTCGATCACATGGAGGAGGATTCATGTGTTTAACTGGAAAGGTCCATTCACTCCCTTGAGCCTGTAAGCCAACAATTGTGGTCGAATTCAGCCTTTGAAAAGCCTACGACTGTGTGTTAGAAACCCTAGATGTCGATCGCACAAAATATGAGTTTTGCATGCAACTGAGATGCTTCGGTCGCACAGATGAGCCGGCTAGCGAGCGACTGTGGTCAAGTTATTTCTATGTCATGCCTGCTACTAAGGCCCAAAACCCTAAAACAAAGATGTGAGCTTCGGACCCTGGAATTTCATCTTTAAGCAAAACCATTCCTCCACGGACGTGCCTCAGACCCTGTGCGAGCCAAACCAAGAAAGAGAATAGAAGGGTGTCTCATGATGATGTCCAAATGAGGTAGAGGTCACTTGTGTTTATAGCATTCCAAGGGTGACCACTTTTCTTTAGGGTCAACTTGATCAAATATGCATATGTGGTCTTATCATTCAAAAATACATTTTCCCTTATCCAAATTAGATAATATTTAGGTCGATTTTGGTCCTCTCGAAAATAGGAATTCAATGCAATAATTATCTTCATCAAATGAGCTATCCAATGTGGAATATGACTTCAGTTTCATACTTCAACACTCCCTCTCAATAAGGGAGAATTCCATCTGCCAATATTTGAATATCAATGAACATGTCATGTGTATCTTGTCATCATATCATATCCAATCTAAAGTATTTCATCATCATGTATCGTCATTGTTGATATTTATTCATCTCTTGCTTATTCCTGCTTATCTCTTTATTGTTCCTACTCATATGTTGAACATTCTCGAATATAAATGAAGAAGAATTTGACATCAGAGGGGAGCTTAAGCTACCACCCTCTATTCATCAAGGAGCCACTGCTACCACACAGAAACTCTTCCAGTGGGGAGTCCAATGCTAGCACCCAGGAAACATCAATGGGGAGCTAAATCTACGCCCCACGTCAACATCAGAGAGCACATCTCAAAATCACATCGGGGAGCACATCTCAACCTGGAATCTCATGGGGGAGCTAAACATCTACGACCCCATATTGAGCAATAGGTGATATAGGGGAGAAAATCTCAACCCATCCTATTGCCTACCGATCTTCCCATCAATGAACCTCAAGAGTCATGTGGTAGAACACCTGCATCATAATCTGAGCTTGGGCGAGATACCTGCTTTACCAAAAGGTAAGGATCACACACCCCCAAGCCTCCTCAACTTGTTGGCTAGACGAGGAGGGACAATCCCAGCAAGCCCAACTTGTGGGTATGATACCAACTAGGGTATACTTTGCAAAGACCAAGATAAGGGAGCCATATATCCAACCCTATGGGTAACAGATAGGGGTGATACCCTATTTTCCAGAGATCCCTCAACCCCAAGAGCCCTCCATCTCAATTCCACACCCTAGGAGCTCAAATAGGGGGGAAGAGTTGGATCAATGTCCTCGATCAACGATGCTCTCTGTAGATCAACAACATATCATCATGCTCATATATGGTAATCATCATGTATCAATAGTAGTTGTCTCTTGTTCATAAAAGACATCAAATCAAATATCATATTAGAAAAAAAATATACATATCATAAAAGGATACCATAGTCATCCTCCCTCTCAAGGAGGCGCCAACCATAAGCCTAAGCGTGTCTCGTACAATAGCATTGTCTCAATGAAGGTATCTTAGTCCCAGCTATATACGGGATTCTTTGCCAATCGAATCCACTCTTTGTCATTTCAATGTATCCATTTCATATCCAGATCCTGCTAAAAAAATATCTCCAAAAATATTTTTCATCCTGCCTCATACTAGTCATACTAGCAACATCATACTCAACCTCGTTCGTGCTTAAAGCTGCATACATCTTATCCAAAACATCATGGCATATCTCATACTAAGGCAACACCCAAATGTGCTTATCTCGTCAACAATGATTCCAAACACCCTCAGTACATCCATGCTATCACATATCACACGAAGAATGTATCATACCAAAGATAGATCATCCATGCAAATATCTTGAAGTGAGCTTGGTGGCAACTCAATGTGTATGAAGTTGCTCAATCATGACCCTCAAGTTTTATGCACAACACACACACACACACAGATATATATATATATATATATATATATATATATATATATATATATATATATATATATATATATATACACGAACGAGTGTTGGAAAATCAATGCTTCAATCCATTGTCTGTTACCAAATCAAGTTCAACAATATCTCTTCACAACTTCTTGAAATTTAATCTAAGTGTCTAAGGATTTTCATTTCCACTTTACATAAACTCTTCAATATCTTTGCAATATAGATTTCCCTTTTCCAACTTCATAACATGATACACCATACCATGATTCTTCATTTCGAACTTCAGAGGCCATCTCCCTCTTACTTTGGTCATCAAGGGCTCATTACCTGTTAAGAGTAGACCGTCAACATATAAAACCAAAACCAAAATCAAAGTCATACCTTGGACCACTTTTGAGATGGAAGTTTGGAACAACAGCACATCATCTTGGTTTTACTAGATAACTATCAATGCGTACATACCAGGCTCGGGGATCTTGCTTCATACAATGATTTTTGCAATAATAACACTTTACGTAACCAATATGCTCAGCTTTAAATACTCAACATTGAGAAATAAAATCAATTAAGTCGTCTTATCAAAGTTTAGAAGCTAGATCAAAACCAATATCAAACTTATCAATATCATTGTATTATTTGGAACATGTGACAGGTAGAGCTCATACCCAAATATCAAGTTATGCCTTCATTTATTATCAAGTCAACAAATTGTCATTAAACAATATCAAACCAAACTTCATCAAGTCATCCTCATGATCATAATTATTTCTGTCACTAGATGCAAATGCATACATCAAGGGTAAGTCATGCAAGTTCCATCCATTAATTGTGAGATTACTTCATACAATTGTCAATATTTAAACTAATGTGTCAAATCTAATGATGTCAACATAAGCCACCATGCCCATATAGCATTGTTATCAAGGCAAATTATAGAGTCCGAAGATTTTCTTACCATGACATCCCTTTTTGCCTAATATTCCTCTCTTTTCCTATATATTTACCACCTAAATAAAGCCATATCCACCAAGTTTTGATGAGGGTATGCAATAATGTCTTCTTATTCATGTTTGACTTTATACCTGTTAGGATATTCCGACACATAGGATATAGTTAAGTTCAACTTGGTCTAGTTTAGAGTTAGGTATAGAGTTAGGTAAAGTGTGTTTCTTTACCATTGTACATATTGTAACTTACAATCCGACGGTCACGATATGTAGTGATCCGACGGTTCACTCTCACCTCGGTATTATCGACACTTGATCCGTGGCTTGACACCCGATTGGTCCATGAGTTCTATTTAAAGCGCATGGAGGGTCATTGTTCGGGTAATCTGTGCATGAGAGAAGCTTATGTAAATTTTCATTCTTTGATTAATAAATTGTCTGTACCCACGTTGGGACAGGCCGTGGACTGTTTCCCTCCTTGCACTCTGAGGGTTTTAACCACGTCAAAAATACTGGTGTATTGATTTGAGATCTGGTTGTGAGCGGTGTCCTCTTGGTATTCTTTCTGAGGAACTTACCCTGTAAATTCCTACATGGTATCAGAGCTATTTGAGGGCCGCGTCCGTTGGTGATCCAAATCTGAAGCCGGTAGAACTGCATGCGGCTGTCGTTTCCTAGATCTGTTGTTTCTGACTGCTTTCGGGCCGAGAGGACTGCTCTGTTGCGTTTGGAGCATCTGTTTCAGTGAGGAACCCCTTTCGTTTCACGCGAAAAGGTTTCCGGTAGCCCTAGCTGCGTCATTTTTCAGATCGGGAGGTATACAGTGTTTTTTTTTGCAGTTTACTGTCATTTTCTCTCTGCTTATTTCGGTTTCGGTTTACTTAGCTTTTTTTTCCGGATCTATACCTTTCATTTCTGCGTATGCTCTTTGCCCTGCGACTCTGTGCGATCTGGGCAAATCAGAAACAGAAAGAAAGGATTTTTCTCATGCGTATGCTCTTTTCCCTGCACCTTAGTGTGATCTCGGAAAATCAGAAACATTGAGAAAAATATTTAGTTTTTCGGCTAAAGCTAACTTTGAGATTTTTTTTAAATTTCTAGTTCTTTGGCTAAAGCTAACTTCGAGCCGTAAGGTTCGTTTTTCTTTGCATATTCGTGTTGGGTTTTGTGTTTTGTGTTTTGTAGGGAAAAGAGTCTTCCCAAGGCAAGCACGCAAATCGAGGCCCCCCCCCCCCCTCCCCCCCCCCCCCTCTCTCTCTCTCTCTCTCTCTCTCTCTCTCTCTCTCTCTCAAATATTTTGTATAGATCAATTGGTTCAAAGACCTTTTAAGAGAGTAGAGGTCTTGGGTTCAAGTCTCCATTTTGTGGGGGCGGATTTTTTCATTCCCGCACATTCGCGCACTTTGCCGGCAACGTCAACAATTTTTTTTTAAAAAAGCCATAACTTCTTCATCCGGAAGCCTTTTTCAGAGCCGTTTTTTTTTAAAACCGCCTATTTTTTCGAGATCTATCCATTGGACCACTTACTTTCAGCATCTTCAGCTTCAGTTGTTTTTCAAAAAATGGAAAGTCCATGCCAAGTCATTCTTGACAGCACTAACTACTTCCAATGGGTAGCCTACATGGGAGATTTACTTAGAAGTAAAGGTCTCTTCAGAATAGCCACAGACCAAGAGAAGAAACCCAAAGATGAAGACAAGGCCGAAAAATGGGAAAATCGACAAGATCAAGCACGTGGTTTGATAGGAATGTCTGTTTCTCCTGATCTTAGATTCCACATTGCAGAAATTGAAACTCCTCATGAAGCATTAGAAAAACTTGCTAAAGTTTTTGGGATTAAAAATGAAATTAGAGCCCATCAACTTGAGAATGAGTTGCTTACTTTGGATCCTAATAATTTTTCTTGCATTGAAGATTTCTTGTCCAAATTCAAGACCCTTAGATATCTCTTGGAAGGTGTTAAAGTTAAGAAAGAAGATGGTAACCTTATTTATTCCATCCTTACTAAGTTGGGACCAGCCTACTCTGTATTTGTTTCCACTTTCCATTCTACAAGGGAGGCTTTCATTTGTCAAGGCAAAGACTACAAACCCCCTTCCTTTGACTCCTTTTGTGATTCCTTAATAAGAGAACAAGAAAAACTCTTACACCTTGGTCTTCTTAATCTTGGAAACTCTTCCTCGAAAGCGTTAGCCGCCCAGCAGCAACCAAATTCAAAGAATCCTAAGAAGTCTTATCCTCAAAGGAATGGTCCTAAACCAACTCAGCCTCAAGATGAAAGATCATTTCAGCAAAATGACAAGACCAATAAAAACAAATGGAAGAAGACTGACAGACATTGTAACTTTTGTAATCGAGATGGCCACTTAGAATCTAAATGCTTTAAGAAGATGGAAGCCTTGGAAGCCGCAATGAAGAAACATAACATCCATCTGGAGCCTACTTCAACTTCAACTTCCGGAACGGCATTTTCTGCATGTCATCGTCAATCATCTCAGTCTGGTTATGCATTAAATGTATCTTCTTCTTCTTCTCATTCTCATGAGTGGCTCATTGATTCTGGAGCCTCTTGTCACATGGCCAAAAACCAAGCCATGTTTTCTTCTTTAAATGATTGTAACACCAAAAATATATATGTTGGTGATGATAGATCTCTTAATGTTGTAGGGACTGGAACTGTTCATCTAGACAATGGTCAGTTCAATGATGTATTATGTGTTCCAAACTTATCCTGCAACCTTCTATCTGTCTATCAGATAACTCATTCAGGTGAAGGTAAAATTGTTGAATTTTCACCTCATGATGTTGTAATCAAGGATCTAAAAGATCCTAAACAGATTCTAGCTACTGGTCTTGCTGATGATTCCAAAAGGTTGTATAAGTTTCACAACTTTGGGTCATCCCATCTTCCCTCAGTATTTGTTGCTCATAATGATGAAGTGAGCAAACTTTGGCATGAGCGGTATGGTCACTTAAACTATCGCTCCCTTCAGCATCTATGTAAAGAAAACATGGTGACAGGTCTTCCTATGGTATCTTGCAAAGATGGTGTTTGTTCCGGATGTGTACTCGGAAAACATCATCGGGACAGTTTTGACAAACGTGCCTCTTGGCACGCCTCAGCCCCTTTACAGCTTGTGCACAGTGATTTATGTGGTCCTCTTCCTGTTGCTTCATTCTCTGGCTGCAAGTACTTCTTAACTTTCATTGATGATTTCTCTAGACGCACTTGGGTATACTTCTTAAAACTCAAGAGCGAAGTATTTAGCACTTTTTTGGCCTTCAAAGCATTTGTTGAAAAACAATCTGGACATCAAATTCTTAAGCTAAGACTGATAATGGTGGAGAATATGTTAAAAACGCATTCATCAACTTTTGCACCGAAAATGGAATTCAAATGCAACATACTGTTCCATACACTCCACAACAAAATGGTGTAGCTGAAAGGAAAAATCGCACCTTAAAGGAAATGGCTAATTGTATGCTGCAATCTAAAGGACTCAGTCTTAGTTTTTGGGCCGAAGCAATTAATTGTGCAAATTATATAATCAATCGCACTCCTACTAAGGTTCTAGAGAATATCACTCCAGAAGAAGCTTGGAGTTCCATTAAACCAGATGTAAGTCACTTTCGTGTGTTTGGAAGTGAAGCATGGGCCCATATTCCAGATGAAAAGCATAAAGCTTTAGAACCTAAGAGTGAGAAATGTACTTTTGTTGGATATTCTGAAGATGTAAAAGGTTATAGACTTATTCCATTTAAGTCCAAAAATGTTATCATTAGAAGAGATGTAAAATTTGATGAAAATAAATCGGCCTGCGAGCCTAGTCCGGCGGATGTGCCACCTCTTCCTATCTCTTCTATCTTTGAAAACATTTCTTCTTCTGATGATGAAAGCGAGGATGATAATCCTCCCCCACATTCTCAGGATCCTCAACTTCCAAGATGGGTCCGTGCTACTCGGGATGCAGCAGGTGATCTTGCCGGTGATCCTACAGATCAGCGACGTACCCGTTCTCAGTTTGAAAGAGCCTCTTCTTTACTGGCTCAAGCTCCAGTAAATCATGATCCTGACACTTTTGCAGAAGCTTCAGGCCATCCACATTGGGAAGCAGCTATGAATGAAGAATATCATTCATTGATGACAAATGATACATGGGATCTTGTTCCTCTACCAAAGGGACGCAAACTTGTTAGATGCAAATGGGTTTACAGAACCAAGTATGGACCAGATGGGAAAATTGATAAACATAAGGCTCGTCTAGTTGCTAAGGGCTTTTCACAGGTTGAAGGCATTGACTACACTGAAACCTTCGCCCCTGTTGCCAAAATGAACTCTATCCGCCTTGTTCTTTCCCTTGCTGCCTCTTTAAAATGGGAAGTCCATCAGATGGATGTTAAATCTGCCTTCTTGCATGGGGACTTGCAGGAAGAAATCTATATGGAACAACCCATTGGCTTCATACAAACAGACTCCAGCCTTGTGTGTCGACTTAAGAAATCCTTTTATGGTCTCAAGCAAGCTCCTCGGGCTTGGTATGCCAAAATGGATAGCTTCCTTTTAGAATCTGGCTTTTCTAGGTGTCATTCTGACAATACTGTCTACACCAAGAAAGTGGGTGACTCTCTTATCATCCTTGTTCTTTATGTTGATGATCTTATCCTTACTGGCAGTGATCCCAACCTTATAAACCATGTGAAGTCTATCCTTAAAAAGAAATTTGAAATGACAGACTTAGGACACTTACACTATTTTCTCGGTCTTCAAGTCTTGCAATCCAAGGAAGGTATTTCCCTTTCCCAGTCCAAGTATGCTTGTGATATTCTTCGTCATTTTCACATGGAAGACTGTAAGCCAGCCCCTTCTCCCTTTCAGTCTGGAGTCAAACTTTCAGTCTCTTGTACTTCTCCTGAAGTTGATGCTACCTTATACCGTCAACTTGTAGGAAAACTCTTGTACTTAACCCATACTCGTCCTGATCTTTCCTTTGCTGTTGGCCTTGTTGCTCGTTTTATGCAAAACCCCCGTGAAAGTCATTGGAAAGCAGCCAAAAGAATACTTCGTTATGTTCGAGGTACAGTACAGTTTGGGATTCATTACAGTGCCAAAGCAGCTCCTCTGTTAGTTGGTTTCACTGATTCTGATTGGGCTGGTGACCCTGATGATCGGAAGTCTACTGCCGGTTATGTCTTCACTCTTGGTTCAGGACCAATTACATGGGCTTGTAAGAAACAGGCTGCCATTTCTCTTTCGTCAGCAGAAGCAGAGTATCGTGGTGCCGTGGAAGCTAGTAAGGAAGCCTTGTGGCTTCGTCAGATCCTATCAGAGTTTGGCTTTGAGCAGCAACATCCAACCACACTTTGGTGTGATAATCAAAGTGCCATTCAGCTATGCAAAGATCCAGTTCAGCATCAGCGCAGCAAACACATCGAACTACACATGCACTTCATCAGAAAGCTCATTCATGACCATGTTCTTGAAGTGCAATATTGTCCAACAGATGATCAGGTTGCAGACATCTTCACAAAGGCTCTCACAGAGGCGAAGTTCACTAAACTTCGATATATGCTTGGAGTTCAGGAAGTTGTCGCTAAGGGGGGATAGGCTCTAGTGCCTCCTTCCTTCTCCTATTGTGTCATATTTGTAAATCCTTCAATCCTATCCCAAGTTGTTCTTAAGGGGGGATGTTAGGATATTCCGACACATAGGATATAGTTAAGTTCAACTTGGTCTAGTTTAGAGTTAGGTATAGAGTTAGGTAAAGTGTGTTTCTTTACCGTTGTACATATTGTAACTTACAATCCGACGGTCACGATATGTAGTGATCCGACGGTTCACTCTCACCTCGGTATTATCGACACTTGATCCGTGGCTTGACACCCGATTGGTCCATGAGTTCTATTTAAAGCGCATGGAGGGTCATTGTTCGGGTAATCCGTGCATGAGAGAAGCTTATGTAAATTTTCATTCTTTGATTAATAAATTGTCTGTACCCACGTTGGGACAGGCCGTGGACTGTTTCCCTCCTTGCACTCTGAGGGTTTTAACCACGTCAAAAATACTGGTGTATTGATTTGAGATCTGGTTGTGAGCGGTGTCCTCTTGGTATTCTTTCTGAGGAACTTACCCTGTAAATTCCTACAATACCCTATTGTTTTGTTAAAGAATGCAATTGGCTACCGAATCGGTCTGTTTCCACAACTAATCCAGATTTTTGTAGTTGTCTCCATTGTTTGCAAGGTTCAAAAGCTCTAGGTCAGCAGCGAAGGATGCGGATGGATAGAGAATGGTTTCCTCGTGGATCCCTTCCTATCCCCTTGAAACTATTCATTAAGATAAGCACAGGAGATCATGGTCAAACCCCAAGTCAACTGCAGGATTGTCGCCGAAACAGAATCCAAGTTCAATCGAAATCTTATCGATTTGCTTTTGGAATAGAAAATCGAAGGTTTAGCAATATAGTTTAGCTAAGATAAATATATTAGGCTTAAATTACTCATGTTGTTATGCTAGAGACCTGTTATAAAACTTATGGCCACACTGTGATTTGGTGCGCACCGGATGATGTAATTTTGAAACAGTTTGTGAATTTCGTTTGCCAGCAATAGAATTGGTTTTGTGTGTATGCATTGCATTGATTGGATATTATGAACTGATCTGTGGAGGGCCCCTACGAACAGTGATAGGTCTTAACCAATTGCAATTCGATTTCTTTTCATTCCTTGAATACTCTATTTTGTGTGGAAATGTAGCATAATGAATTCGCCAATGAATTGTTATTTGCATAAGTACTTTCATCTGCTTCATACCTATTTTAGTCTGTTATTCGAATTGATGTATACTTGGTATAGCATGGTTACTTCATTTGCTTATTATCTAGCATAGTTCAATTGTGTTTACTTCATAGTATAGATGTTGTTTGAAATATCTGGTTTGAATGAAAATTGAATAAGTAAAAGTGTGGGAGTTTTCTCCTAAACAATTGAGTTCAGACAATATTTCTTCACAATTGATAGAATAGATTTCTTTTTGCACAAGTTAGTGAATTAGAAGCTGCAACATAAAGATTCAAGACCAAAAATCCAAAACAATCTAATACAAGTAGGATCACTCTCATATCATCCATAAACTAATTAGATCAAGAATAACTCCTAAGAAATTAGCTGACAACTTTAAGGATTGCGACACTAATATAATCAACGACACCACTTCCATATTAATCTTAAGTTTAGCCCTAACAAGAACGTAATGACATAAGGAATAACTTCTAGCACACATAGTGCATCTATACTTCATCAGTCTATGCACCTTGGTTGACAATTTAAAGACATTAAATTGGCCAAACACAAATCATTTGTTTTCAAATCAAATCATTAGTCATCAAATCAAATCCAAGTTTGCTATCACAATGAGATCTATACACCAAAACATATCTCAACATGAATTCAAAGTTCTAAATCATTATCAAGCATCATGTCAAAATTCCAAACACTACTTATCTATATCAATCATCCAAATCTAATCAATCCTTTGCAATTGTTATCAAATATTGTCATACACAAGCCTTAATGGTTAAATCATAGTGACATATTGATATGCATATCCTGGTCACCTGCAAACATAAGTTTAGTCAACATATTCACATTATAGTAAGTCAAACATTCAAACTTCCTTGATCATTATAGTAAGTCAAACATTCAAACTTCCTTGATCATAAAACTTTATGTTGTCAACTCCATGTCTGTAGGACTAACATCTTTAAGGTGATATTCTGATTTCATGAACAAAGCTTCACTTTTGTGTCCTACAACCATAGTCGCACCCTTGAGCTTACTTTTGTGTGGCCGAGAGGTTGCAGTTGCACCCTTAACTTACTTTCATGCGGCTGAGGCTTAAAGTAAGGAAAACCCTATCTTCTTAGACCAAAACTTTGTTGCAGATCAACAATATCAGATATTTGGCTATTCATGTCCATAAATCTTACTTCAATAATAAAGAATCTTCTATCCATATAATGCAACTGATAACATGAGTAAAGATCTTATGGAGAGATTCTCCCTCTAAATGGGAAGCCACTTCAGTCATCTTCTTTTTTTGCTAAGGCAAGAGCAGATTCTTCTATTCAATTTAAAAAAAGAAATAGTGTACAAAAGGCTTTAACCCACAACTAGTCGTTAGATCCTGATCTAAAGATCCAGCGGCTGAGAGACAATTCGGGTGGCTAACAAGCACACCATTTAATAGGCAAAACGGACCCGATGGACTCAGTAGATCCTAATTGATAATTTCATCGGGTCCATTTTTCACATAACCATCGTTTAATTTTTCCTCCCGAAATCCGTCATATGCGCGCGATTCCAGATGGTTCGTGCTAACAGCTCGAGCATTAACCTCTGTTTCGGACCCACCAACTAGCTCGATGAATCTTGGCCGTAGGTTGACCGCGATTGATCCAACGGTTACAAATCATATCGCGCGGCCTTAACCCACCGAAGATTACCGCGCGATGAGGGTGGTATTTCCTCCCCACTCTGAGCCACGTGTTGCGTGGTGAATGGAATCGCTTCCAAATGAAAAAAACCGCTTCCAGCCTGAAGGTGGTGCGATACATCGGAAACCACTTCAAGGGTGGTAAAGCTACCGCAGACAAAAAAACGGGGTTTTGCAGCTGCCGCGAAAGACTGGATTCCGGTGCCTGGGCCAAAGGAAGATGAAGATCCCTTCTTCCAGCCAACTCCCTGAAACTTCTGGTTCGTTGTTGCCAATCATAGACCTGCATTCCAAAAGCGCTCTTACTTGTGTCATAATACTGCATAAAAGTCAATCAGATCTCGTTTCTGTGGCCCTGTTTCGGAATATCTTATTGTCCTCTTCCGCCTGACTACAACACTGCTCCCTTAATCTGTTCTGAGACATCTCTCGCCATATCAACTTGACCCTGTTTTTAGTGCATACTACTCCTTGATTGGCCAGAATGTCTGCCAATTTATTGGTCGTCCTTCGCACATGAGTGAAACTCACTGTGCGTAAGTCTAGGAGGTGAATTTGTATCCTTTGAAAGACTTGGATTAGCCTCCAATGACTTGAGACTTTTTCCAGCTCTGTTCCACAACATATTCTTTTAACCGAGTTAATGATCAACTCAGAATCGGCTTCAATAATAATATTCTGGAGATTATCCTGCTTCAGGAAATCTAAACATTGTTCAAGAGCCATTAATTCAGCCATATTGTTTGTAGCTCTTCCCAGATGGCAATGGAAAACAAAGAGAATATAGCCATTATCATCTCATAGCACTCCTCCAAAACCAGCAAGACCTGGGTTGCCTTTTGAGGCCCCATCAATGTTGAATTTCAGAAAACCCTGAGGGGGAGGATGCCAATAATCTGGCTTATTAGTTGGATTCATAACCTTCCTAACCATCCCCTGTGGTATAAGCCCCTGCATCCCCAGCCGACGCAGAGTCTGCATCTCTTTTTTAGAAGGTGGATTTTTTGGGGAGTTTTGCACAATAGTGCCAACTGTCTCCTTGAGCTGTCTTAAGATCCGCTCAAAAATGTGTTGGGTGGTGCTGTGAACATTTTTGAAGATTCTATTGTTCCTTTCTTTCCAAACATTCCAAATTATGAAGCCTGGAATTAAAACCCAAGCCAGGCGAAGAAACTCATACTCAGAGAAGTTTTGTCTCCAGTTATTTAGGGTATTGATAATGCTTGCTTTGTCCCTGTCCGTCTGTTGGAAAATTGTGGCAAAGGTGTCCCACAACCTAGAGGTAAAGATGCAGTCATTGAGAAGGTGCTCCATTGTCTCCTCTTGAGCTTCACAGAGCTGGCATCTAGAAGGTCCCAGAACACCCCTCTTTCTAATATTATCCCAAGTCAGAATTTTTTTATGATGTACCAACCACATGAAGAGTTTGATTTTCATCCAACCTTGATGCCTCCAAAGGTTCTGCCACACTCTGTCTGGTGCATTGGAATCCAGCTCAAGCAATATCTTTTTGGCTTCCTTAATATTGAAGGTACCTTCTTTATTGTTGCCCCATCTAAGTTGGTCATGCCCCTTTGAAACAAGAATCTTCCTTTGTTCCAAAATAGTCAGAAATGCATCTGCTTTTGCTTTCAAGGGGTTGTTATCCCCAAATTCTAAATTCTTCCAGGTTCTCCATTTGTCTTCTAACCCTGAAAAGCCCTTTGGTGTCAGTTTCTTTCTTAAGGTCCAGAAAGTCCTCTCTTAACAGTGTAGGTTCTTGTTGCCATTTATCCTCCCAAAACAGAGCCAAGTCTCCTTCTCTGATCTCCCAGAAACTGTTTTTCTACACTAAGCCTCTATTCTCCCATGCCTTATTCCAAATGTGGGATCCTTTTATGATACCCATCATCCTTATGTGATCATTATCTTGCCAATTGCTGGCATATTTTTCCTTCCAAACACTAGCCCACTGATCTGAATTGGATCCATAGAAGATTGTCGAAGAACCATGACTGTATTAGGTCAAACAAATCTCTAAAGAAATCCAAAACAGCGATAAAAAACACCCTGAACTAGTGGCAATGACAGCGAACGTGGAACGATGAGGACCTCGGTCAAAGCGCGCTGACCGAGGCCCATGGAGACCGCGCAGGAGGCCAAAGTAGCCCCGGAATGGAAAAAGGAAGTGGTTTTTGATGCGCGATTATCGCTAGGCGAACAGGGCCGTGAAGGAAAAGCCCGAGCAATCGGTCGCATGGGGGGACCGGAGAACCGCAGGCAGAAAAAGGAAAAAGCGCTAAAATACAAGGCAGGACCCGCGCTCTGGAAACTAGCGGTTTTGATCGGGGCACCCTTAAACGGTAAGAGGTTTTGGATGAAAGCGGAGTGATTTCATACAACGATCGATGTGTGGCAGGCGAAGGTGAGAGAAAACTACCATTGATCGCACGCTATCGGTCGAGCAAGTCAACCGTGCGAAACGTGCATATGGTGCCGGATCTGGAGGGCCCAGATCGGATGGCTGAGATCGCACCCGATGGAGGAAGCGGAACCGACAGGGAATTAAGTCGTGTTTTAAAGGGACTTGGAATTCGTTTGACTGCCACGGTGGAGGAAGAACGCATACACGACGTAACTGAAGAAATGAAACGACGAAGTAAGCTGGCGTCGTTTATAGGAGGACACGTGGCCACTCCCTGAGTGTTCATGATGACGTTGAACAAGGAACTCCAAGCGCAGCTACAGAAGGTGAATTGGCACAGGCGAAAGAGGAACCAAACATGCATAGGGGTCGAATGGCTAAAGCCATGAACAGATACAGTCGAATCAGTCAAGTTAGACACAGAGGAACATAATTCGAGAGACGAAGTGGAACAGTGAACCCTGAGAGGAGGACTGAACCCAGAGAACATTAAAGCAAAGCAGAAGAGACAGAGGATCGAGCTGACCAACGACAGCATTGAGCACTAGAGAGCTTGAAGATTCAAGCCATCCCATAGAGGAATCTGTCTAGACTGAGTATCACAGTTGGCTCTTTCCACTGTAGACTAGAAGGTCACAGAGCTAGTAGGAAGAAGAAGAGTCTGTGTACTCCAGTGGCTTGGGGAATCTAAGGACCACCCTGCCAAGAAAACCTGCTTCAGGAGAACTCGCATTGAGTCCCTGTATTGTAATTTCTCTGCTTAAAGACACAATAAAACAAGGCCACCACTGAAAGTTGGATCGGAGACATAGCCCTGGAGAATAGGGTGAACTCCTTATTAAAACTGTTTGTGTCTTTGTGTTGCTTACTGTATTTCTCTGCTCTCTTTTCCATTTTAATGTCTATTTATTTGCAATCTAATCGATCCGTTGCTTCAATAACACAGAACACACACCAGCACATGGGTCTGTAATACCTTTGTTTAATAAATCTTTAACTGATGTAACTCATAGGGTGAATATCAGATCAAGTGGTATCAGAGCTCTAGGCTGTAAGGTTAGACAAGCTTGTGTTGGTTTAGCTGTGAATGCTCACAAGATCAAAGCTCAAATTAGGAGAAGGAGAGTTGGTGGAAACTAATACTGAAATTGGGAGAGTCTATCCTCGAAAGACCATGTTATAAGAAGGTTCTATAGGGCCAGACGCTGAATTCATAGAGAGTTTCCTAGCTATAAAGTCCATGGTTGAAGAAATGTACAGAGACTTTAGAAAGCAAAAGATGGAAGATGCATCAGGCTCTAAGCAAGAGAAAGAAGAAGATGAGTCTCACTTCCATGACAACTCCAAAGGAAAGGGGAGAGAGGAAAGCTTTCTCACACCTCCTAATAGCCCTGTGCATAATAAGAAAGCATCTTTGATTAAGCTATTTGATTTGCCTATGTATGATGGAGAGCTAAATGCTGAAAAGTTGGACAACTGGATTAGAAAAATTGATGTGTATTGCAGGGTACAGAACATAAACTCAGACAAGAGTAAGATTCAGCTAGCAACCCTACGCCTAGGAGGCACTGCCTTGGTTTGGTGGGAAGGTAGAACCCAAGCTGATATGAAAAGACATGGCAAGACCATCTCTGTCTGGAGTGAATTTGTTGTTGCAATCAAAAAGTAGTTCTATCCATTGGCCTACATGCAAAAAGCCATGATGAGTTGGCAAACTCTTCGGCCGTTGAAAAGGCAAAGTGTGCAAGGGTATACTCAAGAGTTCAGAAATAGAGCATTGATGTTGGGTATCTCATTAGACTCACTAGAGACTCTTTTGAAGTACATTAGTGGTCTACACAGCTACATGAGGCATACCATCCTCATGTTTAATCTCACTAGTATAGATGAGGTATCTGTACAAGCTACTCATCTAGAGGCTAGAGGAAAAAATGGAAATCTAGAAGTTGGGGGACCATCCCAAACCATTGTAAGCAAGAGCAAGGAGAAAAGGAAACAGAAGTGGAAAGCAAGGAAGGCTAACACTGCACAGAAAGCCAAAGCCTCATGCACTCACTGTAAAAATGAGGGGCATGATGATGAGCATTGTTGGATTCTACATCCAGAGCTGAGACCTAAGAAGTCTGAGGGCAAGAAGAAGAAGACAATTGTGGCTATTCAGAGAGATTTGGGGTCAGACTCAGGAGATGAAACAACTATAGCAGCCACAGGTATAAAAGATTGTCTACTTTAGAGAATGTTGAAATCAAGAAGCAGGTGTAGGAGTTTCTCAATAAGGGCTTCATCAGGCCTAGCACATCACCATGTGGGTCACCAATCGTTTTGGTGAGAAAGAAAGATGGCTCTTGGAGAATGTGCATTGATTACCGAGCACTGAATAAGATAACGATCACAAATCGTTATCCCCTTCCTCGCATAGATGATCTTCTAGATCAATTAAAAGAAGCTGTTTATTTCACCAAGCTAGATTTGCACAGTGGATACCATCAGGTCAGAGTTGCAGAGCAAGACGCATGGAAGACTACTTTCAAAACAAAGTAGGGATTGTATGAATGGCTGGTTATGCCTTTTTCTTAACTAATTCTCCTTCTACTTTCATGAGATTAATGAATGATGTACTTAGAACTTTTGTTGATGATTTTGTTATTGTGTATCTGGATGACATTCTGATTTTTAGTAAAACGTGGGAAGAACATTTAAAGAATGTTAAACAGAAATTAGATGTTTTGAAAAGAGAAAAAATTTATGTTAAACTCTCAAAATGTGAATTTGGAAAAACATCTCTAAAATACTTGGGTCATATAGTAGGGGGAGGTGAATTGAAAATAGATCCCTCTAAAGTGGCAGTCATTGTGAACTAGCCTAAACCTAGGTCTGCTACAGAAGTGAGAAGCTTCCTAGGAGCACCACAATATTGGAGGAAGTTCATTTCTAACTTCTCCTCGATTTCAGCTCCCTTACATGCTTTAACAGGATTGAATAAGGTGTTTCAGTGGGGAGGCAAACATCAGAAAGCCTTCGACACCTTGAAAGAGAAAATTATTAGAACACCTGTACTAGCACTGCCAGATCTACAAAGACCATTTGAGATCCAAACTGATGCCAGTGACTATGCCATGGGAGCAGTGTTGACACAACACAACAAACCCATATGTTATCATTCTGAGACTTTTAATCCTGCAGTAGTTAACTATCCTACATATGATAAAGAATTGTATGCATTAGTTCAGAGTGTGAAAAAGTCGAAATATTATTTAATGGGAAAGGAGAAAGTAATACATACTGATCATCAGCCACTTCAATATTTACACTCCCAAACTAAGTTGCAACAATCAAGACATTATAGATGGATGGGTTTCTACAACAGTTTCACTTAGTCATCAGGTATAAAAAGGGCATACATAACAAGGTTGCAGACATGTTATCTAGACCCATTATAGATGCATCTACCATAATTAAGCATAATTCTGTGCTACATGAAAGCTACATAGAACAATATGCTCAGGATATGGACTTTAAAGATGTATATGCAACTTTGAGTCAAGGCAAAAGAGTAGAAGAATTGGACTATCATATAAAGGACTGACTCTTATACCATTTGTGGGAAACTCTGCATTCCACAAACTGAGAGGATAAAGATAATTAGGGAAGCACATACTTCTCTGATATCAGGTCACTTTGGGGTAAGTAAAATAGTTGCACTTCTGCTATTGGCCGAAAATGAATGAGACAGTTTTTAGATATGTAAGAGGGTGTGCCATGTGTGCTAAAAGCAAGACCAACAATAGAAAATTAGGCTTGTACACTCCATTGCCAGTTCCTTCTCACCCTTGGGAAAGTGTTTCCATGGATTTTGTTGGAGGACTGCCTAAATCTAGGAAAGGTCATGATTATCTATATGTTGTTGTGGATAAGTTCAGCAAAATGTGTATTTTGATACCTTGTAGTAAACAAATCACAGCTGAACAGACTGCAAAATTGTTCTTTGAACATGTATGGATTCATTTTGGATTATCCACTTCCATTGTATCTGATCGAGACACCCGATTTGTGGGGAAGTTTTGGTCTAGTCTGTGGGAACTGACGGACACCAAGTTGAAGAAAATCACAACTTTTCATCCACAAACAGATGGCCAGACAGAAGTAGTAAACAGGACAGTGATCCAGTTACTGAGAGGATATTGCAGTAAACATCCTAAGCTTTGGGATGAACACTTGTGTTATGTGTAGCATGCTTACAACAGAGCCAAACACTCTTCTACACAGAGATCTCCTTTTGAGACCTGCTTTGGTTTCACACCAAGGTCTCCTTTGGATTTTGTCTTTGGTAAAGATACCATGGTTGATGGACACAGTGATGTGGACAAGGCAACTAGGTTCATTGAACAGATCCAGGAGATCCATCAGGCAGTACAGGAACAACTGGAAAAGAGCCAGGCCAAGTACAAGGCTAGGCATGATAAGCATCAGATGGAGCATATTTTTCAAGTTGGAGACCAAGTTTGGTTGTATATCAGCAAGGACAAGATGCAAGGTGAAGGTAAAAAGCTAAATCCTATCAGGTATGGACCTTTGAGGATACTTGAGAAGATTGGTGAAAATGCTTTTCGCCTTGATTTGCCAGCTTACATGCACATCTACTCAGTCGTAAATGCAGATTGCTTGAGATTGTTTGAACCTTCAATGATTGAGGACCCAGACGAGCAAAGTCAATTGCCTTCTATTGATGACTTGCTACCTGAATACCTCAATGAGTTGCAAGAAGACACAGAGTTGGACAGGAAGGTGAGGACAATGCGCAGGGGAGATGTTGAGTACCTCAGGATTGGGCTCAAAGGTTCAAAGCCGAGCAGCGCAAAGTGGATTAAGATTGGACAAGTGAGAAAACAGTATCCTCACTTAGTCGATGCTTGAAAACCAACTTTTGGTGGTCCAAAAGCTTTTTCAGTGGGGAGGTCGTGATCCGAATTGGATCCATAGAAGATTGTCGAAGAACCATGACTGTATTAGGTCAAACAAATCTCTAAAGAAATCCAAAACAACAATCAAAAACACCCTGAACTAGTGGCAATGGCAGCCAACATGGAACAATGAGGACCTCGATCAAAGCACGCTGACCAAGGCCCATGGAGACCACGCAAGAGGCCAAAGTAGCCCCTGGGAGCCCCGGAATGGGAAAAGGAAGTGGTTTTTGATGCGCGATTATCGCTAGGCGAACAGGACGTGAAGGAAAAGCCTGAGCACTCGGTCACGTGGGGGAACCAGAGGACCGTAGGCGGAAAAAGGAAAAAGTGCTAAGATACAAGGTGGGACCTGCGCTTTGGAAACTGGAAATTTTGATCGAGGCGCCCTTAAACGGTAAGAGGTTTTGGACGAAAGCGGAGTGATTCCATACAACGATCGACGCGTGGTAGGCGGAGGTGAGAGAAAACTGTCGTTGATCACGCACTACCATCGAGCAAGTCAACAGCGCGAAACGTGCGTATGGCATCGGATCTGGAGGGCCCAGATTGGATGGCTGAGATCGCGCCCGATGGAGGAAGCGGAACCGACAGGGAATTAAGCCGCGTTTTAAAGGGATTTGGAATCCATTTGACCGCCACAGTGGAGGAAGAACGCATCCACGACGTAATTGAAGAAACAAAACGACAAAGCAAGCTGGCGCCGTTTAGAGGAGGACACGTGGCCACTCCGTGAGTGTTCATGATGATGCTGAACAGGGAACTCCAAGCATAGTTGCAGAAGGTGAATTGGCATAGGCGGAAGAGGAACTGAACAGGCATAGGGGTCAAATGGCTAAAGCCATCAGTAGAGACAGTCGAATCAGTCAAGTTAGACACAGAGGAACAAAAGTCGAGAGACGAAGTGGAACAATGAACCCTGAGAGGAGGATTGAACCTAGAGAACAGTAAAGCAAAGCAGAAGAGACAGAGGGCCGAGCTGACCAATGGCAACATCGAGCACCAGAGAGCTTGAAGATTCAAGCCATCCCATAGAGGAATCTGTCTGGACTGAGCATCACATTTGGCTCTTTCCACTGTAGACCAGAAGGTCACAGAGCTGGTAGGAAGAAGAAGAGTCTGTGTACTCCAATGGCTTGGGGAATCCAAGGACCACCCTACCAAGCAAACCTGCTTCAGGAGAACTCACATTGAGTCCCTGTATTGTAATTTCTCTGCTTAAAGAAACAATAAAACAAGGCCACCACTGAAAGCTGGACTGGAGACGTAGCCCTAGAGAATAGGGTGAACTCCTTATTAAAAATGTTTGTGTCTTTGTGTTGCTTACTGTATTTCTCTGTTGTCTTTTCCATTTTAATGTCTATGTATTGGCAATTTGATCGATTCGTTGCTTCAATAACACAGAACACACACCAGCACATGAGTCTGTAATACCTTTGTTTAATAAATCTTTAACTGATGTCACTCATAGGGTGAATATCAAATCACCCACTAAGTCTTTGGTTCTTTCACCCAATGCCACCATAATTTTGCTCCTAGAACCTTGCTGAGTACATCTGGATCATCCAGTCGAAGACCCTCGTGGGTTTTCGGTTTTCAAATCTTATCCTGGGCTACTAAGGCCCATTTCTTTCTCTCCTCACCCTTACCCCAAAGAAAGTCTCTTTGAATGGTTCTGAATTGATGTAAAACTCCCTTTTGAGCTGGAAGTGCTGAAAGCATGAAGATGGGGATTGATTGCAAAACTGCTTTTGTAAGCACCAAACGACCCGCCAAGTTTAAAGGTCTGATAGTCCATTTTCTGATTTTGTCTTGCATCGTATTAATTACCAGCTCCCAGATGCTTTTGTGCAAAGTTTTATCAGTTAGAGGAACTCCTAGGTACTTGGAAGGAAGGACCTCCCTTTGAAAGCCAAGAATTCTGGAGATATTTCTTTGAATAGAGATATTAGTATTAAAGAAAAAAATCTTAGATTTGGACAGATTTACCTCCATACCTGTGGCCATGGCAAAGTCACGCAAGATTTTTTTATAAGCAAGAGCTTCTTTTACCGTGGGGACTCCCTGCAGCATAGTGTCATCAACAAATTGTTGATGGGACAAAGCTTTTCCAATTTCAAAAAGTTGGATACCCTTGATGTTACCCCCTTCTTTCGCATGCTTGATAGATCACCCAAGTCCTTCCATCATGAGGATAAAGAGAAAGGAAGAGAGCGGATCTCCCTGTCTGAGACCTCTTGAAGGAGTAAAGGTCTTGGAAGGAGAACCATTGACCAAAATTGAAAAGCTAGAGGAAGTGACCAATGCCATAACCCATCTCACCCAGCTATGATCGAAGCTAAAGGCTAGAAGGACCTTCCTAATATAGGTCCAATTCAATTTATCATAAACTTTGGCAAGGTCCAATTGCATGATCATTTACACCTTCCTATTGCTTAACAATGAATGTACCACTTCATGCGCTTGAATGATGTTGTTGAGAATTTGTCTACCCTCCACATAACCTAATTGCTCCACAGAAACTAGAGTAGGAAGAAGGGGTTTTAGTCTATTGGCAACCACTTTGGATATTATTTTATACACCACATTGCACAAAGCTATGGATCTGAACCGGTCCGAAGTCTGAGCATTATCCTGTTTGGGGATCAAGGAGGTGAAAGAAGTATTGAGCACCATTAGAATGGTTCTATCCAACCTGGAATCCTCCACTACATTCATAATATCTTGTTTAACAATGCTCCAACAGGCTTTAAATAAATCCACATTAAAACCATCAGGTCTTGGCGCTTTGCCATTCTGCATCTCCTTAACTGCTTGTTGTGGTGAAAACACAACGCCCTCATTATTGATTTGCTCAACTCAAATAATGGGGACCCTTTCTATAAAAATTTTGGCTAAACACCTTTTTGGATTTTTATTTAGTTGATTACCCTATGTTTTTGTTAATTTTTCATTTTCTTTAGATTCTTGTTTTGATTGCTTTGTTAAAATCGATTTTTTATAAGCTTCCCATTGACGCTTGTTTCGCCTCATTTGGTCAACCGGTTTGAAAATGGTACTCCTTTGAAGTCTCGTCATTTATCTAGCCTGGGTTAAAATGCATAAAATGTAGAATATTGCAGTTGGTAAATAAATTAGCTCAATAATGCATTTATTTTAAATATTAACCCCTAGTTAGTTCTTACTAACATTTTTAATTTTTTTACTTATACAGCCAAATTATTAAGCATCAAGATTTAAGAAATTCACTTCAATTTCCGAATCAAATCCTAATCTCGAAAACCCAAACATTCAAGTGGTTGTAGTTTATTTTTATTATTTTTATTTATTTTTCAAGTGGCTGTAGTTTAGATAATTTCACAACTTAATTAAATTTCATTAAAATAAAATCAAAATAAAAAATGATATTAGATCTTAATTTAATTAAATTAAATTAATATATAATTAATTTAATTAAATTAAAATTTAATATATAAAATAATATATAAAATAAAACTTAATCGCATCGGAGATTTATATCGGCGCATATCATTCCATACCCCTAATACCTCCATATCCCCGATCGCCGAAAAGCTTAAGACAAAAGGGAATAAACATTTATTTGAATATCACATCGGGAGTTTCATATGTCGCAAGTTTAAAACCCCCGACACCACACCATACCCCGATGCCGATATCAAATCGGAATTTTGCATTGTGCCAAACTTTAAAAACCCTGATACCATATCCTCCCGATTTGCCGATGCAAAGAGGCATTAACTAAGTCTTAAGGCTTATGTTATGTTTTGTTTTCAAAACTCATTCAAAATGAGATAAAACGAATGGAGTTAATAAAAGGTAATGGAGGTAGGTATATACTTATTATTTTTAAATATTAGTTTATATTAATATTTTATATATATTATATTAATTAAATTAATTAATATATATATAATATTTAATTAATTTAATTTAAATTTAAATATCGTTTAGATTAATATTAATTAGTTTTTAATTAGATTAAATTTGTTTATAAATAGTTAATTAGATATCAATTAATTAGATTAATAATTAGTTTAGTTTATAATTAACAGTTAATTTAGAATTAATTAGAATCCTAATTTAGGATTAGATTTTTAGCCCAGCAACAGAATTTCCAGATTCATGCTAGATTTGATCCATCAACTTTGGAGGTTCATAGATTGAGTTATACTTGGCCAAATGAGACCTAGGACGGCTCATTGGAAAGAGAAAATCAAGGAGAACATTTTTGAGGAGGTTTCATTAACAGATGTAATCATTTATTGGGTCAAAAATCAGGCAGAAGATCAAGCTCCGAATTTTGAAAACAAAATCAATTTTCTGAGTTATTTTCATCATTTTCATTTGTCCAAGCCTCTTCTAATTGCAGATCCATTGATTAATAATATTTTTAGCCAATCAAACCATCCCATGCATCAATTGAAAGCTTACATTTTATTTTCAATTATTTATTTAAATAGAATTTGATTGGATTTGATTTAATTGCCAGAAATGATATTTTGATTGCATCTTAATTTATTTTGATTTCTTTTGCAAGAAAACAGTGGAAGAAATATGGAGAAAAGAATCTCAATCAATGAGAATGCTCCAGCAATTGAAGATTAGGATTTTTGAGCAAGTAAAATTGGATTTCGCAGATTTCTCTTCAACAAACTCTTCTCTCAAGAATTCCTTGACAAATATTATAAATAACAGATTTCAGAATGTAACTAGGGGTCGCTCTCCTCTGCAATTCTAGACTTCTAAAAAGCACTACTGTAATAGGAATTTAGAGTTGTAGGAGGGAGGAGAGAAAATCTCAGATCTGGGGATTATTGAGGATTTTTCCTTTGTATCTTGAATTATGTATGAGGGGCAGAGTTTGCACTATTGTGGCTCTAGTTTTGAAGACAGAAGTTCAAGCAATGTAAAGGACTGTTGGAGACCAAGGTCAGAGAAATGGACGCAATAAATTGGTATTTTTAATACTACTGTTTCAAATATCAGTTTCATTTTTATGGTAACAATAATGTGTCATTTTATTCATGTTTGTGCACTATTGTCAATATGGGTAATTTGTCTCAATGTTGTTATTATGTATCTCTGTTCTTATGGAATAAATCTGATTTCTGAGTAATTATTTACTCAGAAATCTGTCTTATTAAAACTGATTTATTGAATGGTAATATGTTGTGAACTATTTCCACATATTATTGTTTAATTATTGGATTTACTGATTTGATAATCAATATCATTTATGTGAACTATTTCCTAAGTGTCGTTGGTTTATTATTTCAGTTAAAAGGTCTCAATAGGATGTGTTTTGATATCCATAATATCAGTTAATTGAACTACTTCATTAACTGGATATTCATTATAAACAAGACATATTTAAATCCCAATACTTTAATTATCTTGCTCTTAGTTGGGTTAGATCTATATCTGCCTAATTAAGATAGGATTTAGATTAGTTTCTTTTGCTTGCATCATAGAATAAGTTTGCATTGAGAGTAATTTCTACATTCTTTTAAGTCCTCTCCTTAAAGAGGCAAAATTTTAGTTATGGCTTGGCTGAACCCAAATCAGCTTAAGGGTCATTCTTTTGTCTCATCAACAAGAAGAAGTGATCTGATATCCCTCTCTATTGGTAGTTAAAGATACATCATAAACCAATAGCGATAAGGAGGAGGTAACTGGACCTAATTAAACCAGTCGGAGCCACCACACCAAACGGAAAAGGAGCTGCTTTAAGGTCCGGACCGGGTGATTATCCCCCATTGTTGTTGCAGCGATTTTCGAGGTATCAACATTTTTGACACTAGAAGGAGGGCCTGAGACTTTTTGTCTATTGGAGTATTTTCAATTTTGGTATTTTAAATCACGATGGCTCCTCTTAAGCTTCCAATTTGGAGTTGTATCCATGGACGTGCATCTTCCAATACTCCACCCAAAGTGGTAAGACTCTTGTCTCAGGTAAAGTTTAATGGTCAGAGAAATTTTTCCGCTTTTAATCATGTTTTTCAATTTATTCAAAATGTTTCAAATTATGATTTTCAAGGAATTGATGAAGGCATCTTATGCAAAATTTTTACTCTCACAATTGCGGCAAAAGCCAGAAACTGGTGTCGAACTCTTCCAGTTGCCTCAATCCACAGCTGTGATCAATTTGTTACAATTTTCATTTGTAAATTTGACAGCTACGATTATGAACAGGTATGTGACGAAATTGAATATCTACGAAGATTTGAAAATGAGTCTGTTAATGATCTTAATATTCGATTTCACTTGAATTGTTTAAGATTTAAAGTTGAAGATAAACCTACGGAAGAAGAATCACTAGATTGGTTTGAATATATTTGTTCTCTTCCAACCATTCCTAATCCATATGAAATTAATTCAATCTTTGTTCCATCCACTTCCAATATAAATGAGAATCCCAATTTGGATGTGCAAATAAATTATGATGAAGTGGTTTCACAAAGCTTGAAAAATATTTCTATTCAAATGCAAGAAGGCAACATCAACAATTTTGGAGAAAGAGCCGCCTTGAAATCTGAAAATTACTCTACGGTCAATTCAGAAAATTTGATCGCAAATAAACAAGTACAAGCAACAATCAAAGTAAATAATAAAATGCAAACTGCTGTACAAATTTCTGAATTTCTCCATGATGAGCAAATGCCGAAATCACAGCAGCAAAGCAGCCTTCTTCAAGAAAGCATGAGCATACAAAGGAATGATTTACAATCTGAAATTTACAATGAGCATAATGCACAAGAGTTTCAAACAGAGACAGTTTTAAATGTATTGTTTCAGGTTCACATTTTTCCCTTTATCCTGATATTTTTAATGATGGTAATTTCTCCCCTCTTAGTATTAATGATATTTCAGAAATTAAAGAGGATGATTTAAATGAATTACCAATAAATTTTTATCAAGATAAAGAAACAATAATTGATCATTCTTTTGCCACTAATGAACATGAAATTCTTGTTCCGCCTTGTTTGGATATATTGGATGAGATAGAAGGGAATTGTAGAGAATATTGTGAAGTCATTTATGATAATTACTCTGACATTGAGGATGTTTATTTCTATTATTTTCAAGAGAATCCTCATGATAAATCTCGGATAACATCTGAGAATGGGGAACGCTTCAATTTAGAGATTATCCCAACCAATCCTCATGTTAGAGTAGCAAATTATCTTCATGATTTCACTATTCAAGAAAACATCCCAATTTATGATTTATATCAGGATCAAACTCCCATTCCTATTCATAATCATAATTCGTTTTCTATTTCACAAATTGGAATTCGAAATTACCCAAATTTCATAATTCTAGCCAATCCTTGTGAAAGAGAAATTATTTCAAGACAATCCCAATTGTGCTGTAACATTAGTTGTACAAATAGTGATTTCATTTTAGTTTTTCTTTCACAATTATTTTGTTTAAATTCAGATTTATTTTCTGATTTTATTTTGCAAAATTTTCACACTTTTCACTGGCATATTGAACACCTTACTATCAAACACTCAATTGATGCATTGCCCGATTGGGAAATTGAAGTTTCATATTATAATCATGAGCATCAAAAGATATTAATATTTCAATTTCAATCAATGCTAATGTTTCATCAAAAGCTTCTATTTTTTCAAAGGCAATGTCAACAAGAGAATGTATTTTTGCAATCTGGCCAGCAATTCAATTCAATTAATAATTTTCCATTTCATTTGAAAGATTTCCATCCATTTTTTATTAATTCATTTGAAAAATATTTGGAAATTTTTCTCTCAAAGGAGATTGTTAATAGCTTAACATTTGTACATAACACTAACAATTTTTTCCAGGCCTTTGAATTTGAAAGCTCATATCCACAATTCGGCCTGTCATCTCCTCTTTTGAACGTTTCCCAATCATTAATGGAAATCCATCCAGATTTTTGTGATCCAATTGGTGAAGAATTGGAAAGCAAATTTCAAGAGAAGGAGATTTTAATCAATTTGCTAACAATAACTGTACATTCTGATTTCATATTTAATTTTATTAGTTTAATTAGATTTGTATTACTAACATTTGAACTGTACATACATGCAACAATTAAAATGAGAAAATGGCTCCACTGGAAATATGACTATACCTAGTCATTTTCATGTATATGATTAGAATAGGAGTAGAATTAGTTTAGTTAGTTTGTTTTATGTAGTTAATTTATTTTTAATAGTTCTGTATATTAAAAAATAAAACAAAGTAATCAGCCATTTTCATACATGTTCAGTGAAAACATTTTCTCCTTATCAGAAAGTTTTAATTATTGTTTTCCTTTTTTTTAATTTCTTACAACAATACCTCTACTCTGCCTATTCTGAATAATCTCTTGATTAAATTCAATTAAGGTTGCACTTGGCATCGATCGCTTCAAAGCCACTTTTCTTTATTTTGAGATTTCCTTCTAAGATTTTCTTTTGAAATTTATATGATAAAGGTTGAGGATATAAAAGCTTCATGATCTCATTATCCCATGAAATGTATGACTGTCTATGATAAGATTAATTCTAATTCAATCATTATTAGTCAGTCAAACCTTTCACGGTAATCATATGAAGTTCATATTATCTTCCTTGGAATTTGTTAAGGATGTTCATTCTGCTGTGTGCACACATTCAAATCTGTTTTGACATTTTTCCTCAACTAGTGGCTTTATCCCATTCTGATCTTTAGTTTATTATTTGATGCTACAATACGCATCATATTTATTTACTAAAAGCATTATTAAACAGTCACTATAACAATACAGATTTTTTTCAAGCTAATTCGGAATGAGCAAAGGTAATAAATTGTTGTTTCAATTCAAAAGGGAAGACTATTTTCATATTTATTATTGGTAAATTTATATTTCTTCAGCATGAATAAATAGATTTTATTTAGGCTGATTGCACACTTAGATTTAGAATAAATGATGAGATGATTTTGAACAAAGTCAAAATTTTGATAAATCAAAGGAAGAATTTGAAGATTCATAAGGTAAATTTTCCATACAATTTCCTTCCAGTTACGCATTTGCAAGTTCGTTCTCATCTCTTATTAGTTTCTCTTTTCCTTAGTTTACTTTTTATTTGTGTTCTGTTTTATTTACAGGTTTTCATTTGTTTTCAAAACTTGAAGTAAGCAGCAAACCTATTTCAAATTTGCAACAGGTTTAGGGAAATTTTATTTCTGATTCATTAGAATTTAAGCATTTTTGTAGCTTTGCTTTCATTCATTAGAAAACCCAAGTGAGATTTAAAACATTATCGTAAGATTCATGTCTGAAATGTTTCAACCTGATTTTCATATTGCTAATAAAAGATCTCCGATGTATTACCTCACTCATATGCCATATCGCATTTCGCATATCGGAGGTTTGCAAGTGAAGTATACTTCCATGATCATGAATCGCTGATCTCCGATAAACAACTTTACCGATATTGCAATGACCACATAATTCCGAACTCGATATGAAATTCAAATCAAATTCATCAAAATATCGCGTCCGTTCAATCGCAATGGTAGGAGCATAACTTTAAAAGGACCGATGTTTCGGATCCGATATGTTATCAAATTTTCATCCTAAAATTATCGGGTCCGCTTTTCATCACATATCGGCATCGCAGGAATCATATTGTGTTACATCGGGTACCCAAAGTTTGTCGATTGCCGATTAGCTACGTCATCCATCGCATCGCCGATATTGCAATCGTTTCATCACATTTTTTATGCTCACGTCACTTCTCTGAATCTACGATGTGCGTTTTGCGATATGGGAAGCACAATGTAAATATTCTCCGATCCCCGATATAATATTTCTTTAATGATGTGATCGCTTCATTTCATTGCACATGTTCTTATCGGCAATTTTCCATTGCAATCTCCGATGCGATAGCTTCCAATGCATGCCTTTGAGCCATTAACATTTAATCGATATATGGCATAGCAACAAAAGTGAAGTCTTGCAAATTAAAATTCAAGCATGGTGAAGAGACATGTGATGCGAATCATCCGATACAGCGATGTGTTATTTTAAAAGTGAGCTTGGGTAACCACTATGGTAAGAAAGCAGTTAATGACCAATTTGCAGCATATTTAAACCATTCTGATTTCTCATACATTTCAGTTTTAAATATATAATTCCAAAATTAAAAATGGAATTCAAGACCTCTCTATCTTCATATTTAAATTTTATTATTTTGGATTTGGTCTTGATTCTGGACAATTTATAAAATCATGGAATTTATATGAAACTTATAATATTTTGAGAAACATTCATTACTGCAAATTCTCATTCTCATTTCTGATGCATTTGTTTTAATTTCAACTCCCCTGAGCACTAAGCATTCCATTTTTACATTTTACTGGTTGCTTTAGTTTAAATAAAATAAATAATGATTTTGGGTTATAGGATTTTGGTTAGTTTGACTTCTTCATGTTTTTAATGTTAATTAAAATAAGAAGTCAGCTAGTTTGGAGAAACTGATACCTTTCAGGTAAGATCAAAAGCAATTATCCAATGGTAAGATTCATGTACCCACTTTCATTAATTTCCATTTCGTTACTTTAGTTTCAGTTTTGTTTTTCTGATATATAAATCTGTTTTGCAGCTCTTCATAAAAAACTTTCAACCCTCCGCCAGATCATATTTTCGAAGTCCATACTCTTCTCCTGGCTTAATTTCAAGAAGCAACGATAGTCTTCATCGAAATAGCTACACCAGGGAATTTCTGAACCTTTAGTTTGTTTCTTTGAGCATTCATGTTATTAAAAAATGATCAAGACGATGCTTTGAAACAAGAAGATTGATATCAGATAGAAAATTTTCATTGTGGCTGAATTTTATCGTCGTTGCTATCCAAAAAAGCCTAAAACACTTACAACCCTGCAAAGTATGATTTTTCTAAATCTCAACATAAGAAGGAATGATTACATGCTTATTTTCTTTTTCTTCATATTGTTGAAGAGATTGGTATAAACATTCTTGTTGGAGTTTATCTTTTGAAACTTGGATTTTCCTTCATTTTTCAAATTTCTTCATTTTAATTTTGTTTGCTGATTTCTTTTCTCACTTTAGCATAAGAATTCTTTCTTTTGGTTTTCAGTTTTGATTTTGGTGACTTTGCCATAATTTATATGGAAGGCCTACTTTTTATCTAACAATGGTCAGCATACATAGAGAAAAATAGTTAATAGTCACCTATTAGCTTTTTCTTAAATCTCTTGGTAAAGTTTGATTTTCTTATTATAAAGGTAGACATACTTAAGGAAGAGATTACCAATCAAGAGAAGTTGGCAAAGTATCATAAAATCTGAAAAATTTCTTTTTCATCAAATTGTAATCATCTTGAGATTTCAAAATTTTATTAAGATATTTCAAAGTTTTATTATCAGTCAAGAAAAGTTATTTATAACCAAGTAAAGACACTTTACAGCAAAGCACCTTTAACTCTGAGATTGTCATTCTTAACTCTGAAGGAGTCAATGATTCTCCCTGTCCCAGAAAGTCTTATTTTTCTAGAGTGTGATCCAGAAGTATATTTAAATTTAAAAGATAAGAGGTCTCATCATGAGCCTACTTACAATGATCATAGGGGAAAAATAGGCTGACATTACCAACACTGCTAAACAAACCAGGGTGATGGCTTATGATTGCCAACAATTATAAGACAAGGGATCTCATCACGAGCCAGTTTGTTCAGTCCAATTATAACCAGTGAATGGCATTGTCAACTATCTGGCCACCAAACCAGGACAATGGTTTTTAAGATTTATAACAAAAAATGAAAAAAAAAAAAAATAAATAATAATAATAATACATATATAAATGGATTTATCTCTAGAGATGGGATTCTAAATCACTGATGATTAAAAGGTAACCCTGTCGAGACTATAGATGTTTGCTGGCAGCAGTGGCTCTACCTGTGGCAAATGAGTATATTTTAAAAGCTAAGCTGTAAAGTGACCCCTGCTTTATCTCCACAACTAATTAAGGACTGATATAGAGTTTTGAAATATTTTAATTTATAAGAAATTTTAAGAAAATTTATAGTTAGATGATTCTGACTTTTATTCAGATTAATGAACCTAGTCGAACATTTCAAACATAATTCTCTCTTCTTTAATTATTTTTACTTTAATTTTGGGAAAATCTCATTCATATCAAACAGAGATAACTGGTTCTTCTCCCGTGTGTCGCCATTGTTGTGGTGAAAACACAACCCCCCCATTATTGATTTGCTCAACTCAAATAATGGGGACCCTTTCTATAAAATTTTGGCTAAACACCTTTTTGGATTTTTATTTAGTTGATTACCCTACGCTTTCGTTAATTTTTCATTTTCTTTGGATTCTTGTTTTGATTGCTTTGTTAAAATCGATTTTTTATAAGCTTCCCATTGACGCTTGTTTCGCCTCATTTGGTCAACCAGTTTGAAAATGGTACTCCTTTGAAGTCTCGTCATTTATCTAGCCTGGGTTAAAATGCATAAAATGTAGAATATTGCAGTTTGTAAATAAATTAGCTCAATAATGCATTTATTTTAAATATTAACCCCTAGTTAGTTCTTACTAACATTTTTAATTTTTTTACTTATACAGCCAAATTATTAAGCATCAGGATTTAAGAAATTCACTTCAATTTCCGAATCAAATCCTAATCTCGAAAACCCAAACATTCAAGTGGCTGTAGTTTATTTTTATTATTTTTATTTATTTTTCAAGTGGCTGTAGTTTAGATAATTTCACAACTTAATTAAATTTCATTAAAATAAAATCAAAATAAAAATGATATTAGATCTTAATTAAATTAAATTAAATTAATATATAATTAATTTAATTAAATTAAAATTTAATATATAAAATAAAACTTAATCGCATCGGAGATTTATATCGGCGCATATCATTCCATACCCTTAATACCTCCATATCCCCGATCGCCGAAAAGCTTAAGACAAAAAGAAATAAGCATTTATTTGAATATCGCATCGGGAGTTTCATATGTCGCAAGTTTAAAACCCCCGACACCACACCATACCCCGATGCCGATATCGGATCGGGGATTTTGCATTGTGCCAAACTTTAAAAACCCCGATACCATATCTCTCGATTTGCCGATGCAAAGAGGCATTAACTAAGTCTTAAGGCTTATGTTATGTTTTGTTTTCAAAACTCATTCGAAATGAGTTAAAACGAATGGAGTTAATAAAAGGTAATGGAGGTAGGTATATACTTATTATTTTTAAATATTAGTTTATATTAATATTTTATATATATTATATTAATTAAATTAATTAATATATATAATATTTAATTAATTTAATTTAAATTTAAATATCATTTAGATTAATATTAATTAGTTTTTAATTAGATTAAATTTGTTTATAAATAGCTAATTAGATATCAATTAATTAGATTAATAAATAGTTTATTAATAATTAGTTTAGTTTATAATTAATAGTTAATTTAGAATTAGTTAGAATCCTAATTTAGGATTAGATTTTTAGTCTAGCAATAGAATTTTCAGATTCATGCTAGATTTGATCCATCAACTTTGGAGATTCATAGATTGAGTTATACTTGGCCAAATGAGGCCCAGGACGGCTCATTGGAAAGAGAAAATCAAGGAGAACATTTTTGAGGAGGTTTCACTAACAGATGTAATCATTTATTGGGTCAAAAATCAAGCAGAAGATCAAGCTCCAAATTTTGAAAACAAAATCAATTTTCTGAGTTATTTTCATCATTTTCATTTGTCCAAACCTCTTCTAATTGCAGATCCATTGATTAATAATATATTTAGCCAATCTAACCATCCCATGTATCAATTGAAAGCTTACATTTTATTTTCAATTATTTATTTAAATAGAATTTGATTGGATTTGATTTAATTGCCAGAAATGATATTTTGATTGCATCTTAATTTATTTTGATTTCTTTTGCAGGAAAACAGTGGAAGAAATATGGAGAAAAGAATCTCAATCAATGAGAATGCTCCAGCAATTGAAGATTAGGATTTTTGAGCAAGTAAAATTGGATTTCGCAGATTTCTCTTCAACAAACTCTTCTCTCAAGAATTCCTTGACAAATATTATAAATAACAGATTTCAGAATGTAACTAGGGGCCGCTCTCCTCTGCAATTCTAGACTTCTAAAAAGCACTACTGTAATAGGAATTTAGAGTTGTAGGAGGGAGGAGAGAAAATCTCAGATCTGAGGATTATTGAGGATTTTTCCTTTGTATCTTGAATTATGTATGAGGGGCAGAGTTTGCACTATTGTGGCTCTAGTTTTGAAGGCAGAAGTTCAAGCAATGTAAAGGACTGTTGGAGACCAAGGTCAGAGAAATGGACGCAATAAATTGGTATTTTTAATACTACTGTTTCAAATATCAGTTTCATTTTTATGGTAATAATAATGTGTCATTTTATTCATGTTTGTGCACTGTTGTCAATATGGGTAATTTGTCTCAATGTTGTTATTATGTATCTCTGTTCTTATGGAATAAATCATGATTTCTGAGTAACTATTTACTCAGAAATCTGTCTTATTAAAACTGATTTATTGAATGGTAATATGTTGTGAACTATTTCCACATATTATTGTTTAATTATTGGATTTACTGATTTGATAATCAATATCATTTATGTGAACTATTTCCTAAGTGTCGTTGGTTTATTATTTCAGTTAAAAGGTCTCAATAGGATGTGTTTTGATATCCATAATATCAGTTAATTGAACTACTTCATTAACTGGATATTCATTATAAACAAGACATATTTAAATCTCAATACTTTAATTATCTTGCTCTTAGTTGGGTTAGATCTATATCTGCCTAATTAAGATAGGATTTAGATTAGTTTCTTTTGCTTGCATCATAGAATAAGTTTGCATTGAAAGTAATTTCTACATTCTTTTAAGTCCTCTCCTTAAAGAGGCAAAATTTTAGTTGTGGCTTCGCTGAACCCAAATCAGCTTAAGGGTCATTCTTTTGCCTGATCAGCAAGAAGAAGTGATCTGATATCCCTCTCTTTTGGTAGTTAAAGATACATCATAAACCAATAGCGATAAGGAGGAGGTAACTGGACCTAGTTAAACCAGTCAGAGCCACCACACCAAACGGAAAAGGAGCTGCTTTAAGGTCCGGACCGGGTGGTTATCCCCCATTGTTGTTGCAGCAATTTTCGAGGCATCAACACTGCCTCACTTACCTTGTTATGAAACCAGCTCAAGAAAAGATAGATCAATGCCTTAGAATTCAGCCTCTTCGAGGGGGCAACCTCCTTTACATTACATAAATGAACAATTCTTGGATGATTCAAATGACAAAACCCCCTTTCTATATATAGGAGTCTAAGGAGTCACAATATAATCCAGCCGACCTAACAATAATAATATAAAGCCACAAAAATAACAATAGAGGGATTCTATGGGGCACGGTAATAACAATATGGGGGCAAGAGGGGCACAACAATATTAATAATGGGTATAACTACAATAGTAATGGGGTAATCACTAGTATTATAGGGACCCAACATGCCCCTCTCCTTCAAAAAAGTGTTGTCCTCAACGCTTGAGTAGTTCTGGATACTTCACCATAAAATTCTCATCCTCCCATGTGAAATCTTCAGCGGATAAGTTCTTCCACTTGATAAGATACTCTGAAATTGAACGATTTCGTAGCTGTCGAGTTCTTGTTTCTGTGACTGCTTCCGGTTCCAATATAATTTTTCCTTCCTCGTCAAGTTCTGGAAATATTGTTTGAACTGGGAGCTTGTCGCCTATAACCTTCTTTAAACATGAAACATGGAAAACTGGGTGCAATCGAGAAGCTGCAGGAAGCTCCAATTTGTATGCCATAGTACCAATCTTTTGCAACACCTTGTACGGACCATAATACTTTGGTGATAATTTATTATCCTTCTTAGCTTGCTTGAGGGGCATTTGCTTATATGGTTGTAGCCGTAGGAATACCCAATCACCTACATAAAAACTTCTTTCACTGCGATGTTGATCTGCCTGTTGTTTCATTCTATTTTGTGCCAACATGAGGTTATCCTTTAAGAGTTGGAGGACTTGTTGTTGATGTTCGATGTGATGTTCCACTGCCTGAACCTTAGAATTTTCTCTTAAATATGATGTGATGGATGGTGGTTGATACCCATAAAGTGCCATAAATGGGGTCATTTTTGTTGCTGTATGGAAGGAAGTGTTATACCACCATTCAGCTAGAGGCAACCATTTGACCCATTATGTCTATTTATCAGATACAAAGCAACGAAAATATCCTTCCAAACATTTGTTTACTATCTCAATTTGCCCATCAGATTGAGGATGATATGATGAGCTATGAGCTAACTGAGTACCAAGACAAGAAAATAATTCTGTCCAAAAATTTCCAGTGAAAATGGGATCTTTGTCACTTACAATAATCTTTGGGTTTCCATGTAGCTTTTGAATTGTTTCCATAAATGCAGTAGAAACTGTACTGGCTTTAAATGGATGTGATAATGCACAAAAGTGTGCATACTTGGTAAGTCTGTCAACTACCACCATGATGACACTCTTTCCCTCAGACTTGGGTAAACCTGTGATAAAATCCATTGAAACCTCCTCCCAGCGTTGGCTTGGAATGGATGAAGGTTGTAATAGACCCGGTGTCTTAATTGTTTCAACTTTATTTTGTTGCTCTTCAGAGGATAATCTTTGTTGTAAAAAGTATTTAAGGCTATCATGATCCATTTTTACCTTGAAGTGTCTACCCATTAGGTAGGGTCGCCATTTCTTAAGTGCATGGAGTATTGCCAACATTTCCTCCTCATAAATAGCTTTGCTTAAAAACTTTCCCTTGGTTGGACGACTTTCAAAAGCAATGGGTCTTTCATCTTGCATTAGAACAACACCAATTCCATTTCCTAATACCAAATGTTATGAAACCAGCTCAAGAAAAGATAGAAAAGATAGATCAACGCCTTAGAATTCAGCCTCTTCGAGGGGGCAACCTCCTTTACATTACATAAATGAACAATTCTTGGATGATTCAAATGAAAAAACCCCCTTTCTATATATAGGAGTCTAAAGAGTCACAATATAATCCAGCCGACCTAACAATAATAATATAAAGCCACAAAAATAACAATAGAGGGATTCTATGGGGCACAGTAATAACAATATGGGGGCAATAGGGGCACAACAATATTAATAAGGGGTATAACTACAATAGTAATGGGGTAATCACTAGTATTATAGGGACCCAACATACCTCCTCTTCAGTCACTGGCCTGTTGAGATTGAAATTATCCTCTCTTGAAACTAGTCTAGGTATATGCCTTGTTAAGTCTCTGATAAAATGATCTATGTCTGCATTGGTCTCCTTCGCTATACCTTGAAAGTGCTGGACTAACGCAGTTTCAATCTCTTCATGGTAATTGCGAAGATGACCTCCCTCGTCCTTGATTGAAGAGATCCTATTGTGGGATCTGTTCGCCATGGTGGATCTGTGGAAAAAATTGGTGTTTTGTTCCCCTTCTTTTAGCCATTGCACTCTAGATTTTTGTCTCCAATATATTTCCTCTTGTTTACATAAGTTCTCCCAGTCTTGATGAAGTTTGGTGACTTGTTCATCTCTGCCTCTATCAAAGCCCTCTGTAATAAGAGTTTGATTGAGTGTCTGCATTTTATCTTCAACCTCTTTTTTCGCTGCGAAAATATTTCCAAATTCATTCTTGTTCCAGTCTTTGAGTCCGAGCTTGTTGTATTTTAGTCTTTTGTGGAGCAGAAAAATTCTGGTTCCATGAATATGCAGATCTTCTTTCCACCTTCTTGCTATATTGTTGATAAAATCTGGGTGGGTAAGCCAGATATTCTCAAATCTGAAAGGTCTATTCTTGGGGGTTCTAATACCCTGCACCTCCATTTGAACAGGCTAATGGTCCGAGCCGCCAAAGGGGAGAATTCTCACTATCATTTCCTTGTCTGTGAGCATAAGGTCCTCTGAAATAATGAATCTGTCTAACTTTGAGGCTACTTGAGACTCCCCTCCTCTCTTGTTGTTCCAAGTAAAGAGGCCATTATTCATTTTAGTGTCAACTAGCTTCATATTATCTATGAAAGCTTGAAATGCTGTAGAATCTTTGCTTAAAGTTCTTGTTCCCCCTTTTTTTCCAAAAGTGATTTGATCATGTTGAAGTCCCCGCCCATGATCCATGGAACTCCTGCATGTCTATCTCTTAGTTCTACAAGAGAATTTAGAAATCTGAGTTTGTCATCCAGTCTTTGTGGGCCATAAACATTCGTGACCAAATAAGTCTCGTTGTCTCCCACAGGCTGAATAATCACTGATAAATAATTCCTAGATGCCTCAGCATCTATTATGCCAATCTTTTGGGGGTTCCAAAGAGTGACTATGCCTCCTGTTGTGTTATCTGCTTTAACTTCCAGAAACTCAAATCTATTGAGCCATTTGCTATGAATTTCTTTGATTTTTTAAATGGAACATTTAGTTTCCTGGATAAAGATCATATCCTGAGCTTCTTGTTTCATTCTATTGATAAGTATTCTTTGTTTTCTTTTACTACCTAAACCTCTAATATTCCAAGTTGTGAACTTCATTATTAAAGATTTGTGAAAGAGTAATTGGATAGATCTTTCATCTTACTTGAATCTATCATTAGCTTTCCACATTCCATCAATAACTCATTCTGATTTTTCCAGCCTCTTTTCTTTCCTAGGTTTCTGGGAGCTAATCCAGGTGTAGTTTTCATAGTTTTTACTCCTTCGTTGCCCTGCCTTTCATTGGTTCTTTTCCTTTCCAACTCTTTGGCCTAACTTTTCCATAGAAACAATTGTTGTACTCGGTTGAACTCTTCTTGAGGTACTGAGTCTACCCCTCCAATGGTGCCCTGTTTCAAGAATCCTTCCAGATCTAGGTTTTCTCTTTCCAGAATCTCCTGCAGTTCATTATCCTTCGTTTCCATCTCACTCTGAGTCATTTCTTGATCCATCTCAAGTTCCCCATCGCTCAGCATTGTTTCCTTCTATTTAGTAACATCCTGTGCTTGTTCCCTATCTTCTTCTTTCTCCTTCTCCCCTGAGCTTCCTTCCATTACCTGATCTGCTTTTGGTATTTCTTCCTCTTCTTCGAGAACTTGGAACTTGTTCAGACTGGCCTGTTTCCCTTTTGTTTGTTGTTGCTTTGGCCCCCTTTTGCCCCCTTTTCCTCTATGACCCACTTTGTGAAAGATTTCAGTGTCTTTCATTATGGTTGCTTTACTTCTGTTCTCTGTTTTGCTGAGAGGGCAGTCTCTAAATAGGTGCCCATGCTCATGGCATCTGCAACATCTGAAAGGAATATGTTCATAATCTACTGTTTGCACCCATTCTTCATCAAAAACTTCCAAGATAACCTCATCTAGTAGGGCTTCCGATAGGTCCATCTCCACACATATTCTTGCGAAGGAAGTATATTTTCCCCTTCTGGTGGCCTTAGAGGCTTTAACAAAATGCCCTAGTTTATTACCTATGGCAGATAACGGTTCTGTTTGCCAGTAATCAAGAGGTAAGGAGTAGATTGAAGTAAAAGTTTCTCGCTCCGGGACAAAATTCATCATCCACGGCCGCATGTAGAGGCCTGCTGCCGCATAGAAGTAGGTTCCTCCTTCAAACACCTTCTCTTTGTCCTCAATATTTGTAAATACCACAGTGAATAATCCCTTTGACCCAAGGTGTAGGTCTATGCTTCCTTTCGGTTTCCAATGGTATTTAATCCACGTTTGTAATGCCTTTTCAGTGGGCCATAATCCCATGAATTTACAAATGATAGCATAGGTCCGCATGTGGTCCCTATGTGCCTGTAGAGCAGGATCATTTAAAACTACTCTGGGAGTGACCTTAGTCTTGGGTTTACATGGCCCCTTCTGTGCCTTGTTTTCTGCTCCCTGTTTCTTGTCTTCTTCCTCATTGTCTTTCATGCTATTGACCTCCCTTGGTTTGGTAAACTCCTGATCCTCTTCCAGATTCTTTTTCCTTTCTCCTATAGGCCCTCTGACAGATTCTAAAGGTTTCTTACCGCGACTGGCCACTGCCTGCCTATAGGAGGGAGTGGAGCTCCCCCCTTTGCGTGCCTCCATGGAGCTCAAAAACCTGAAACCCTAGCTATTCATCTGTTGTTCGTTGTTCGCTCAAAAAAAAACTTAACCTGATTTTTCTCGTCACAACATTGCCACTTCAGTCATCTTCATTCAAGTCATCAACCGATCTATAATACTGTCATGCATCAACAGATTTTTTATATCATAAAGTCAGACTATATCACATATTTATCATGGTCATATATGTTAGCATCAACTTCTTCACCATTACATCATTATATCAATTTTTCCATCAAGTGTAAATAGCTAATATGAGCATACTTCACGAACCATGACCACAATATTGCTCCTTCGTCACATAACTTAATCCATCAAGTCAATCATTCAATCTTACCATATTTCATAATCAAAACATAACCACGTCGGAAAGAAGATCATGAATATCAATCTATTTATTACACTTCTATCATCATGGCTACCATGCTTTTCATTATCAATGGTATCAAGTCACCATCTATTAGAATTAAGGTGTTAGCCTTCTTTATAAAATATCCAAAATGATAGGTGTTAGCCAAACATCAAGTATACCAATATATCAAAGATCAATATTAAGTAGCTTCATAGAATCAAGAAATTCATCATAGGTATTAGGAATCAAATTTCCTTTCATATGCATACATGAGCCATTTGTGAGGGAGACATTCTCACCATACCTTAGGGCTTACCTTGTCATTCAATATTGTAGCTTAAACATGACATTGAAACAATATACCATACATACCTTAATGTAGTATAAAGATACGTATGCACCTTATTTTACATAGGCAGCGGAAGCACTTTGTCAACTTCCTTGTCATGAGAAACTATATCACTTCTCTTTCTGTATTAGCCATCTTTTCCTGCATCTTATATGATCCTCAAGAAGGATTTACTTATCACATCTCATCAAGAGGTTAGATGTATCAAAATACTCAAATATACATGCAGGAAGTATAAGTAATAATCAAAACAATAATTAGATGAACAAGTCTAAACAAAATTAAAGACATAATTGATCTGGATCATGGGGGGAGGCCCCCCAAGATCTAAAAAATTGAAATGGATCTTGGGGGGGCGGGGGGGAGGAAGCCCCCAAAATCTGAAAAAATTGAAATGGCAAAAGAGAAGTGGAGAACACCCATTAAACAAAACCACATTTTTTTTTATTAAAATAGAGAATAATTGTAAAAACTACATTATGGTGGACAATTTGTCCTTTTACAAAATGTGACTTGTTACTTATAGCTTTTTTTGGTTACAAATAGGTAAATTCTATGGGTGGGTAAATACCAGGGTGAATGAATACCATGGGTTGATGTCACATGCAATACCAAGGGTGGATGACACTTACAATACCATGGGTGGATGAATACCATGAGTAGATGAATATCATGGGTATATGTCATTTTCCATTCGGATCATTGATCCCTCCTTAAAACGAAATGGTCTCCATTGCGTTAATTTCCCTCCTGAGAAGCATTTGTTGAATATGAAGAGCTACTAAAGAGAAATATTTTTTATGGTTAACCCATAATCGTGTTGACGATCCGAGGATAGAGATACCCTGTAATGCTTGTGACCAACTGTGACACTGACAGTGCGCGGTCTAGCAAATGGACTTCGATGAAGTGTGGGTTTGTGAATGACCCATAACCATGACAAACGAAGATCTGAGGATAGAGATACCCTGTAATGCTTGTGACCAACTGTGATACTGACAGTGTTATGCCTAGCAAATGGACTTCGATGAAGTGTGGGTTTGTGGATGACCCATAACCATGACAAACGAATATCTGAGGATAGAGATACCCCGTAATTCTTATGACAAACTGTGATATTGACAATCGGCCTAGCAAATGGACTTTGATGAAGTGTGGATTTGTGGATGACCCATAACCATGACAAACGAAGATCTGATGACAGAGATACCCTATAAAACAGATAATAACTGTAAAGGTTAACCCATAACTGTGACGTTGATTATTGATGAAGTAACAGGTGCCTACATAGCATGGGGTGGGAGGGAACGTCTCCAAAGAACCCAAGCCGAATGCTGCTATGCTGAAACTGATGAATGTGAAGCAGGTGCCTACTAAAGCGGAGTGGGAGGGCACGTCTCCCAAGGGAACTCACTCTGAATGTTGCTCCATATTTAAAATTGACATAACTTTGTCAATATAACTCAAAATCTTTATTATAACCTATTTTTGGAAACATAATTATTGTTATGAATATGCTCGTGTGTTTGAAATCCCTTTTTGGACACTCTAGAAACTCAAATTCACGCTGCAATTGTTCCGTCGTCACAAAAGTTTAGGAAAAAAAAAACTGATTTTAAATCAACGATATCTCCCTCATCCGAACTCCGATTCAACCAATTTTTTATTTAATTTAGGTGACTCTTCAAGAGGAGCTTAGATGTGCAATCATTTTTCTAAAATTCTACATAGAAATGAAAAAAAATAAATAGGATATTTGCCATCCATGAATTGTCGTCTGAAAAAATTATGCAACACATCTTATTTTAAATCAGCGATATCTCCCTCACCCGGACTCCGATTCAGTCGATTGTTTTTTTGAATTCAGGTATTTTTTCACAAGGAATCCAAATATGTTATTTTATTTGCTAAAATTTTCACCAAAATTTTCAGACCTGATCTACAAACTCGTTGTCCAAAAGAATCCTGCAAAAACAATGAGAAACAAAAAATCTTCCCTCTTTGCCCAAGAAAGTGTTATGTGGAGGTCGTAGAACGTGCATGAAGATAGTTGAAGATTTATGCAAATATTTGAAACTAAAATATGTATCAAACGTTCATTCCCATGGAGTCCTAACCTGAAACTGATAACACTAATCTAAATCTTGGGGGGAGGCCCCCAAGATCTTAAAAATTGAAATGGCAGAAAAGTGGAGAACACCCAGTAAGCAAAACCACAAAAACTTTTTTATTAAAATAGAGAATAACTATAAAAGCTACATTGTGGTGGACAATCTATCCTTTTACAAAAGGTGACTTGTTACTTATAGCTTTTTTATGTTACAATACCATAGTAAATTCCATGGGTGGGAAAATACCATGGGTGAATGAATATTATGGGTTGATGTCACATACAATACCATGGGAAAATACCATGAGTGAATGAATACCATGGGTGGATGCCACTTACAATACCATGGGTAAATTCCATGGGTGGATGAATACCATGGGTAAATTCCATGGGTGGATGAATACCATGGGTAGATGCCATTTTCCATTCGAACCAATAATGAAGCATCAAAAAGTACTCATTTTCAATGAGAGGTGATAATCTCCTTCTTGAACCGGCCTTCAAGAGCCATCATTGTCCATTTTCCACTTGTTGCCTTCATTATATATTCATCAACTTCATCAAAAACCAGGCAATATAAATTATCCCATCTAGGGCTTCATCAAATCTGAAACAAGTACTTGAACGTCTTCCCATTGATCATGCTATGGTTTCTAGAATGCATATCTCAAATCTTTTCCATAAAATAGGGTTTCTCTCAAACCCTAACCTCATAGTATCCATCAAACCCTAATACACAAATTTCCTAGGGTTTCCTTCAAACCCTATAATTATTTTAGGTCTCCTCCTTCCTTTCTTGCTTCCATGAATGGTGTCATCATAGGCGTGATCTCCATGACTTTTCTTCAGTCCATCTCTAATACCATGTTAATTTTTCTTAGGGTTATATTTTTCTTTGGTTTGATAATTGCATTTCTTCATTTACACATTAAATTCTCCCCATAACATCATAATATTATTCAAATTTACATCATTATTCGGTAACATATGAAACCATGTAGAAATAACAATATCATCATCATCAATGCAGCGAAACATAAAGGAACGATAGAAGAGAAACATTCACACATAGAGACACCAAGATTGGTCATAGACCACATAAAACCCCACTATGGGAAAAACCCTTTCAAATTATTCTTCTTAATAGATTGTCAATGAATGATTTAGTAAAATAGCGTACAATGATCCATATCTTCTTTAATACAACTATCCAACAATAATCAATTAGACAAAAATCATGAAATGAACCCAACAATGCTCATATTCAAAACCCTCATTTTGAAGCTTGTAACGAATTTTCACTATCTGCGGTCAACTTACAAACGTTGTGGTCAACGAGCAAAAACTTTAGATAACTAAAAAGACCAACATTTAGGTCTTGGTCGCATGGAAGAGGAGTCATGCGTGTGACTGGGAAGGTCTAGTCGCTCCCTTAAGCCTGTAAGCCTGTGACTGTGGTTGGATTCAACCTTTGGAAAGCATGTGACTGTGTCAGAAACCCTAAATGTCAGTCACACGGAGGACAAGTTGTGTGTGCGACTGAGATGCTTCGGTCCTACGGATGAGCTGACTAGTGAGCGACTGTGATTGAGTTATTTCTGTGTCATGCCTGTGACTGAGGCCCAAAACCTAAAACAAAGATGTGAGCTTCGGACCTTGCAGTTTCATCTTTGAGTGAACCGATTCCTCTACAGACGTGCCTCAAACCTGTGCAAGCCAAAACCAAGAAAGAGAATATAATAGTGTCTCATAATGATGTCCAAATGAGATAAAGGTCACTTGTATGTATAGCCTTCCAAGGGTGTCCACTTTTATTTCAGGCCAACCTTATCAAATATGCATATGTGGTCTTATAATTCAAAAATACACTTTTCCTTATCCAAATTATATGATATTTAGGTCAATTTTGGTCCTCTCAAAAAGAGGAATTCAATGCAGTCATTATCTTCATCAAATGAGCTATCCAATGTGCAATTTGGCCACAGTTTCATAATTCAACACAACTGAGTCAGGAACATCAACTCTCCACCCAACCATAGACAAGATCCAGGCAGTTCTAACTTACAGTTGTCACCTCCGCATCAGATTCCAAAGATTGAGAAGGTTTTCTCAAGGGATTGAATATCCGCTGTTGGTTCAAACAGGAACTCCAAAGGTCCTCCCACCGCCACCCACCAAACAAATAGAAGTAAACAAAATGCACAAGGAATCCAAAGACCCACTTCCTCCAACCTCCAGTTGTTCAATGACTAATCAATTTCAAGGAATCGAGAGGCTTCATGTCCACCCAACAACATATACCACAGTGGTTCCACCCAATGAAGGGAATCTAGAACCCACTGTCATAAAACATATAAAACAAGCAAAGGAAACTACGAAACCTCCCTTACTAGGAGTACAAGGGACAAATCTCTACCCCAAGTTGTCAAGGGACTTTAGAGAAAACCATCTCCACCCTTCAACCCCCTAAGGCATGCTAAGATTTACCCTCACCTAGAGAAAATCCCTCTTATACTCATGTTGGTCAACCGAAATATAAAGACCTCTCCCCTGAGAGTTGTAAATGTTTAGAACTTCTCTCTGCTACTGCAGATATTGATTATCTTTAGACAAATGAAATACTCTTCCTTGCTCGTTGTGGTGTTGAACTCCCCAACAGTTTGAATGCTCTGCTCTTGTTCCTCCTACCTTTTATATTTCATTGTTCCTCTTTGTTCCCATCCTTCTTCTCTACTGCGTTGTTTTTCCAACTATTCGAATGATCTTTTCCTTCTAACATTGACCTTTGCATGCTACACTCTTGTTATCCAGTAAGAAGGGTGCCACTTGTTTAGTTGTCCCCTAGATTTGTTTATGTTAGTTAGCTTGTTGCAATGGGTGGTCTGCACATCCCACGAGCCGATTGTCTACAATTTTTGTCTTTAATTTTTCTTGTGCTTATTTCTTTGTTTAACGTTCCAAACAAAGGATGGCCCTCATCCTTTCTCTTGCAACTCCATAAATTATTAAAACATTAGGTGTTATGCAACCAACTCACAAAATAGAAGAAAAGATAGATCAACGACTTAAAAATTAGCCTCTTCAAGGGGGAAACCTTCTTTACATTACATAAATGAATAATTCTTGGATGATACAAATGATAAGACCTCCCGAAATTAGCCCCTGCCACCCTGGGCCTGTTTTTTTTTGGGTTGTTTTTATTTTTTCTTTATTTTAATGTTTAATGTTTAATTTTGTTATTTTTTTTAATTATTTGATTTTATTTTTTTAACTTAACCAAAATATATATATATATATATATATATTTTTTTTTTTTGTGGTTTTTTTTCTTAAATTATGTGTATTTTCCCCATTTTTTTGGTTATGTTGAAAAAAAAAAAAAAAATCATGTTTTATGACTAGTTATTATTTTTTTTTTAATTGTGTTTTTTTTTCAATATTTGAATTTTTGTTTTCTTTTGCATTATTTTGTGTTTTTTTTTCAATATTTGAATTTTGTTTTCTTATATATATATATATATATATATATATATATATGCAAGGCCCATGTCGATGCTCATCTAGTTACTCAATCCCATTATGTGTAATTTGATAGTTGATTTTAAAATTTCCATTATAATAAATCGAGTCTGCCTCTACAATGTGTCAATTTCATGGTTGATATTTAAGTTTTCATTACAATGGGTCGAGTTCACCTACATTGCGTGTCAATTTGATGGTTGATTTTTAAATTTTTGTTGCAATATATCAAGTTGTCTTAGGCTAAGATTTTAAAATCGCTATACATTTAACATTTAAAAAATAAATTACTCTTGGTATAATAACTCTTTCATTCAGGTGTTCATTTTTAAAGTTTTTTTAGTCATAATTTTTTTCCATAATGTCATGCTTGAAATATTTTGAAAACTTAAGATTTTTTTGTAGTCATAATCTTTGTGGTTGAAACATTATCAAAATTTTAATGTTTTTCTAAGTCATGATATTTTATCTTTAATGTTATTGTTGAAAATAGTTATAATTATTTTTTCTTTTGCACCATGCCTGAAAATTGTTGGAATTTTAAGGTTTTTCAAAGACGTGATATTTTAAATTTAATGTCTTGCCTAAAAATCTTGGAATCTTAAAGCTTTTCAAATACGTGATATTTTATCTTTAATGTCATGCTTGAAAATCCTTGGAAAATTAAAGGTTTTCGGAGTCATGATATTTTATTTTTAACGTTATTATTAAAAATGTTGAAAATTTACCATGAAAAAAAAAAAAAGGGGGGGGGGGGGGGGGGGGTGGGGGTAACTTTATTCCAACATCAACATTTTTTGTTTTTATGGTGTCTTTTGCACACAAAAAATCAACACTTTTTGTTTTCATGGTGTCTTCTGCACACAAAAAATTGGTTTTTACTGCCATTTTTAAAAAATGTCGAAAATGTAACCCGAAAAAAAATTGTTATTCCAACATCAACACTTTTCATTTTTAGCATGCTTTTTCATGTTTTTTTGGGGTTTTTGGGCTAGAGTACCCGTTTTGAGGTAATAGTTCTTGTTTGATCGATAACTATGTTTTGTGTGTGTTGCACATCATGAAGATGAAAATATTGCTCCATCTATAATATCCATGTTACAGGATGATACAAGGAGGTCTTATCATGAATATCCATAATATCCACAATATACAAATCTATAACATGGATATCCAAGAATTGTTCATGATAAGACCTCCAAGAATTATATCATCCGGTAACATGGATATTGTAAGAATTCTTATCTAAGGAGGTCTTATCTTGGATGATACAAATGATAAGACCTCCTTGATATTTAGAGGAGTCTAAGGGATCACCATATAATCAGAGCCTACATAACAATAAAAATGTAAGGGTACAACAATAAAAATAGTGGGCTTCTATGGGGCACAACAATAATAACATGGGGGATACACAGGAACAACAATAACAATAGGGGGCTACACTAACAATAACAATAAGGGGAATACACTAGTATTATAGGGACGTAACACCAGGCCATTAAATTTCTCTTACAAGCCTTCAAGACTTGACATAAACAGTTCAAATTTTTTTTCCTGTGGCAAGAAAATTTCCAACATGACAAGCAAGTAACCTCCCCCAGACTCTGGAATTTGAGATTGTGAACTCAACCATTTTTTTCAAATATTTATATAAAATATTTACAATGGATTTCAAAATGGAAAATGATTGAGTTCGTCACAAACCCCTCCCCCTTGTGGGAACATCGTCCTCGGTGTTAAATAACACATATACAACGGAAAATACACACTTGAAAACAATCATATTGTTTCATGGAGCTTTACATACTTAACTCTTTACAGTATTTACAATTTTCTATGCATTTGCTTCAACCAACAAATAAAATATATGATAAACATAGATTTATAATTCAACCATCTTCCAATGGTCCTCCTTGCAATATTTTGATTCTTTAGGCGTGTTCAATACAACTTGGATTTGTTCTTTAACTTGGAGTGTTGCTTGCATTAAATTGTCCAGCACTGCAATCCTTGTGCTCCTTGTTCCTTCAATGAATAATTATCGGCTCATTGTTTCGAGCATACTCCTAATTTGCTTCTGATTCCAACAAGTGATGTTAATGACCAAAAAACAATTTTATTCCCTAGCCTTCCCTTATCTGCTTCCCAGTCCCTTAGGAAATCTAGTCACCCCCTTCCATGTAGTCACTTGCCTTCCAAGTTCAAGCATCCCCTTCTCTGCTTCCTAGGCTCAGGCAATCCATTCCTTAGCAAGGTTTCCTCACATCAAAAGGGTCCCAAAGCCAAGTCATACCTCTGCCTCAAAACTATCATATCGGTGATAACATGCTTCATGGAAATCGATGGACACTATTGGGTACCAGTGTCCCACAATGACCCTATTCTTGAGGTCTTTTACCAACATACTATTGCATGCTCCAATTCCTTTTGTTGTTGTTGCTAACGCTCTTGCAGCTAGCTCCAACCACCCAAACCGGGAAATTTCCATGCCTTCCTACATCAAAGCACATAAATTTTCCATTAGCTTCACCATAAGAAATTATAATAAATTTAAATCATACCTCATTGGTAGCTCATCAATGAGGTGACATTTGCAATTCTATTTGGTTCCTATCACAACGAGTTGAACTAGCCCATAGATCAAATTGTGTATAAAATATCACATTTGGTTAGCTTAAAATCCAACCATCATAAATTAGAACTTTAGATTATGTTCATAATTTAGAAATTCAAAATTGAATGAAATACTAATACTTATCATAATTTTGTTTATTTTGTTTATTTTACCCTTACTGGATCGGTTGTCATACTCAAAAAGCATACAATAGCCTTCACTCTTCTCATACACACATGAACCTGACAAGCACCCAGTGCCTTCTCTTCTCTTCAACCTCGTACACAAACTGGATTGATTGCCCAAGGCAACATGGGAATCCAGAGGCTCACCTCCACCCCATGATATATATATAAGCCCCTTCTATACCCCACGAATATGGGCACTACCAACCCAGGTAGTCAGTGCCAAACTAGGTATCCTTTTGTCGACAAAATATTATCATCAGGAATCCAGAGGCTTTCACACCTCCACATGACTCATTACACAAAAGAAGGGCCTGGACAGTCCCATGCTTACCTCAAACGTGTTACACAACTTAACATAACACATAACAAGACACATGACACAATACACGAACATATGGCACAGTTCCACATATACATAACACATGCACATATATACATGACTCAACACATTGTAATGTATAATCCAGTGACCACACCATCTCTATTTATGTTAACTAGGCCAAACTACCTCTAGTGTCTTACCCACACTTCACTGTGTGCATCCACAATCCTAATCCAAGATCTGTGGTGTTTTTAATTATCCATGTTTGTCTCGACATGCTACAAATCACATTGCTTTCCTTTTGTTGATATATCCTTCAACATTCCCTGTTCATAATATAAACACAATATAATATAAGAATCGTATTCACATGATCATGAAAATTATATATCATCCAGGGCTACTTTTTTCCAGTTGATTCATCACATCGTCAGGAATCACAAACATGCCATCCATTCACATGCTAAATGCATAATCATAATCAATCATTCTTTCACAAGAATGATCCATACACAAATATCTTAATCACAATGGCATCATATATGTTTATTCAATCATCAACATGATCATGAACACAACACAATTACATGTGTTCATAAGGTCAAGGTTAAGAGAACTTCCATATCCATGCAAAACATGTACAATACTGAGAATCATAGTTCCCATCTTGGCCAAGGCGTTTGTTACCTCAATCCCATTTACTTTACCTTTCCTTGTTACTTTTTTCATGGTTGTCCAGCCACTGTCCATTTATCCCTATGGACCCAACCATCCCAACTGGATGTCATATTTTTCTTTCTTGCCTTTGGCTTCCTTTTATTCACGTGTTGGGATTTATCTGGGTCTTACATTGCCTGTTAGGTTCCAATTAGCTCTTCCTGAGCTCCATTAATTTTCCTCTTTCCCCAACAAATTCCCTAGAACCCAAAAACATAGAAGGAAAGAACAAGAAGAAAATAAAGGAAACATAAAAGTCTAAACAACAATACAAAACCATCAACAAAGTGGCATGTCCATGGAAAAATCACAGTCAAAATCATAAAATCAGGCACAAAACCAATCGTGAAACACCAATTTCTCAAAAGTTTCAACATACACAATGACTCGATCCCCATGAATCTTAGTGTTTCCAACAATTCATAAATAAAAGCTCAGCTTGAGACTTCTTCAAAATTTTATAGCAACCTCTATTACCCTGTAATTCCTTCCAACACGCTGCCATATACACACAATTGTTAGTGTATTACTAAATATAACAATATACCAGTTTCCTTTCCCTGTTGTACCAAGCACCCTGACCTACAATGGAACACATATCTTAGTTTACATATTAGTCACATGTCTCAAAATCCATGACATGAATAAGCATATATATTTTTTCTCAACATAAATTTTCAAAAACCAGAATTTCTATATGCACATGCATATATCAGCTCTCAAAGATTTCAATTTCCTTGACGAGTTAAACTATAATTGGAAACCAACTATTATGCCCAAACCAACAACATTAATTTCATTTAGCCTTTGTATTGAGACTAGACAACAATTTAAATTCAAACTTAATACCAAGGCTAGTAATCAAGGCATCTACAACCTTAATGGAATTAGTTAGAACTATTTATCATACCATCATTAGCTCATGTGCAATCACGCCTTTACAGGATTAAAATTCAGCCTTTTCCCAAAATTATTGGCTTTAATTATTATCAATATCTTTACCGAGACCCCTTTTATCATATGTTAAAACTCTTTTGAGAATTTTGGTCTTCTTACTACATCCAATAATCATGGTACTTGTAGGAAATATTAGGTCAACACAACTAATGTCATTATGCCTAAACGATATTCATCTTTGCCTTTAATTATCTTGCACCTAGTTCTTGTCCCTAGTGTTTTACCCAATTCCTATCACATATTCGAACCTTTCCAGGTGGGTTAAACTTCACACAAATAAAACAAAATAAATAAATAAAAGCAACTAATTTTTTCCAAATGATGCAAGGTTGAACCTACTTATACATTTTATGGCTCACCCAACAACCATCCTACAGCCTTAGTAGATTCAACTGTCCCAAAAACTACGACATCGCCACATGCAGATGTTACAAAATTACACTGAAATAATGCTAATTTCAGTGCTAGTAAACAACATTAATAACTTTCATATTTTAAAGCAATGTGTTTCCATATGCATCCTTTCTTCTTTTATTTTGAAATATTGACAAGTCGACATTGTAGTAGGTAAACAAGATAGTAACCTCTAAGGATAATGTTGGAATGTTCTGGGACATTAATGATGCCAAGGATATATCACAACGCTGCTAGCGAATATAACCTTAGCTATGAAAATAATTAATATCATCATGCTCCAACAGTCTAATCAAAATAAACTTAATCCACATTCCAATGGCCTCATCTCATCGGCATAAGATAGAAAAATAACCTTCCTAAATGGACAATTGTGTCCTAAATATTGGCATCATATACAATATAGGAAAATATAAAGAAGGTTTCCTATTATTAAGAGCATCAACTCCATAATCTAGCTCAACAACATGATTAAAATCAACCTCTTATTCAAATCCAACAACAACATGGCAATTCATAAAATTGACAATACGCAGTAGTATTTTCAACATCTTCAACCATGTCCTCATTATCTGTGCCACATTCTCCAATTGCTTTGTCCACTCTACAAGAAGAATACCCCGTATGGACAAAATAAGTAATGATTGAAGAGGGTGATAAAGCACAAGGGACTTCCAGATAATTCAAGATAAACTCTAGTATTGCAATCTCAGTAGAGCTACAATCCTCTATTCACAAGGTCTACATAGGACCCTTGCCCTCGAACTCATCCAACCTAAGTATCGAACATGGATGATCCTTCCCAAAATGAGATAACATCCCTTACAAGCTTCAACCAACCATTTTCACATGTTGCACCCCATTCCTTAAACAAGGAAGACATTACCATGAAGAACAAGCCTTACGAACATCAACATGTGAAAACAATCAACCTCCACTAAGGTTATTGGCCTCTTACCACATGCAGACCATGGGATATCCTCATCCCAACCAACATATAATACATATGTCTATCATTCACAGAACTAGGTGGTGTTATGCAAAATACACTGCTCACACATGGATTTTCTCCAAAATCCCTCATATCGCATGAAAATTCTCACGCATAATCATTCCAAGCATGCAAGATCACATCACTCAACCAATGGTGATGGTATGTTTCCAGTAACCATGCTCATCGCCTTGCAGGGGGTTTTGAAAAATTACTGAAAATGATAATTTTCCGAGGTCACAACCACTGGTTGTCCATCCCTTCGGGATGGAAACCAACAAGTACATGCATTGCCAAAATAACATGTTGAACATCATTGCAGTTAATATGCAATCCAAACCCACACTATGAGTAGGATACCATCACACTCACATTTATATATTACGCTTAGATTTGAGTTCCACCCTCGATTTAGGTATCCACACATTATACAATGCTACATACTTAAGTCACAAGGTGAGCAAATCAATCATGCATGCAATCAATCAATCACAGACTGATTTTTAACTCCTAAACATTTGTTTTGTTAATTTTATAAAAATCAACATGAAACCCCCTTCACGAGAACTCTGTTGTTAATTAACCATGATAGTTCCCATCTAGTCCAAGTGTTGAACTTGAATGCTCTAATACCACTCTGTAAACACACCACCCTAATCTCGAGGATGTGTTCACTACACTAACCTAACTTCCCTGATATAATTAGAGAAATGGGCTAATTAATAATGTTTTTCCCGACTTTTCTCTAAGTTTCCAAAACCTAAAACAGATGGTACTGTTGCACTCATCTCGGTGAGACTTTTCTAATGATATAATTTTTTACTTAATTTGGACTCCTGGATCACAACTTATGATCCCCTAAAATTTTATTAGTTTTAATGTGTCATTTTCTCTTCTTTGTCGTGTAGCACATTACCACTTTGCCACATCACATGGCCGCAAGGTGCACTTGATGCCACGTCCTCGTATTTCCCTACCACTTCAATGGGCATATATATATATATATATATATATATATATATATATATATATATATATATATATATATATATCTGTGTGTGCATAAAGCATGCATCACTTGGCTTGTGGTCTCAACCATCCGATGAGTCGTAATACTTCTATCAATCGACGACTCCCTACTATTGCACTCCCCCCTCAACTCCCGCTAACATTAGGGTGGGGGCCTTTTTCTATCATGGATCCAATGCGTGGGTCCAACAATCAATCTAATGGTTTTCCCGTCTCAACATCCAACGGTGCATAACAAATAATGCTACCCCCCTTACCTGTTGACATCATGGGGAGAGTGTGGCGTAATTGATTTGGACCATTGATTTCATCGTTTGAACATTGTCGTTTGTTGAGGTAGGGCCTCTGCTTAACCATCAATCTGGTGTGTTAAACCTCCACCGTCCAATTAGAGTCAGACTCCCAATATGGTGAATATACAGGAACCAAACCTGACCTTCCAACCCATGATTCGGAGGTTATTTCGACTCAACGAATCCACAAAACTTAGATCTAACCAAGTCCTGACCCCAACCTGGGCGTCCAACCCAACCCTTGACCTGGCTCGACTCCCGAATTGCATGCCTACCCGACTACTCAGCCCGCTCACCTTAGGTTTGGAGTGAACTTAACTGTCTTCAATGTTTTCGTTCAACCTTCGGACCCCCGACCTGGAGAGTCCCACAGGCGGATTCATGCCTATTGGTAGGCCTTTTAAACTTATAAATTTTTCTACGACTTTCAACTAATCTCGTGCAAGTCGAACTTCCACGACTTGTTGAGACTTGGCCTCTAAAACTTTATAGATGCTTTCCACATTCTATGGTTATGGAAGCCATGGCTCGATGTGCCCATGTAATCAGTAAGAGTTACCAAAGCGCATGGGTAATTCATTTCCATAAATCATTGGGACAATACAAAACTTGTGAAGTCTATTTTCCCATTAAATTACATTGAACAGACACCTTAGTTCCCTTCATCGAACCACAAGGAACTCAACCAGTTCCCTTAATCACATTTTAGGGATGTTCATGTTGTTATCGTTAATACACACAACATATACATAGAGATGTCTCCAACGCATGCCATTCACTAATTTCATCAAACCTCACAAATACACATAAATATTTATTAGGACTTATGAACTGAAAACCATTGTTATTCATGTTCACACAACACAATTGTATTAAGCAGTGGATACAACACTCACATCAATCTCTCTCTCTCTCTCTCTCTCTCTCTCTCTCTCTCTCTCTCTCTCTCTATATATATATATATATATATATATATATATATATATATATATATATTAAGAACATTAATGCAAATTCACGATAATAAGGCAGTAAATAGCATTCACGATAATAAGGCAGTAAATAGCAAAATCTGATTCCTTGGATCACAGGAAGCCATGCATCTTTTATGGAAAATACATAACCAACTTAACAATATACACATACATTTCATAGAATATCATACATCTGAGGAAACTTATCTTGAAATTAAAATTGAAGATGGGAAACTGAGTTGGGAACAATAACTCTCCACCCAGACATAGACAAGTTGCAACGAGTTCTCACTTGCAGCTATCACCCCTGAGTTGGATACTAGAGACTGAGAATGTTTTCTCAAGGGACTGAATATCAACTGCTGGTTTAAATAGGGAATCCAGAGGTCCTCCCACCTCCACCCACCAGCCCAATAGTAATCAACCAAATGCATAGGGAATCTAGAGGCTTGATGCCTCCACCCTTCAATTGTTCAACAACTAATCAATTTCAGGGAATCCAGAGGCTTCACCTCCACCCTGCAACATATACCACAGCGATTCCACCTAATGAAGGGAATCCAGAACCCATTGTCAGAAAACAAATAAAACAAACAAAGGAGACTCCATAACTTCCCTTACTAAGAGTCCAAGGGCTAAATATCTACCTCTAGCTATCAAGGGACTCTACAAAAACCATATCCACCCTTCATCTCCCCAAGGCATTCTGAGATTTACCCTCACCTAGAGAAAATTCCTCCTGTACTCTTGTTGCTCAACTAAAATATACAGACCTCTCCCCTGAGAGTTGTAAAATTCCATAACTTTTGTCCGCTGTTGTAGATGTCACAATTATCTTTAGACCATCGACATGTTCTTCCTTGCTCGTTGCGGTGTTGAACTCCCTAGCAGTTCGAACGATTTGCTCTTGTTCCTTCTTCCTTCTTTGTTGTGTCGTTCCTCTCTATTCCACTCCTTCTTCTCTACCACGTTGTTTTCCCAGTTATTCGAATGATCTTTCATTTTGACAGTGACCTCTACCTACCACAGTCTTGCCAGCCAGTAAGAAGGGTGCCACCTATCCCTCTACCTACCACAGTCTTGCCAGCCAGTAAGAAGGGTGCCACCTATCCAATTGTTCTTAAGATTTGTTTCTATTGGTTAGCTTGTTGCAGTGGGTGGCTTGTACATCCCACAAGCTAATATTTTTCCCTTTTCCTCATTAATTTTTCTTGTCCTTATTGCCTTGTCGAACGCTCTAAAGCAAGGATGGACCTAGTCCTTTCTTTTGCAACTCCATAAATTCCAAAACACTAGGCCATTAAAATTCATCAACCAACCTTCAAGAGATGACATAAGTAGTTCATATTTTCTTTCCTGCAGCAAGAAAATATCCAACATCCCAAGCAAGTAAGCTCCCCTAGTCTTTGGAATCCGTGTCCCTGAACTCAGCCATTTTTGTCAAATATTTATATAAAATGTTTACAATGAATTTCACAACGGAAAATGACTGGGGCTATCACAATTAAGGTATTATTTCGGTGTTCCCGTGATGTAACCAAGGTCAAGAACCCAATGAGCTACCTCCTCAAGAATCTTTGAGTTTTAAAAAGCTTAATGGTCCACAATAGCAAGGGACTCAAGATGACAAAGCTCCCTATGGATTTTAAGAGGGATGGCAGAGTGTAATATATTCTCAACCTCCTGCACTTGTGTCTAGGTGGGATTTTGACCTTGGGGGCCACGACATTTTCCGCCTTGGCAATTGCACATGTGTTGTTGAGGCAAGTTTCACAAGGAATGGAAAGGGATAGGGATATAGATACAATACACCAATGGCAAAGGGAAAAAGACAAGGGAGGATTAAATAAAGATTGGAATGGAAAGGTGACAACCAAAACATAAAGTACCAATATAGAGTGCGGGTATAGAGAAACAAGAAGGGAAAAGGAATGCCTTAGACAAGGAAATAATTCAAGCTATTGACAAGACACTGCAAACCATGCACGTAGAACCCAACAAGTATGGTGGACCCATATGAACATAAGATAATTAACTCACAAGGTAAGTAGATAACAACAAAGGTAAGAAAATCAAGAAGTACCCTTGTATGGATGCTTATCTTCTTTCCAACTTTCAATTACAACAAGGCTAGATGTAACGAGATAACCACTGATGCAGACGACACCATTCCTAGAAAGAAGCACCCTCACCAATGAACAACCCCGTCAAAATAGATAGCCTTATCGTTTATTCCTCCTCCACACTCATGTTATAGGCACCAAGCCTTCCAAAAACCAGAGACCAAATCATCACCCAAACAAAAAGAGACCTCCAAACAGCTAATAACAAGTACAGTAAAACTTGTTACAAAGAAAAGCATGAAAGAATTCAATAAGAGAATAGTATAATTGTCATGCATTGGCCCCTTGTCACCATTGGCCTCTACAATAAATCCCACCTGCGATGGAAGCGATGACACATTCGACCATAAATGACACATAGGAAGAGTATTACAAATAGAGCAATAACTTGGTTGAACACTTTCCATGTTAATTAAACGATGAAAGCTTACATACTTTTGCATGAAAGGGGATGGCCACGCCACCACCCTCATAAGTGTTTTGCTCGTCAAAATAGCTAGCCTTATCATTTATTCCTCCTCCCCACTCATGTTACAAGCACCAAGCCTTCCAAAAACCAGAGACCAAACTGTCGCCCAAACAAAAAGAGACCTCCAAACAACTAATATCAAGTACAATCAAACTTGTTATAGAGAAAAGTAGGAAAGAATTCCCTAGGAGAATAATATAATTGTCATGCATTGGCCCCTTGTCTCCGTTGCCCTCTACAAGAAATCCCACCTACGGTGGGGGTGAGGGCATATTCCACCATAAATGACACATAGGAAGAGTATTACAAATAGAGCAATAACTTGGTTGAACACTTGCCATGTTAATTAAATAATGAAAGCTTACATGCTTGCATGAAAGGGGATGGCTACGCCACCACCCTCATAAATTTTTTTCTCGTCAGTGGGGTGGCGGCCTCACTCTTAAACATCCTACCCTCCTTCGATATCCACCCTAATTAGGGAAATTCAAATTTATAATTATAATTATTAGCATTTGTGTATTTTTGAAAGGTTGTCTACTAAAAAATAGTAGAGGAAATGCCACATACAATTCTTCCCAGGACACAAGACCTCGCATTTTGGTGCTTTTGGTTACTTTTAGTTATTTTATTGCTCTTACGGGATATCTAGGAGGCATGGAAGAGGAGTGTATTTGTATTAGGAGGAGTTTTTTCCTCCCGATCCCATCGTTATTCGAGTTCTTTCTTTTGTTAATTATTCACATATCAGTATATATTCAAGTATTGTCTACCAAAAAAATAGAGTGGTGGCTATTTTGGAAAAAAAAAAACTGGTGATCGATAGTGGAATGACCCATTCATGCTCGATGACTGAGGGGATGGATCTTGAAGTATTGGGACTAAGTATAGCACTCAATATTGTCTCATAGATTCAGTTCCTTTGGCAAGTAAATAACTAGAAACAATCACCTTCTCCTTCTCCACATTTGAATCATCTATGTTCAAGAGGGTTTGAGAGAACCTGGTCCATAATGCAAAACACTATCCTATACACAAGTATTGCAAATTTGGTTGGGCTCATGATCTACATGGACACACATCAACATTGATTTAGATTTAAAGGTGCCTGCATGCATTACACTAGCTCTGACAACTTAAGCAATCAGAATGTCATTTCAAGATGGTTCCTCATACTATCATCCATCCATATTATACATTATTATATATTAAATGTGTTTGGTTTGGGCATGCGGACCTGTTTGTAATTATATACAAAAGCAATGATATTAAATGTTATAACTAGGTGGTAGTTTTTAAAATTTTGTTTTAAAATTAATATTTTGATTTGACAATTCTTTTTCTATTAAGCTAAAAATGGTCATATCATAGCTTTCAACCAATAAAAAATCAATATTTTCAGATTCTATAAATATAAAAAATATTTTTAACTTTGACAAAAATAAAATTAATAACATTTTATTTACTAACAATAGAAATATTTATACAATCACTTTCAACTAATTGATAGTCAAAACTATTTGACTGAGAAGTAACTACAATATACATTGCCATAGATAGGTATAAAAAGTACACAATTATAATGTTGGTAAAGTTCTTCAAAATGCAATGAAGAGTTAATTCACTCATTAAACCTATGAACAATATAGAAGGACTTGGACTTTTTCTATGTTGGTGTAATGAGCAAAATCAAAATAATTAAGGTTAATGGTTGGAATTTTATACCATCTAAAATGGATATGTTTAATAGTGAAGAATTTTGTTACAGATGGATTAACGTATAGAAGGGTTTTTTTTCCATGTAGATGGGTGCTTGGATCTATACATTTTGAGGGTATGTATAATCATCATGTTGACCAACTTTATCTTTCCATAAATTTGGGGATGAAAGGCAGTTGATCTGGTCAATTTTGTGTTCTAATGGACCAAACATTGGACTAGAACATACTTAGGAACATTTTGTCAATATGAGACTGTGATCTTTAGCCCACCCAAAATGAACCCAAACATGCTCGCAATAGAGCTTAATAGCGATTTTTGTTGTTATACTATTATGCCAAGATGTTAAAATCGTCATCTTAGAGTAGTGATCAAGAACCACACAAACATAATTGTAACCATGATTGGTTGATTAGGTAAAACTTGACGTAAATTAATGGAGATTGACGGGCCAAGACTTATTTGGAGTGGGGGATTATTATCTTTGCTCCTTTGATTTATCAATAAAAAGCACATATCTCCCAGTTTGAGAGATTACCTTCTTAAATTGCTTGGATGTGATCGAAGAGATTATGTTGGTAGTTGGGGCTACCTCTAGTATCATGTATAATTAATTTCATAAGTAATTATGAAATCGGAAGGCCTAGATTAGTAAACAACGTGTTGCTTCTACATATATTGTAGTCCTAAAAGAACACAACAGATCTTAGGCAAGGCAACATCACACAATACATCATATTTGAAGGGCTTAATTCCACACCGCAAACAACATTAGTGACTAATGTGGATGTCTCATCCCTATATTAGCTAATCAACATGGCATTTCTTCATATTTAATGTCATTGTTAGCTCCATTTTCTTGATAACCTCCACTAAGGTCATGTTCTTCTAGTTGCCACTATCAACAATGAAATATAACAATGTTCTCTTCCATATCTTTGAGTCGAAAATCCATTATCCTTCCTCAAGTTCTTCTAATTCCTCTTACTGGACCTTTGTAGTGGCAATAGTAATTTTAAGTTCCATGCTAACGATCCATTTTCCCTTGTCCATCATCTCTAGTGATGTCAAGGATGAACCAAAATCCGAGGTTTACAACTCAAAAAATCAAAATTGTTAGAAACATTTATCATTTTTGTGCTAAGGGATTTTATGGGTGTCATTCCATTTGCACACGTCCTCCTTCAATTCTACATTCTTCTTCTTTGTATGTTACTCAGTTGGTTGGGTAGAGGTTGGGTATCCTTGTTATGTCCTTTGTTGTGAGAGTAAGTGCTATATTTACCTTTCTTTTGATATGGTAAATTTTCAGCCGCAAACTATTTCTTACCCTTATGCCAAATTTTTTTTTTCATTCATGTCCACATAATTGTGAGTATCTTCTAATAAAGAGGTGTCTATAAACTCCATTTTGATTTGGATGTACTATGTAGGCCATTTTGGTATTTGAAAAGCAAAGTGTTTTTCTAAGTCCTAATACTTATTGTTGCACATTAATTATGGAAGATGTTATTGTACTCTTACATATCGTGATATTTATCCAAAGGGAAGGTTGTACATATCATGTATTTGTCATCATAGTTTCCAATGGAGTGATAGTCCTCCTTAAGAACATCGACCAAATCCCTCCAAGTGGGTTCTACCCATAAGTTTCATAACTCATGTTGCACATAGTGTGTGTTCCACTAATGTTTGACTTAGGGAAGGAATTTCAAGGGTTCAAAGATAATCTTCCTACTTTTAGAAATTTGTGAGCAAAGGAGTAACCCTCTAGCTAATCTAACCATTTATCTAAAGCTTCTACATCTATCTTGCCTTCAAATAAAGGGATATTAGAATTAATTTGTACCTTTAAGGGTGTTGTTCCTTTGAAATGATGTATGGTTGAAGGTTCCTTCAATATTATTTCATTGAAGGAACAACACCCTTCAAGGTGAAATTATTCTTCATCTTGCTCTCGTGTCTCTCAAGGGATACATAAAGCAAAATTGTGATATGATCTCCTACTTAGTCTTCTTTTTTAAGTTCTTCAAAGGTTGCTTGGGCCGATGAGGAAGATATTCACCAAGCTTAGTTAGATTGAAGCCCAAGTCCCTATGTTTTTACCTCGTGAGGAACATGCATGGAAAATCAAGAAAGTGCAAATTTCTTTGATACCATTGCTCTAGATTATGTTGAGGAAAAAATAAAAGATAACATTAACTAGAAATTAACACAAATATAAAATGAAAACAAAATTCTATCATTTAAAGAATGGTCAAAAGCATTATGTAAATATAATGGCTAGAATGGTGGTATTTGTCTATGAGAATAAATGTGTTTTGCACTCATTCCAAAAAGGTCCCTAACAAGATGATTGAAAAATACAATTTTATGCCTAAAAAGCCTAGCTCGACCCAAAAAACATAAAAAACAATAAAAATAAAATAAAAAAATCTTCAGATGCAAGTTCCCTAACCTTAAAATGAAGTTTTGCATAAGGGTGCATGTTGACTTGGATAACATTGGGCCATTTGGAAAAAAAGTGAGTCTTGTTGGCACCACAACTTTTTACTAGCTGCTTTATTTTAGGTATTCTTTAGCTTGTTTTAAAGGTTCTTTTCACATTGATTTGGATACCAAACCATTAGATGTAAGAACCTCAAAAAAACACATGGGAAGGCCCCATAAAATGCATTGGAAGTTTAGGGCGCAAAAGTTTCCAATATCATGCATGTTTATAACTTGTCCTTTTTTACCACATAGATCAAATTCCCATTGTTGAGACCCTTTAATCTAAATAGTCCAAACACAAAAGCACATTAGGAAATTGTTTTAAGAAACCCCAACACTATGATTTCATTGAGAAGAGGGAGTTCAAATTTTGTTGTTGTCTTTAGTAAGATGGACATTCACTTTAGACATGACACTCTAGTTTCAACTACTAATACAAAGAGAAATATTCAACTAAAGGTGGGGATTCCTTTGGATTGACAATGATTGTGCTTTGTTGGTAAGTAGTCAGAATATCATTATTTGATATGCGAGTATCATTATAGAATGAAGTCCACGTCAAGCTTTGGTTCTTGCTTGCTTGAAGTCACCAAAAAATGGGGCACACTCCACTAGGGTTATCATGGATAAAACTCCTCCTTTCAAGGAAAGTTTCCTTTGTTTGAGGAAATCTTGGGGCAATTCCCAACTTATTCCTAGCTTCTCTTCACCCAACTCCTCCTCACTACTGGACAAAGTCCATATCCTATCCTTTTCTATGGAGAAGGTATGAAGCAAGGTGTCGATCCCATCCTCTTGTGTGGAGTATTTTCTTTCTCATGACATAATTTATAGGTTCAAGAACTTATGGCCTTATATGAAAAACATCCACATATGGAAAACAAGATTTCTCATGTCTTTTTTGGAGGATATAAATATTATGTGTCCACATGCAAAATGTTTTTCACTATGTGATTCATTTCTATGTCTAACATAGCACAAGTTGTCAAGAAAGGTGGCCTTAGTTTTTAGATAGACTTGCTTTCTTTATGAAATCATAGTAGCGTTGCTTTACTCCACATACGTAAGCTCTAATGGAAACTCTAATATCAATTATATTACCTCACCTCCATTTAGAATTTAGGTCATGAGATCTCAACAACTACTTGCAATTCTTTAGGTGCGTCCATATCCTTGGCCACAAAAATCCATGAGTATGGTTCTACTACCTACAAATTGATATCCATTTATGCATATTTAAGAAACTATTCTCTTTGAATGCATTGTGTTGAAAAGTAGCAATCAAACACTTGGCTTGACTACTTGACTATATAAACATTGTTTTTCATTGCAAACTTTTCTTTGAGTATGGTCATGTGGTGTCTTCCTCTTTGAAAGCAAAGTCTTCTTTAACCTTGTAAGGAAAAGTTTGAATATAGACCTCTTCGTAGGCAAATTTGAAGATTAATGACCATCAAGTAGAATTAAAAAAACTCCACAAAACTTTGAGCCTATTTCTTTAGTGACTACAATCATTCTAATGTTTAACCTACCCCTTCAACTTGAGAAATCAACTTAGTCATTTAACAATCACAATTGCTCCAATACTTAAATTAATGGAAACATCATTATCATAATCATATTTTAATGAATAACAATAAAAATTGAATTTAAAATTTAAAAATATCATATTAAAATGATTCACTTTGTGATGTGTTTGGATTTACTCAAAAATCACCGAGTTGTTTATTAAATTGACTCCACCATAGTGGAAACAAAAGGAAGGAGTTGCCTTTAGTGCGACTTTTTGGACTCTCCGGTGTCGGAATCTGGTGGAAAAATTTGAGGTGAAATCTTGATTTGTGTTATTTAAACTGGTTTTTTGATTGCATATATGGATTCATCACCTTGAAAAACCCCTAGTGCAGGGGTTACCCATCAAGCTTGTGATTTCAATAAATTCCTGCCGATTTTAGAGAAATTAGACGAGAAAAACCCATCGGAAAAGCTTCCAAAGAGTTGCACTAACGGGAACTCACAAAAGGAAAGTTCATCTTGGAAAGAGAGTCTTCATTTACATCAATGGCATTAGTATATTTTATTAAGTCAACGACACTAAATATTAAATCAATAGCACCAAAAATAATTATTTATATTTACCACTATTATGTGGAAATTTGTTGATGTTTATTTTCTCGTATTTATGGTTTTAGTGGTGTTAATGTTGAATTGGAGTTTAAAGTTGTTTTTTGGCTGAATAACAATTACTCTGCAACATTTGTCATTATTATGTGTTTAAGGCTTTTATGAGTGTTATATATTTTCCCTTTTTTCAATTCCTTCTTGTTGTATGATGCTTACAAAGGACGTCTCAAAGTTGGTTATCTTTACTTTCTCCTTTGTTTAAGAATTAGGGTCATATTTCTATTGTTGTGGTAGAATTTGAGTTCTAAACTCTTTCTTATATCGAGGTCAAATTTTTTCCTCAATCTTGATGATAAAAAATTACCTAGCTCCCAAAGAAGAGATATCCTAAAATTCCATTTTGGATTAGATGTATCTATGTATACCACTATGATATTTGAGAAACAAGTGCCACTCTGAATCCTTGAGACTTAGTTTTGCATGCAAGGCATGGAGTATGTTGTACTTCGACACTTGTTTTCATTGGGAATAGGGCATTTAGAGTTTTGTGAAGTCTTTGAAAGTTGGGTGTTCACGTTGGAAGGAAAACTTAGAGTTCAATTTCCACTACAAAGAGAAGGGTTCATCTAAAGGTAGGTATTCCCTTCGATTATCAATGGTTCTATTCACTTAAGCAAATAGACAATCATTATTTACTATGTGTATATAATTTTAGAAAGAAGTCGACCTTACACTTTGGTTCTCACTTGCATGAAGTGACCAAAGAGAAATGGACAACTTCCATTGGCAATCTTCTAAACACTCCCACCATGACTAAGGTTATTAAGGATTAAACTCCTCCTTTCAAGGAAATTTCCCTTCATTTGGGAAAAGCTTAGAGAAATTCTCAACCTATTCCTAACTTCACTTCACCCAACTCCTCTATACTAGGCCCCTATCCCAGAGTGTGGAGAAAATTGCATTAAATTCAATGCTTAAACTTGAATTAGCATGAGTCAACAAGAAAAGTATTTTCCTACTCACATGTAAACGAATTTTTCACTATGGAATTATTTTCTAAGTTGAAAAAAGCACAAGTTGTCCACAAAGTGCTTTGGTTTCTAGATTACTACATTTTTTTGAAATTTTGGCAACCATGTTTCCAAATCTCTATCTGTGGTCCCAATATTACTCATTCTCCATTTGGATATTGAAATTAAAGGAGTATTTTCTCTCTTATGGAGTATTTTCTTCCTCACATGCAAAAGACTCTTTCACTATGTAGTTATTTTCCAAGTCAAACAAAGCACAAGTTGTTGACAATAGGAGAAGTATTTTCTCTCTTATGGAGTATTATCTTGCTCACATGCAAAAGACTTTTACACTATGTAGTTATTTTCCAAGTCAAACAAAGCACAAGTTGTTGACAATAGGAGGAGTATTTTCTCTCTTATTGATGCAAGAGCATCTAGACTTAGCCAACAATGTGAAGGTTTTTTCACATGTTGTGGCTAAACAAGTTGAATTTCACTGACCTGAATGGTCAAAAGTCAGTTTTAATTGAGAGGGTTAGATCTCTCAAGAAATGATTTGTATTTCATTATTGTAATAGTTAGAAAGTGTCTTATTTTAGATTCAAGGATAAGTTATTAGCATAGGTGTGTAGTGGAGCCAGAAAATAGAGATTTGATTGTTAGATTGTTTAAAAATAGAGATTGAGTTATTAAGCACAGTTGAAGTAGGATTCGACTCATAAAAAGAAGAAAAATGTAATGTAGATGGATTGGCAGAGAAAAGGAGGATTGAGGAAGCGAGAGTCAAGAAATAGAACAATGACTGCCATATTGAAACATGGGTCTTTTAAATTGTTGTAATCGAGCCAGAGGGCAAGACTCTGTAACCATTAATGTAATGAATAATTGATGCCATGAGTGATTATATATATCAACTCTGTGGAACCCCTCGTTTTGCCTCTGTTTATTTGTATTCGGGACTAAATCAAATATTTCTTTGTTTTTATGCTTTATGATATAAAACACAGAGTTCAACGGAAATTGCAGTCCTTAGTGTTAATAACAGTTTTAAAGCCCGCTTAAATCCCAGCCGTTGATCTAAGTTCCAACCAACGGTGCGAAATCTTGCCGACCGTTGGATCACCCCATATCGCATCGCAACATTTGTTTACAAGGGGGTGAACCTCAAGCCTTAAAGAATTGCGAGGTGTGATCGCCGAAATATCGCATCGCAATATAACATTTGTGTGTAGTAGGACCTCAGGGCATAAGACAATGCGATGTGCAATTGTGATCCATCGCATTGCCGCATTTCAGTTGGAAAGGAAATGGGCCTTAAGTATTGGGAACTTGCAATATGCAATGGGTGATGCGATCATTGATCAAATCACATCGCAACGTTCCATATGTATGTGACGAGCCCTAAGCACTTGCCCATAGCGATTTGCGATTGCGATATAATGTGGATTGTCGGATCAAAGGTGAGGAGATCTACGTGTACCATGAGCGGTTCTATTAAAAAGGGGAAATATCAGTGTTCGGTTTATATAAAGGAAGAAATCAGAGTAGCGCAGCTAAAGGTTGGACTATAAAGGGAATAGCAAACGCGAGGACGATTGTTGATACTCTTTGAAACAATTGATTCCTGCGTCACTTATGGAGTATTATCTTGCTCACATGCAAAAGAGTTACTGTGTAGTTATTTTCCAAATCAAACAAAGCACAAGTTGTTGAAAAAAGAGTTTTGATTTTTAAATAACTTTGCATTATAAGGTTTTAACACCCTTTTCTCAACCTATATGCATAAAAAAAACTAGTAATCTTGAATATATGTCAAAATACTTAATCTCCATTTAAAATGTTAAAATTATATGGCAATATTATATATTTTTTACCATGCAAATCTTTTTCAAGTTAAAAAACCCAAATTATTAGCTAAATACAAATAGCTTTACATTATTATGAGACTTTGACCACCTTATCTCAACATATGTTAAAAAACCCAAATTATTAGCTAAATACAGATAGCTTTACATTATTATGAGACTTTGACCACCTTATCTCAACATATATACATATATATGGGTCGAACACCTATATCCATTTAGAATTTAAAATTATGAGATGTTAATAAATCTTGGAAATTATTTTGGACATGCCCATAATCGTATGAGGAGGGATTTTTACCTACATCACATGTATATTTATGTGATAATGATGATAACTAAATAATATAGTCAACGTCTAAGCTTTAAAAAAGCAATGCATTTTGCTGCAAAATTTGCTTTGACCAAAATGGCATCGTCTTCTTTGATTCCAAAGGAAAAAAATTGAAAGATTGCTCGATGGAAAACTACAAGATGGTAAAAGAATTTTTGAAATAAATTAAAATGTTTTCATTTTGATACCAGAAAATGGATAAAAATTGAATAAAGCCAAATAAAACTCCACGAGTCTCTTAACCTAATCCTCAATATATGTGTTTGCCCAAATACTTACCATCGGGTAACAAAAAGCCACTATTAAACCATATTTAAATGAACAACTCCTCTTTTATTGTGTCCTACTCCTAAGAACATAAATCTCTCTACCATAATAAATAAGAGAGATGAATTAAATTTCTCCATTTCTCGAGTGGTGGTGATTGATTATGTCAAATGCTTCCTAACATGGTTTGATCGAATTAAAAACAACTTCAAAAAATCTAAAAATAAAATATATGATCTTATACTTTTCATTATAAGTGTATCAATTTTTATTAATATTTTAGTATAAGGTGTGAATTTTTTTTATAAAATGGTAAATTCTAAAAGGTAGTGTTGAGGTTTTTGATTTTTTAGCATATTTTTTAAGTCAAATTTGCTTGGTAGAGATTTTGTAAAATCTCAAGTTTGAGCAATGTAATTTGCAAAATTCAAGTATTGCAAGGGGTTTTCATGAAATTTAAACAATTTTACAAAGAATTGTATCGTCAAATTTCAATTTGAAAAACAAATATATAAACAATTAACTGCACCAATTATAAATTAATAATGAAATTATTATTAACATAAAATAATCCTAACTTGATTAATTATTCAACCTTTTTTAAATTGTAAACTTCCATAAAAACTTGAATTCAAATTTACTTGGACATGCATGATAAAACTTCCATTTTGTCATCATCAATATATTCTACTAATAACACAATGATAAATTAAAACAAAACAACTCATAAATTAACAATGAAATTATTATTAACATAAAATAAATTTAACTTGATTAATTATTCAACTTTTTTTAAATTGTAAACTTCCATAAAAACTTGAATTCAAATTTACTTTGACATACATGATAAAACTTCCATTTTGTCATCATCAATATATTCTACTAATAACACAATGATAAATTAAAATAAAACAACTCTAACAATCCCCGGCTTTGAGTAAGTCCTATATAACCACTTGGAAAAGTAAATCAAACTTTAGGGGAAAAAATTAAACATTTCCTTCCAAATTAGATAAATATGGTATTAGTAATAAAGTATGCTATATGATTAATTAAACATGGAGAAATCAAATCTATTTTCATTCAAAAAGAGATTTGCTTGTAAAGATATTTAATCGACTGCGAAAACTCCTCAATACTTAAATTCAAAAGAGTGAAGGAAACTCTACTTGAATGGTTCATGAGGCACAATACTTGCTAAGGTTTCGCAAATGGGGTAGCAAGCTAAGTGGGCTTGATTGTGGGAAAACTCATCAGTTAAGCGTGTTTGAGCCAGAGGCGTTATAGGATGGGTGACCTCCGGGAAGTCTTGGTTACTGGGGGCAAACCGGAAATGATTATAGATGAATAACTTAATTAACGCAATTGAATCCCAAAAAATGATATCTAATATAATATAGTGCGAAAACTCCTCAATATATTCACTCTAATGGTTTAAATGAATAACTTAATTAATTTGGAGTTCTTTTTGAACCATCTGCCTCAGTTTATGCTCTACATCCTAGATAGTGGCTTCATAAGCCACCTTTATGTATCTCATGAAGACTGTTATATTATCTTAATATAATAAAATTTCTGCTTTTTTTCTCTGAAAAAAACTTAATTAACTTAATTGAATCCCAAAAATGATATTTAATATAATGCAGTGTGAAAGCTAGTCAATATATTCATTCTTTTGAATCCCAAAAAAATCTTTCTACCAAAAGACTTTGTTTAATTCATTATCACAAAAACTTGAATACAGAAAACTCTTCAATACTTATATTTAATTAATCTAAAATTAAAATAAATCTAAATTAATTTAATTATTAATTATACTTATAATTATTAATTATTAATTTATTTTTATTTTAAATAAAATATTAATATAACATTTCAACATCAACATATTTAAAACATGGGCACCTTTAAATGTGTTTAAATGAAATATTACAAATGACTCAATTTAATTGTATGTAAAAACATTATATTAAAATGAATAATTTCAATTAAAATATGAAATTGTCTCTCTTGGAAAGGTACAGAGATATTTTATTTTGAATCAATAATATTGGTATATTCTATGTGGGCTCCTCCTATGTGGCCATCAAATTCTAAAAAGAAATAAAAGAGCCACCGCCACATGATTACTTGTTGCCCACCTCCTCCGGAACTTCACAAATGTCGCTGTCACATTTTGAAGACACGCCAAAGCTGTTGACAGAAAATTTCCTGGATGTGGAAATTGCACCCTAACTTAACTTGGTATTTCAAATTTAATTAAAACGAGTTTGACTATTAAATGCTTCCTTGACTAAATAGTTTTAAATTGCATTACAGTCTCGTTTGAGTTGTCCATCTTCCGGTGAAAGATTTGACTGGAAGAAAACAAATGTCTCAAATTTAGTTGGCCAGCACACCAACTTCTACCGCTCTCCTTAAAGATTGGAAAGTCAATTTAGCGTAGCGAAAACTATTCAATGTATATATTGTTGATTTAAAATTAAATATCTGATTGTATATACCTAACCATATGAAACATTTAATGAATATTATGTATGTTTAATTGTACATTGTTGAAATGAATGATTTAAATATATAAAGTGTACATGATTTTTTTTTTTTTTTAATTTACATTGAATATAAAAATAATTTTAAATTTAATTATAAGTGTGAGAAAGAAATGTTGTTGTCTACGGAGATCATAAATTATTTCGAAACGTTATTTTTGAGCGAAATTTAGTGATTTTCAAAAAATTTGACCGCTCTAACCTAGAGTTCCCAAAAATTCTCCTTATTTTAAGGGTTAGAATGAAGCTCGTACCAAGTTAGTCTACTGGTTCGCAAGGTTCTAAGTCATTGCAACTGGATTTATCAAAGCAATATACCCCATCATGTCATTACAACAATATTTATAAAGGCATTAAAGTTCATCATATCACTAATATTGATGAAGGCATTAAAGTTCATCATGTCACTAGCAACCATTCCCTCTAAGTGGAAAGATAACAACCATTCCCTCTAACTACCCAAAATAACCCCAATTTACAAATTCAATTTTATATATTTAAATAACTTATAAATTTAATAAACAATTTATTTGTCAAATAATTTTTTAATGAGTTTTTTAAAGCTCTACTTCACATCATCATCATGTTTGATATTTACTTTTACTTATCATTTAAATATCATGTATTTTATTATATATATTTATGTTGGAGATATAAAAATAAATTTTTATTTATATAAGTTTTGTGTTTTGTTTTATCACGAAAATTTTCAATTCTAGCTTGATAATACAAAATAGTTTAACTAAGTAATATTATAAATGTATATATTTTATATTATTTTGAAAAATAAAACATATTTATTTGTGATTTTTATTATCAAATTAGCTAATGATTTGGTACAATTATGTATAATTAATGTTTATACAGTTTCAAAGATTTTACAAATCACATTGAATCATTTTCAAAAGGTTCCAAGTAATTTGGTCAAACTCAATAACTGTAATGTATTTTGAAAAGGAGATGAATAATCGATCTCATCTTTCCATGTGATGAGTTGGAATGAAGAAGGACCTTATAAAAAATAAAACAAGTTTGAACCCACAGTTAAGCACCTATTTAGGAGGATTTTAACATTCAAACATAACAACACAAAAAAGATATAAAAACTCTTGAAATGACATAGAAAAATGTTATTTCACCCATGTGATGAATTGAAATGACAAAAGACCTTATAAAAAATAAAACAAGTTTGAACCCACTTTTAAGCAACTATTTCGGAGGATTCTAACATTCAATCATAACACCAAAGAAAGTACATAAAAACACTTAAAATCAAATAAAAAAATGTTATTGCACCCAAAGAATCAGGAAAAAATAGTTATATTATTTTTATAGGATAGGTCAAAAACTCTTCAATTTGATTAATCTCTAACAATCCAATTTAAAGGTCACAACCAAGATGAATACTCTACCTCCCTACCTGTGACTTCTTAAGAGGAAACATGATGACCCATGAATGTGGGCATGATATATGAATCTTAATCTTGGTTTTTTCTCACAAGTCCAAAGCTTCAAATCATACATACTCTACCTCCCTTTGGATTTGAACCTGCGACTTCTTAAGAGGAAACACAATGACCCATGAATGTGGGCATGATATATGAATCTTAACCTTGGTTTTTTCTAAAGGTCCAAAGGTTTTTCTAATGCACCATAACATGATGTTTTTTCTAATAGGTCCAAGGCTTTTTCTAACATGTCCAAAAACCCACCATGAGCAATTTTGTGTTTATTTTAGAATCTCTTTTATGTTTTTATTTTGATTAAAAAAAATTATTGTATTATTTTATCTTAATTTATCCCTTTCATTATTTATTTATTTTTATTTTCATTTAGTTTATTTATTTATTTTATGTAGTTTTATTTAATTGTTTGTTTTAGGTAGGATAATCATTTAAATAAATTGAATAATATTAATAAATAATAAGGACTGAATAAGTTAATAAATTAAATAATTAATTAAACAAACTAAATTATTAATTATTAATTATTTAAATATGTCCAATTAATTCCCCCGTCAAAGATAGTCATTTAGTTAATTTATTATATGTAAATATATAAAGTATTATATTAAATAATTTTCCCTCCCTAGTTAAATTTAGTCGTTCTTGACTTTTCCCCTTATTTAACTTACTTCTGAGATATGCCTCTTCATTTGCCCTGAAGATGAACCACACTAACTAGTTCGAAACCTGCATGGACGAAATATTCTCAATGTGATTTTTTTCCGAAATTTTTTTATTAAGAAATATATATTTAACTTAAAATCTCAATACTATAAGTTTTTCTTTGCTTATATCTAAATGTTATATTGTAAGCGTGACATTATTTGATATTTATTTTGTAATCTCAATAACTAAAATAGATAATTTCTTTTATTTTCTCAATAATATTTAAAATTGCTTATTTATAAAATGAGTTGTCTTTAGTCCGACTTTTTGGAAGCTTTTCCTGTGGGTTTTTTAGTCTAATTCCTCTAAAATCCGGCAATTTTTTTTTTATTGAAATCATAAGTTTGGTAACTTTTTGGAAGCTTTTCCCATGGGTTTTCTAGTCTAATTCCTCTAAAATCCGGCAAAAAATTTATTGAAATCATAAGTTTGGTAACCCCTGCACAATCAAAGTGCCTTAGAGGTTTTTGAGGGTGTTGAATCCATATATATAGTCAAAAAACCAATTTAAATAACACAAATGAAGATTTCAGCTCAAATTTTTCTGCCGAATTCCCGCACCCATAAAATCACATAAAAACAACTCCTTTATAAAATATTAAAATTATATATATAAATGAATATAAATAAATTTATATATATAAACGAATATTGATAATTGTAAACTCAAGTTTAAAAAATTGAATAAACATCAAATTTTAAAATGATGGGTATTTGATAATTAAATAAAAACTACGGAATTTAAACCATACAGCTAAGCATACACCTTTGATTGGGAGAAATTTAAAAGAAAATATGGGTTTTGAAATGGTCATGGTATATTCTGGCCCCTGGGTGGTCAATCTCCATTTGTATAGTGATTGCAACAGAAATCATGGAAAAACCCTCCAAGTATGGAAAAACCCTAGTCCTCGTGTGCGGAAACTACGATCATGTGCCTCAGCTACCAACAGACATGCCGAAGATTCCCACATTTTGGGCAATCAGGTCCTGCTACTGATATTTTGAGAATTAGGTATTCCGAAAAATAGGGAACAATTTTCCTTTGGGAACAAGCAAACTCGGCAGGCAGTCCACGTGCCGCATTACCTGTCACAGGACCTTTGCACATGTGTCAGCTCACGTGTCATACTGCCAGGCTGTCTGCACGCACCTAGGTCATAAAACGCCGTAGCTCCGAAGGGGCAGCATGTCTAATAACGCGGAGGAGTGGACGGCCAAGCGTAAATATCGTCACCGTTAAGGTTGAACATTGAAACCGTGCATCTATATCTGCAGGGCAGTGGAGGGAGTATGGCAGGTTATGCGGGATCGTTTTTGAATCCTTATGTGCCTGTTTCGAAGATTTCTCTTCTTTGGCATTGAATTCGAACCTGTCTTTGAAGCGATCCCAGAAAGGCTCAGTAAGTTTTGATGCTTATTAATTATGTTTGCTTGATGGTCGGAAATTTATAATACGAGGCCACAATTGATGCTTTCGGACAGTAACGCATAGTTTGAGGGTTTCTTCAAAGAAAATTGAAGAACATCTAGTATGTTTGTTTATGATTGCCTATATTTGATGTTATTGTGTAATAATTTAAATTTTGAGAGCTGATTTCTGAAGCATTTGCTACCGAAAGCAGTGAATGATCCATCCGTCAAGAAACGCTTTTAGAAAATATAAGATCTCGGAGTTTAATGCTTGGAGGAGATTCAGGCGGCTCTGTTTTTGTTATTGCCGGGCTTGTTTCATTTATGGAACCCTCTGAAGCGAAGTGAATAAATGGTGTTACAGAAATGTTTTTCATTTCTTTTCTGAACCTTTTTGCATTTTAAATTGTGTGTTTGATTAGGTCTGCGGTGCCTGTCTTACGTTTCTATTTCTATGGGAAATTTTAAGTCGCCACAATTGGAAGAACGCTATTGGGCATCTTTCAAGGAACTGAAGAAAAACGAGTATATTTTGGTCATCATTGTTTACTTTTACTAATATTGTGTGGAGTTTTAAAAGTTCAGAGTGGAGTTTTAAAATTTGAGAATAGATTTCTGAATCATTTGGTACAGCCGAGCTTATTTGGTTTATTGAAGTCCCCGAAGCCAAAATGAATAAGTGATTTTACAATAGTGCTTCCATAGCTTTTCCTCAACGTATTTATATTTCGAAATTTCCGACTGTTTGATTAGGTACGGTTTTGCCCGTCTTCACGTTTCTATTTCTCCGAGAATAAGAATAATTTAAATTCGTCACAACTGAAAAATTGCTGCCTGAAATCTATTCTTAGGAAGCATAGAAACGGATTTCTTTGAACTCTGTTCTTCGTGTGTGTATACCTTTTTAAGTCTAAATAGCTTCTTAATGACTCCCAATCTTTAGCGGTTTTGTCGGTCCTTTTGCGTTTTGTTCTGATGCACCCTGCATTTGAGAAAATGTAGGGTTAATAAGGTAGTGATTTTTGTTTAAGAAACTACCTGTTTGATGGTGGTTTTTGATAAATTTTTAGTGTATTACCGACTCAGGACGCGCGGCTGTCTTTGTCTTTGACCTCTTTTCTTCAAATATTTTGTTTGATATAAATTTTTCTTTTTGAAATGAGTTGGAATCTTTCGCGCCTTTGTCGGTATTTTTTGACAGCCTGCATTTAGGAAAATGTAAGATTTCCCGTGTAGTCGTGAGTTGTGTTTAAGAAACTGGATATTTGATGGTGGCATATGGTAAATTCTCACCCTATTCTGCGGATTTGTGTCAGCTGCTAATGTTGTTGATTGAATTAAATGTCTATATTTTTATCTTCATTCAATGAATCAATATTTTTTCGGATATTCGCACAGCTTATGTCGGCGACCGGTTTTTCGGTCTCTCTTTCTTGAATGATGCTTCCGTTATGCAATCGCAGAAACGCATTGACGTTTATGTCTAATTATCGTGTATCTCTGTGCTGTGTTTTCAACAAAACGAAGGTCAGAAGCGGCCTCTCAGTCATTTGAGAAAACATAAGTAACGGCCTCAGAGCACTGATTTTGTACGTTTGTAATCGTTCTTAGTTGCACCACACCCGGAAAGAAGAAGAAGCCGTCAGCTTGAACAGTCAACGCTTAATCCAGGCATTTTCCTAAACCAACGCTGTGAAATAACTTCGTATAATTGTTTGTCACATACAGACAGTCACCCTTTTTTTCTGTTGTTTTGCAGCAGCAGAGCGGTAAAATAATCTTTGTTCTTGCAAGAACACTCAACCGACTTCTTTTGTGCCATTCCTTTAAAAGATACACAAGAGCTCTGTTCCGGTTTGGTTTTTGAGATCTGCTGTTTTATTTCTTGCGACTGGTGCTCAAAATCGGACTGCTTGTTAAAAATTCGCTCTGAATTGTGTGTCCTACTTCGAATTATGGTTTGCAACATTTATGGATTGTAAATTAAATATTCAAGTCAATCACTAGTTAGAAAGGATTAGACACAAAGTGTTTCTGACAAAATACTGCCATGGCGTGGCTGCCGCTCTCAAGAAGGATACTCCAGTCAGCCCGTTCAGCGCGCTTGTTATCTGTACCGTGTATTTCCGAGTCTTCTAAGACCAATTTATGGACTTATACAAGGATAGAGAATCGGCTAAATAGTAATCTTAGTCGGTGGATTTCTACATCTCAGCAGAGCAGCTATGGTTCGGCGGAGCGAGTTCCCGTGGTGGAGCACAGTGGGAGTGATGTACAGGATAAAGTGGAGTGTTTACCTGGTTTGGAACCGACTAAGCCCGGTGAGAAGGCTCGGGTCGTAGTCATTGGCACAGGCTGGGCCGGTTGTCGTCTGATGAAAGGGCTGAATACGAATCTGTACGATGTTGTCTGCATATCACCACGTAATCACATGGTTTTCACTCCCTTGTTGGCTTCTACGTGCGTTGGGACTCTGGAATTTCGGTCGGTGGCAGAGCCAGTTAGCAGAATTCAACCTGCACTGGCCAAGTCCCCGAATTCTTACTTTCTTCTCGGAAAGTGCACCAACGTAGATGAACAAAAACACGAGGTATGTTTAAACCCCCTAACGGAAAAATTCCATTTCTTCCAATGATTGATATCCTAACTATTTTCTGTAGAATCTAAGTAACATTATATGCATTTGTTCTAATTAGTCTTCTACATACATAATGGAGGCTGAAATAGTACTTCATCTGAAAGACATTATGCAAACATGTGCACTACACGTCCCAGTTGCAGGAGTGATGATTTTGCACCTTTTTCTTTGGTCCGTTTTGCCACATTTAGAGTCAAATGCTCTCTTGAAAGTGCATCCAACATAAAACACTGATTCATAAGTTTTGAGGGGTTAGCGTTCTTTTTCTAGTATAACGTTTGATCGGTGTTAATATATTTTTATTAGTCTTAATTAAATGAATAAGAGCCCTGGAAATCAAAGATAAAATAACGAAGAAGAATCTGAGAAGAGGGACAGTACACACTAACTAATGAAGAATCCACAAAAAAATTTCAATTCTTCCGAAAACTGAAAATTCAGGAAAGGAAGATTGCACAATAAAGAAATGAAGAATTCACTAAAAAATTAAATTCATCTGAAAACTGAAAAAATTCAGGAATTCTCCAGGTTCATTTTATTCTAAAAAAACTGCTTTTATTTTTCATGAAGTTGGAGCAAGCCACAATATTTGATGGTCATGTTCTCTCTCACACACATATATATATTTCCAAGACACACACATATATATATATATTTCCAAGGAAAACATATGGGAAACCAAAAAGTGTCCCTCCCCACATTTGTGCTTATCGTACCCACTAAACACGTCAACATAGAGATTAGTGTCTTCAACCCAAGGGAATTCAAGCCGGTCACCTGCTGGCACGTAACTAGTCAAATGCCCAACGACATTGACAGCCATTTGTTCAGCTAATCCCTTGACTTGTATTGATCTATATATCGGTATGGGTTTGAGAAAATTTGCAGTCAATGCTGTGGTCTTTTATTTATCTGAGAAAATGGCAGTCAATGCTGTGGTCTCTCATTTGTCTGAAGCATTGGAGGTTCACTGCCCTACCGCAATTCCTAATCTGTTTTTATTTAATTTGCAGGGTCTTCTAACTTTAGATTGAGATCATATTCTTGGTCTCTCCTCAACTTGGTTACGACTCTATTCTGTTTATAATATGGTTCTGCGAGACTCGATAGAATAATGCAATTCATTTTATCGGCTTCATCAGCACTTTTCTTTGAGAAAGTACAAGCCACAATATTTGATGGTCATGTTCTCTCACACACACACAAACATATATATATAATGCAATTCATTTTATCGGCTTCGTCAGCACTTTTCTTTGAGAAAGTACAAGCCACAATATTTGATGGTCATGTTCTCTCACACACACAAACATATATATATATATATATATATATATATATTTCCAAGGAAAACATATGGGAAATCAAAAAGTGTCCCTCCCCACATTTGTGCTTGTCGTCCCCACTAAACACGTCAACATAGAGATTAGTGTCTTCAACCCAAGGGAATTCAAGCCGGTCACCTGCTGGCACGTAACTAGTCAAATGCCCAACGACATTGACAGCCATTTGTTCAGCTAATCCCTTGACTTGTATTGATCTATATATCGGTATGGGTTTGAGAAAATTGCAGTCAATGCTGTGGTCTTTTGTTTATCTGTGAAAATGGCAGTCAATGCTGTGGTCTCTCATTTGTCTGAAGCATTGGAGGTTCACTGCCCTACCGCAATTCCTAATCTGTTTTTATTTAATTTGCAAGGTCTTCTAACTTTAGATTGAGATCATATTCTTGGTGTCTCCTCAACTTGGTTACGACTCTATTCTGTTTAATATGGTTCTGCGAGACTTGATAGAATAATGCAATTCATTTTATCGGCTTCGTCAGCACTTTTCTTTGAGAAAGTTCCGAGTAGTTAATGCCCTCTGAAGGAGAGTTAGGAGCGTCTACTAAATGTCTCTTCAGATAAACCATTTTAATTAAATTAAGATTCCAGTACATTAAAATAATCTTTATATGCAAATCACTTCAATTGGAAAAAAATATAGAAAATCATCCATTACAACAAGAGCAATACACAGAGGAAGGATACATCTTAGAAATTTGAATAATTCTAATGTCCATAAATCGACAAAAAGCATCAATGGAACTGGTAAATAAACAAAGTTCAACATATCTCGATTCCCAAGGTAGAGTAGCGCCTAAACCTCTAAGGCATCTCCAAGCTCGAATAAAACTATTGTCCATGAATCAACACAATGCATCAATGGAACTGGTAATACACCAAGCTTAATATGTCAAGGTAAGGTGGTATCTAAGCCTCTAAAGCATCTCCAAGCTAAAGCATAGAAGGAAACTGCAAACAATTTTTAAAGCATACAATGAGTTAGCCTTGCACTCTCTGTAATGAAGACATCCAGATTCCAAATGCAAGCATGTTGTTGGAGCACAGGGCACCAAAGAGCTCTTTTTGAGGCTATGTTTTCTCATCTTCACTTTTACTTGCAGACCTGATATGTGAAGAATATGAATGTTTTTGTTTCCTTGGCTTATTGCTTGTGGTTTTTAGAGAAGCAGTCGTCAAATAATTGACTTTGTAGGACTGGAATATAGCTTGAATTGCTAAAATAAGCAAGATAATAGTTATTTCTAAAAGAAAATTGTTTTGGATTCAGGTTTACTGTGAGGCTGTCGGGGATAACAATGTATCAACCTCTCAGCAGAATTGGCGTTTTAAGGTTGCATATGACAAACTTGTCATTGCATCGGGGGCTGATGCACTCACTTTTGGAATTCATGGGGTTAAGGAGCATGCTATATTTCTTCGGGAAGTTCACCATGCACAGGAGATTCGTAGGAAGCTTTTACTCAACTTAATGCTTTCTGAAGTACCTGGTGAGTTTTCTATGATCAACTATTTTTATGTTTAAATAGAAACTTGGTGCTACACTTGTACATTAGCCCTGAGACAACCTAAATAAAAACAGTCCACCATTGGAATTAGATGTCGGATTGTTGGATCTCAGATAGGGAAAACACACTATAAATTCCAGTTCTTTTACACATTTATTTGTTGTTTGAATATTCTCTTATTTGGAGTGTTGTGTTTTCTGTTTTAACAAGAACAACCATATTTTGTATTAGAAAGTTGCTGCAGTTGCACTGGTCAGCATAATAATACAAAAATAAAGTAACTATCCAAAAAGACATCCTGAAAATTGTCCAAATTTGGAGTTTACTGGCTAAAGAAACAAAACAATCCTTTGCAAAGGATTTTGGATAGCTACTACTTGTGTAAAGTTATAAACTCAAGGTATGGTGGCTGTAAGTAGGATTTTTGACCAGACTCTCAACCATTTGTTGGAGAGCAATGCACTCAATTTGTCTATTTTGATTGTGTGTAAGGTTTTCAAAATGAAGGCATACTCAGTGTTTCTAGCTTCTTCCGGAAATGATAATTCCTGGGAATGCATCCTATCAGTATTAGAGAAAATTTAATTCCTATTATTAGGGATGAAATCTTCTTGCCTCCTTAGAGCTCTGTGAATATTAGTGGTTTCACATAATGGGCTTTTCCTAGGATGATCATGGTCCATTATAAAGGCACTAGATAACACCTGCAAAACCTCTCATCACTGCTTTTTGCTAACAATCTATCATAACCACTAACTTCACCCCTTTCCAAAATTCCGTTAGGTATCTGATCTACAACCAGCATTTCCACATTCTGCAGCTGATGGTGAACAGTCTCATCTTCATTGACCTCCTCCAGAGTAAACCCAATTGACAGCCTAGTATTTGAGATCAGTGAAATAGGATTGTTGACCAGACTCAACCATCGTTGAAAAGCAACACACTCAATTTGAAGATTTTCAATTTGCCTCTTTTGATTGTGTAAGGTTTCCAAATGAAGGCATATTCAGTGTTTCTAGCTTCTTCCTAGGAATGCATCCTATCAGTAATAGAGAAAATTGAATTTCTATTATTAGTGATGAAATCTCCTTGCCTCCTCAGAGCTTTTTGAATATTATTGGTCTTACATAATGGGCATCTCCAAGGATCCTCATGGTCCATTCTAAAGGAACTGCATAACACTTGTAAAACTCCTTACCACTGCTCACTGCTAACAATCTATCATAACCAATAATTTGACCCCTTTCCAAAAATCCCCTAGGTAATTGATAATAGAGCTGAAGACTATCCCTCTTTAAGATTGAGCCACCAACCCCTTTGATTTCTCACGCAGAGAGGAAGGGGCATCGTAGGCTTTAGGAGTAGATGAATTCTAGGAAGCTAAACTAGGAAACAACCCGCACCAGAACTAATGAACCAAATAGGGTTGAGTGAGCTGGGACCACAAAGCAACTGAATAGAGTTGAGCAATTCAGGATGCATGAAATGAAACTCGAAAACCCACAAAAGAGAACCAGGACCCAATTCAAGGTGAAAGGAAAAGCTCCACTTTGGACCAGGATGAAACAGGCAAGGAACCATACAGCAATAATACACATAAATTCCCCAAATTTCAAATCTGAAGCCAAATCCATTTTGTCACTTGCGGTTAAACTCAAATTTAAGTGCAATATATGATCCTGCCCCCACATTAAATGCTGTGTGTGTGACAGTATTGTGAAGGTAATGCTCCTTGGTCATTGCATGTTATAGTCAAATTGGCCATGCTGATGAATGTGCCCCTGGTTTCTCATGCAACTCCAATACATGACTTTGGATTAAAAGTTAAGGTGGAGGAGGCTGGGGAAATTGAAGTCCCACTTTTTGTTCTTAAGATGACACAGTGCAGCTGAGCAGCATTATCGGCCAGTTGATCTACCTTTTGGTTGTGTCCCCTTAGGATATGGTAGTATCCAACACCTTTGATTTTTTTCCTTATTATCTTAACAATTCTTATAACTAATGTCAAATACCCAATTGCAATAAATCTTTTGATATGACTTTCATCGAGAAACTTCAACCCTAATAATAGAGTCAATGCCTCTGCTTGATTGTTTGATGCTCTACCCCTAGACTTTGTTCAAAGATATTTTCTTGATTTCCTCCAGGATCCAGAACGATTCCCATCCCATTTGTGCCATCCCTTTATTTGGGGTGTTGTTATTGAAACCTTATTACTTACAATTCAATATCTGAATTACTGGTCATATATACTTTGTTCAAATATTCCCACACAGTTTCATTTATTGTTCTTCTGAGGATCAGTGAGGCCGTTTTTAGTATTTCAAATGCTAGAATTCATCATTCTGTTTAATGTTTTTCTTTCTGACAATCAAGTCTAATATTACTAATTAGTTCTAAAGAGAACAATCATGAATGTGAATTTGAATCTTGCAAATCAAATTTAATACCATCTATATGATATAAAGATGGTAATCATTGATGTAGATTTGAGACTTGAATCAGAGTATTCGTTTTTTTTAGATGGGAACATTTAATTCTAGAACGTTTTGTGATGGTCTCATATAACTACAAGGGAGGAAAGAATTCGTTTTGCAGAAAGCATAACGAAATTGCAAGCACATAACATTTCTTTTTTCTAGTAGTAAAGTTTTTTTTTTTTTTTTTTTGTCTTTTCTTAATTTTGACTAGAAAATATTTATTATGTTTTACAATTGGGTTATCTTTGGCGAAGAGCCACAACTAAGTAGTCATAATAATGTGAAACAAAATCCTTAGTAAGGGAAATGGTACTGTGATTTATTAAGCTTAAGAAGGCATTTCGAAGATAATAATCACAGGCAAGGGAGCCCACAAAGCACTCAAGCTCTTATATTCTAAGTCATTACTGGATTAAGGGAATGCTACTGTGTTTTGCTAATGAATCAACCTGGGGATTTGCACCCCAAAACCAGCGTTTCAATTGCAAAACTTTTGGGGTGTGGAGTACTTCATAAGCATCCTTGTTATATAATTGTTCCTACTATGGGGTGTGGAGTACTTCATAAGCATCCTTGTTATATAATTGTTCCTACTATGGGATTATTACACACGACTTACTCTACTTTGCCAAATCTACTTCTTTTTCACTTTTGCTTTTGCTGAGATAAAACACAAGCATGCACACATTGTGCCACAGCCCTCAAAATTCGTGCCTTTTTTCTGCAGTACAAACAGCACAATAAATGCACTGTACCCTGCCTTGATTTTTTTGTGTGCTTCCTGGAAATTCATGCCAGCTGCTTGAAAAATCATGCTGTACCTGCTGTACCTTGGGATTTGTGCCCTCTGCTGTACAATTTCACTCTTGAAATTCGTGCCTCTGCTGCTGTATTTTTCTCCCTTGGAATTCATCCCGTTTGCTGCTCTCTTTCTCTTCAGCTCAGCTCCTCTTGTGTTCTCTCCTTTTCTCCAAGGCTCGCGAAGGAAAACGAAATGAAATTGGTGTCTCTTGCCCTTGACTTTTTGTCTTTTCACAAGGAAACCTAAGATCCAATGGCTAAGATTTAATCTTCGCCATTGAGAACAAGGTCGATATAATCTCTCATTGACCCACTTAATTCACTTAGACTTAATACTCATAAACATAAGATCCAATGGCTAAGATTTAATCTTCGCCATTGAGAACAAGGTCGATATAATCTCTCATTGACCCACTTAATTCACTTAGACTTAATACTCATAAACTCACTTTATCGCCTCATCACCTTTTTCATTAATTAGACCAAAAAGTCACTTTATGACTTTGTTTCTCATAAAGTTTCGTAAAGTCATTTTAAAGTCATTTTAACTTTGTTTCTCATAAAGTTAAATCAAGGGGTCATGTTGGACACTTTTTCCTAGGCAAGACACCATGCCTTAGGAAACACTTGTCCTTGGTACACTTTTTCTAATAGCGACTTTTTCTAATAGCGAATTTCTTGAATAAGCAGATAAATTTTGTAAAGTTACAACTGTGAGTTATGGTGTATCTTGTGCATTCAAATGAAAGTTAGTGCTTAATTTTTTGATGGCCAGCCGTTGATCCCCACTCTATGGGGACAAAAGTGACTCATCGTTGGATTCCTCTTTTCCTCTACAACTATTAGCATCTACAATGACATATTTTTTGAGGCCAAGCATCAATTGTCACTCTGTGGGGCTAAAAGTGACTCATCATTCAAATATGACTCTTTCTCGACAACTGTTAGTATCTACTATCTACAACGTTATAACTCTCTTTCTCTACAACTGTTAGTATCTACAACGTTATACCAATAAGAAGAGCTGGATAAGAATGATGAACCATTCTCTGGAGGCTTCAAGGTTTAATAATGTGAAGAAAATTATCAATTTGGAGTGCTTCATTACATCAAGGATATGTCTTTTTGTTTGCCTATTGAGTTGCTACTACCAGATTTTAAGTGGCACCTTAAAATAAGAACCGTGGGTATTCAAATCAGATGAAGAAATATGAACAAGTTATTCTTTAAGTGCAAGCAACTCAGAAAAAAATTCTAAATGAAATAGCCTTGAATCGGGTGCATTTCCATGGATTGTTCAAGATCCAAAGTGGGTTATAACCCTCATAAACCATTATGAGGTTCCGACAAGAAAAGACTTCACTTTACCATAAATGATAAAATAAAAGGATTGATGTTGGTGTCGATTAGGGATGGGAACCCTTAATAATAAAATGTAAAGATGCTATGAACATTGAGATCTTGTTTAAGATTTATAGCTTGGTGGAGAAGAATCAGATAACAAGGGTGCAACACCTCTCACAGGGAGCAGAGACAACACAGAGTCAGCAAGATAGAGTTAGCAGCATTGTGGGAGGAGAGATGAAGGGGATTCTCCATCTCATCAAGGTTGACATTGCCCTAAATCTATTAGATAAAACATCATGATTCTGCATCCCAAATAAAACTAATTTTGAGAAGACGAAGCTATGTCATTGGCTTCAGGTAAAGTCAAGGAAATATTGTCAAAGGAAGAAAGACTTATTAGGCATGGTGGAAAGGCTGTAGGGATTGAGAGTCTTTGAAACACTCCATGGTAGGCTGATTTGGACATCATGAGTATTACAACTAGCCCAAAGTTTCTGTCCCTTATCTATTTTCTCCTCTATACACATTGTTATTTTGTGAATCATTTTGTCAAGTTCTGGTATAATTTTAGGTTAAGGTCGAGTTCTAAACATATTTTGAAATTGACAGATGGTCATCCCATGCTCACTCAAAGAAATGGGCCAGTCTCTAGGGCAGGAACTCAATAGTGTAGTAAGTGCAGGAACCTATCCATTCTCACCCAAAGACTAGGAGCTTGGACTGGGATGGCCCCTAGTGTGGGAATTCAATAGTCTAGTAACTGAGAGAACCTATGTATTTCCACCCAAAGACAGGAGCTTGAAACAACTTATAGATGCAAAAGTAGAGGAAGAATGCGTACACTCTTGAATTTTCTGTTCAACATTTCAGTTTATGCAGAACCAAAGTTTTGACAAGTGTTTGAGATTCAGCTGTAATGTATAAGTTCCATGACTGCAGATATGCTGTCATGAGTGAAACCTTAACAAGGGGGTCTCATATTACACATACAAAATCTGGTGTGCTGGTAAGGGTTTCACCTTAAAAAATTGCTCTGATCATATAATTTGGTAGCTCATCTCACAGGAAGGATGAGGATGGACAAGTGCAATATCCTCGACCACCTTTGTCGCCAATCTATTTTGCACATTAGCATGATAGAATTTAGAATTAAGTTCCAATGCATATTACCATGGTAGAGCTTATACTTCAATTTGAAAGCCAAAAAACTGAAACCTCTTCGTTATTTTATTACGTTCCATCTTTTGGTAACTATTTCCTTTATATTATTTAACATCCCTCCTTTCGGTCCCGTTGTTTTGTATTCTAACATCCTTCTTCCTGAGCATGGTCTCTATGTCTTCATATGTTACCCAAGCTAAGTATATTTTCGTGGTGGTGTACAAGATCATGTATAATACTTGGTCATTCCGGCTTACTCTATTAGTTCAACATTGTCAGGTAAGATTAAAAAATAAACTAAATGTTGAGATAATAAATTCAGATAATGGAAAATACTCCTGAGGTTATAGTTACCTTTGGGAGCTCAAAGTTTGCACTTTGTTAATAGATGGCTTGGAAATTGTGTGGGTTTAAAAACAAATCTTGATTTCCCTTGCCTTAAGAGTCCCTCAAAATCCAATCCATCTCATCATTCTTAGCATTTGTGAATAAAATATATTTGGCAAATGTTGAAAATATACTAGCACAACCACATTAATAAATGTTTAATAAATGTGGTTGATATAGACACATATCAATTAGAGATTGAACCTCAATATTCATTATCCATTTATATGAATTCATTTAGGTTTAAGTGGCTGAACAAATTCCAGCCATCAATTGTGGTTGAATAGTACGACGTTAGACATCCGTGTCTCTCCATGCCTTCTTTGTGTTTACTAGGTTTTAGAGTTTCTTTGAATCTCTGTCCATGTCTCCTCTGAGAGGTGCCAAATTGCTCAATGTCTATCGATCGGGGATACAAAAGTGATGCAAAATGTGAGAAATCCAAGTTGGACCCATCGGTGGAAATATTTGGAAGATGATAAATGATAGGTTGAGATTTATAATGTTTTGAGTATCTATCCATTTTTGTTGAGTAGAGCCAGAGCCAAATCCCTGGACTTGTATGGATGTGGTATGGTTCCAAAAGTAATACACAATGTGAGGAATCCAAGTTGGTCCACCAGTGGAAAAATTTGGTGACTGATAAATGATAGGTTGATATTGGGATTATTTTGTGGTTCATACTCTCTACTAATCTAAGAAATTGACATGAGGGCATCTTCTATCAACATTGCCAACATAGTTCGTACTCTACTAATTAAAAAAATTGACATGAGCGCATCTTCTATCAACATTGCCAACATATGAAACAACCACTATTCATATTAACCCAATGCAACAACTAATCTAAAAAAATTGACATGAGCGCATCTTTTATCAACATTGCCAACATATGAAACAACCATTGTTCATATTAACCCAATGCAACAACACTGTGGCCATGCCTGTATTCAGGACTATTGTTGAAATCAATTTTATCAAAAAATACTTGAATGCTTTGCAATCTGCAAAGAAATCCATACCTAGTAGTGTTGTCGTAGCCCATTCCATTCTATTGGACTATGTATTGGTAGCTCAGATGATCATGCTTTGGAAATTAAAAGACATGTTAGTTTAATTTATAAAAACCTAAACCCTAATGACATCAATTTCAAACCTAGAAACTTGTGTAGCTGTAAGAAGCCTTCTAGACCCTTGCATGCCAAACTGGATGCTCCACAGGGACAAAAACTAGATGGAAAGAGCTTACAGACTTAGAGTTGAAGTTTTCAAATCATTTCTTTAGGACTCCCCCTCGGCATGTTGTCAATGAAATGGTTCATTCCTCAAATGGACTTATGATAAATAAAACGAAGCTTTCTGATCGAGAATTCAAATGCAAACACATGAATGGGGAGAGTAGTGTTTTTGGAATTCCACACATATTAATAGTGTGGACTCTTGGTGTTTCAATGTTTTGAAATTGTTGAAACTCCTTTAATTTCATCCATTGGATTGTGTATACGACTAAGAATATTCTCCCACAATTAAATCTAAGCCACACATAATCTTTTATTTTATAAAGAATCAAAATTTATGCACCCCAATTCCAATATAGAGCACACTTTGGATTGTGTATATGACTAAGACTATTCTCCCACAATTAAATCTGAGCCCCATCCATAATCTTTTATTTAATAAAGAATCAAAATTCATGCACCCTAATTCTAATCTAGACCATGCCTATTGGCATAATTATATGTGATGACAAATGTTAAGAAAATTAATTAAGTTGTATCAACAAGATGCTTTGGGGTTAGTCCCAAAGTGTCTTTACCGAGCTAGGAGAGTGCTAGGTCTACTAGTCCATTGATGATCTTTCATGGACGTATGGATGGCTTGGGACATGTACTAGTTTTTGACAAAAAATTTGATCTTGATTTCCCTTGTCTTGGGAGTCCCTGAAAATCTAATCCATCTCATCATTATTGGCATTCATGAATAAAATATATTTGGAAAATGTTGAAAATATACTAAGTTGCACGAAACGGGGAAACGGGTACGAGTTTCCGAAACGGGAAGCGATACGAAACGCGACCTCCCCAAATTTTGGAAACGGGGAAACGCGAATATATATATATATATATATATATTGAAAATATTTATATATATATATATATATATATATATATTGAAAATATTTAAATATATATATATTGAAAATATTTAAATATATATATATATATATATATATATATATATATATATATATATATATATATATATATGTGCAATCATAAAGCATAAATGATACATTATAATCTATTACACTTAAACATTAAGATTTAATTTACATCACATTTACTCATGAATGATCACATAATGAAAATAAAAATATCGGAATATCCAAAAGCAACTATATATCCAAATCTCAAAATCAGCCTTTATTTATATTAATATATGAGGCTGCAAGTACAATAAAGACTATAAGGCTGCAAGAGAGAGATCCAAATCAGGATTTTCTGCATCCACATCCCATTCTTTAGAAGGGCCACTGTTGTATTGGGAGTCTCCTCCTACATAGTCGAACGACCTTAGTGCTCTTGATTAAATACACGTTTCATACCCTAGTGCCCTACATGATCTTGATTATTGGGAGTTTCCCCTGCATAGAGGGCTTAGTTCTCTTGTTTAAATACAAGTTCCATACCCTAGTACATGATAAAATCTAATGGAAACATTGCAATCCCTCCAATCCTGAAATCCTGAAAAACAAATAAGTCTGCTGGATTTTGAGTGAGATCTAAAATTCTACATTCTCCATATGAAATCCAATGAGGGTGAAACCACTCTCAAACATCCTGAGTCATTTCATGGTAATGTTAAAAATTTAAGTAAAAGGATGAAAATGGAAAATAAAGGAGAATATCACTTTTACTTTAAGAATTTAACATTACCATGAACTGCATATCCCTCAAACTTCCTGATGAACTGCATATCAACACTAGGGCAAAAATTCACTTTTATAACTTTAAACACGCATCTAGAAGCAACAAGAAGTCACTAACATACCCTAAAAGTAAATTAAAAAACAAATTTAAAAAAAAAAAATTAAAAAAACACAAGTTAATGAGGAAACATGGGTCGTACGGCCCTGAAACGTGTTTCCGGTCGTATTGGCCACGTTTCCGTTTCGGGAAACGTGGTAGTACAGCGAGAAACGCATTTCACGGCCGTACCAAACGTGTTTCCGCGTTTCGTACCCGTTTCCGTACGGAAACGGACCTCTATACCACGTTTCCTGCAACATAGAAAATATATTATTTGTGATGTCAACCTTAGGTAAGAAAATTCAACAAGATGCTTTGCGGTTAGTCCAAAAGTGTCTTTACCTAGCTAGGCGAGTGCTAGGTCTACTAGTCCATTGGCGATCCTTCATGGACGTATGGATGGGTTAGTTAGGTTAAATGCTTGACCCTGTATGGAGTGCCAACATAGGGCACTTACCCAAAAGGTGGTTATACTATTTGACATTATGACCAACCCGTTGGGGGAGTTGGTCGCTTGATTGGGAGATGTGTCTACATAGGAGGAGAGCGTTAGGCACTCAGAGGAGGGCTCTTAGCCCTAAGAGCATGGGACCATGTGACATGGAGGAGTTGGTCGCTTGATTGGGAGAGGTGTCTACATAGGAGGAGAGCCTTAGGCACTCAGAGGAGGGCTCTTAGCCCTAAGAGCATGGGACCATGTGACATGCACCTTGGAGATTCGACACTTGACTTGAGGATGCTTGACAAGTTGACATGACAAGCATACTTCATGGTGGTTGGTTGTGGACTTGGACACATATGTTGAGGAGAAGGCTTGGAGCATAGTAACCACCTTGGTACACATGTTGAAGAGTGTTGGGCACAAAATAACATGTGCACATAGCTATAAGAGGGATCCCTTGCATGAGGAAAAACTTGGGTGGTGAACCACCATGGAAGAGGGAGCATTGTGCTAGCAACATGTGGGAGAGCACACCATCTTGGGGAATGGGTATTGAGCTCAAGGAGAGTCATGCTTGGAGGGCACAACACCTTGGGTATACGAACTTTGCTATCCACTTTGTACAATTTGTTCATTTGCTTCAGCTATTGTTTGAGGTATTGCTGCTACAATAGTCTTGTCTATGCTTCCATCCCATGCTTTATCTTCTTTGAGTTCAATATCCCTACTCATTATCACCTTCTTTGTGACTCGATTATACAATTTGTATGCCTTGGACTGATCATTGTACCCAATAAAGATGCATTTTTCATTTTTGTCATTTAGGTTCCTTCTCAACTTCTTGCACATGAGCATATGCCACATAACCAAATATTTGTGGTGTGCTATACCAACTCATATCTGTCTATGCTTATGAAACTTTATTCTTCACACTTGTAGTGGGAGATCTATTCAAAACATAAATAGATTAAGCTACTGCTTCTCCCCAAAAATCGTTTAAGTGTTTTGTTGTCAACATGCCTCTAAACATATTCGTGATGATTTTGTTTTTATTCTTAGCTACACCATTTTGTTGAGGAGTATATCTTGTTGAAAATTGTCTTTTGATTCCATGTAGTTTGCAAAAATCATGAAAATCATTTGAATCATACCCACCTCCTTTGTTTGATCTTAACACTTTAATTTGATGACCACTTTGCTTCTCTACCAATGCCTTGAATTGTCTGAACTTGTCAAATGTTTTGGATTCCTTTGCAAGGAAGTACACCCAAGTTTTTCCATCATAATCATCTATGAAAGTCAAGTAGTAATAACTTACTTCCTCCTAGTGACTAGGTCTACCTTGGAGCACACAATTTGTATGAACCAACCGAAGTTTTTCTATCATAATCATCTACGAAAATCAAGAAGTAATAGCTTACTTCCTCCCAGTGACTAGGTCTACCTTGGACCACACAAATTTGTATGAACCAACTGTAAAAATTTCTGTTTTCCCACCCCGGTTTTCAGTTTCTCCTTATTTCTCCCATGTAGTTAAATGTCCATTTCCATAACCATACATTTAACAGACTGAAAAAAATAAATATTGCTGAAAACACAAATTCTGGAAATTTTTCAGAATGCTGGAAATTGCAGAATTAAAAATCAGCAATTAAAAACAGCCATTAAAACACATTAAAACACTGATATTTTTGGTCAACTTGACCCTGGAAAAACCCCCTACAACTCTTGGGGAAAACCAGTTTGAGAGCTCTTCTTTATTTCTGAAAATTGTCTTTTTACAGTGAGAATTATTCAGCAAAAAATCAGCAAGCAAATTTACAACTTATCTCATTTCCCGTGCCTCACAGCAATCTGGAAATTACAGCAAACAGGACAGCAATAAATGCTGTACGACCTCCGTTTTGTGTGCAGAAAAATCAGCAAACTGCTCCTCGATTTTTGTGCAAAAATCTGCCTTTCACTATGTGCTGAATCAGCTGTACAAATCTGCTCAACTGCTGCCTTGGAATGTGTGCCAAGCTGCTGTCTCCTTCTCCTTCCTGCTCAGAAATCTCTCTTGCTCTCTTGCTCTCCTTCTCCCAATCTGCTCATGAAAGAATGAATGACCTTTTCCTCCTTTAATATAACTCCAAGTGACTTTTGGGTGATTCAAGTGACTTTTGGGTGATCTCTAAATCCAATGGCTGAAATAGATTTAGATCAATGGTTGAGATTAAATGCTCATTTAAATCTCACTTTCTATTTTTTAATTCACCCCACTTTAATAAAGACCCACTTAGTCATTTATTTTCAAAGTCACTTTTCCTTTCTAATTTTTCATTGACTTTATAAAAGTCACTTTAAAATTAGACTTAATAACTTTATCACTTAAAGTCACTTTTAAATTAGATTTAACTTTATAAAATTATAAAGTCACTTTAGGAGAAAAATTAAATTCTTTTGGACACTTTTCCCTAGGCCAAAGATCAAAGCCTAAGGGAACCACCTGTCCTCCGGTACCAAATTTCAACACTCCCTCTTACCGAGGAAGGTGTTCCTCACCACACCCATCTTGTCTCTGAAGTAGACATGCTTGCCCCGTGGTAAGGCTTTGGTAAGGATATCTGCAACCTGCTCATCAGTGGAAATATACTCAAGCTTCACAGCTCCCTTCTGAACATAGTCTCTGATGAAATGATATCTGATCCCGATATGCTTTGACCTGTCATGAAATACTGGATTCTCTGTGAGTTTAATGCAACTCTGATTATCATAGTAAATCACTGAAGGTCTCAACGGCTGACCAAATAAGCCAAACAACATCTTGCGAAGCCAGATGGCCTCACAACTAGCTAGACTGGCTGCCATATACTCTGCTTCCGCTGAACTCAGTGCTACTGACTGCTGCTTCCGGCTGAACCATGACACTACTGCTGAACCCAACCCAAAACAACACCCTGAAGTGCTCTTCCTATCAGAAGCACAACCTGCCCAATCAGAATCAGTGTATCCTGCCAATCTCACTCCATCTCCCTGCCTGTAGTCCAGACCATAATCCACTGTCCCCTGCAAGTACCGCAAAATGTGTTTTGCAGCCACCCAGTGAACCTTCCTAGGCTCACACATAAACTGACTCATCGTGTTGACTGCAAAACAGATATCTGGTCTAGTGTTGACCAAATACATCAAGGAACCAATCAGCTGCCTGTACAATGTGGGATCCACCAACTCAGAATCCGAAGCATGAAGCTTCTTCCAGTTGGTGATCATCGGTGTCGACATGGGTCTACAATCCTCCATGTGGAATCTGCTAAGGATGTCCACAATATACTTCCCCTGCCCCAGGAAGAAATGCCCCTCCTCCTGCCACACCTCCAAACCCAAAAAGTAATGCATCAAGCCGATGTCCTTCATCTCAAACTCCGCCGCAAGATCTCTCTTGCAGTGCTCTATGAGTCTCTCTGCACCTGTAATGATCAAGTCATCCACATACAGCACCAGAATGAGAGGCTCCTCACCAATCACAATAAAGTAAAGGTTCGGATCTGCCTCACTCTTTGTGAAACCCATCCCCTGCAAGTATGCATCTATCCTGGAGTACCAAGCTCTGGGAGCTTGCTTCAGGCCATAAAGGGCCTTCTTCAATCTGCACACATGGGACTCCTTCCCATGCACCTCAAAGCCCTGTGGCTGCTCAATGTACACCTCCTCCTGTATGAAGCCATTGAGAAATGCGGTCTTCACATCCATCTGGTGGATCTTCCAACCCATCTTTGCTGCTATCGATATAATGGAGCGGATCGAAGTATATCGAGCCACGGGAGCGAAGGTCTCCTCATAATCAACTCCCTCTACCTGGGAGAACCCTCTAGCCACAAACCTCGCTTTAAATTTCTCAATGCTGCCATCTGCAACATGCTTTACCTTGTAAAGCCATCTGGAAGTAACCACGGATTTGCCCTCAGGCCTCGGCACCACCTCCCAAACATCATTCTTCATGATAGAAGAATACTCCTCCTGCATGGCCTCTCTCCAGACCTGCTGGCTAGCTGCCTCCTCATAGCTAGAAGGCTCAGAGTCAAGGATGCTGGTAACCATCGCCATATAGCTACAGAACCTCTCAGGTGGTCTACTCTCTCTGACCGGCCTCTTCGGCTCAGCAACAGATGTGGCATCTCTCAAGGTGTCCTGAAGCCACTTGGGCTTCCTCTTCCCTGAGCATGCTTCTCCCATAGGAGAATGCAACTCCTCCTCCTCATCACCATCAGTAGCCTGAACTCCTGACTGTCTGTCTGCTGTCCTCCTGCCTGCACCTGAACCTGTAGAAGCTGAGGTACCGTGTGAACTGTCCATCAGTGGACTCCCTAGTGAACTGCTCTGCATGCTGCCCGGAGCACCACCCCTCTGGCTCAGCGAGCCACTGCTCACTGATGGACCTGACATTCTCATAGATGTACCTCCAGATCCTCCTGATCCCTGCCCACTGGATCCCTGCGACTGACTCAACTGCTGCTGAGGGTCTGGCTGATCCAGATACTCTAACTCCCGTGACCTCCTAAAGGCCCTGTCCTCCTCGAACTTCACATCCCGTCTGACAACAACTCTCCTCTGTGCAGGAATGTAAATCCGAAAGGCCTTTGAGGTCTCACTGTAGCCCACAAAGATACCCTTCTCTGCGGTGGGCTCTAGTTTGGTCCTCTTCTCCTTGGGTATATAGGAGTATGTAATGCATCCAAAGATATGAAGATGACCAAGATCAGGCTTCTTCCCAGAGAAAGCCTCCTCCGGAGTCATGTGCCCCAAGGCACGATGCGGACTCCTGTTCTGCAAGTAAACAGCTATGTTGCAGGCCTCTGCCCACAAGAATAATGGCAACCCCTGATCATGTAACATAGCTTTGGCAGCCTCTATGATGGATCTGTTCTTCCTCTCCGCAACCCCGTTCTGCTGGGGGTTGTAAGGAACAGTGAACTCCCTCCTAATGCCTGCCTCCGCACAATAATCAACAAACTCTCCAAGGGTGTACTCTCCTCCATTGTCCGACCTCAGGGACTTGATCTTTCGACCTGTCTGAGTCTCCACAAGAGCTCTGAACTCCTGAAACCGCTTGAAGACCTCACTCTTGGTCTTCAAAAAATAAATCCAGGTCCTCCTGGAGTGATCATCAATGAATAAAACATAGTACTCATATCCACTCAAGGAAACATGAGACATCCGACCGCTCACATCGGAATGAATCAAATCAAGTATCCCCGTCGCTCTGCTGTCACTGCTGGGAAAAGGGGATTTGGCAAACTTGCCCATCGCACAACCTCTGCAAGTATCAAAGTGATCAGTACTGAAATCTGGCACACCTGTAGTGATCTCCCGCAATGTCCTCAAGGCTCCATGATACATATGTCCCATCCTGCGGTGCCAAATCTCACACAGCTCAGAACTGCTAGCTCTGCTGTCGGTACTACTGCTCAATGCCAAAAGGGGCTGAAATGCAAACTTGTACACTTTTGCATGGCGTACACCTATCACTCTAGCTGAATCAGCTGGAGCGCCCCTGGGATACATCAACACCTGTCCTCCCCTGAACAGTACCTCATATCCTCTGTCCTCCAAAGCTGAGACGGATATGAGGTTCTTCCTCATCCCTGGCACATAAAGAACCTCTGACACTTTCAAGGGAGGTTTGGACTCCCTCTGAAATGTCACTGTCCCCACCCCGACTGCTCTAACAACTCTGTCATCACCGAGTACTACCTCAATATCAATACCACTCTCTGAAAGCTCTGAGAAGTACTCACGGACTCCTGTCATGTGACGTGAAGCCCCACTGTCCACATACCAAATACCTGTAGATGCTCCGCTAATCGAGGGAAAAGCATGCTCCCTCTGAACCTGTGTGGCAGGTGATCCTGCACTAGAGGACTCACATGTAGTGAACGCAAACTCTCGGTCAAAACGACCAGCAAAGTCCTCAATCTCTGCTGAAGCTGCCACGTCCTGGTTCTTCCCCTTCTTCTTCTTCTTCTCCGGACACACAACTGCATAGTGTCCCATCTTTTGACAATTCCAACACTTCACCTTGGAATAGTCCTTCTGTGAGTTCCCCGGTTTACCTTTACCTTTGCCTTTGCCCCCACCACTGCTTGTGGAAGCCTGCTTCTTCCCTTTGCCTTTCTTGCCTCCTGCCACCAGTGCTACATCCTCATCCTGCTCAACTGGCTTGGCTGCCCCAAGCTGTCCTTTCCTGATCTCTGTCTGAATACAATCATCCCAAAACCTCTCCCATGTGGGAAGGGTCTCACGTGCACAAACCCCATCAGCAAAGTTCAACCATGAACGGGGGAGGCCATTCACTGCAATACGCACCAACTCAGTGGATGGAATGGCCTCTCCAATCGCTGCCAACTCATCTCTCACATTGGTAATCTTTGTGAGATATCCAGCTGCACTATCATTACCCATCTTAATGTTCTTCAGCTTCTCCTTCAGGACCATCTTCCGGTTCTCATTGGTACTCTGGTAGAGATTGGACAATGCTGTCCACATCTCATGGGCATTGCTCTTTCCTCTCACATGAGGAATGCAATGGTCTTTGATTCCGTCTAGAATCAACCTCTTACCCTTATTGTTCTTCTTTTTATACTCAGCCAACTGAGTAACATCAGTGGGCACAACAACAGGGTTCTGTGCGGTATGCACCATGATATCCCAGACTTCTGCCTCTTCAAAGATACTCTGCATTCTCTCCTTCCAAACGCTGTAATTTATATGCCCATCCAGCCTATCCTCCACCCTCAATCCCAATGACATCCTGCTGTCCTAAAACTGAAAAATAGCACTGTTGTAGTAAAGATAAAACTGCTGTTTATGAAAAAATCAGCTTGCTGGAATTTTCTGAGTGAAAAATCAGCAACTGTAATTTTTCCTTTTGCTGTCCCAAATTGCCCTTCAGCACTCAAGCTCTGATACCATGTAAAAATTTCTGTTTTCCCACCCCGGTTTTCAGTTTCTCCTTATTTCTCCCATGTAGTTAAATGCCCATTCCCATAACCATACATTTAACAGACTGAAAAAAATAAATATTGCTGAAAACACAAATTCTGGAAATTTTTCAGAATGCTGGAAATTGCAGAATTAAAAATCAGCAATTAAAAACAGCCATTAAAACACATTAAAACACTGATATTTTTGGTCAACTTGACCCTGGAAAAACCCCCTACAACTCTTGGGGAAAACCAGTTTGAGAGCTCTTCTTTATTTCTGAAAATTGTCTTTTTACAGTGAGAATTATTCAGCAAAAAATCAGCAAGCAAATTTACAACTTATCTCCTTTCCCGTGCCTCACAGCAATCTGGAAATTACAGCAAACAGGACAGCAATAAATGCTGTACGACCTCCGTTTTGTGTGCAGAAAAATCAGAAAACTGCTCCTCGATTTTTGTGCAAAAATCTGCCTTTCACTATGTGCTGAATCAGCTGTACAAATCTGCTCAACTGCTGCCTTGGAATGTGTGCCAAGCTGCTGTCTCCTTCTCCTTCCTGCTCAGAAATCTCTCTTGCTCTCTTGCTCTCCTTCTCCCAATCTGCTCATGAAAGAATGAATGACCTTTTCCTCCTTTAATATAACTCCAAGTGACTTTTGGGTGATTCAAGTGACTTTTGGGTGATCTCTAAATCCAATGGCTGAAATAGATTTAGATCAATGGTTGAGATTAAATGCTCATTTAAATCTCACTTTCTATTTTTTAATTCACCCCACTTTAATAAAGACCCACTTAGTCATTTATTTTCAAAGTCACTTTTCCTTTCTAATTTTTCATTGACTTTATAAAAGTCACTTTAAAATTAGACTTAATAACTTTATCACTTAAAGTCACTTTTAAATTAGATTTAACTTTATAAAATTATAAAGTCACTTTAGGAGAAAAATTAAATTCTTTTGGACACTTTTCCCTAGGCCAAAGATCAAAGCCTAAGGGAACCACCTGTCCTCCGGTACCAAATTTCAACACCAACTCTAGTAGCGCCTTTGCTCTATAAGACATTATTTTAGGGAAACTATCCCTATGTTGCTTTTCTAGAATACAATTTTCACATGAACTAGTTCCCTCTTGAATGGGAGCCAAACCTTCAACCATCTTGTTTTGTTGCATAGTTTTAGGCCACCAAAATGTAGATGACTAAATCTAAAATGCCATGACCAAAATTCACCCAAACATGTGGCCTTTTCGGCAAATGAGTCATTTGGTCTAAACATATTTCATGGAAGATGATACATCCTATTCTTTGTCATAGTCACTCTAACTTCCAAACATGTTGCCTTTTCTTCACATTGAGTTATTTGGTCTAAACATATTTCATGGCAAGATGATACATACTATTCTTTGTCATATTCACTCTAACATCCTATTCTTTGTCATATGTGTCATATTCACTCTAGCAGGGAGTTGCACTAGGAAGCTTGGCATATATAAAAGATTCATTTTGCATTATACCCTTTTTGGGTAAGTTGGCTGACACTAATGAGGTTATGTTGCAAACATGGGGCATGGTACACATTTGTTATGTGCCTTTTCTAACCTTGTTTGGTCAATATGTTGACCATTCTTTTCCCATAAAGTTTAGAATATTGTCCGACCCCAGCTTGACTTCAGTCTTTATTGAATCGCCCATATTTGCAATTAAGTTTCTGTTTCCTGTCATATGATTTCTACATCCACTATCTATAAGCCAAATGTCATTAAGAGTCTCTTAGCGGCATTACAATTAAGGAATAAATGCGTGAATAATTTGCATCTTGTCTATTAAGGTTAACCTTTTTCTACCTACATGCATGTGCATAATTGCCTACATTTTTGCAAGAAAAACACTTCACTATGTATTTATCATACCTTTAATTTGGATGTAAGCTTCTGTTGCTGTTTCTGCTTGAGGTATGAGAATTTTAATTTGATCTCCTTCCTTGTTTTGAAGTGTATCTCTCTAGTCATTCTTCAATTACTCTTTCCCTTGTCTCTTGGCATTGATCTTCCTTTACCTCTTGATATAGAAACTTGAGATTTGAATGCATTCTCTAAAGAGGAATCATCATTTATGTTTAATTTGGATTTATGGGATAATAACGATCAGTTACTCTTTCCCTTGTCTCTCCCTTGTCTCTTGGCATGGATCCGCCTAACTTGAGATTTGAATGCATTTTCTAAAGAGGAGTCATCATTTCTGTTTAATTTGAATTGATGGGATAATAATGATCCCAACAACTGATTTACTAATAGCTGTGTCAAGCCCTTGGACTTCTTAGGCAAGGTTTTAAGGACCTTCTACCACTTTCTAATCTGGTATTTCTTCACCATTCATTCTTCGTTGATTTACAGTGTTCTTGACTTGGGTAATGTACTGGTTTATTGACTCCCGACTCCTTCATCTTCAAAATTCTCAAAATTCCTCCATAATATCCACAACTTGATTTTCTTTACTTTAGAAAACCTTGATAATTGGTTTCTAAAATGTCCCCAGCTTTCTTTGATAACTGTGTTGCTAAGATTGTGGAAAAAATACTTTTATCCAAGTTGTTTTGGATGAGATGTAGTGCCTCTGTATCCTTCTTTCTATTATCTCTCTGAGTTGATTTTTTTGAGCTTTTGACAAGGCTTGCTTGGCTACCTTCTCAGTTGGTTCCGGATAACCATGAACTACAATATCTAAGACATCCTTGGAACATAATAATGTCTTCATCTAGATTGATAAAATTCATTATTTTCCCCTATGAAAATGGGAATGTGGCTGTACAAGGCTACTACTTGAATCCATATTTCTCCTCTTTTTTTACCAATAGGATTAGGGTTTGAAGGGTCCGACGGGCAAGGTTTTGAGAATGGGAATATGTGGTTGTAGAAGACTACTGCTTGAAGCCATATTTCTCCTTTGTTTCCCAATAGGATTAGGGCTTGAAGGGTCCTATGGGCAAGGGTTTGAGAATGGGAATATGTGGTTGTAGAAGACTATTGCTTGAAGCCATATTTCTCCTTTCCTATTTTTGCAATAGGATTACGGCTTGAAGGGTCCTATCCTATGGACAAGGGTTTGAGAATGAGAATATGTGGCTGTACAAGACTATTGCCTGAAGCCATATTTCTCCTATCCTACGGCTTGAAGGGTCCTATCCTATGGACAAGAGTTTGAGAATGAGAATATGTGGCTGTACAAGACAATTGCTTGAAGCCATATTTCTTCTTTCCTATTTTTTCAACCGGATTAGGGCTTGAAGGGTCTTGTGGAAAAGGGTTTGCCTTATGCTATAGCTCTTTGATATACTGGCAGGTTCCAATAGTAGTATTGAGCTCAATATCTCAGAGCTCTAAGTAAGGATGATCAATTGTACGCTTGGTTGTACTATTCAATTACCCTGGTTCTTGGTGACACTATAGTAGTCAGTTAGTCAAGCAGTTGATTTAGGGTTGGTTTCAGGATACCTATAGGACTTCCGATATACTCGTGTATATGGAATGAGAGACTCGAGTGTATATGGAAGTGAGATTTCTTGTACAGGTGTTGTCTGATGTGATATTAAGGGATTGATGTGATATTAAGGGATACATGCAGGGGTTACAGAGGTTTCTAACAAAGTGAAACCATGTGTAGTTTTCTTTCTCGACCACAATTTTACATGCTTAATGTGATAGATCATTGTTGTTCTTTATAGACATCAGAGCACATCTCTAGCTTGGAAAATTTTCAAAAAATTGCAGAGGAAAAACTAATTTTTGCATTAGGCTATGAAGTGGAATCTAAACCTTGAATCAATATAACAAAATTCCTTTAGGGGAAGAAGAAATACGTATTTCACAAAATCAAGTTGTTGAACCCTACTACTCATTTAGATTAGGGCTTGCGTACCTTGCTATACACATTATAATTGAATCACTTGTTAACCTCATTGGCAATTTTTGGCCTCTTTAAGTCGTAGCCTTTTTGAGCAACAGAGAAAAGTAAACTTCAAGAATGGGTTCCTCCTGCAAGTAATGGTGGCGACCGTTCTTCCTGCGTGATGAAATTTAGGCAGATTCAATAGCAGTAACTACTCTCCCTAATAGAGGCTATGGTTTACAACGATGAATGATGGCTTCTATGCAACGCGTCCCAACTTCTTTAGCGTGTTTTGAAACCCTCGATGATTATACTCCCTAACCTCTTTCTCTAAACCTCTGCTCCATACCAAAGTAATGGATGGAAGCAACAAATTACCTATATCTACAGCTGTTATCAACTCAAGAAAAAACACACTTAATTCACCCCGAGAGAGCTGCGGCTCATAAACTTTGATTCACATAATTCCTTCCACTAAGGAGATATAAATGCACAAAATTTTTCTGGAGAATTCTTCCATAAGGATCTATATAAAAATAGATAAAGATGACTTCCTGAGCTTTCTGCAACAGAAGGATCTCTATTGATCTAACAAAGAGTCTTCTAGAACTATCTCCAACTAGTGGGAGTAATAACATTCTAATGATGGTTTCAAGCTTTGGCAGTGATGAATTTGTCTCTGATCCTAGACAATTTTAGCTTATGATCAACCCCAATTTTTCTATGGCCCAAAATATGCTTCAAGACTTTCTCAATATGAGGTAGATGTGTAATTCTTTCCATGTTCAACCTGGAGTTGACATGTTTCATTTAAAAAAAAAAAAAAAAAATTTACTATAATTAAAAAAAAATATTATATTTGGTTAGTTTTAATTAAAAAAAATTAATATTATATTTGGTTAGTTTTAATCAAAAACATTATAAGACATTAATATCTCACTTTCACTGTGTTTGCTATCTGAAGTTGACATGTGGTATTTAAAAAAATATTTCACTATTAGACATAAATAAAGTATTTATATTCCGATCTCCATATTAAGCAACATAATTTTATAGCAATTCTCTTTTAGATAGAAAAAGATAAAGTAATTGAAAATATGAGAAAGATGTGTAATTTTTTTTACTTTTTAAAAATATGTCAATGTAGGCCTTACATACAATATTTGAATATAGATTTCACTAAAATATTTCAATATTAACTTCATATATATATCTATGTCCTTCTATATATATATATATATATATGTAATGTAAATCCATCTCAACTCTGATCTATGAAGTGCCGAGTGGCATCAAAGTTCTTGAGGTGCAAACCTTTTTTTCAAATTTTATTTTGCACTCTAAAGGAGGTTTGCACTTCAAAAGATTTGATCTCTCTTGACACTTGATAGTTCCATGCTACTATTAGGATAGATCTTCGTTGGGTTCCAACAATTTACATGCAACAACTAAGCATTCAGATTTCTAGGCTTCGAACCATTTGCTCTCTCTTCACACTTGATAGTTCCATGTTAGGATAGATCTCCGTTGGGCTCCAACAATTTACATGCAACAACTAAGCATTGAGATTTCTAGGCTCTGAACCAGGTACCAGTTACCAATATGGCATGCCCTGAGTTTCATCGATATTGTTTGTGTACATGCTGGCGTCACTTGGCGACAGGCAGGAGAGACAGGCAGGAGAGAAGACGAGAAAAAAATTAAATAAACCTCAGAGAATGCAATTATTCTTTTTATGGGTGCGTTTTAACAACTTTGTGGGCCTATTTTGTATGCTATATTAATAATAATTTGTTTCAATACAAATACAGTTTAATACAATCAAGGTGAAAAAAATTAAATAAACCTCAGAGAATGCAATAATTCTTTTTATGGGTGCGTTTTAAGTTTTTAACAACTTTGTGGGCCTATTCTGTATGCTATATTAATAATAATCTGTTTCAATACAAATACAGTTTAATACAATCAAGGATACATTGACTGTACTGAACTTGAACTGGAGCAATTTATTAAACCGAAATGAATTTTCGGCACTTTTCTTACCTGCACTTGCAGCTTGACCAAATCTGGTAACTATGATTGCAATCAAGGATACATTGACTGTACTGAACTTGAACTGGAGCAATTTATTAAACTGAAATGAATTTTTGCCACTTTTCTTTACCTGAACTTGCAGCTTGACAAAATTTGGTAAGTATGATTGCAATGGTGGAAGGTTGGGCAAATTTGGTAAACTATGGTTGCAATGGTGGAAAATGTCCATTCAATACTTTGAAAATCATACTTTTGCTTCAAAGTTTGTCTGCTACTGCTCTCTAACTGCATGTCTTAATGATAGTTGTATTTTCTTTTGTTTGAGGCATAGTTTTAAAAACTGGAATCAGGTTTTGAACCAATCCTTCTACCTCACTAGGATTGAATCGGATTTGAAAAAATATATAAAATAATTAATTTTTAATGAAAAAAATAATTTTATGATTTCAAACCATGATTCCAAACCATTAGAAACAATATAAGGGTGAATATATCAAAATGGCACCGAATGCAATACATATCAACAACAAAATCCATAATCAATGAAGTTTTATATGGTCTATAGAGTCCAAAAACAATGCTGTACTCTATTAGCCTATTACAAATCACTAACAAACATGATAACTTATCAAATTCATCACTAATTCCCCACTATTAATCACTAATTCACCACTACTAGAATCAGGATCATCAACAACAACTTCATAAACATCATTTGTCCCGAAGTCTTTAGACTTGGATTCCTCAACCTTGGTATATAAAAGATTAAGATGCCTAACCAATGATTTTGGTTTGAGTGAAGGGTTCAAACTTCATCTCCTCAACCTTATAATATGGTTGAAAAAACTTAACATGTCTGTGGAGAGTGAAGGGTTCATCTCCTCAACCGCATGATATAGTAGAAAAGGCTTAACATGTCTGTGGAGAGCAAAGGGTTCATTTCCTTAACTTTATAATATGGTAGAAAAGGCTTAACATGTCTAACCAATTATTTTGGTTTGAGTGAAGGGTACATTTTTGTTAAGGCCATGGCAAAGGAGTTCAACAATCAATGCCACCAACATCAAGCTACATAAAAGACTTCATGCTTTGATTAAATGCCAATCCCATACCCTCATGCAGGATAGAATTTAATGAAAATGTTGCAATCCTACCAATCCTAAAATTTTGTGAGATATGAAATTGTGTTTTTTCCATATGAAGTTTGATAAGGTGGGAAGCACTTTCAAATAACTTGAGTTCAACAATCAATGCCACCAACACCAACATCAAGGTACATAAAAGACTTTATGCTTTGATTAAATGTCAATCCCATACCCTCGTGCATGATAGAATTTAATGAAAATGTTGCAATCCTAAAATTTGTGTGGGATATGAAAGTGTGCTTTTTCCCTATGAAGTTTGATAAGGTGGGAACCACTTTCAAATAACCTGGATGTTTGAAACAATTAATGATAATGTTAAAAATTTAGAAGTAACCTTTAACAAAAACACAAGTAACCCTGTCGATCGAGAGATGGAGTCGGGGGTTTCAGATTGGGATCCTTTGCAGTTTTGGGGTTATTTAGGTTCTTGAAGCACAAAATTATTTTCAGCTATCGTAATGGTACCTCGTGGCATTTGCTAGCCCGTACGCCTCTGCTGTTACCTTTTTCGCTGTCGAAAAACTGTCGCGGTTAATACCTCCTCTTCGCTGTCTTAGCCTTTCCTTCCCCTTCCAGTTTATACAGCGACAGGCCCCCCAACACTCTGAAGGCAGCTGGTGCGGTTTTTTAGTGACAGTTATGGAGGACTTAGTTGATTATTTAGTGGACTCTTTGGAGGGGGTCTCTATTTGGACACATCCTCATTCAAACCTGGCAGGCGTCTTCTCCTTTAGCTATGAACTTTCTGATGTCGTCAAAGCATTGCCATCAATCTCGGGATCCAAGAGCTCGGTTATTACCCTCTCGGAGGTCAGCCCTACCCTGCCAGAGCTCACGGCACAACCTTTGTCACCTTCTACTCTCCAGTTTGTGGAACATCCTCTGAACCCAAGCAGTGAAACCCTATTGGCAGGCCTTGCCCCTTTTCCTCCCCATAGTATTCAAAACCAGCCTGGCTAACCAGTTACCAGTCTAATTGGCCGGTTAGGAGGCCCACCGATTGGAACCGGTCAAAAAAACCCGGTCAGACACCTTGTTTGGCCAAAAATTGGAGCGCTAACCGGTCCTAACCGGCTGGTTTAGGACAAAACCGGCCGGTTTGTGGTCAAACGACCGGTTTTGTCCTAAACCGACCGGTTTATTGCCAAGGCAAGTATAACCCCCACAAAATGCATTTTTGTGAGTTTTGAAGCTGTTTTGAGGGAAATTTGGGGTTGTTTTCCTCTAAAAATAGTCCCTCCAACAAAAACATGCCTACCCTCTCATTTTCCTGACACATTTCAACCCTAACAATGTTGGCAATTAAAGGTATTGTTAAATTCTTAAAGTAAAAGTGACATTTCCTTTAATTTTCATTTTCATCCTTTTACTTAAATTTTTAACATTACCATGAAATGACTTAGGATGTTTGAGAGTGTTTTCGACCTCATTGGATTTCATATGGAGAAACTAGAATTTTAGATTTCACTCAAATTCAGCAGACTTAATGGTTTTCAGGATTTCATGGTTTGGGAGTAAACAATAAATGCAATCGGAGCTCCAAATGATGAGCAAAACTCCTGATCTGGATCCCATTGTGTTGGACGATATTGATCCAACATCAGAATGGGTGGAGGAGACTGAAGAACCTATGTTTGACGCTGATTTTGATATCGACATGGCTTTAGCGGGGGATGAAGCAGATTATGTGGCGGCATCAGAACCAGGATCAGTAGTGGCATCAAGGAAAGGCAAAGAACCAATGGAAGACACTAGTCATGCAGGTCGACAAACTTGTGCTTCCATTAGGTCCACTTCCTATTGTTATTGGTGGCATTGATACTGAGATTGCAGATCAGGCTGAGGCATCCTCAGACTTTGAACTAGATGATGTCTATGTAGCTCCTGATGATGATCTTGTGCCTAGTAGTGGCGATGAACTTGATGATTGATCATGTGTACACTATAGACTCGTAGTAGGCCAATGGCCTCATAGCTTGCAACATTGTTTTTGGACTTTATAGGCCATTTAGAGCCTCATTGCTTATGTATTTTGCTATTTTGTCGATGATATTTTTCCGGGGAAAATAGAGTTCGTAATTTCTATTAAAAAGAAGATAATAGAGATTACATGTTGTAGATGCCAAAGCATATGCAGTAGTGTGGTAAAAAACCACTTACAATAACCAATACTTCTGGGAAGTATGCAGATACAGCCCTCAGACAGGGCCTCCAGAAACAGGGTATGTAAACCCCAACAGGAGTAAACTCCTACTCTAACAAACTAATAAAAACAGTAAATAGACGAAAGATCAAAAACCCTCAAAACAGGGCAGCAAGAAGAATGGATCGTAAACCCCAACAGGAGGATACCCCAACCCATCTCAAGCCAAAATAAACAGAAAAATAACAATGGCATCTGGAGAAAGTGCAGAAAGTTCGAAATGACCGCCAAGACAAAGAGGAGAGGCACGAAATGGGAAGGGGCAGCCAAGGTAGCCACACCCCCCACCCCCTCAACTCTCCTGCTGTGAAGAAGCCAGAGGAAGATGCCGCCATATTCCAGAGAAGCCATAAGAAAACCAACCAGATACAGCCATTGAAGAGACGGCACGAATCGGTGCAGAAACAGACTCCACACCACAGATCCCTCAACGCTTCCAATGACTGTCCAGGTAAGCCATCGAAAAACCAAAAAAAGAAACCCACTGCTCAGCAAGGAAGCCCATCAGGGCCCAACTAGAGCAGAGGCGTTTCTGGTCCGGGGGCAGAGGCGGCTGGGGCAGCCACCTCGCCCCCACTAGGCCAAGCAAGCCCCCGCCCCCGCAACCAAGGTTCAGCACAGACTAGTAGGGTCCTTCAAACCGAGAGGCCGGAGAGAGCCGAAATCCGCCGAAGCCCAGAAGAGAAAGAAGAAAATCCGCCGCCGCCCAAAAACAAAACACGAAACCGGAGCTCTGCTTATATATAAGTAGGGCGGACACACCAAACCGGGGACAGCAGACAAAGATCAGAGCCGCGAAGTGGAGAAGAGAACCGCCTGAGTGAAAGGTAGCAGAGGCCGAAAAAACAGTCCGCACCACCGGCTACCGGAACCGTTAACAGCAACCCCCCAGACGCAGCAACCCCCAGCAGAGGTGAGTCACCAAGCGATGGGCGACGGAAGCCCCACTTGGGGCAAGCCCAGCCGCCGCAGGCGCAAGCAGCAGAACCAGGGCCGACAAGAAACCCTAGCTCCCCAGCGACCGAAACTCACTCGTTCCTGATATTTCCACTCTTCCCTTTCTTGACCAATGCCTAGTGTGAGTGTGATCTTATGAAGCAAGTTTCTTTTGTCGATGATATGTATTGCACTCGATGCCATTTTGATAAATTCACCTTTACATGGTATATAAATGAACAAACTTTGCATATTGTGTCTATATTGGCTTGGAATCATGGTTTTAAATCTTAAAAATAGTTTTGTTTCATGAAAAGTTAATTATTTAATGTATTTTTCTAAAACCGGTTCATTAGGTGGACCAGTCCGGTCACCGGTTCCGGTTTTAAAAACTATGTTCCTCCCTCGGCTGGCTCTCGTGTCCCCTCGGCTACTCAATCCTGTAAACCAATTTATGCTGCAGACCATCAATCCTCGTTGCCACTTGCCACTCGCCAGTCTGGTAACCTCACCGAGATTTCTTCCTTAACTGGCGTCTTCACCTCGGTGCCTATCTCGGATTCTCCTATCACTGGGACACTTCCCCCTTCGACCGACCCACAACAACCCTCATATGATGATAGGACCAGGGCATCTAAAAAAAGAAGTGTTTGAAACCTAAGGCCTATGAGGTTTTCCTTAGGTTAACCGAGGACACACAATTGTGTGACTCCATGGACACAGCAGATCGGGTCTTGGTGGGCCACGTCAGGGGATGCAACTACAGCGCGTCAAGGCTGAAGCAATGGGCAACTGAGGTATGGGGTCATCACCTGACTGATCCTCCATTTGTGCAAACTTTTGTTAAGGGATGGTTTGCCCTACGCTTTGCCAGGGTTGAACATACAAACTGGGTGCTTTCAACCATCTGGCATATAGAACAAGCATTGGTGCTCCTCTGTAGATGGACTCCCCTTTTTGACCCTGCATGAGAGCAACTTGAAGTTGGCCCCCTCTGGGTCCATCTTCGCAGGTTACCATTACAATTCTAGTCTGAGGATGTCTTTAGACGCATTGGGAATGCACTTGGCACTTATTTAGAACATGACAAATCCTACCTCACTGCAAGGAAGATGGCCTGCGTTAGGGTCCTGGTACATTTGGATACCACTGATAGATTATAGGAGTTTATCACTATACAATGGAGGAATTCCTCTCGGTAACAGATGTTGGATTATGAAGGAGTTCCCTTCAGATGCAGAAGATGCCATAAGGGTCAGCACCTATATCGGGATTTCCCTCTTAATGGCAAGGCTAGTACAGGGGATTCAGGAAGGGCGATCCCACCAAAGTCACCACAGAAGCAGGGGGAACAACCCCTAGAGCTGACTCAGAGGTACAAGCGGATCCTGTTTCAGTAAAGAAGACCCCCATGCAAGTGACCCTGAAGAAGTGTGACAGACCACTTATTTGGCCACCCTCTCCTCCTCTCACAAGGGCTAGGGCGGCTGTCGAGGCTATGGATGCTTCGAGTAAGAACTCTCCTTGTGCTAATCTTTCTCATTTGCTCTCTATTGCCAATTGTAATGTTTTTTCTGCCTCTGGCATTGTTCATGGCTCAGTTAGACTGTCTTTGCCCCCCATCTCTTTGACCTGCCCCCTTAGCCCCCCCCTATCTACTCTCTCTACCACTCCCCCTTCATTTCCGGACCCCCCTGATCACTCCTGCACTTGAGTCTGGGCCTCCCTCCCTGAGATATCAGACCCGATCTAAGGCAAAAAGACAGGCTTTGGACCACATTGGATTAGACCTGATTACCTTCCCTTTCCCCCCTAAACTCCCTCGGGGTCGACCCTCGTCTTTCTCCAAAGCACAAAGCCTAGCTGGAGACGAGATTGCTACTGGCAAACAAGCAACCATTCATGGGGCACTTAGAGCGCAGATCCCCCTGAAGGAGCCCCCCCATGAAGATAGTCTCCTTCAATTGCAGAGGGCTAGCTAGGCCCGAAAAAAAATTAGCACTTCGAAGAATGATTGCCGCAGAACTAGTAGATGTCATTTTTTTACAAGAAACATTAGGAACAGCTGAAGCCATTTCTCACCTACTTGAATCGATGCTCCTCGGTTGGATATTTCTTGGCCTTGATGCTAATGGAAGATCTGGTGGAATTGCCTTGGGCTACAATTCACGCACCATAAACCTCCGCAACAGTTGGGGTGGATTTGGGCATATTGGGGCGGATTTGTTCATAGCTGATGGAATGGAGATTCGGTTTTATAAAGTCTATGGGTCGTGCCATCATCGGCATGAATATTGTGATTACTTCTTGAGCTCTGAGCTACCTCAAAAGGAATACCTTATAATGGGAGGTGATTTAAATTTCTCCTTAGGCCATTCTGAATCACGGGGTCACCAAGCACAGAGGGACCCCCTATTTGACTATTTTGAGAATGCCTTGGAATCACACAACTTGATTGATATCCCCTCTGCAAAGCTGTATCCCACCTAGAGGAATAATAGGATTGGGGATGACAGTCTAGCTCGAAGACTTAATCGATCCCCGATCAAGGAAAGACTACTTGACCATGGTCCTAATCATAGACAATGGGTGGGATCGAGAGGCATCTCTAATCATTTCCCAATATATATGGAAATCTGTGGAGGGCAGGGAAAACCCAAGGGTCCTTTTAAGTTTTTCTCTGCGTGGTTAAAGGATGCTTCCTATATACGCATGGTCAAAGATTTTTGTAAGACAAATCCCCTAGCTGCTGGAGGGAACATAGCTAAAGGTTTTGCTCACAATCTTACCGAGCTGAAGAGGATTTCCAAAATATGGGCACATAACAAAAGGGTCAAGGATGATCAAACCCTGAGAAAGGCAAAAAGTGAAATAGCAGAATTTGAAAATGATTTGGGTGGGGTATATAGAACACAAGGAAAGAATCTCATCTTGCTATGCAGCTAGAGGGAAAATCTTAAAGGACCGTGAAGAAGCTTGGAGGCTGAGGAGTAGGGCGATCTGGCTGCAAGAGGGTGATGATAACACAAAATTTTATCACAAATATGCAAATGGGAGGAAAGCAATAAATACCATCTGGCAGCTCTCGGATGATCAAGGCCTCACTGTAAACACTTTCCCTCAGTTGGCATCATTGGCATCCTCTCATTTCAAAAAGATTTACAGAGCTCCCCCCGATATCAACCTTGCTGAAATAATACAAGTGGCTTAGCTCTTTCTACGCTTAGTGGAACAGAAGGATGCCAGGGAACTGACTATAGAAGTCACTCTAGGGGAATTGGAAGCCACTCTCAAGTGGTTCAAGAAAGATAAGAGCCCTGGGTCGGATGGTTGGTCGACAGAGTTCTATCTAGCTTTCTTTGAGATTGAGGATTCCAGAAATAACGGCAAAATGCATGCTCCTTTCATCTCAACCTTCATTGTGCTCATCCCCAAGACTGATAATTCGACAACCTTTGACGACTACAGACCGATTTCTTTGTGCAACTGCATTTATAAGATCATGGCTAAATTTATAGCCAATTGACTGAGGCCCATCTTATCCAAACACATATCTCTAGAGCAATTTGCCTTCCTACAAGATCGCCGGATACATGAGGCTGTTGGGAACAGCTCAGGAGGTATTGCACTCTCTGCATGTCAAGGAAATCAAAGGTATGATTCTTAAGGTTGATCTCATTAAGGCATTTGATAGAGTTTGCTGGTTGTACTTAAGAATGCTGTTAAACCACCTGGGGTTTCCTTTTGTTTTCATTAAATGGATTATGAGTTGCATCACTAACATACCATTCAGTGTTCTGGTTAACGAAAGCGCTTCTCCTTTCTTTCATTCTGAAAGAGGTCTCCGCTAGGGCTGCCCTCTGTCACCATTACTTTTTCTCCTCATTATGGAAGGGCTCAGTAGACTAGTCAAAGAAGAATTCAGAAGGGGCAGACTGCAAGGCATAAAAATCACAGATGAATGCATCTTGACACATTTGTTATTTGTGGACATGTCTTGATATTCCTCAATGGTGGCATTGGGGACTTGACGAACATGAAAGATACTTTCTCTTTATTCACATCGGCTACCAGAATGACTATAAACTGCACCAAGTCTACTCTGACAGTGGTCAGATGCTCCCAACATTAGATTCACTATGCTCTTCAAAGATTTTGGTTCTCCCTCCTGAGACTGGAGGAGGGTCTCAAATATCTGGGATCACGCTGAAGCCCTTGGGATACGAAATAACAGACTGGACTTGGCTTATTGCAAATATGGAAAAGCGACTCAACATCTAGTATTATAAATATCTATCCAAGGTTGGCAGACTTATTCTCATTAAAAATGCATTGGAGGCTACTCCGGTCTATTAGATGTCCCTGGCATGGATTCCCAGGGGCATCCTCTCCAGGATACATGCCTTATCCTGTAGATTCCTTTGGAAGGGTAGACAGACAAGAATTTTTTTTGTATGGGTCAAGTGGGAAGCTCTAAACTTACCAAAGAAATGGGGTGGCTGGGGCATTAAGAAGCTGGAGGATTTCTCCTCCGCACTGGCAGCAAAACTTGGTTGGCAGCTCATTACAAGTGACGGACTAGCTAAGACTGCCTCAAAGGCTCTCCATGAGGATATTGATCATATGGAAGGCTGTAATCAAGTCTTTGGACTCCATCAAAGCAGGCATTACTTGGAAAATACAATCTGGATCGGCTGTGAGGATTGGGCTAGATCCATGGATTGGTTGTGGGAATGCTCACAGGCTACCAATTGAGCTCACAAACCATCTCAATGCAGCGAACATCACTCACATTTGTCACATTGCAGACTTTGAGCATACCATTTTATTTCAGCAAGCATGGAAATCGGCCCACAGTCTGAACATCCCTCATTGGTGGTCTCAGATCTGGAATGATTATATCGAGGCCCTTACAGAAGCACACATCTGAATAAGTGAGGGCGAAGATGAGGTAATCTGGGCACTTTCGAAGACCGGGAGATACTCACCTAAGGAAGGCTACCTTGTGTTGGCCGAAGCTCGCCGACCTCAAGCCATCGAGTCATGGTGGAAGAACCTTTGGAAGCTCAAAGCACCTCCCAAATGTAGACTCCTTATGTGGACAATATTAAAAAATAAAATCCCCACAAGAGAACCTTCTCAAGCGTTCTCAATATGGTCCATATTAGTGTTCTCTATAAATGTTGCAATGAATCGGTGTCTCACCTTTTTATAGAGTGTACAGTTGCACAAGAACTATGGCAGTCTATTCTAACATCGGCGGCACCACAGTGCAGGTGGACGGAGCATCTATCATAGAGGCATGGTCCGATTGGTGGACTTTTGCTATTCCAACCAAGCTTAGGAATCTACCACTCCTCGTTAGTTGGGCACTTTGGATCGCGAGGAACAAGCTCACATTCCAGAACGTCGTCCCGCATTGGCCCTCCATTGCTGCCTGTGTTTTGACCGACTTTGCCCTCATTCCGAATGACATTGAACCCTATCGACCCCGCATTATAGTACCGGAGACCATTAATCACCGGATACCTTGGGCCTATTTTGATGGCTCCACCCAAGAGGGAGGATGTGGCAGAGGCGCCATACTATATATTTCTGTTTCCCACCTATACAACATACAAATGGGATTAGGGAGGGGAACAAACAACTTTGCTGAATTAACCACCGCAAAATTTATCATTCAATTCGCTTTGGATAAACATTGTAGAGATCTACAATTATTTGGGGATTCTAAAGTTGTATGTGACTGGCTAAACAAAACTACAAGATGCTCTGCATTTTCATTGAGACATATTCTGGATGAGGCTCTGCGACTTATCTCTTTTTTTTACTCTTTTACATGCCATCATATTTACAGGGAATGGAACACAGCTGCCGACAGATTATCCAAAGAGGCTGCGGACAGGCCTCCAGGCACTTGGTTAATACAGGAACAGAGGGATGGCGCTCACTATCAGTACTACCATCGGCCATATATGGATATCGCTGTATAGTTTCGGCTTATTGGGAGCCATGACATATTTACATGTTTTTTGTTAGTTACTCCATCTGTAAATATACATGTTTTTAATTAGAGCTGATCAGCACTCTCAAAGTGCTGGACTATTATCTGGTAAATTATTATGCAGTATATCACCTGACATTGATGCCTCCCTGCGTGGACATAAGGCTTCAAATTTTGAACAGTTATATTCCTGAACCTTTATTTTTGGACAGGCAGCGCCTTTCTTACAGCATATGCATCGTGCATTTACAACATGTAATTTTCTTTCTTAATGAAAATTACGATTTTTCCAAGGGGAAAAAAAGTAACCTTTAACTTCAAGAATTTAACATTATTATCGATTGCCAGCATTGATAGGGTTCATTTAGGTTTTTATTGTTTAGGTTTAGGGCTTAGGAGGAGGGTTGGTTTTACAGCCAAGGGAAGCTGTTTTAGGAGGGAAACAACCCCTTGTTTCTTCCAAATCCACCTGAAAAACTGCCATTGTGGGTCCTAGACTCCTCCCAAACATGCATGATTTGACTAGCCTAGTTTGGAGCGAAACTGGCCAGTTCAAAATGGTTGGTACCGTTTAGGTACCAAACCTTTTGGAAGGTAACCAACCCGTAGTTTCTTCAAAAACCACCTGGAAAACTGCCATTGTGGGTCCCAGACTCCTCTCACAAATATGAGATCTGACTGGCTTGGTTTGGAACAAAACCGGCTTGTTCAGACCAATTGGAACCGATCTGATACTACTAGTCCCCAAACCGGATTTTTCTACTGGGTCATTGGCTGAAGTTTGCTGACTTGCTGGTTTGATCCCACAAATGTGAGATCTGACCAGCTCAGTTTGGAGCAAACCGGCTGGTTCAGACCAGTTGGCACCGATCTGATACTACAGGGTCATTGGCTGAAGTTTGCTGACTGGCTGATTTGATCCCACAAATGTGAGATCTGACTCGCTTGGTTTGTTGAAGCAAAACCAGCTGGTTCGGACCAGTTGGCACCGATTGGATACTACTGGTCCCAAACCGGAATTTTCTACTGGGTCATTAGCTGAAGTTTGCTGACTGGCAGGTTTGACCACTTACTGTTCAAACCGGCCAGTTTTTTAAACTATGGGCCGAAGTTATTTTTTCCTCTTTCCTTTTTGCGTTTTCCTTATTTTAGAAGGATCTATCACAGCAGAGTGTCTTAGATGGACTAGGAATGAATCCTAGATGGTCCCCTCAGTTATTCTATGATGGACCCAGATCTAGCATGGTTTTAGGCAGATATGCAGGAGAGCGAATTGTTACAGCATCACAGGGTAAAATAGCTCATGTAGCCTTTCAGAAAATGTTGTAGTCACTTGATAAATCTCTTTCCGTTATGTAGGTTATCATTCTTTAAACATAGATATTTTCTCCATGTGCGGGGGGCTCTCAAGCTTTGTTGATTACTAATTGAATCCAGTTTTGTTCTCAACAAATGTTTATGACCATGATTTTCACACAGCCAATACAAATTAGTTTCAAACATTTGCTCTACTAGAACTATCTTTTATCAGACTAATCAATGTACATATTTTTATCAAAAGGGATTCGTAATTACCAATATATTCGTAGGCCCTGACTTTGCACATGCAGGATATTTAGACTAGTTGCAAATTTTTTCTTGCATAAATATTTTTGTGAAGATACAATTTCTGTCGGAATGTGAATGTATTTATAAATTAATCATAGGTTGCCAGTGCTCCTGACATTTGTTGAATTTACAGGAATTTTGGAGGAAGAGAAAAGCCGACTTTTACACTGTGTGGTAGTAGGTGGTGGTCCAACTGGTGTTGAGTTCAGTGGTGAACTAAGCGACTTTATCAAAAGAGATGTATATTATAGATATGCTCATGTTAAAAACTACATTCATGTCACATTAATAGAGGTACAAACCCGAGATTCACTGGCTCTTAGGGAGTCGATATATATTGTTTTTATATCTAATCATCAGTGTCAATGAGTGTTTATTTAGTTGTAAAATTTGGTACATAGGGTGTTTATTCATTGCTTACATGATTATTTCCCTTCCACAAGCCTGATTGAACATCTACGCAGGAGATAACAAAAATTTGCTTCTTGCATGAACAGGCAAATGAAATTTTATCATCTTTCGATGTGGGGCTAAGGGAGTACGCTGCTAGACATTTAACCAAGGTAAGAAGAATCTCCTTACATTCTGAGATGCTTTATATGAGATGTAGACCAGTTGATTTGTGTGGGTAATTGAAGACCATGAGGTGTAGACCAGTGGATTTGTCTGGGTTTTAGTCCCCATCGAAAACAATGAGGTGTTTTCGATGTAGTTCAGTTGGTTTGTGTGAGTTTTAGTCCATCGAAAACCATGAGGTGTAGACTAGTTGGTCTGTGTGGCTAGTTGAAGATTATGAAGTATAGATTAGTTGGTTTGTGTTGGGTTCAGTCCCCATCACTTCTCAAGTTCATGTTCAAATCACATGGAAGGAGTTGACGGTGGAAACCAATCGTGGGGTTACACTGTCTCAAGGGTTGTCCAGGTTTCACTGAGTCCCCATAATCCTGGGGACAACATCCTCTTGTTTAGGAGATCATTCTTCTATCTAACAAGTGGGTTGGTCCCAACCTAGCCTCAGTGTAGTATATATATAATACCAGGAGAGGAGCTAGATCACATATCTTCAGTGATGCTCAATTTTGCATGATATGCTTGTGTTCAGACACACACCAGGCTTTCCACACAGAATGTCATAAATTCCCTGCCCATAATGGATGCAAGAATTTGGTAATGGCAGTGTAGGGTCGTATGGCCTTTGGGGGTTAAATTAGTCCAGAGTCTCCATTTAACCATATTGACAGAGAATCAGACTGAAACATTGGTTAGAGGTGATATGCTTTTGTCCATATCTGAATTATGTATTAATAACGTTGGCTTTTGGCTGTGGTTTATTGACTTTGCAGGCAGGAGTTCGTCTTGTGCGTGGGGTTGTCAAGGATGTTCAACCCGAGAAACTAATACTTACGGATGGAAGTGAAGTTCCCTATGGCTTGCTAGTCTGGTCTACAGGCGTTGGTGCCTCTCCATTTATAAAATCCCTCAATTTTCCAAAATCTCCAGGTGGAAGGTATTCTCCTGTCCAAATAAATAAATGTTCTTTGTAAATGTGAAGTGGGCAATTTCATTTCTTTATCATGTGTTTGATTTGTAGTTCTCGGAGGTCTGTAACTATGGGTATTTATCAATTGGCATTACCTAAAATACAGGGTAGGTGTGGACGAATGGTTACGAGTTCCTTCGACAGAAGATGTTTTTGCCATTGGCGATTGTGCAGGTTTTGTGGAAAGCACTGGCAAGCCTACACTTCCAGCTTTGGCTCAGGTCACCTTTCACATCAGCTTTTATCTCAGTGTTGTTTAGAACATTTTCCTTGTACATTCTTTTCGCGCCTAATCTGGAATGAAGTATTCAGTATTTATTTTTCCATTCAATTCAAAGTCTTGAATACATCTTGCAAAGGTCAAGCATGCTTTTTTAACTGATCTTTAGGCCATGATTATTTTATTTGATTTTCGATCCCTTTTCTCACACGCTGATTGATTTCCCCTAGTAAATATGCTGCAATAAGTCACACTAACGATCTACTTTTTGAGAAATCCTTCGAGTGTCGCATTGATTACATTATTTTTTAATGTGTGTGCTGTCTCTAATACTATTTCAGCACTGTAGAGCCTTGTAAGAGGCGTACTTGAGCCTAAGACAGCTACTGTAAAGTCTCCGGTTTCTCAGAACTTCATTAGTATCTGAGAATCATTAATAAAAATAAGAAGCATTGTGCATGTGTATCGAGCTGTGGCACTTTCTATATCGTAATGTCCATTCCATAGGGTATGTAGCCCTGTATGGTCTAAATCCATGGCCTTAACTGTTAAATATTTATAAAATGATGTTTCTGAACCGTTTTATGAAATTATGATCATCTTTCTTATATATAAATCTCTATGGTTGTGATTCATAAGTTTGACGTCATTTTATGACGTCTTCTTCCCTTTTTACGATTTCGCTTAAATGTTCTGCTCGCTTTGTCTTAGCAAGCGATTATGGAGTTTCACCTTTGAACCCTATTGTTTATGACCCTAGTCTGAGGAATACATGTGTTGGAATTCGCTACCCCAAATCAACAACATGCACACCAAATCAGTTGACTATGTAACAAAATCTTTTCACTTTTAACCACATCAGTCACCTGCAACCTGTTTGTATACCTCTCGCACCAATACTCTTGTTCTAGTACTGGGTGGGTTCAACCAAGATATAGGACCTACCGAATATTACTGGACAATATAAGAGCATCGTTTTTCCATACTTTATAAGCTGATAAACACTCGACCTTCAGGTTTATGCGTGCTGTGCCTTGATCTATTTCTTGTTTAAAATTGATGTTCCAAGTTTCAAACTTAAATGATATACTTTGTAATGACAGGTTGCAGAGAGAGAGGGCAAGTATTTGGCCGAGCTTATGAATCAGCTTGCAAAAATGGGCGGGGGGAAGGCAGGAAGTTCTTCAGACAAAGACTTTGGTAAACAGTTTGTTTACAAGCACTTTGGAAGTATGGCATCTGTCGGACGCTACAAAGCATTAGTTGACCTTCGCCAGAGCAAGGTAAGGCATGGTTCACTTTTGTCCCGTTTATAATCTTCCGTTAGGATCACAACACAGGAAAAACAATAAAATGTCGGGTGTCATTGAGTTCCTTCATATTTTCTTGCTAATGTGTCATGATTGTTTGCAGGAGGCAAAAGGTGTATCAATGGCAGGTTTCGTAAGCTGGATAATGTGGCGGTCAGCTTATCTAACACGTGTGCTGAGTTGGAGGAATAGGGTTTATGTGGCAGTGAACTGGGCTACAACGTTTGTGTTTGGTCGTGACATTACGCGTATCTAGTCCTTCAAGTGGGTTTCTGAGATTGTTGTAGAACTGCAGAGGTTTTCTGGCGAAGGCAATATTTTCTTCATTATTTATGCTTATTGTTCATTATTTTTTCGCCTCGCAACTTAGGGTTGGAATTTTCCACATTACAAATTAGGGACGCAGTCAGTTATATTCTGTAGAAGTTTTATAAGTACTCTTTAGTTGCTTTTTATGAACAAAAAAAATTCACCTCTGGACCTTATCCTTGTTTGAGGAATACTGGAGGTAGCAAAAGAAAAGAAAATAATATATAACGTATCAGAGCTGAGATACGTTTATACCTTCTACAATAGGGTGCAAGTTTTGATGCCGCTGTTTCAGGCTTTATTTTGTAAAAATTTATTCAGAAAATATGCCTCTTGAATTTCTATTGCGGGTACAGGCAACTTCTTTTTGGTCAGTTTATGGGTGCCTGTGATTTAAAGCTTATTTCTGAATATATCATCTCTTATGAAAGATGCTCTATTGCAGAGAGCGATATCACTATTCAAAAGCTCTCACGGATAGAATAGAATGGAATAACTTGCTTTATATGTCCAAAAAGCCAAGAAATGAATTTGAGAAGTTGCAGCACGGAAAGCCTAGAGAGTACAATCTTCAAGCCCGATGATCAAATTGCTGTTTAATGAAAAGGCATGAGATTTAAATTGAATATTTGCTGCCTTAGTGAAACTAGATATGGGTTCTCCTTTTCATTCACGGACAATACCTTGAAAGCGGCATTTGTATCCTGTTTGAGCAGCCCACTCGAGCCTGAGCCTTGAACAAAGCACATAATGTCTCCAACATGAAATCTCGCCTGTGAAGAAAACAACAGGCCGAATTAACTATCGCCATTGTAGCCCTCAATACAGGGTATTCATGTTTGAAGTTGTTTCGTATCATGCAAGTTGTCGTTCGCAATAGTACACCTGATAGAATTCTTAACATCCTGTCATTGGTATTTGATCCCAGTTCAATCTTTTGATTCCAAGTGAGATGAGGGATCTAGCAATAAATTTAATCCTTGCAGTACAAAAGTAACTTTAATAGAGAATACACAGTGCAGAGCTCTGCAATAGGAAATGCCCCTAAAGAGGGTATTTACCTTCTGGGAGAGGTTTACAAAACATGGATCCTGAGTAATGGCCTGGTGAGCGTGTAAATGTTTCCCAGCATTCCCAAAGTGTAAATATTGGAAATGACCCTCGAGGGACTGTTTACCTTTCGGAGAACGATTCCAAAATATGGCAATCACTGATAAATGCCTGGGAAACGTTCACCGTCATTTTCTTAAAGTTGAGACTCTGAAATGTCGGAATTCAGTTATTTTGTAAAAATGTGCTAGCATTTTTAAACATCTTTTTGCTTTTTAAAAATATGTGGGGGCAGGCTAACAATGGCATAAGAACATGTGAAAACAAAATGCGTTCAACCCCAACGCTGATTTCGGATTTCATAAAAAACAGGAAAACGTTTGTGTGTTTTGAGACCTGTACAGTATGGGAAGATTTAGTGGTCTGGTTTAAAAGGGTGTATTGGATCAATGAATCCTTTTCTACGGGCAGCAAATTAATGTTGACAACTTAGTTTTCTTTGATCTCGTGTTTGGTATAAAGTTCTTAAAACAAGTGCAACAATAAACATCTTTAAGTGCAACCATAAACATCTTTTGTAAGCATCTTTTGTAATCATAGGGGGATTTTGATTTTTATGTCTTTATTTGTTAAGCCGAGAGGCGCATTCTACAACCGAGTATGATGTTGTTGAGTCTACAGTGTCATTCTACAACCCAATATGAAGTTGTTGAGCCTACAGACTCATTCTACAACCCACCCAATATGATGTGCAAGGATGTCAGTCCATCATCAAATTGAATTGAAATTTCGCTCATGTCCATCAAAATAAAAATGATGAAAAATCTATATATATATATATATATATACAAAACATTTAAATAATATCGGTGCAGAGTCTTCATTTGTTGAGCCGAGAGGTTCATTCTACAACCGAGTAGGATATTGTTGAGCCATATGATGTCATTCTACAACCGAGCATGATGTTGAGCCGTATGATGTTGTTGAGCCTACAGGGTCATTCTACAACCCAGTATGATGTATAATGTTGTCCGTCTGTCATCAAATTGAATTGAAATTTTGCTCATGTCCACCAAAATAAAAATGATGAAAAATCTAAAATTAAATAACTATACAAAACATTTAAATAATATCGGTTCATAAAAATATTTACATGTGCAGAAATTAGATCACCTCGTTCGTAGATCTGTATTTAAAATAGATTTATGCTGGTTATTTTAATACATCAAGGATGGGTAAATGACAATGCTTATTGGTGCCAAAGTAGTAGCTTTAGCTCTTAAGATAGGCTACAATGAAATGGACAAGTCTACCAAGGCAGAGGAATTGTTGGAGCGACCATTTTTTTGTCGGAATCCGGGCCAAACAATTTCAACAAATTTTGTAGAAGCAGTGTTTAAATCATGTTTTTGAAAGCGACAATGGATTGAGCACCATCAAAAACCTTTGAGACACCTAAAATCTTGAAATTTAACAACTTTAACCTGGATCTACAAAAATCCCTGCTGGAATTTATCAAAATATTGTCAAAATTTCCATAACTTTAAGGGAAAAACGCAGTTTACTTGGACTACGGCCAATGAAATTAGTTCCAATAAGAGAACGGCCAATGAAATTAGTTCCAATAAGAATGGACCAACGTTTTACCCAGCGAAAACTTGTGTTTATTTGTTGAATCTCAATGTTCATTTCTTTATGTTTGAATGGGCCAATCCTTTTTAGAAACTTTTAGGACCATCGAAGTCCTTACACCTTTTGATTCGTATTATTTCAGTGAACCTTTTAGGACCATCGAAGTCCTTACACCTTTTGATTCTTATTATCTCTGTGACTATAAAACAAGTTCGCGTTGCACACGGCATACCTGCCAAAAATAGCTTGTATATTAACTTGGATTGAAATAATAAGCGAAGTCGATTGACCAAGTTCAAAAGAAGCATAGGACACATGACTAACAAAGTATTAGTTTCCAGTTTGACCATACATTGCTAGTCTTCCGCTCGGCTGCTTCTTAGACTGGAACTTCATTAGTCCAGTCAATAAATCCAAAGATCCTGCACTTGTGGAAAGCTCAGCACCTGCACCATTTGCAGAGCAAGATGGAGGGCCAGCTAATAGCATAAAAGCAAATCACAGAAGACACAAGACTGCAATGGTAGCTCTCCAAATCTTGTAGAACAACACGAGGTAAACAGTCAGGCTATGGAAAAGCATAATTCGCTGGTAGAATGTTGCTCAATAGGTGATACATTATCTCATATGACTCACTTTTCCCTCGAAGATACACATTAATATTTATATAAATTATCATCTAATAGTAATTTAAGACAGTTTAATTTCGCCTCCCTTAAGGTTTGATAATTCACTGTTTCCATTATACCAAGGTTGCTAACTCTATTCAGAACTATAGTTATACATCTCTATTCTTGCCAACTCCAGGATATAATGTAGTTAACCAACGTTGTATCAATTCTTCGCAGCAAATAATGAAATAAATAACAAAGTTCATTTTTATGTAAAGAATATGATATGCAGTGTCATAAACATTGCGTTCATTCTTATGTTGAGAATGAGAAACCTTGAGACCAGTGCATATGACATATTGTTAAGCTGGTCTGTGTTATTAAGTTGCCCATATCTCACTTCGAATATCTAGTTTTTTATAATTGGTATAACCGGAACTCTAATACAAAATTCAGTTTTGTATAATTGGTATAACTGGAACTCCAATACATAATTTTGGTTGCATATAAGGTTTGGGAGGTATAATGGCCCAACAATCAAGTTTACACCAATTTGTTGGCCAAGAAGAGTGTTCTTTTATGTATTCAAGCATGCATATCCAGAAATAAAAAAAATCAAAAAAATAGCTCCTCATATTTATCCAAGGCCATAAAAATTATGAAATCCCTTGTTTACTCTATGTCATCTAGTTCGTAGATCTGTATTTAAAATAGATTTATGCTGGTTATTTTAATACATCAAGGATGGGTAAATGACAATGCTTATTGGTGCCAAAGTAGTAGCTTTAGCTCTTAAGATAGGCTACAATGAAATGGACAAATCTACCAAGGCAAAGGAATTGTTGGAGCGGCCATTTTTTTGTCGGAATTCGGGCCAAACAATTTCAACAAATTTTGTAGAAGCAGTGTTTAAATCATGTTTTTGAAAGCGACAATGGATTGAGCACCATCAAAAACCTTTGGGACACCTAAAATCTTGAAATTTAACAACTTTAACCTGGATTTACAAAAATCCCTGTTGGAATTTATCAAAATATTGTCAAAATTTCCATAACTTTCAGGGAAAAAAGCAGTTTACTTGGACTACGGCCAATGAAATTAGTTCCAATAAGAGAACGGCCAATGAAATTAGTTCCAATAAGAATGGACCAGCGTTTTACCCAGCGAAAACTTGTGTTTATTTGTTGAATCTTAATGTTCATTTCTTTATGTTTGAATGGGCCAATCCTTTTTAGAAACTTTTAGGACCATCGAAGTCCTTACACCTTTTGATTCGTATTATCTCAGTGAACCTTTTAGGACCATCGAAGTCCTTACACCTTTTGATTCTTATTATCTCTGTGACTATAAAACAAGTTCGCGTTGCACACGACATACCTGCCGAAAATAGCTTGTATATTAACTTGGATTGAAATAATAAGCGAAGTCGATTGATTAAGTTCAAAAGAAGCATAGGACACATGACTAACAAAGTATTAGTTTCCAGTTTGACCATACATTGTTAGTCTTCCGCTCGGCTGCTTCTTAGACTGGAACTTCATTATTCCAGTGAATAAATCCAAAGATCCTGCACTTGTGGAAAGCTCAGCACCTGCACCATTTGCAGAGCAAGATGGAGGGCCAACTAATAGCATAAAAGCAAATCACAGAAGACACAAGACTGCAATGGTAGCTCTCCAAATCTTGTAGAACAACACGAGGTAAACAATCAGGCTATGGAAAAGCAGAATTTGCTGGCAGAATGTTGCTCAATAGGTGATACATTATCTCATATGACTCACTTTCCCCTCGAAGATACACATTAGTATTTATATAAATTATCATCTAATAGTAATTTAAGACAGTTTAATTTTGCCTCCCCTAAGGTTTGATAATTCACTGTTTCCATTATACCAAAGTTGCTAACTCTATTCAGAACTATAGTTATACATCTCTATTCTTGCCAACTCCAGGATATAATGTAGTTAACCAACGTTGTATCAATTCTTCGCGGCAAATAACGAAATAAATAACAAAGTTCATTTTTATGTAAAGAATATGATATGCAGTGTCATAGACATTGCGTTCATTCTTATGTTGAGAATGAGAAACCTTGATACCAGTGCATATGACATATTGTTACGCTGGTCTGTGTTATTAAGTTGCCCATATCTCACTTTGAATATCTAGTTTTTTATAATTGGTATAACCGGAACTCTAATACAAAATTCAGTTTTGTATAATTGGTACAACTGGAACTCTAATACATAATTTTGGTTGCATATAAGGTTTGGGAGGTATAATGGCCCAACAATCAAGTTTACACCAATTTGTTGGCCAAGAAGAGTGTTCTTTTATGTATTCAAGCATGCATATCCAGAAAAAAAAATAAAAAAAAAAATAAATAAATAGCTCCTCATATTTATCCAATGCCATAAAAATTATGAAATCCCTTGTTTACTCTATGTCATCTAGTTATAAAACAAGATTCCTTGAGTAAAATATATAAAAATTAAAACAATCAATTCCAAATGCAACAATGTGAAAAATACCTTTGAGAACAGTGGAGTTTTCTAATACATTCTCATGAATAGCCGTGGATGTTTATTCCAAAATGAACCGTGGATGTTTATTCTAAGGTACAAAATGTTTGACGCATTCATCGAACTTTCTAATATATTCCTATGATTAACAGTGGACACTAAGGGTTTTTTTAAATAGTACTTGCATAGAATTTTTATTCTAGAATAATTAATTACAGTTCAACATATCAACATAGTTGGGCATATACACAATTTGTTTACCAAAAGCATACAACAAACATTTCAACCATTTAGTTTATATGTGAACATAGGAATTGGACATGGTAGGACTTACTTGCCCATTATTGCAGAAGAACAAAGAATTATGCAAGAACTTCAAAACAAATGATAATGTAGAAGAATACCATCGATGGAGCAACGAAAGCCATATAAAATAAGTACGCATTCACTCATGCAAATAGGACTGCATTTGGAGCAAAAGAGAATCTCCAAATGAAGCAATGGGAATGGGAAACTATATAAAATGTTATACATCAATGATGACGAATTGAAATTTTGACGTAAGAAAAACCACTCTAAATGGCAGAAGCATCTGGAAGTGGACTACTAGCACAAAATTGAATCATGGGTTTTCTTTCAGAAAGCACCAACTATTTAACTATTTTCCTAAAAGCAAAAAACAAACCACCAATTGATTTATCCTTCCTCAACTTAAAAGATAAAGAGAAAAAAAGAAACCACCCATTCATTTATCCTTCGTTCTCATGGGTTTTCTTTCAGCGAGCACCAACTATTTTCTTGAAAGAAAAAAAGAAACCACCCATTGATTTATCCTTCCTCTGCTTATTCTCTCCCTCATCTCGAGCCTGCACAAACACAAATCATCATGAAGCACATTTTGTGCAAATTATCATGAAGCACATTACAGATGAGCCTGCACAAACACAAATTATCATGAAGCACCTTACAGATTAATAGTAATTCAGAATTTGTTTGACTTTGTGTCAGGTCTTCGGTCTGTCTTGTTGCCAGAACCTTTCTAATAAGTCTGCAAGTCTGGGATGTGTCTTGCTGCCAGTACCTCCAACCTTCAGTTAAGGTTCGAAAAGAAATATAACATTCTATTATATATATATATATATATATATATATATATATATAGAATTCTTGTGAAACATATGTGAAATAGAGGAAGAGTGAACTGGATTCACCTTTTAAGTCTTGTGAAATGGAAAAGGAAAATGCAAACCTATGAGTTTGTCACCAACAAATCTACTCAATGCTGAAAAGAAGGCTTGAACCTCCAACCTTTAATTAAGGTTCTAAAAGAAATATAGCATTCTATTGTATATAGATATAAAAAATTTAGAAATATAACATTCTATTATATATATATATATATATAAACAATTTAGAAGAGACACATAAATGAACTGGATTCTTGTGAAACATATGTGAAATGGAGGAAGAGATGCATTAAATGGAGCGCATACACACCTGTATTTCAATAAAGTGAAATGGAGTCTTGTAAAAGACAAGTGAACCACAATTGCGTTCAGGCTGCAAGGCCTACATTCCATCTAAAAAAGGAGTTTCCCCCTTCCCGTGCCACCACATAGGTGTTGTGCACAATCGCCCTCCCCTGCTTCTGTCTTAGGAGAATCGTTTATAAGCACTTCTATCTTAGGTCCACACAGAACCATTTCAAAAAATAAACCAACTTCAAGTATGGCCACCACTGCCCCCACCACCATAATGCCTACCCTACATGCAGTCGTCGTGACCGTTCCCAGCGTGACCGTTCTCCCCTCAAACTGATAAATGACCCCATTTCCAAGCGTGATTGTTCTCCCTCGCCCTACTTAACTTGAGCAAATTGATAAATGACCCCATTTCCCAGCACGAGCGTTCTCCCTGCTATGGGCATGGGTAGCGTAAAAAGGGGTAGCATCCATCAAAACTTCTGCATCATCCATCAAATCACAAATGGTTAATAGAAAATAAATTTTCCTATATCTCACACCTCTCACACCTCTGGGACAACGATCTTGCGGGACAGGTTGACCAATTACTCTATGGCTTTCGCTGATAAAAGATTTTGAATTGCACCTTAGGCACCTACAAAGTCCCTGGATGTCCCAAAATTCCATGTTTACTTCTGCGATTTTCAGTCCATTGATTCCAATACATTGTTCCGGACATTGCCTCCATGCCTAGGAGGCGACATGAATCCCGGGGATGAAAAAAGAGCAGCATCGACCGATGAGAATAAGGCTTCCGCAATTAGCTCTTACCCCACAATAGTTGTGAGGGGATCAAATTACTGAAGACTTTTCCGACGGAAAACCCTCCATTTCTGCCATTCCTCCATCAGCGTGCATTGGCTTTCACAAGTGAAGCAGACTATACTACGTATATTCATTTGATTTCCTGCCGTGAAATCCAATTTTGAATATTTAATCTCTTTAAATTTCCGGTTCCTGCTAGCGTTGAGGGAAAAAATTCTCTAGCCTGGAATGGCAGACATATCTACATATCTAGCGGTGTGGTGGGCAATGCCTATCTCACCAATTCAGACGAGACTTGCGGATTTCTTAGGAGCGAGGGCAGAAGAAATAATTTAGATGAGACTTGGTGGATTTTGTAGAAGTGAGGGCAGAAGAAATAATTCCAGGAGGATTCATGTTCTTAGCTCTCTTAGGTCGTAGTTCTCTAGATGTAGAGGAAGAAAGTGGGTTAGGATGTTGCGCTCATCACTTGGAAGCTGCAATTCAAGACCAGGTTATGACCCTGGGCGTCTCAGCTGTAGAGGAAAGCTACCATGTGAAGGGAAGTGACGACATGTGGAGGAGGCAGGTGTTGACGTTGTAGGTGGCGAGGCAGGTTTTGAGGCTACAAGACAGGGGGCAGCATAACTTTGTATATACAAAACAAATGTCACATTAAGTTCATAAATTTGTTAAACTCGATTCATTGTTGGTTACCCTAAGTTTTAAAGAAAATAATCATATAATGGATACAGAAGGGCAACCAAAAACTTTGGATATAGAAGGGGCAACAAAAAACTTTGGATAAGGAAATTTGGCTCGGAATAGAAGGAGGGAAAAACCTTCGACCTTGGATACTCCAAAAACTTTGGATAAAGGCAAAACTTCGGTTAAAAGCAAGTTCGACGTCGGCAATAAGACCCCAAAGCTGAATGGCCAATGAAAACCATCGAAAAATATTTAAATGATTTAAAAAATTCACTTTTTGCGTAAAACTTTGGTTAAAGTATTGAATAGCGGTTGATATTTAAAAAGTCAAACGAAATTAATTAGTAGTCAAAGCGATATCGATCGCTATATACCTGCCGACAGGTATAATAAGGCCAAGGCCAGTGCCATTTTGATGACATAAACAAGGCAAGCATGCTCACGAATCCAGAAAACTCTTCCATAACTACTGTTCTTCTAGCTCATTAGGACATGAAAAATTAATTACTTTGCTACATAAGTCACGCTAAGATTTTGTTACATCATTTTTTGCAAGGCCCTTGTATGTCATAGGTGATCCCATTTGATAGGATGCAAGGCCTTACGCCTCACAAGGGATGGAAGCAAAGGTAAGTAATGCTGGAAGTTAAGGTCCTCAATGAGAAGAGATATTCAAGATGCTCAATCTAAAGAGAAAATTCGCTTTCGATCATGGTAATTTGCAGTAATTAAATCTCTCCTATCCTAATGAAATGAAGTAAGATGCATTTTCAATTAACATGATTTAAAAAAGTTGATTAATTTAATTTTTCAATATTATAAAAATGTTCAATTGGTAATTACGCTGGTGTCTATGTACATAACACTTCAGAAAATGAGACGGGTCAATTAAATAAAAAGTTACTTGTCAATTAAATAAAAATGTATGCCATGACACTGGTAAATTAAACTACTTTGAAACTAATTTTTTTTTTTTTTTTTTTTTTTTTTTTGCTATGTAAAATTAATTCTATTAAGTAGAAGAGAAAGTATTTACAGGGTGACCGAAGTCAGTACAATGCTCTGAAGAAGAGCCATCATTCCAAGAAAAACCAACAAAAGCCTCCCTCCAGAGGCGAAGAAACCCATAACTGAAAACAAAACCACCCATAGAGACCCATACATCCTAATCAAAACCAGGAGACCCGTTCATCAGCAGCCGGAAGAGACCCAGAACCCGGATAACTAAGAAGCAGTCGAGGATATCCAAAACTGGAACAAAAAGAAGGAGGATTACCTCCAGCAGAGGCATGCTACTCATCAGGTTGTTCCTCCACAATTCGAAACCATCCGAATTGCTGTTCATCTTCAGCAGGAGCGTTGAACTGAGCAGAGGGACCAGGATCGGCAGGTTGCATCTCCGTGTCCTGAATAGCTCTTCCTGGTTCCGCTTGTGTAGGTTGTGGCACCATACCAATGCCAAGCTAGAATGCAGGGGGAGGACCATCAGCGACTCCCGAATGCATAGGCCGAGATGCATGTTCATATGCATGTGCTACTATGAAACCCTTGAAATTGCAATGTTGACTTAGTTTATATATCTGCATTGTTCCACATAAGATTATGAGATTATGTACAATTCTTTCTCTGGGAATCTGTAATCCCGCAATTGTAGCTGTTCCACATGTTATCATGAATGGTTACAGTCGCTATTGAACTTGACTATTCTTTTCCACTGGCCGAGAAAGTGAAGGAGTATTTGAAGGATTCAAGCAAGTTTGCAGTTGCTGCTGCCCCAGTGTGGCTTTGTATTTAAAATTCATTATAGTGCATTAATTCCTTGCTTCAACTGCTGCATAAAGAGTTTGGTGGGATGAATGTAATCTTTTATGGAGAAAAGTTTTGTCGGTTGTTTTGTCAAAACATAATGCTGGTCATGAGTAAACTCTTATTTTCATGTACAGGATTGTAATTGGTGCTTGCTGGTTGAACTCTGATCATTTGCTGCACATGTATAAAGGATATTGATGTGTATTGTGAGTAGGTATTACTTTTTTGCACTGAGTAGTAGTTGTAAGGTGTAAATCTGACATTGAAGAAAAAAAATGGCTAGAACCAGTGAAGTATTAGAGTTCCTCAAAACTCTAATGTCGTCTACTACTCATGATACATTAAAAGTCAGCAAAGTTTCTCTCGCAAATATTCAGGTCTGTCTACAAAATGCACAGGAAAAGATTGATTTTTTGCAGCTTGAATCACAACTACAGCGAGAAGAGCTACATCAAAATAGACATCATTCTGAACCTGTTTTTGTTCAGAACATTGGGACAACCACCCATCAGCAGCAAGTCAATAATGTTACAGTTCATTCAAATAAAGTAGCAGTTGTAAATGCAGATGTAAAAACTCAGTCTGCACTTCCCAAGCCCATCATCAGACCTTGGGAACAACTTGTCCACAACAAGCACAGAACTAGTCTTGGATATGACAAGGACTTGTCCTTTCATATTCCAGACTAATCAAAGCCCATTCAGTTTCAGAGTGATGGATTTATTCATGACAGTTCACCTGCTCCTCATGACAGTTCACCTCCAGCTGTTCCAGATTCTACTCCTCTTCCACCGCAACAACAACAACAACAACAGATCGTAAAATGCCAACAATGTGACCGAGTTGGCCATCTGAAAGATCACTGTTTTGATCTTCATCCATGTGAGCACTGTCATAAAACCATCCATTCTTCACACAGATGCTTCAGAAACAAACGTCCTGCAAGAACAAATATTCATCTTGGATGGATCACTTCTTGGCAATGGGCATCAACAGCCAAGAAGATATTCCAAACACATGTCAAAACTTGTTCCATTGAATAATCTTGCAGTTGAGTTTTCTCCATCATCTCACCTTGTATCTGACAGGGGGGGAAATGATGGTCATCTACAAGCTTCAAAGCCACATCAAGCGAGCCTGAGCCACAACCTGCCACACCAGTTTCAGAGTTGTAGCCAGAAACAAAGATGCCCCTGAACATGCCTTCAGTTGGCAATCTGGGACACTTCCTCTAGCAGAAGACTTCAGCTTCTTGCCAGTTTTGGAAGAATTCCAGAAACAAAATTGGGGACACTTCCTCTAGCAGAAGACTCCAGCTTCTAGCCAGTTTTGGAAGAGTTCCAGGAATTGCATTAAGCATTCCAGAGTTGTTGGTCATCCTTAAACCATCACAGGTTGAGACTTCCCTTTTCAGGTTGAAGTTTTCCCTTTTATGCGGGGTGAGACCTCCCTTTTATGGTTGAAGGTTTCCCTCTTCAATCAATAGGAACACTTCCTCTAGCAGAAGACTTCAGCTTCTTGCCAGTTTTGGAAGAGTTCCGGGAACTGCACTAAGCGTTCCAGTGTTGGTGGTCATCCTTAAACCACCGCCCTTTATACCAACATTTCATAGAGCACATTTAGCCTAGTGCTGCCATGCATTTTTGCACATTTTGTATTTCAGCTCTCTTCTTGGACTCATACATAACCCTTCGGATTAAGGGGGCGAATGTTGGACACCTAATCCTCAATGGGTTAGTGTGGAAGCCGAATGGACAAAAGGAGTCCAAGAGACCTTGGGATGTGAAACCCAACGGTCACATATTGTACTATAAATGTATATCTCTTGTTAATAAAAATTGTACTCTCATGATTTATCATTCATATTGTTATTGCTGCCCATGTGTGTTTAACAAATAAAACTACAAAACTTTTAGATAAAAGAAAATTATAATATACATATTACATTAAAATCGATAACATATAAGTAGTCATTATAAACTAAGATCCATTTACCTTATAAATTAAAATAATGATTTTGTAATCATATTTAAATTTAATAAATAAACACATAAAAACTTTAAAATTATAATAAACTTACAATATGACAATATTTTTAGCCATGACCATAGATATTATTATCTTGTAATTTGGTTTTGTTACAATAGCATGGTTCATCAATACCACATGCCAAAAAAATCATCTCTCATTTCACAATCAAAATATTTTATGAATATTTTATTTGAATTTAATTTTATAGCATTTTTTAATTAATGTAAAAGCAAAAAGGTTATAATTACTTTTGAGATATATCTAAACCCTCTATCATATTAAAACATATATGATATAAATTGTAGCTATCAATTGAGATCTATTTTACCATATAAATTAAAATAATGATGTTGTAATCATTTTTAAATTTCATTAGTAAGCAAATAAAAACTTAACAGTTACCATATAACAAGATTTTAAACCATGTATATTATTAACTTGTAAATAGGTTTTGTTACAATATCATGGGCCAATGCCATGGTTCATCAATACCACATGCCCAAAAACCATCTCTCATATCACAATCAAAATATTTTATAAATATTTGTTTAATTTAATTTTATAATGTTTTTGGGCCACCAAGCCAGTAGAGAAGAGATGTTGTATTGTCCTATTATGTTATGTGATCAAATTATATATATATATATATATATATATATATATATATATATATAATTAAAAAATAAAATAAAATAAAAATAATAATGATAATTAGTAATATTAATTATTAAACCAACCTAGATCCATTTTAACTTTAGATCTATCAAGCTTCGAGAGGGATCAATCTCTCGATGTGCAAACCTTTCCTGAAGTTTTTCACTTAATAAAAAGGTTTGCACCTCAAGAGATTTGATCCCTTTCGACACTTGATAGATCCAGAGTTAAAATGGATTTAGGCTAGTTTATGTCCAATCATCAAATCGTACTATTGTTGAAAATTACTATACCATGAAGAAATAGATAGCTAAAAATCTAATGTGCAATAAGATAATTATTGGTTGGTTGAAAACTTCATTTATATGTAAAGACGAAGTGCATAAATTCAACATGAAAAATATTAATGATAAAGCATTAAATTTACAAAATTCTCCACAAAAGGCATTTTTATCAATCCCATAATAACATATCCATGCAAAAATCTATTCCACAAGAAAGTTGCAGCGCATAAAAGATCAAAGCTTTCCCATAGTAGTGCAAAATACTAGCTCACAGTCTGTTATAGTGGAAAATAATAGAATGTGTGATGATGAAACGAAATGAGTGGAGTATCTATTTATATGATACCTAACTCCCACATTTTTACAAAATATACAATTAAATCCCTAATTAAAAATTGACTTGGAGTGTTCCACAACATAGAGGTTATAAACCAATCTCATAGCTCAAAAATATAACAAACGATGCCATAAATGTCGACACATGTGGGAGAAAACCCTCCTCCACTATGACGTAATCCTCCAAATGAGATCTAAATGCCATGAGTGTCATGTGGGATAATGAGTGCTCCATACTCCAATATGTAGCTCTAGGATCATGGTCATGTCTCCATACCATGACGTCATCTCCATAGTTCCAAAGTCACCCTCTAAAGGGCAAGAGGGGTGATGTGGCACTCTCCTACTTAGGCATTGGGGCTAATAAGTGATGTGTATTCCCTCCCCTATCATCTCAAGGATAACCATCACATTTTCACTCTAGAACAAGAAAAACCCATCAAATAGTGTCAAGGCTAGCCTAGGGCGTCCTGGGTCCACTGGAGACATCATCAATATCTCCAACACCAAGCTTCATGGGCCCATTGTTTAAGGATTTGGGGGTACCTGGGAGTGCCAATCATGTGGAGTCATCAAGTAATGCAACACTCTGCTCTAGATAGGTAATTTTTCATCGATAAGGTCACATTCTCTCTTTGGAATGGGTAAAACAAACTTTGCAATGTCGTTGAGAAAAGAAGGAAATCATCCCAAGAGGCCTTTTTTGCTATGATGAAACTACCTGACAAAACCATCTCAGGATCATGTTAAAATCAACAATAATTAGGTATAATAACCATAGATGCATCATAGTGGACCATACCTAATGTTTGGGACACAATAATACTTCACACAAAGCTTGCCTTCAAATGTCTAACTAGATCAAATCTCATAAATAGGTCACATCCTTATGTTAAGGATGATTAGATGGATAACCCTATTAGGTGTTTCCAATTCCCAAGCAGAAGTGATATGTCCCAACTTATCCCACCAACCCATAAATGTGTGTGAGAATGGTGGCAAGGGAGTGCGAATGACTTTAGTGCAACGTGTCATAGCCAAGTGCGTGTTGAAAAATGTAACTAGGTTCAGTGTTCATAATGTATTCTTGATTTTATGTATTTGACGTAAAAAGAAAAGAAAAATTTATTATCATTAGTTTTATAACATGGGTTTCATGCTCAAGGTCAATTTATTTATAGGTAAAGTGTGTGATTCTAGGGTTTGTCATAGAGTCAAGAAGTCAAAAGAGTCATTGTCATATGTAAAAGACTCTATTGGGCATTTTGTATCAAGTCAAATAAATGTATTTGAGTCAAAATTGTGTCAAAAGTCCCTCAAAGACCAAGTCAGCCTACAACAGAACAAGTCGACCTACAAATGATGAAGTCGAGCTCATGAAGGCGATTCATATCCCTTGGAAGCCTATATATAAGTGCATTTAACCTCATTTGAATAACACATCCAAAACATTCAATCAAGCAAGAGAAGAAGTTTGATCATAAAGAAAAGAAGTAAAAAGGGCAAGTGAATTTCAAGGAAGAAGTTGGAATCAAAGTTTTTTGTCTCTCTCTCTCTCTCTCACTCACGTGCGAAGGAGAACTAGGGTTTCTAAAGCTTCAAGGTCGAAGTTCTAAATCTACTAGGTTGAAGTTGCTAGAAGCTTCTAGTTCGAAGTTCTAAAGCTGTAAGATTGAAGTTGTGAAGCTATTAGGTCAAAGTTGTGAAGCTACTAAATTCGAAGTAGCAAGAGAAGTTGCTAAGTCGAAATTGCAGGAGAAGTTGTTAGGTTGAAGTTATAGGAGAAGTTGGGGATCGAAGTTGCAGAAGTAGCTAGGGATCGAAATTGCAGTGGTACCTGGAAGGCTGAAAATATGTTGTTGGAAGTTGTTTTGACTTTGAAGGAAATCTCATCAAGAAGGAAGGTTGACTTGGTCTGGGAGGGAGCTTTGTCTTGGGTCTAAAGGTCTTGGAATTTGTCATTTGAGGATTCTATAAGAAGAGAAGAATTTCTTGTGGGTATTCCTCTCTAGGAGAGGTTTTGGCCTTGGCTAGTAGCCTTTATCCTTTGCCCATTTGTGTCATCAATCTTAATAGTTCAGAATTTGTTTGATGATAATAACTTATAATAATCAAGAGAAGGAGAATCTAATTATAATACTACAAGTTGAAGGAAAGAACATCAGAAGCAGTTATCAAAGTACAGAGAAATCACCCTAATCTAGTTACCCTAGATTTCTCAACATGGTATTAGAGCTAAGGTGACAAAAAGAGGCAAGTTGAAGATCATTCAATTGAAGAAGGATACATATGGACCAAATTCAAGAAGAAGAGCATCAAGGAGGACTAATCAACACATCACACAGACTCTATCATCTTGAAGGAAGAATTGTTAGAAGAAGAAAGGAAGACCTCAAGGACCTTACCTCCATTCAAAAAAAGGACTCTACACATTTGAAGCATCGTAGGAAGTCTCTCACGTTCTACATACAAAGGAAGCAAGAAGAACACCCCATCATAAAAAGAATAAAAGTAATCTCGTTCACATTGAAGAAAGGGTCACATCTCAAGCATCTTTGAAGAAGAACATCTCTCCTTATCTTAAAGAAGAAGCATTGTCTTTTTGAAGAAGGGAGATCATCATCATCAAGGAAGGCACGTGGACATCGTCATCATGGAGGCATCTTCATTTGTAAAGTACTTTATATTTCATGTCTCAATCTACAAACCAAATGTCTACTTTTTTCAAGGAGAACAATAAACTTGTTGGGACATCAAACTACCTTGCATGGAAGAAGAGAATAGATTTGATCCTCTCAGAAAATGAAGCCATTGAATATGTCAAGGGCTCAATATCCAAACATCCAAAAAAGAAATATCAAGCACTATAAAAGTATATGAAAGGAGAACTAAGGGCTCAAAGGATCCTCATTGAATAGATCAAGGATTCTCGGATTCCCTATGTAGCAAAATTGAAGGCATCAAAAGAAATCTATGACAAGTTGGTGAAGTTGTTCTCTGTAAGTACTGCAAGAAAAATAATATATTTAACAACCAAACTATACAAGATGAAAGTATAAAAAGAATAAGGGGTAGCCTCATATCTCATGAAGGTATCTCAAATAAGAGATTAACTACAAGAGCTAGGAGAAACAATGTCAGATCTAGAGATGACCATTCTTGTACTCAATGCACTACCAGATGAATGGGGCAACTTTGTATCAAGTATATATGGAAAGAAGGAATCTACACCATTCAGTGATCTATGGGCATGATGTAATATTGAAGAAACCATATTAAAAGAAAAGAATGGTGTTGGATCAAATGAACAAACACACACATATGCAACTATGGCAAGGAGAAAAGGGAAGTTTGGAAAATTTGAGTCTCAAAAGATTTTTCAAAAGAAAAATGACATGTCTAAAATTTAGTGCTATGAATGTAATGAATATGGGAACTTCAATAGGAATTGTCCCAAACTCAATAAGGGAAACAAGAAAAGAAAGGAAATAAGTGAACCCCATGTGACCGAAGAAGTAGAAAAACTGGAAGAGAAGAAGTGAAAGACTTCTACTATTAATGGTATCACATACATTTAGTTCATTTTCAATTAATTATAGAAGAAATCAATTCATGGTAGGATGCATTACAATCATGATAAGATGAATTATAGTATTATTGAAATGACATCATACTAGAAGCATGAAAGAATAACCGAAGTACTAGTTTGTATGGTTGAATCAAGTCATCTAGCAAGATAGGAAGATAAGAGTTTGCCACACCTCATTGCCATTAGAAAGAATCATTTGTAGAATAAGGATCATCAAGGTCCTACTTTGGAATCTTTGTTAAAATGGTTCACCTCTACTTGAAAGAAGAGAGTGTCACATAGATGGTCTAAATTCCACCTAGTGTGGGATCCATAGTTTATAAGGATGAAGGTATGGTGACAGAGAAGTGCAACATGACAATTTCATCTTCAAGCAAGGAAAACAAAGCTGCTAAAGGAAGTCTATATGATCACATGAAAGAAGTATGCACATGTTTGGTAATAGATAGATGAAGTCATATCATCCCTTGATTGCAGATAAGATGGTTAGAAGACTCTATCTCATGAGCATGATTGAAGGGACTCTTCCTTATGAATGATACATGAATGCATAAATACAAATGCCTTGAAATATTCTACATGATGACAATATGGAATTAACATTACATGACCTCATGAAAGAATATGAGGTGGTTGGAAACAATTGATCCTTTTCATAAGGAGTTATATATGTATAAATATCCCAAGGAAGCAGTATGAGAAGAAATTGAAAGGAGAGTTCGATGAAATGATTGATCAACATCTAATAGAAATTAGAGGAATTAACTATGACATCTGCATGGAGAAGTTATAAAAACCTCGATAAGTATGATGAAGAAGGATAACCTTGATAGTAAATGTCTTGGAGATGGGTTAGAATAATATGCAAGATGTTAATGTTGCAGAAGCTGATATTATGACGAAAGGCCATCATGAAGAGGTAATTTTGATTCAATGATTCACTTTTGATTTTGAAAGCGGGTGTTTGGTTGCATTAGATAAATTTTGAGGTCTGAAATGGGTCTCCTCGGGAATATTATAAAATAATAGTGGAAATAATAAAATAATATTAAATTACATCATCAAATTTTGGAGGGAAAATAGAAAAGACTATTTTTTCAACTTGTATTTTTAAATTATCTCCCTATGATTTTACTCAAATTTTGAGCAGGAACACTCGTTGGGTGTAGAATTAAATTCCTCATCCAAGGAATACCCATGTTGCATATTTTTTATGGACTCTGCTACATGAAAAATGAGGAATACATGAAAATACAATCACATTTTTTCATGTATTTCTCATTTTTTGTGTAGCGGGGTCCATCGAAAATATGCAACATGGTACTCCTTGGATGGGGAATTAAATTTTACATCCAATGAGTTCTCCTGCTCGAAATTTGAGTAAAACCATAGGGAGATAAGTTGGAAATACGAGTTGAAAAAATAGCTTTTTATTATATTTTTACTTTTTTACTCGAAAATTGGTGAATCATTCCCCATGGTTAACATCATCATCTTGAATCCTATTGGTTCTTATAAAGTTGATTTTGGCTATACATTTTTGTTTTGAGGCCCATTTTAGACCTCACAATTTCTCTAATGGGTTGGAACAGGGCTACCAGAAGAGGTTATAGAAACTCACCTACAACTAGTACACATATATGTGGATGAGAAACCCTGGAAGGAACATGATTTGGAAAGAGGTATGAGTATGGAGGATAGCTAGATGATGATGTCGAAGGTCACTTGCCAATGAAAAGAATATGCCATGACTAGAATTATTTGGTTCAATGCTATGAAGAGGAAAGGGAAAGTGATGTAGAAGATCGCTGAATCCCTACGAAGAAGTTGGATCCATGATGAAGAAGTTGAAGTTCATCCATGACATGATGATATAGAAAGGAGGAGCCCTACAAGTAGCTAATAGTAACATGATCTCCACCAAAGAGCAGATAGCTATTGTTGGCTACAAGTCCCTAGTTAAGAGGGAGCTTGGGTATATTCCTTTTATAGGAATGAGCAGATCCTCCCTAGTTAAGAGGGAGAGACAGATACATACTTCTTGTCTTCACATTAGGAAGAAAGAATAGAGGATTGGGTAAGCATATGAAACTAATAGCAATACTCTTTTGAGGATGAGTTAAGGCATCCAATAGGTAAGAGTAGTCGAAGAGGAAATTCCTTGAGGATGTGTAAATCCAAGACATGAATGGTCCTAAAAGAACATACCTTGTGAACATTCAGATGGGGTATGTGTCTCAAGATACAATGATGAAGGTGTCTATAAATCATTTATCTCCCCAACATTGTGCTCTAATGTAGTGGAGATATAGAGTTGTTAGTCAAGTCCTTTCTATATGACAATGTTGGTTAAGATGATGAGATGCGCTAATATAAGTTGAATAGATAGATTATGAGATAGCCTACCAATCTGACTCTTCTTATGAGAATTATTTAGTATGAGAATTCTTTAGTATGAGAATGTCCATGTACCATGTATGTATTATGAATACCTCCCTAGTTAAGAAGGAGAGTTGAAATATGTAACTAGGTTCGGTCTTCGTAATGTATTCTTGATTTTATGTATTTGATGTAAAAAGGAAAGAAATATTTATTATTATTATTTTTATAGCATGGGTTTCATGCTTAAGGTCAATTTATTTAGAGGTAAAAGCACCTATTGTTTTCTTCTAGAGTTTTTCATGGAGTCAAGAAGTCAAAACAATCACTGTCATATGTAAAAGACCCTATTGGTCATTTTGTATCAAGTCAAAAAAAAAATATTTGAGTCAAAATTGTGTCAAAAGTCCCTCTAAGACCAACTTGGCCTATAAGAGAACAAGCTGACCTACAAAAGATGAATTCAACCTCATGAAGTTAATTTGTACCTCTTGGAAGCCTATATATAAGTGCATTCAACCTCATTTGAAGAACTCATCCAAAACATTTGATCAAGCAAGAGAAGAAGTTTGATCATAAAGAAAATAATATGGAAGTTCAAGGAAGAAGATGGAATCAAAGTTTTTGGTCTCTCTCTCTCTATATATATCACACATGCAAAGGAGAACTATGGTTTCTGAAGTTACAAGGTCAAAGTTCTGAACCTGCTGGAAGCTGCTAGGTCAAAGTCTTGAAGCTACAAGATCGAAGTTGTGAAGTTACTAGATCGAAATTGTGAAGCTGCTAAAGTTGAAGTTGCAAGAGAAGATGCTAAGATGAAGTTGCAAGAGAACTTGTTAGGTCAAAGTTGTAGAAGAAGTTGGGGTTGAAGTTGCAAAAATAGTTGGGGATCAAAATTACAGTGGTACTTGGAAGGCCGAGAATCTATTGCTAAGATTTGTTTTGAATTTGAAGGAAAGCTCATCAAGAAGGAAGGTTGACTTGGTATTGGATGGGTCTAAAGGTATTGGAATTCATCATTTGAATATTCTATAAGAAGAGAATAATTTCTTGTGGGTTTTCCTCTTTAGGATAGTGTTGATGGTGTTGGACCCGCCAACATGTTAGGGGATTTCCCTGGTAAGAAGACCCAACTAGACCTCAGACCATTTGGAGTAGGAGTCCCAATAGTGGGTAGTACAATAGTGCCTTGAATGTGGTAGCGCGCAGAGGTAAGTATGATATCATTGTCAGAAGCAAGTGTGTGACCTTGCAACGAGTAAAGTGAGATGCATGGGGGTTCTAACACACAAAGGGAAAAAAGAAAGTGTGTCCCTTAGAAGCTTGTAATAGTACGCAACCTGAAAGGAACACACAAGATGAATGACATCATCAATTGGAATCAGAATAGTTCAGAATCCAAAGTGACGAGTTAATACTACAACACGTCCTCAATAAGATTCATACAATCACATACATAATAGATCATCACAAATGTGTAAGTTAAATAACATACATTGCTAAAGTAACCAGAATAATCGAACTACAATAACAACATATGCATGAAAACGTGTTGGCTCAGTTATATTATTAAGTGAAAGTTCCATCCATACATACACCATTGAGAACCACTAGCCTGAATAGTGGAACATTACAGTCAACACCACCTACTCCTCCAAAGAGATGTACTTTCTCTATGTTGTGGAGAAGCCAAGGCTCATCACAATACTCTCCAAGCCTTCTCTAAGCAATGCCTAGCTAAAATCTTGGCTCCCAAAAGCCTGATCTATGAGTTATGAGGTTATATTTATAGCAAAGTGTGGGGTGACCCTTAACATTCCCCTATGTGACTCTTCATCTACCCTCATGACTCTTTACTTTACATAGTGACTGTTCACATTCCACTAATGACACTTGAAATTTCACTTACAACATATTTACAATAATGTACAAATTCCACATATACCCATGTGGGACAAAATAGGCTAGAGACAACCTAACAAGACAAAACATTATGACTTCGAAGTGTGGGAAAATACTAACTTGACAACTTCCAATTGATGCTACTCGGACACGTACTGATGCCAAGCTTGGTACTGTACTGTGATGTCATGATGTTGTCTTGTTGAAAGTGGACTCTTGCCTCCATATCATCCAGGCATGTGGTCTTGGAACCTGTGTCCATCTCATCTTGAAGCATGCACAACGTTGTCTTGAGTGTGGCTAGACCACCAACGTACTTCTCCATGTTGTCTGCCCTCAGCTACAATAATCACTTTCTCCATGTACCTATCGACCTCCAGCCAGACTTGGTTCTTGTGCCTAGCTTTGGTGAGGGAACCTGCATCTGTTCACTCTATTCTTCAGCTACTGGTTGTTCGAGCTCATCAAAATGTATTAGCATTGTTTATTTGTCATTGTGCCTTGCCTTTTGTTATTCTTCCTTTTTCTGCTTCTCAGCTCTTGTTCTTCCTTTGACTCTCATTATGCTTGTTGCGATCTCATTTCTGCTACCTGAAAGCTCTGCTCTTTTTAATTCCTATGCTCTAATGTCTGTATCATGTGCTTCCTTTTTCTTCTGTTGTCAAAGCTGATTGCATGAAGATTGAATGCACTTTCGCTCTACAACTTTGTTCTCCATTTATTATGTTAGAAACTTCCTCTTTCCCTGATCATGTACTGGCTTGCTGCGTTCCGTCACTGATGTTGGTTTTGTTTCCATGTTATTGTTGATTCCTTTTCTATAAATAGTTGGGCATATGCATATATTGGCAAGTAAACTGGCTTTTTCTCAATTGCTTCCCTAGTACTTCTTTCAGTGGTCGCTCTCGAAGAACCTCTCTTTGGTGCCACAGTACAATGATTGCTGGAGAGAAGCATTTCACGAGTGTGGTACCTGTGGTATAGAACATACACTGATGGAAATAAAACATTAACTATTACAAATATAACTTTACATCATGATCAAGTAGTAGCCAGGGCATCTGGTGAGAGGAAATGCACAATTTTGACTGACAAGGGGTGACTAACTGACTGTGGGAAATGCGCACTGCGCAGTCTCGACATTCATTGTGGAATCTTGCTGACTGGAGCTGCGCAATGCGCAGTTTAGTCTAGGACAAGGCCCGGGAGAGACTGCGCAATTCACAGTCTCAGTGACCAAGTTGGGAGTTTGGCTCTTGGAAATGTGCAGTGCACAGTTGGAGCCAGCCCAGGACAATCTCTGTGCAATTCTAGAAGCCAAGGTAGAGGCCTTAAGCTACCAGATTGTACAGTGCATGCAAGTGAATGTGAGACCTGGGTAGGGGGAGCCCAGATCTGTCCATGGGGAGTGTGAAAACAGGCAGATCTGAAGGATGATGTAAGGATGAGTGCATATTTGACTAAGTGTATATGGATGCATGTAAAACAAGTGCAACAATGGATCAAACTAAAGTAACAATAAGCATGCAAAGGGAGTCACTGCATCAACGATTATTGGTGCAAAAACGGGAAAACTCATGTGATGCTTGGGGAAGGCAATGCATAACTTGAAACAACACTTCTACAAGCTAAAACAAGTTAAAACGCTAACGACTGTTCAACAAAACGAGCAAAACAACACTCTCACAAGCTAAACAAACACATTAGGGGAATTTTGAGGTCTAAAATGGGCCTCCTAAGAAAAATATACAACCAAAATAAAATTTATAAGAACCAATAGGATTCAAGATGATGATGTCAGCCATGGATTCACCATTTTTGGAGTAGAAAAGTAAAAAGATTAAAAATAATAAAACTATTTTTTTAACTCATATTTTCAACTTATCTCCCTAAGGTTTTACTCAAATTTCAAGCGAAAGTACTTGTTAGATGCAAAATTTAAATCCTCATCCAAGGAGTATCCATGTTGCATACTTTTGATGGACTCTGCAATACAAAAAATGAGAAATACATGAAAAAACATGATTTCAATCAAGTTTTTCATGTATTTCTCATTTTTCATGTAGTGGGGTTCATACAAAGTATGCAACATGGGTACTAATTGGATGGGGAATCAAATTTTGCATCCAACGAGTGTTGCCGCTTGAAATTTGAGTAAACCCATAGGGAGATCAGTTGAAAATACGAGTTGAAAAAATATTTTTTTTTCTTTTTTTCCCTCTAAAATTTGATGATGTAATCTAATCTTATCTTATTCTCTCCAATATTATTTTATAATTTCCTTATGAGGCCCATTTTAGACCTCAAAATTCCCCTAATGAAAGCCACAGAAAAAGCAAAACTCATCTCGAGAAGCGATGACAATGCTATGAAGGCTCCTTGATCTCCTAGGGAAGCTAGAGCTTGATGATCGAATGCATAAGTAATATCTAGAGATGTCCATTACATAGATTTGTCAAGAAAATGGAGTTCATGACGGGTATGCTTGAGATCAAGGATAACAAATAAACTTAGTAGAAACTTCTAAAGATGGAAATGTGTAACCTTCAGGAAGCTAATAATAGATTCCCTACTTCCTAGGGATGATTTTTCTCTTAGCTTCTTTCTTTTCGAAAACTCTGCCATGCACTACCTGGAAACATAACACAGTCCTGGGGAGGACTGGGAAACTCTCTGGTTCATGCACTGACAGTTTCTGAGCATAGTATGGTTCTGCACAATTTGTGGGCTAAGTGGCTTTAGGCTGCCTCTCAGGATTTGAACAATTTCCCAGCTGAAGGTAGGATGTCAGCTGGCTCTGCGTAATTCTAGACTTGAATTTTCACTGTGGATTTGGACTATGCAATTCCTGGAATGAAGGCTAGTTGTCAGCTGGTTTTGTGAAATTATGGAGTTGAAGGCTCACTTGCTAGCTTGGATTGCTCTGTGCAATTTCCCAACCGAAGATGAGATGCCAGCTAGGTCTGCACAATTCTGGAGCCGAAGCTCACTGTTGGGTTGCACTACGCATTTCCTAAGAGAAAGGTTAGTTTCCCTCAAGGATTGTGTAGATCATCAAGGCAGTGCAAGAACCGGGTTGAAACCAAGTCAAAGGGCCAGCTTGTGGTTAGATGGAAAATCAATTAAGCAAACACACTTTGTAAAGTGAAAGATAAAAATCAAATGGAAGCAAAAGTACCTGGGAAGTGCAAGATAAGTTGCTGAGATTTTAGTATGGAGGCTACAAAACGAAGCTTAGGCAAAATTTTGGAGGGTGGTTGTAGCCGCTACAACATTGGCGACACACTTGTAGAACTCCAACTCTCTGTATGGACCTTGTCTCATGTAAAGTGGGTCTAACCTTTCCGGAAGTATTATTCGATTATTTGATCGTCATGGATTCTTCACTAGCTTCATTTAAATATGTAGTCATTTCCATTCTCTTGATCGATCAACACACATACCAATCCGAGTCAACTGAGATGTTTCGAATGGGGATGAGGGGTTTATTGAATCATGCACAACTAATATAAACTGTCAGAGATTAAATTTCATCTCTAGTGTTGCTCTGCTACTAGTAGGCCTGGACAGTACCCTGATGAAGTCACTTTAGGAACACAAGCTTCACGCCACTGCCAGTGAGCCTAGACAGTACCCCGGTAGAGTTACTTGCTTCACCTCTCTGTGTAGGAAGCATTTCGCTTCTTTTGACTTTTTATTTTATTTTATTTTTTATTTTTTATTTTCAAAGAACTGTTCATAGGCACTTATTTATTTTTGTGAGGTGGAAGAGGGATTCCGACTTACTGAGAGAAGAAGAGGTTGTCCCTTCAGAGAAGTATGTTAGATATACCTATGACATACTTGTTAAGGTTTTGTCCCTCACCTTACTCTAATTGACTGAGTTGACAAGGGTTAACCGAATATAGAAAAACCGATTAGAGTAGGTGGTACTAGTTAAAAGTGAAAGCGTTTTATTTTCACCAAGACTTACTCTGAACATATCATATTTTCCATCTGGGTGTCATTGACTGAAGAGTGCAAGGTCTTCATAAAGAGAGGGATAGACAGATAACCAAATGTTGATCGTTGTACAGGTCCTCTTGTGCTTCACCCTGCTTGTCTCAAGAGCCAAACACGGTTTAATGTGCAACTAATCCTATGGGTACAAAACAAACAAACAAACAAACAAGCAAAGGACAAAAGCAAAATGAAAGCAAAACAAGTAAGCAAAGCAACCATGAAAGCAAAGAAAACAAGAAAGCAAACACTATTCCTACTCCTAATCTAAATAATGCATGGGCCTACTCATGTGAAGGGATATTTCCAATGCAGCCATCGATGCATTGGGTGGCCCATGTAAGTGAAGGTATGGTTTTCAAGAAAGATGTTCTGACAAAACAACATGCAAGAAAGATAAAACAATGAAAACCAACACACTCGAAGTCTAAATTCATCCACAGAAAAGAACAAAGTAAAATCGCATGACAGACACTCTACGAACGTACCATGGTATGACACTACACTATGCACAGAGGATGAAATTGCACACTCTTTTGATCTTTGCAGACGAGCAAACATGCAGAAAGAAGAAAAAATTTGCTTTGCAACATGACTTGCAACATATCACTCCTCCAATGCATGAGTGATAGGATCGTGAGATTCTGGTGGACTGGTGGAGGGTGTAAGATGTGTAGATTGGATTTATTTTCGATGTGCACGAGAGAGTGATGAGGACCCTAGGGTGTTTTGATAGATTTCTAATCGGGAGTGGAACTAAACTCAAGACAATGAGGACCTGACATAACCATCAACTCAAGCTGAAGTGCTTCGACAACTTGAGGGGTTTCCACTTCATCAATGGGTAGATCATTAAAGATTGATGGCTTGGAAATATCAACAACATGTGAATCAACATCGTGATCAAATGAAGGATTAAAGGGATCACAACAGCCACGATCAGAAAATTCGAGATGTACATCGACATCCTCATGTTCTGACTAATCATATAGAGGGGTTGATGAGAAACATAAATTTTCACCCTCTGAATTTTTAGAAATGAAATATGATAGATTGAGTGGATTTAAAAGGAAATATTTGTCTTCATCGCAATCAAATGATGGATTGACAACCTGTGCATCTTGTGAATGATTGGAAGTAAAAACATACAGGAATTAATTTTCATAAGATAAATCAGAAATGGTAGGATCACGAAAGATGTCAAGATAGAGCGGATGAGGTGTGGACAGAAAGAGCTCATCCTTCAACACAAGTTCTTCTTCAGATTGCCACACATACTCGTAAAAAATGACAGCACGGGTTGGTTTCTCAACACCAAATCCATCCACAACTTGATCCTTGTGAACATCACATGTAGAGTCCAGAATGGATGAACACAAGACAACAAAATTTGGAGGATTAACAAAACGAGAGGATGGAGGTTGAGAAAACAAGTTCACGTGACAACGAACAGGCTCACAGTCCACATCTAGGTAGAAATCCAGAGCAGGTGGGGTGGTAGGATGTGACGGTCCAATAGATGCATTTGAAACTTATCCCACCTCATCTTGCAGAGCTAAAGCTATTTGATGAGGAGTGGAAACCTATGACAACAACTATGTTTGTCTTAGATTTGGTAGCTCTAACACTGAGGTATGTTGGGAGGGGTTAGAATGATTCTAACTTGTGAGGATTTTCAGATATGTGAAGAAGATACTGAAATCATTGCTTAAGAAATTTCCAATCAATTTCATGTTTAGGGATTTGAAAAGCAAGATTTTGGAAGTGCTCCCAAAATTTCCAAAGAGATTTATTAGGTGCTTTTCGTAATTTCAATTTTTTTGTTGTTGAGTACTTGACGGTCATAATGATAGAAAGTGCGAAATAACTCATCAAGCATGTGATCATCAGAGTGAATGGAGGTTGTGGGCAATGTGCAATTCCATTGCTTGACGCACCTTTCAAACATGTAAGCGAATAGCCCACAGACAATGTCATTCGAGGGGACTTCATTCCCATGACAAAAGCCTGCAAAGGCAACTCCTTACCTTAGCATGGTGGATCTACCTTCACCGTCATATTAAAGTCATGACAAGTCATCAATGACGTCCTCCAACACTTCGAAGTCATCTACATGAGAAAAACATGTCGAAGGTATGATTGTAATGTAAGTCATGAATGATATGCATAGATTCAGAACAAACTCAGCTTGTCATTTGGCCCTCCTTCTAGTGCTAGAAATGTTGACGGTGTTGGACCTGCCAACGTGTCCAGGGATCTCCCCGGTAAGAAGTCCCAACTAGACCTCAGACCATTTAGAGTAGGAGTCCCAGCAGTGGGTAGTACAGTAATGCCTTGAATGCGATAGCGCGCAGAGGTAAGTATGATAACTTTGTCGGAATCAAGTGTGTGACCTTGTAGCGAGTCAAGTGAGATGCATGGGGGTTTTAACACACAGAGGGGAAAAAGAAAGTGTGTCCCTTAGAAGCCTATAATAGTATGCAGCCTGAAAGGAACACATGAGCTGAATGACATCACCAGTTGGAAGCGAAATAGTCCACAATCCAAAGTGACGGGTTAATACAACAACATGTATGCAACAAGATTCTTACAATCACATAAAAAATAGTTCATACACAAATGCATAAGTGAAATAACATACATTGTTAAAGTAACCAAAATAGTCGAACTATAATAACAACATATGCATGAAAACATGTTGGCTCGGTTATATTATTAAGTGAAAGTTGCATCCATACATACAACATTGAGAACCATTAGCCCCAATAGTGGAACATTACAATCAACACTGTTTGCTCCTCCAAAGATATGTACTCCCTCTACGCTATGGAGAATCCAAGGCTTGTCAGAATACTCTCCAAGCCTTCTCTAAGCAATTCCTAGCCAAAATCTTGGCTCCCAAAAGCTTGATCTATGAGTTATGAGGTTTTATTTATAGAAAAGGGTGGAGTGACCCTTGACATTCCCCTTTGTGACTCTTCATTTACCCTCATGACTCTTTACATTACATAGTGATTGTTCACATTCCACTAATGACACTTGGAATTTCACTTACAACATATTTACAATAGTATACAATTTCCACATATACCCATGTGGGACAAAATAGGCTAGAGACAACATAACAAGACAAAACATTATGACTCCTGAGTGTGGGAAAAGACCAACTCGGCAACCTCCACTTGATGCTACTCGGTCATGTACTAATGCCAAGCTTGGTACTTTGTTGTGATGTCATGATATTGTCTTGCTGAAAGAAGTCTCTTACCTCCATGGCATCTGGGCATGTGGTCTTGGAACCTATGTCCATCTCATCTTGAAGCATGCACAATGTTGTCATGAGTGTGGCTAGACCACCGACGTACTTCTGCATGTTTTCTGCGCTCAATTGCAAGTCATTAATGGTGGCCTCGTGCATTACTTGCTCCATGTACCTGTCGACCTCCAACCGGACTTGGTTCTTGTGCTAAGATTTGGTTAGGGAGCTTGCATCTGTTCACTCTATTCTTCATATGTCGGTTGTTCTAGTTCATCAACGTGTATTAGCATTGTTGCTTTGTCATTGTGCCTTGCCTTTATGCTTCTTCTTGTTTTTGCTTCTCAACTACTGTTCTTCCTTCAACTCTCGTTCTACTTTTTGTGATCTCAGTTGATATAAGTGGATGTTGGTGGCCACCCATCTATCCCACTTGGACCCCCACAACTGTCTCTTTCAGTTTTTCAATTTCCTTAATTGTAGCACAATTTACTATTTTGGTAGTTTTTTCGGGTCCTGAACTTCTGGAGCCATTTTGAGGCCTAAACGACATTTTTTGGGAAAACGGGGGCCAACATGGGGCATGGTCTAATGTTGGCCATTCAAAATTTGTAGTCCTCGAATAGATATTTCTAACGAGGTATTGTGCACATCAAACAGAGATCGTATGCCAAAGTTACGATCCTAGGAAGTTGATGTACCAATTTACCCAAATGGGGCCCATAGTTTGGTGCTTCATCTCTTAGGCTTAGGTTTTTGGATGTTTATGGTTTTCCATTATTTCTCAACAATAAATAGGCATTCGAGCCTCATTGTAACATAGTTCAGAGGCATGTAGCTTCCACATCTCTCCTAAGAGATAAGCTACCATCGCTCGAGCTAGTTTATTTCCATTTCTGTTTGTAAGCATATTTTAGTATTTTACATTAATGAAATGAAGTATTATTTATGTTGCATCTCTGTATTTATGGTTTTATCTATAATTTGTTGCATTCCTATTTAAATCTAGAGCAATGGTATCAGAGCGGTTTTCTCTTTCTCTATTTTTTTGCATGTCCCCAAGAAGGTCAGGATATAAGGAGTTAGTGCTTGAACTGGTCAAACCTTTGCAAGGCCAGCCTCGCAAATCTTGACGACCTCCCATGGCAGAAGAAAAGAAAGACGAGGGGGCAGGAGATCTTATCAAAATCTTTTTCGAAGAAGCCCTTGAGCGACAAAGGAACACATTGATGGACAAATTTGCCCAGACCCTTCAACGGCTACCCAGGGGTGACGCATCTACTTCCAGCAACTACTCTAGAAATGCCACACCCTTTTAGGTACAAGTTAAATTTTAAATCCCCATATTCAAGGTTCAAATAGATGTAGATGCCGTACGTAAATGGTTAAATGTGCTAGAAGTGTATTTTTCTATTCATGATTTTTCCAGCTGGGAAAATATTACTTTTGCTCTTCTCAAAGCTGCCCCCCACATCAAGGATTGGTGGGAAACCTATTGCGAGCAAAAGGATGAAAGTATGGCCACACTATTTTTAGCCGCACCCACTTGGAATTCGTTCCAGGATGCCATCAAGGAGCAGTACTACCCCATTGGTAGCTATGAGGATAAATACATTAAGTGGACCACGCTGCGGCAGGGAAGGGACCAAGATGTGCCAGAGTTTACCAATATTTTTCATACCATTGGCACAAAGTAGGGTATCAAGGATTCTAAGCGGCATTTGGTACTCAAATATTGTGGCTACCTACACAGGTACATCCAGGATGAAATGGAGTTCCTAGACATCTCCTCGCTTGGCACAATGTACCGATATGCTGTTAAGATCGAGTAGAAGTTTAAACAAAAGAAGCGAGACTTTGGATTTGTGAATCCGAAGAACAAAGGAAAAAGCCAAGGTAGGGTGACCCAAGACAACTCGTTGAAGCTGCAAGAAAAAAACACCACCACAAAGTCAAAGAAGGACACAGGAAAGTGGTGTGAGTTCCACAAGAGCCCCACTCACAGCACAAGTGAGTATCGAGCCAAGCATTCACTAGTGGCTGAGTTGAAGGCTTCAGAATTAGGTGCATGTTTCGACCTTGAGTCAAAACATAACAAGAAGAATGAAAAAGGGAAATATATTATTGATGTGGAGCCCAACACCACTGTTTCCATCGCCAAGATCCATAAGAATGAGCCTAAAGATCTAGAGGAGGGGGAGCGTCTTTTCCACTCACAAATGTGAGTGAAGGGTTCACCGCTAAAATTCATTGTCGACAGTGGCAGCCAAAAGAACCTCATTTTAGCATAGGTCATGAAGCAACTTGGCCTATTGGCCAGACCACACCCACAACCGTACATCATCGGGTGGCTTCATTAAGGACGAGATCTCCGAGTCTTCTAGCAGTTCCGCCTTCCCTACAGCTTCAATTCATTCACAGATGAGGTATTTTGTGATGTTTCTCCTCTTGACATTTGTGATGTATTATTAGGACAACCATACTTGTGGAAGTGACATGCTATATGTGAGTCGAGACCTGGCTTTGTTATTATTTGTTTAGGTAATACATTATACAGGATACTAGAAGTAGCCCCACCTACCGCCAACTCTTTGATCTTTGCTAAGAAATGTACCAAGATCATCTCCCAGACTAGGAAATTTATTTTCTTTCTGGTTTGCTCTCAAAGTAAGGGGAAGATCGTAGCCACATCCATGGCCCCCAGGAAGGGCTCCTCCATGCAGCAGAAGCAGGTGGATATAGTCATGAAAGAATACATGGACATATTCTCCTTACCCACAGGGGTACCGTTGCACTATCAGGTCAAGCATTTGTTCGATTTGACTCACGGAGCACCTCTACCCAAAGGGTCGATATATCGCCGCTCCATTCTGGAAAATTCCAAGTACAAGTAGCGACATGATTAACATCGGGTGCCACACAAGTTTCAAGTGGGAGACAAATTCAAGTTGCATCTGCAAAAGGAACACCTTACAAGAGCCCATCGGAAGCTCAAACCAATCTGATATGGTCCTTACACCATTACCAAGGTTGTGTGAAACAATGCTTTAAAGCAAACAATTCCCCCATTCCTTGGCTTGCACCGAGTGTTCGATGTGTACCCCCCTCGACCATGCTTCCCACCATTATTGGACACATAAGAGATTGTAGGACAACTCACCAGGGACCAAGTTCAGTAGAAGTTTCCCCATCTCATGGAGGCACTCAATGCAATGGGGACCATTGCTTCCTAAGGGGGGAGGAATGATCCAGGTGGATGTTGGTGGCCACCTGCCTATCCCACTTGGACCCTATTACATAACATTTTGTCACTCTCCTTGTACTCCCGGTCCACGATCCTAGAGGACCTTTACAGTGAACCCTACATGCTTTCCCATCATGAAGAAACTCCCAGTATGTCCCTCTTCATGAGAAAAATAATTCCCCTCTGCATAATTTCCCAAGAATCTTCCTTTGCCCCAATTTACAAGACCGACGCTACTTACCAGTTTCCTCCTCACGCCGATTTGTAGAGATTAAAACTAGCACTAGCGTCGTACAGAGTGACTGAGCCCTTTTCCAGTTGCGTCGATCCTATTTTGGCAAGTTTTTTAAATATGGAGTTGAAGCTTCCAGCTCTAGAAGCTTCGTAACGGAAGTCTGGTAGATGGTTAGGTTGGATGGAGCCGAAGAAGCTAGTTTGGGATCCTTTCCCCTATTAGGATGGAACAAACTCAAGAGATAAGACCTTCTCCCATGATGAGAGAAACCATCTCCCATCCATCCAAGCTATATAAACCTCTCTTTTCCCAAGATAAACTAGTTTTGGAGTGAGTTTGAATGATCAACAAGACATCTATAGCTTGTAACTTTCTAGTGTATGTTTGAGGGAGAATAGTGTGTTTTGGTTTGGTTTGAGACTAAAGGGAAGAGGCCTTGAAACTTCCATTTTTGGGGCCATCCATGAGATGCTAGCAGAAGTGTGGGAACCTGGATACGTCGGAGGAGACTAGAAACGTCAAGGCATTGGTTGTAATATCTTCCTGATTTATATGAATACAACTATTGATTGATTTCCTACATGAAGTATTATTTTACATCTTTATGGCTTAATGTTCCTTGACTTGTTAAGTAGGTTGAATATAATATTGTATGCTATCACGTTTGTTGTTGTTGTTTGTTTGATTGTTTCAGGTATTCGAAGGAAGGAAACGAAAGATAGCTAGAGTAAGGAAGTAGGATCATCACCAAGCGGAATAGAGTTCTAATAGGTAGGCCCTCTTAATTGATTCTAGCTTAAGGAGATTTTCCATAGATTGTTTGTTTGTGGCTAGACCAGCTCTCTCAGGCTAGAGGAATCATTTGTGTCCGCACTGAGAATTTACCTGCACCACAAATTGGCGACTCCACTGGGAAGCCAATCCTTCTATTTGATTGATTGTCATTTTATGGTTTTGTATGAAATTTTCTAGTATCACCATTTCCATTTAGTGTTCTCTGCTTTGCCTGGTTTACTGCTTTGAGCCTAACATTTATAGTGGCAAGTCTAGTTTTAGCCTTTGAGAATTTTAATTTTTTCCTTGAATCCTCGGTCAGCGCATTTATTTTTCTGACAATCGCGCCGATCAATGCGCGTTTCTCAAAAAAAATCGCGCCGACCCCCTTCTAGTGCTTTTTGTTAGTTAGGCAGTCACACCAATTCCTATAGGTGAAGATTAGGGTTTCCCCTAGATCATAGCCAGGGTGTCTTGCCCTTCTAATTTTTGTCTCTCAGCTTGTTTTGCCTGTGTTCTACCTAGCTAAAAAGTTCTTTTAGCTTGGTTTATATGCTTGTTTGATTTTCATTTTCTTCACTTGGTTTCCTGAGTTCTTGGATGGTTTATAACCCTAGGGTGTCTAGGTCATCATCCATTCACCTTTTTGTGTCCTCAGCAAGTCAATTCTATAGTCAAGTTACTCCTTACATTTTGTTTGTTAGTCCTTTTGTCGCTTTGATTTCCATTTAACAAGTTTGAAAAGTTTCGTTTGTTGTTTGAGTGTCAATTTTCGAGCATAGATCACATTGCTCATCTTGTTGTTTGTTGAGTCTTTGCATCATTTGTTTGAAAGGAATTCTCCTTTGTGCTTTGCATTTGCTTGTGATTAATTATATTAGAAATATTTCATAGAAGTGTGAAGTGTTTGTGAAGCATTCGTTTTTCTCATTTCGTTGAAAAATACATAATTCTAGTTTGTTGAATAAATATGTTACATTACTTAGCATTATTGAAGACTAGAGTTGCATCATCATTTGCATTGGAAAAGAACTGAATTCTCTTTACTATTGAAAGGACTACTTGAAGCTTGTTTGATAAGAAAGATAAGAATTGGAAATAGTTTTTTTCATCGTTTTTTTTTCAAAAAGCGAAACAGTGAAAAGGTAATTTTGCTTTCGATTGCTTGTTTTGTTGCATTTGAGTGTGTTTCCTACTCTCGTTAGTATAAGCAATTCATCGAATTGAAAGGGTCTTTTCTCATTTAGTTGCATATAGGTGTTTTTCGAGTCACATCAATAAGGCCTGAAAACCGAGACATAATTTCAAGATAAACTCTAAAATGTATTCAATTAACCTAAGGTGCATTTGAAACTTAACAATCACATTTAGAAGGTCTAGGCTAGAGACATGTTTCAGCGTCTTTAAAACTAGCAGCTGTCGTTCGCTTCGACATTAGACAACGCTAGTGCAAACTTCTGCTCCCTGTACTATCGTGTATATAAAGGGAGATCCCACTAGGTCGCAATCCTTTATCCATAGGAAGCTGAGTCTGTTGCCTTGTAAACATGATACACCAAACACAACATTCAGGGAGATTGCCTGCCTGTACTTCTCGGTTCGCCGGGAGGTATTCTGCAGTTCACGATTACCTAGCAATCCTTTTTTCCTAGATCATCCTGAGTATTAATTTTTATATTTTTGACTCCCTAAATATAAAAGATCATCTGAGTGCTTGTCCTTTCGAGCTCATTTCAAACTGAAAGTGATAGAGTCACCTTTGCTTCTTTCTCAACTCTTAAAACATGAAAGAGCACTAGTTTGTTTTTGCATCTTAAAAAATTGTTGCCCACGATCATATAACATCCATGTTAGTCTTTTTCTAGACCACATCGTGAGTATACCTTTAAATACATTTTAAAGCCTTGGAATCAATCTCTCTTCTGGTTATTTGAGACAAAATCATCGTGGTTGAACCAACTGGTTCGCCTAGTTCCTCTTCCTCTCCTTTGTCTAAAAGATTGTTTGAGGAGCCTTTTCCTGAATTGTCGCAGTTGCTTGGGGACCAAGTTGTTGAGCTTGGAATTGTTTTGAGTATTCAACCTTTGTCATCTCATCCTCCCCCTCCTTCATATATTGGGTCACTTTTTATCATTGGCCCAGAATCTTGGGATAATCCTATCCAAACTCGCGAGAGTCTGTCGACTTCTGAAGGTCAGCTTGGACTAGTTGTCTATCCTCTGAATCCTTTGTTCGATCCTGTTGTGATATCACCTTAGCATCCGTACAATTCGTACGATCAACCAGGTATTCTTTTGGACTTATCCTGTCAAGCATATTTGGTAGTCCGTCGTTGTCTAGTTTTCACCCATGGAATCAGAAGGTGAAATCCCAGTCTCCTCTCCGAGTCACTCGGAGGTTTCCACTCCATGCATAGTTGAGGAGCAGGAATATCCTTTCCCTCCCGAAGGTTTCCCTTACTCAGGAAGGATTCCGACTAGTGTTCATCCTGAGTTACGCGTAATTATGTGACTTTAGCTCAGTTGGTTTCAGGCATGCCTACTACCTCATCGCTGTACCACAAACCTATCTGGGCATCAACGCTATGCCTACCTCAGGTCCATTCATTCAAAACCTAACCTCCTAACCGATGGTGCATTCTGCAGTTACTTCAGTCATGGTGCAACCCACCATTCCAAATCCTCTTGTTTTGTCGGTCCAAGTAACCAGTCCGGTTCAACCGACGGTCTCAAGTGATGTCTCTGTCAATTCTTCGATCCCTCCAGTAAGTGGACAAGTTGTGCCATCGCCTGGGGGCAAAGTCCGAATGTTTCTATGATGTCTAGTACAACCAATTTGAGTGGCTCACAAGCTCACATGGTTTGAATGAACCAGCCCTCATCGGGTGCCATTTTAAACCCTGTTGGTCTTGTTGGATCGAGTAATGTTCGGTACCAATAGCTGAACCCTGTTGGTCTGTCTGGGTCAAGTAACATCCAGTACCAACAGCCTAATATTGCTCAGGTTCAGTACCAACCTCCTTATGTTCCATATGGGTCACAAGTGATGGTTAGTCTGCCCTACATCCCTCAGCCTAGACCTTTTGTCCAGCCTGCTTCGTTCATAACACCTTGTGGGTATGGCCAGATATAGTTCGAAAAATTTCAAGGTGTCATTCTGAGAACTGTTCAAGTTCGTTTGCAGAAACAAGGACAACCTTTTGCAGCAACAAGGGAAACCTTTGTTGTAGCAAGAGCCATCCATGCAACAGAAAGGCCAGACGATGCTGTATCAAGGACAACTGCAACAACCGCAGGGAAAACCCTCGCAACCATTGCAGAAAACCATGCAACCACAAGTAAAGTATGTGCCACAATCCTCCTAGCCTATGCCTTTGCAAGGTCAACCACTCCAACCGCAGGGACAACCTTTACAACTGCAAGGTTAGCCCTTGCAACAACAAGGTCAACCTAGGAAGCAGCAACCCTTATACTCATATCAATAGGGTCAACCTTTGCAAGGGCAAGGTCAAGGTCAAGTCCTGCAGCATCAGGCGCAAAATCCTTATGTCCGAGGGCAACAGGTTCAACCTCCTTTTATCCAAGGACAGCAGGTCTAAAATCCTTATGTCCAAGGGCAGTGAGTGTAGAATATTTACATCCAAGGGCAGCAGGTCTAAAACCCTCTCGCCCAGGGGCAGTAGGTCCAAAACCCTTATGCTCAGGGACATCACGTGAAGAATCCATATGTCCAAGGCCAACAGGCTCAACAACCTTTTAACCTGTATGTTTCTTATCAATAGCCTATGACCAGACAATTTCAACGCTTTCAAAGGTCAGAATCCTCCCTACGGGCAAGGTAACTTACAGTGGGGGCAAAATCAAATCCACATGGACAAAATCCTTACCAGTACGGATGGACCCCGCTAGTTGGGCCCCCTTATCGACCTCAAATGCCTTTCAATACCCAATTGTTGTTCTTGGCTACACTGGAATTGCCAGATGTTTCTAGACTCACGAATGACGCGATTCTTCATTCACCATACTGGCCTCCAATTCCATCCACTATTCCGAGAAATTGTTCGAAGTTTCAAGGAAAAGAGAAAGAGCATCCATAAGCCCACGTGATGACATATCACCTCTCGTGCTCCTCAAATTCCTACGTTGATGATTCCATTCATCTTCGAATTTTCCAACGAACTCTTACGGGTGCTGCAACCAAATGGTATATCGAGCTACCTAGAAATACCTATCATGACTTTAACACTCTCACCATGGCCTTTCTCACATATTTCTAGCTGTCGGTTTGCTATGAAACTGGCATCCATATGCTAACCTCACTCAAGCAAGACATTGTGACCCACATCTTTGATCACATCCATGAATGGAGACGTAGGCACCATCTGATTAAGTTTGAGATTGCTGATCAGTTGTTGACTGAGTGGCTCACCAAATCATTCGTCAAAAAAATTGCTGAGGACATTGCTATGGGTGGATGCATCACTGAGGAACAATCCATCGCACGTACCCAGTATCTAGACCTTGTCTATTCACAATCCAACACATTATATGATGTGTTACCCGATGTGCCCAAACCATCATTCGATCTGATGACATCTAAGTCTCCAACTACCCCTCCTATTGATGGAATAATTGGTTCAGTGACTCAGACCCCTGCAAAATCTTCTTCCAAATAGAAGTCAGTCTCCAACACTTCTCCCAATGATTCCTCTCACAATTCATTCGACCCTGGTAAAACATCGAAGGTTCATGCTGTCTAGTCTACTGCATCGCATAAATCCTCTAAAGGTAAGAAGAAAGGCAAAGGCAAGGGTAAATCTGATGCCTCGAAACAGGGTCCTCCTAAGTCATCTGCTGGTGATTCTTTCCAACAGGAACCTAAATATCCATGCCTCATCTATGAGGAGGATCACTATACTAAGGATTGTCCTAGACGGTTTGAAGTTAGTCGTTTGCTCAAAGGGAACCTAGATGTCCTAAAAGAGCCCTTTCCATCCCAACAGACCCAAATGGTAGACTAGCCTCAGTCATCCACTTCCACAAGTTCACAAGTGTTCATGATGAGTACACTGATTAACCTTGCTACCAGGTCAAAATATTATCAAACTCCTACCCCGCCAACAGGGAAAGAGAAAGAAGGTACCCTTTCTTCTTTTGCCCCGTCTGGTTTTGGTTCTCTCCATATAGAGTGACCTAATCCTGATTCAGCCATTTGAACGCCTTCTCGAGGTGTGCTGTGAAAGTCCTCGTACAATCCCAAAACTCGAGTTGCTCAACATTATAATATTGTTGAAGCTTTGGTTCAATCATCATTAACTATTTCTACTCCAGAGGTCCTTCAAAGCTGTCCTTATCAACGAAAATCATTACTGTCAGCTATTTGGGGTATTGATCCAGCTGACTCTAATCTAATTTGTTTTGACCTGGAAAACCACGTTCTGCGTTTACCTCATCAAATTTCCTTTCTCATTCAGGTGATCACAAATGAGAAAACCATTCATAGGACTATCATCGATGAAGGTGCTTCTACCTACATCATGTCTGCCGCTTGTTGGAAGGAAATTGGTTCTCCTACACTGAACCAGTCCCCTAACACTTTGGAAGATTTTTACGGACACGATTCACGACCATTCGGTGTCCTTCCCAACCTTGCCATTACTTTGGAGGGCAAGATAGTACATGCCGAAGTAGAGATCGTTGACACTAATATTAACTACAATCTTCTACTCGGACGGAGCTGGACCCATGCCATGCATGCTGTAGCCTCCTCCCTTTTCCATTTGATTTGTTTTCCCCATCAAGGGAAGATAGTCATAGTCAACCAACTATCCTTCTTTGCCTCTTCCTCCTCGGATGACAATGTTCTATATGTCAAGCACACTGGTGCTCCTTATGAGAGTGTGGGGGCAAGACTCTTTAAAGATCCTGCCTTGATGGGCATTTTTCCACTCCCACCTCTTCATGTTGCCTCAGTCAACATGATTTCAGTCAGGTTTGATCCTTGGGTCATTGCTTCACTGGATCTTGTTGATATGTGGGGCGAGGCTATGCCATTGTGTCCTGCCGAAATTAATTACGTGGAAATTGTTTTAGCTTCACCTTTGGTGTCCTCTGATCATCCTGTTTCGAGAACATCTCTTGACGCGTATTCTCAATCTCCGTGGCTTGGTTCTTCAGAATCTCCCGATCCCTTAGCCGAGACTTTTCTTTCTGATGGGAGTATCATGGAAGTAATGTCTATGGAGGAAGTACCTTGGAACGACGCTCATCATCATTCTTCGTTCTTTCTTGGCCCGACGATCATTTCTACTTGTCTCGAGGAGTTCTCTTCTCAATTCCTGTCCCTACCACTTCAGACGCCGATCATGACTTATGAAGTTTGGTTGGAAGGGAACATGGGTAACATTACCTAAACGATGCCAATTGATATTTCTGTCAAGCCTGGTGTCGTTGAAAATGTCCATATCAGGGTAAATTGTTCTCCAAAAGAGATCAAGCTCTATACTCATTTGTTCCAAGAGTTTTGGGATGTTTTTGCATGGTGATATGAAGAAATGCCTGGCATTGACCCAAGTATAGTCGTGCATGAAATTCCAACTTATCCTCATGCAAAGCCCATTTGCCAACGGCTTCGTCCAGTGCACACTAGAAAAGTGGCCTCCATTAAGGGTGAAGTTGAAAAACTTCTAAAAGCTGGATTTATATATCTAATCCCTCTTACAGATTGGGTGTCAAATATCATACAAGTGAAAAAGAAACAAGGCACTATTCACATTTGCGTCGATTATTGTGATGGGAGTGAATTCTTTTCCTTTATGGACGGTTTTTCTGGTTACAACCAGATAAACATTGCGTTGGTTGATCAAGATAAGACAACCTTTATCTGACAGTGGGGGACCTTCACGTATAAAAAGCTTTCTTTTGGCCTTAAGAATGTAGGGGCCACATTTCAGAGAGTGATGTCTTATGCATTCCACGACATTTAAAACATCGTTCAACCTTACTTGGATGATCTCCTCGCTCATTCTCATAAATGCCATGATCACCCTATTCATCTCCGGCAAATGTTTCTTCGCTGTAGACACTACAACATTCGGTTGAATCCGCATAAATGTGTCTTCTGCGTCGAATATGGATGACTCCTCGGCTTTATCATTTCTAAAGAAGGAATTCCCCTTGATCCTCTTAAAGTCGAGGCCATAGTTAATTTACCCCCTCCATCTTCATTGCATCAACTACAAAGTCTGTAGGGAAAATAAAATTTCCTCCATCATTTCATACCAAACTATGCTAAGCTAGCTTCACGGTTCACCCAGTTGCTCAAGGAAGGAACCCTGTTTGTTTTGGATGAGGCTTCCCAAAAGTATTTTTATGACCTAAAGGTTGTCCTCATCAATGCTCCTTTGCTAGACCCCCTGAACTATCATAGCGATTACTTCCTTTATCTAGCTGCAACTTCTAGTGCCATCGCTATGGTGTTGGTACAGGACGATGATGAAGGCAATGGACATGTTATTTATTACCTTAGTCACAACCTCCTCGACTTCAAATTGTGTTATGCTCGTGTCGAGAAGTTGGCTTTGGGTGTCGTATAGGCTGTTCAACGCTTTCGACATTACATTCTACTCCACACTACCACTGTGAATTCGGAATTCAACCCCATGACCTACATTCTGACTCGTTAATTGCTGGGGGAGGGGGGGAAGTATTCGAAGTGGATTGTCATCCTCCAAGAATTTGATTTGGTGTTCACTACTGCCAAAACTAAGAAATCACTAGTCTTTGCTAAGTTGATTTGCTCCCTTCCCTCCGCTTCTCTTCCTGTTGGTGCAGACAAACAGCTCCCGGACGAGACTCTTTTCTTAATTAACACTCTCGGTCCCTTATATGGTGATATCATCATGTATCTCCAAAAATACACTTTGCGGTCTACGTTGACCAAGGATGATCACTGACGCATTCAACATCAATCTCAACCTTACCATATCATTGGAGATACATTATACCGCATCGGTGTCAATTCAATTCTTCACTGTTGTCTCACTCTCAAGGAGGATGAGAGAGTATTGAATGAATGCCATTCTGGCGCATGTGGTAGTTGTTAGCACCTAAATCTGCCTTAGGCTGAAGGAAGGCAAAAATTAGGGTAACCACAAACCACGCTCAATATGATAGCTAGCCCTACCAGAACAGGAGAGGGCTCTCTCCGAGTCATGCTCAGTGAATAGATAATTGAAAACGGTCTGAGATGACTTACAATGAAATATTTAAATTAGGCTAGTAAGTGAATAGGGATTCGGGAAACAATTTTCATGAATGGCCGAGCTTCTGGGATGGTATGGGACCAACGGTCAGCAAAGAACAGAGAATTTAATACAAAGGCACAGATTATTCCGTGAGGAAAGGTAGGCGGAAAATGTAACAATTTAGTTTGAGGTACCGCGACATGAATAGATTGTTGAAGAAAGTGAAAAGGGCATAGTGACATGAATCCTTTTCAACAGAAGAATAACACTGAACATGAAATTTTCCCACAAGCAGAGCAATAAAATTGAATTCTACCTAATCTCACTCAGAAAATTTCACTGGAAATGAACATGAATTGAATTATGAAACATAATGAAAAACATATGAAAACATAAGAGACACATTTGCTACACTCACAACCACAAGAATCTCATGAAACAGAGCCGCTGCCTTTCATTAATTCTCTGTCAAAAATACGTAGTGAAGAAACAAAGTTTCTTTCCCACAGTCTCCCAGAAGTTACAAGCCAACCAACCCTTTGAAAATAACTTGCATACAATATATAGAATGTGTGAGGAAGAGATAGAATGCCCAAGGGCTGGGGAGTTACTCGAATCATTGCGAAATGGAGCTGGAGAGCCAACCATCAGCTACAGGTGCAACATTGCAAACATGACATTTGGCTTTGGGTGACCGTTTGCCTTCCTTCGCCACTTGGATAGAAGCCAATCTAGAGAAAAAACACTTTAAACGCTGCCTTTGGTGCCAAAAAACCGAAGTGTAGATGAGCAGGCCCACTTGGAGAAGTCGCGACCCGAAATTTCGCGAAACGGAAGCAAATTGGCAATTTTTTTCTCTGTGCGCTGCGCCATTTTCTCTGTGCGTCGTGCTACTTTGGGGCCTATTTTGGGGAACTTTAAGGTGTCCAAAATGTTCCCAAGTGGGCTTGATGGAAAGCCTGTCTTGTCTACTTCCTAGCCCAACTAGAATTTTCAAATTTGGTGTTCATTTGCCCCTCCAAATCTTCATTCTCCCAAGACTGCTTTCTGTGTGTCAAAAAAGTGGCAGAGAGGCTATTTTTGGGTGTTTTTTGACCTTTAGGAGACCCAGATCTTGCCCAAATCTCTTGCTCGAACACCAATAGTCAAAATTTTCGATGCTGAATCCAAATCTGCAAGCCATTTCTCAATTGGAGCCCTAGAATTTTAGCGTCGCGCCACTGGGAGGAAATCCCTGTTTTTTACCCAAAAATTTGCCAAGTGACCAAAATTTCCCCATTTTTTTTGAAATTTGGGCTGGATGTTCCCTATGAAGTGCCATGCTATGCCAAGGAAGCCTCAGCCAAGATTCGAAGCTGATCTTGCTCCTTTGCCTCCTTTACCTCCTTTTCCCCTTTTGTCGCTTTGCTCAATTTTGCCTTTAGGTTCCTGATTCTTGCTTTGGAGCTCATGTTTTGGGCCATGTAGTGGTGATTCATGTGCCTCACCATGTCTTTCTCCCTGTTTGCCTTATCCAATCGCTTCTCCAAGTGAACGTTCACTTTCTCTAACACATACTCCCGGTCCTCGTCTCTTTGCTCCATAGGTCTACCTTGTGCTACCATGATGTGTTGCCGGTTTTCCTTGATCATTTGCAACTCTATCTTAGCTAGCCGATCCTCAAATTGCTTGTTCCTCTACTCCAGATACTGCACGTTCCACTTGACCCTTTCCAAGTCCAGGGATAAGTTCTCAATCACTGATTGCTGCTCCTGAATGATCTCTCCCAGCTCAGCATTTGTAGGTTTTGCATTTGTCTCATCATCCTGGAGGAGAACGAATTCTATCTTTCATTCACTTGATGGCTCACCCAAAGGCCCCTCATCGTGCACTGGCTCCTTTCCTCTACCCTGCTCCTGTGATGCCGATGTCGGAAGCGAGGTCCCTTCCACCCCGGGTGGAGATAACACTCGCTTTGCTGCTGCAAATAAGGGTCTACTGCATTTCTGATAGGTGATGTATACTGGCATGGTGGTAGTCTCATGTCGCTCATACTGATGAAATGGGCCCCCTACCTCATGCTCTGCCTCTGGAACCACTTGTGGAGCGCTGAAGAAGTCACAGGAGATGAAGTCCTCCCAAGCAATACCCTGCAACCCCAACTGATGGTCCACCAAAATCCGGATAAGAGCAAAGTGATAAACGCTGTTGAGCTCTTGTCGAGGGGTCTTGTGCTGCATGAAATTTCTCATCCTCTCTATGTTTCCGCAGACGAAAAATGGGAGGCTCATCATCCGTACCCTGGTAAAGTGCATGAGCAGCCTTATGTGATAGGCATATACGCGATAAAACCTCCCCTTGCAACTGAAGTACTTCATGATCAATTTCATGAGCGGGGCATACTCATATTTCAGAAATCTGAACAGAAAAACTCTCGTGAGGTGGCTCAAACAACTGTCTTTGATGTAAGGCTCATAATGATGCCTCTCCACCTTTTTCTTTTTATGCCACTGCTCTCCAATGTTGGGTATGCCTGTTGCCACTGATATGGTCTCAGGTGTCAATGTGAAAGTGACCCCAGCCAAGATAGACTGTCCTCCATGTAGGTCAAGTGCAAAAAGTCGGGCCAACTCATGATGAACTCTAACATTTGACACCCTCTGACAAAATTCATAACATGCCAAGTGCTGGAAACAAGACATGGCAAGAGGGAATTCCTGCAGCTCAGTGAGGGTGTTTGGCTCATCTCTAAGATGTCTGCCACTCTGGTGATGTCTCCTACGGGCCCTCTCTCCTGAAGATGTGTCATTGTGGTTCCCCTCCTCATACTCTGATGAAACTTCTGATGCCATTACTGCTGTTTGTACCTTGAGTTTTATGCTGCTCTCTGAATCCAATGGAACTGGTAGATGCTCTGAAAATCTGTCACCAAGGGGACAATAAAACAGGGAGTATTAGGAGAGGAATGATGAAATGGGATTAGGGGCTAAAGGGAGAGATTTATCAGGGATTTGGGAGTGTTTCGGGTATAGTATTGATGGGGTAGGGTTTGAATTTATTTTGGTGGGGTTTGGGTTTTTTGATTCATAGGAGGAAGGGGAAAAGGAATATGATTACAGTGGTGTTAGGGTGATGATAAGGGGAAAATGATGTAGGGAAAATGGTGATAGGGGTAGGGTAGGAGAACACTTTGACAACACTATTACTGTAGCAAAAACCCTAGGAGCTTGATTTCTTTGTGTCTTCTTTTGTTTACTAAATTTTTTTTTGCATTAGATTTATACTCATCAAAATCATGGTATTCTTCTCAAGTTTAATGCCAAGAGTGAAGGTAGTTGGTCTACCTCTCAAGTTTGATAGGCATTCACAAAATTTTAGGCAAATTGGTGGTTTTCTGGGCTTATATCTCTGTGCGCCGCGTGCACTGCCCAGTGCGTCGCATGCTCTGAGTGCGCCGCGCCAGTGGTATTTTTACACTGTGAACCAGCTCGCAGTGCGCCGCGCACAATGAGTGCGCTGCGCCTCCTTGTGTGTGCGCTGCACGCTCAAAATTTCACCATGAATTGCTTGCAGGGATAGGGAAAAGGTTATGTAGTGGTTTTAGGGTGGGGTTCTTGGGAAAAATGGTCAAGGGGAGATGAGAAAGATGATGGGTGAGGGGACAAGGGGAGTGGAGTGAAACCTTGGTGCTATCATCACATTTTTGCAACCCCAGCCATTGTTTTCTTGGTGGCTTTTTTTTTCATGTTTGACCTTATGCTTTTGGGTGACATTTAAACATCTCATAAACACCATATCAATAACAAAATTGATGGAGAAGAGGTGTCCACAGGGCCTACCTCTTGTTTTGCTAGCCTCCACCAAGACTTGAAGCGGTTTGGCAATTTTTTATGCCCCTGGCTGTGTGTGTCGCGCGCCAAGCCCAGTGCGCCGCACGCTAGGTGTGCGTCGCGCCCTTGTAAATTTCCCACTGCGGGCTTGCTGCTTGTGTGCCGCGCCCTCTGTGTGCGTTGCGCTCCTTGGTGTATGCGCCGCGCCCTCGAAATCCAACTCTCACTCACTCAAACGCTCACAATTTCACTTTCTCACTTTTGCAATGTCTCTCCAAAGCTTGCAAGAGCACAATGGCTTTGATTTGGGGCAAAACATGTATTTATAGCCTTGGAGGAGACGGGTTTGATTTTTTCCTCTTTGAAAACCCCTTTTCTAATGTTGAGTTTTTCACTTTTTCAATGACCTTCATACACACTGATTTTCACTTTCCCTTTGACATTTTGGCTCAAATGATGAAATTTTCGGTACCTCTTTGCAGGGACTGTATGAGAGAGCATTTGGCCATGTGAATCATAACTGCAACTGAAAATTCAACTGGTGATTTTTTGGAAAATTTTGTCATAATTGACCTTGTTTGACTTTTCTTCAAAACAGAGTTTTGAAGAAGAGTCGATGTATCTCCAGGTGATGATGAAGCTCTCTGAACCCTAGTTGTTTAAGGGCTCGCTCTGGCCTACATGGCTTGTTCTAGACATGTTTTCAAAGACCAAATTGATGAATTCCTAGACCCAATCATAAAAAATGACTTTGTCCTGTAAAGGACCAGACCTGGACTGTCATGAGCTTCGGTGATTATGGAAAAAGACCTGAGCCAGCAGGGGCCAGACAGGAGGGAAAATGACTAGCATGACTTTCTCCGTCAGATCATGGCATGTCCCTAGCGAAATGCAACTGAGTGAATGGAGCGGGACACCTAAAAGTGAAATGCACAAAGAGTTTTGATCTCTGATGGAGGGCTGACTAGACCGACTCTAACATTGGCTCCAATGGGGGATGGTAGCTCCTTGGAGGTGCCAAGAACATCAGATCTCTGGAGGAGCTAGATAGCGCCTTTTGTCCATTGGGCTATGGAGTCATCATTTCGATAAACAACATAGGACTCTGACTTATTTATCAAACTGAAATGACCAAGAAATTGGCTCTGCTTGACATTGCAATAACTCAAAAACTAACTTTACAGACTGAAACCAAACTGAAATAAAAATGGTATTTACAATGACAAAGGAAGCAACGTTAATAGATCAGCAGTGATACGCTTGGGCAGCTGACCATTGATCGGTCCTCCAGGACAATCTTCCCCGTTCATTTCCTTCAGAAGAAAGGCATTCTGACCCCTATATGCTGCAATTTTGAAAGGACCTTTCCACAGATTTTCGAACTTTCCGTGCTTGCCTTTCTCTTCATTCCTTGCATCCCACTTCAGCACCACATCATCCAACTGAAATTTATCTGCTTTTGCTTTTCTGTCATAGATTTTCTTTATCTTCTCCTGCAACTTGGATGTGTTTTTGAAAACTTCTTCTCTTGTTTGCTGCAAGTGGATCATTTGATTCAACCTTCTCTGCATGGGATCTTCTTCGCTGCCGGCCTCCTGAAGAAGTCTGACCACTGGGGCAGCAAGAGTGGCGGGGAATACTGTGTCAACTCCATAAACAAGCTCAAATGGTGACATACCAATAGACTTTTTCTGACTGATCCGATCTGCCCAAAGTGCATGGACCAACCTCTTGTTCCAGCTCTTCTTATTTATTTCCAGCAGCTTCTTGATGATGTTGACCAAAGATTTATTCGAAGATTCCACCAATCCATTGCCTTGCGGATGATAGGTAGTTGAATGACCCAAAATTATGTGATATTTATGACAAAATTCTACCATCCTTTTCGATTTGAAAGCTGCTGCATTATCAGTGATTAATTTGTTTGGACAACCAAAGTGAGACAAGATGTTATTTTTGAGAAATGAGATGATTACCGTGTCTGTGGCTTGTCTGGTAGGGGCTGCCTCAATCCATTTTGTGAAATAGTCCATCGCTGTAAGGATCCATCTATGCTGTCCGGAAGAGGCGGGATGAATTTCCCCAATGAAATCCAACCCCCACTACTGGAAGGGAGTGCTCACCTCAATAGGCTTAAGTGGCAAAGGCTGTAATTTCTGTTTTCCTTTGAAAATCTGACATTTACGACAGCGGTTGACCATCTTATGCACATCAGCAAACAAAGTAGGCCAGTAGTACCCCGCTCTCAAAATTTTGTTCGCTATTGACTTCCAAAAAAGATGACCTCCACACTCTCCTCCGTGGAAATCCTCCATGACTCTCTTTGCCTCCTCTTCCACCAAACAATTTAACAAAATGCCACCGAGATCTTTCCAATACAGTGCAGAATTCAAAGTACAAAACTTGGTAGCCTTCAATTTGAGTGTTCTCGCTTTGTTTCTAGTCATTCCGGGTAGTGGTGATAGATTTTTCAGCACATATATTATATCTGAATACCATGGGGACAAAGCAAACATTTCGGATACCTATATTGACGTTCCTTCCTCATTCTCATCGGACATGGCAGCGATCAGATTTATGTCCAATGCCTGCAAGTTTGACTCGGCCATTAGCTTCGCCAACCCTTGTCCTTTGACCAGCTTTGTAGGCTTTATCTCCACATCATATTCTAGCAAGGCTGCGATCCATTTGCCTCTTCTCCCTTCCGGATCGGTCTGCACTAAAACATATTTTACAGCAGTATTAGGAACATAGGCCAGAATGTGAGAATGTAGGATATACACCTGGAAATCCTTCAATGCCTTCACCAATGCCAGGGCTTTCTTCTCAATGATGTTGTACTTTAAAGCTGCATCCCTTATAGCCCTACTGAAGAATGCAATGGGTATTTCATGATCATCTCTCTTCTGTAATAATACTGTTGCCATAGTGTGCTCAGAAGCAAATGAAAACAATATGAAATCCTGAGTGTAGTCCGGGCTGACTAGAACTGGAGCGGAAGAAAGGGCCAATTTGACCAAGTTGAAAGATTTTACAGCCTCATCTATCCATTTCACCTGGCTGTCCTTCTTAAGCATGTTGGTCATTTCTCTTAAGTGTTCTGCAAGATTAGGCACAAAGCGACGTAGGAAATTCATCTTACCATTGAATGACTATATCTCCTTTTTGTTCCTAGGAAGATCGATTTGCTGAATTTCTTGCACATGTGCTGGGTCTATACGAATGCCATCCTTTGAAATGATGTGCCCAAGTAATTTTCCTTCCTCCATGGCGAACAAGCTCTTCTTAGGATTCAACGATAGACCATATTTCCTGCACTTTTGAAAGACAATTTTTAGGTGATGCATGTGCTCTTCATCAGCTTTGGAAAATACTATCAAATCATCCAAGTACACCATCAAAAACACATCTTTCTCATTTGCAAAAGCCAAGTCCATTGCCCGCTGAAATGTGGCACCTGCATTCTTTAAACCGAAGGGCATTTTGGCATAGTGAAAGGTTCCCCATGGGGTGGTGAATGCTGTCTTGTCTCTATCATCTTCATGGACGAAAATTTGGTTATATCCGGAATAACCATCAAGCAGTGACATACGAGATGCCCCCACTACTCCCTGAAGTATATGGTCCATCTTGGGCAGCGGATAGTTGTCCTTCAATGAGACCTTATTTAGATTTCTGAAATCGATGCATAGGCGGATCTCACTGGTCTTCTTGCGTACAGGCACTAAGTTAGATATCCATTCTGAAAATCTGATGGGCACAATGATACCTGACTTATACAAACTATTTACCTCCTTTTCGATAGATGGCAACAACTTTGGATTTATCCTTCTTAACTTTTGTCTAAATGGTTTTTGGTTGGGCTTGATGGGTATTGTGTGTTGAATAATATTTGTATCATAGGTCTTCAAATCAGAATAATCCCAAGAAAACACATCTGCAAATGAAGCCATCAAACTAATGTATTTGTCCTTCATCTTTGGCGGTAATGCTTTGGAGAATTTCACAAACTTTGGATTGGCTGTTAACCGATGTTGACTTCTTCTACACCTTTCTCCGTTGGCTGCAATGTTGGCTTGCGGGCTTCAAGCCAACATTTTTTGTTCCCGATATAACTTCGTCATTTATCCAAACACCAGGATTGTTGCATAGGAGAAATCTAGCTGTAGTGTCCCTTTCAATTTCGCTACCCAAGACCTGGAAAGAAGCATGCCAAACCTTGGAGGAATATCTGCTACCACCACATCCATCAAAACATTTTTCATAGGAAGCTAATCCAAACTCACAACTAAGTCTTTGATGAGCCCTATACACCTTACTCTGCTGGAAGCGAATGAACAGAGATCATGATATTGCCGGGTGATGTCCAGACCAAGCTTATCCATGATAGCCTTGGGCATGAGATTGTGAGAAGCTCCAGAATCGAACATGGCATTGTGTAACACAAAATCATGCAATCGTAAATTGATATAGAAGGGTGGCACATCGCTATCAGGAGACTCACCATTCGTTGTTGGTCCAAAAATCATTTCAGTCTGATCATCTTCTACATTTACCATGTTGGACATTGGGTCCAAATTCAACATTTTAGAAATCTGTCCTCTATAACTGTTGTTCTTCATTATTTCAGTTAAAGGGATGGATACCTTTAACTTAGAAATCTCATTCTCTAGGCTACAAGCGGGAGTTATTTCTACCTCTCTGACTGGGATTTAGTTCCTTTCCTTCTCTTTTGATGTGGCTGGTTGCTGTGATTGTTTTGCTGATTTTGATTTGCTGCTCTCCGGACCAACCACCTCCTTTCCTTTTCTTTGTGTAGCTGATGAATCATTTTTTGTTGTTTCACTCTCCTTCTTTTTCTGAATTGGTTTGGTCGGCACATCTCTGTTTCTAAGAGAATATTGCTGCTGTTGTGCGGATAGAGCATTCATATACCCCCTTTGATATTCTTCCGATTCTTCTTCCAACACGATGTCGCTAGCTAGAATAAAATCAGTGTCTTGGTGTGCAGTTGAATTCACTGCACATTCTTCCTCTTCGGTAATGTAAGTAGGCAGCTCATCTGGAGTAAAGAGATGGTTTTCTTCGCCTATTACATTCCCGTCCTCATCTGACTCTGGTCCATGCACAAAATTCTGCTGCAAGGGTGTTTGTACCGGCTGTTGTGCTGTCTGCTCTTGAGTTCGCTGATCTCTTTGTCTTATTCTATATTGTGGCTACTGCTGACCACAAAAGTTAGGATTCCTAACTTGTGGCTCTGGCTTGTCAAGTTTTACCCTTTCAAGCATCTGCTCTACCTTTTTGAGAAGCTGATCCATTGAAGAAGATTCTTCTTTCACAGTGGTTTTCTTCTCTACTTTCACTCTAGCTCTTTTGGACAGCAGATTTACCTCAACGTTGACCGCAATTTTCTGCATGTCTTCCATTGTAGCCAGTTCTCTCTCTCTTAATTGGTATGCCATGTCAGAATCAAAACCATCTAGAAACTTCATCATCGCTAGTCCCACAGGTGGCTTTAGATGGTCTGGAATTTTGTTGTATACTGCATTAAATCTAACACAATAATCTTGGACTGACTCATCGACATTCTGTTTGATTTGTTCACATTCGGCCAGAACTTGAAGGGGATTCTTTTTCACTTCCCACCGGTTCAAAAATTGTCTTTGTAGTTCAGCCAAGGTAGTGATACTTGCAGCCGTCAAACCTCTGAACCATTTCCTCACATCACCTGCAAATGTTTGTACAAAGAGCCTCATTGCCATGTTCTCCGCATCGATCTCATGAAGTTCATAGAAGTATGCCATTTTGTTTACGTGTTGCTGAGCAGTAATGCTGTTAGGAGTGCCATCAAAAAATGGGATTTTACTTTGATAATCATTTGATATGTCATCTAGGACTTGGGGCAGAACAAGGGGTGCGAAACGGGCAGCCATCATTCTTGGTGGGTTTGGTCTTGGAGGTGTTGGAGGAGTGTGCACAGTTTCCAAGGGGCTTGCAATTGGAGTTTGGGGCTGTGTTGCAATGTAATTATCAATTAATCTATTGGCTCTTTCTGTTTCAAGGTCTACAAGAAATTGCAGATTGGGGATGGTATAATCAACAACCCTTTCGGATTTAGACTCAAACAAAGATATTTCAAATCGTTCATCAAACTCAAGCTCTTCAAGATACTCAAAAATGTCGGGACATGAATGGGATTTGAACACGGGAGTTATGGTGCTTTCTTGACGAAGGAGTCTTGGGATCAAATTGGGGTTTTCGTAAATATGAGGAGGGTCCGGGTCTGGATTTTCTCTGGTATATCCTCTCGAATCCAGCGTGGTATTGAGAGAAATTACGGGACACAACCAGCTTACTAAGCCTTTCCAATCCTAAGCTCATCATCCGGAAGCCTAGAATTATTATGAAACAAGGGGATTTGATTTTCAACTTGTCCCCAGTGGAGTCACCACTATGTTAGCACCTAAATCTGCCTTAGGCTGAAGGAAGGCAAAAATTAGGGTAACCACAAACCACGCTCAGTCTAGTAGCTAGCCTTACCAGAACAGGAGAGGGCTCTCTCTGAGTCACGCTCAGTGAATAGATAATCGAAAATGGTCTGAGATGACTTACAATGAAATATTTACCTTAGGCTAGTAAGTGAATAGGGATTCGAGAAATAATTTTCATGAATGACCGAGCTTCTGGGATGGTATGGGACCAACGGTCAGCAAAGAACAAAGAATTTAATACAAAGGCACAGATTATTCCGTGAGGCAAGGTAGGCAGAAAATGTAACAATTTAGTTTGAGGTACGGCGGCATGAATAGATTGCTGAAGAAAGTGAAAAGGGCATAGTGACATGAATCCTTTTCAACAAAAGAATAACACTGAACATGAAATTTTCCCACAGGCAGAGCAATAAAATTGAATTCTACCTAATCTCACTCAGAAATTTCACTGGAAATGAACATGAATTGAATTATGAAACATAAAGAAAAACATAAGAGACACATTTGCTACACTCACAACCACAAGAATCTCATGAAACAGAGCCGCTGCCTTTCATTAATTCTCTGTCAAAAATACATAGTGAAGAAACAAAGTTTCTTTCCCACAGTCTCCTAGAAGTTACAAGCCAACCAACCCTTTGCAAATAACTTGCATACAATATATAGAATGTGTGAGGAAGAGATAGAACATCCAAGGGTTGGGGAGTTACTTGAATCATTGCGAAATGGAGCTGGAGAGCCAACCATCAGCGACAGGTGCAGCATTGTGAACATGACATTTGGCTTTGGGTGGCCGTTTACCTTCCTTCGCCACTTGGATAGAAGCCAATCTGGAGAAAAAACACTTTAAATGTCGCCTTTGGTGCTAAAAAACCAAAGTGTAGATGAGCGGGCCCACATGGAGAAGTCGCGACCCGAAATTTCGCGAAACGGAAGCAAATTGGCAATTTTTTCCTCTGTGCGCCGCGCCATTTTCTCTGTGCGTCGCACTACTTTGGGGCCTATTTTGGAGCACTTTCAGGTGTCCAAAATGTGCCCAAGTGGGCTTGCTGGAAAGCATGTCCTATCTACTTCCTAGCCCAACTGGAATTTTCAAATTTGGTGCTCATTTTACCCTCCAAATATTCATTCTACCAAGACTGTTTTCTGTGTGTCAAAAAAGTGGCAAAGAGGCCATTTTTGGGTTTTTTTGACCTTTAGGAGACCCAGATCTTTCCCAAATCTCTTGCCCCGACACCAGTAGTCGTAATTTTTGATGCTGAATCGAAATCTGCAAGCCATTTCTCAATTGGAGCCCTAGAATTTTAGCGTCGCGCCACTGGAGGAAATCCCTGTCTTTTACCCAAAATTTTTCCAAGAGACCAAAATTTCCCCAATTTTTTGAAATTTGGGCTGAATGTTCCCTATGAAGTGGTATTCTGTGCCAAGGAAGCCTCAGCCAAGATTCGAAGCCGATCTTACTCCTTTGCCTCCTTTGCCTCTTCTGTCGCTTTGCTCAATTTTGCCTTTAGGCTCCCGATTCTTGCTTTGGAGCTCATGTTTCGGGCCATTTAGTGGTGAGTCATGCGCCTCAACATGTCTTTCTCCCTGTTAGCCTTATCCAACCGCTGCTCCAAGTGAACGTTCACTTTCTCTAACACATACTCCTGGTCCTCGTCTCTTTGCTCCATAGGTCTGCCTTGTACTGCCATGATGTGTTGCCGGTTTTCCTTGATCATTTGCAACTCTATCTCAGCTAGATGATCCTCAAGTTGCTTGTTCCTCTGCTCCAGATACTGCACGTTCCACTTGGCCCTTTCCAAGTCCAGGGATAAGTTCTCAATCACTGATTGCTGCTCCTGAATGATCTCTCCCAGCTCAGCATTTGTAGGTTTTGCATCTGTCTCATCATCCTGGAGGAGAACGAATTTTGTCTCTCGTTCACCTGATGGCTCACCTAAAGGCCTCTCATTGTGCACTGGCTCCTTTCCTCTGCCCTGCTCCTATGATGTCGATGTCGGAAGTAAGGCCCCTTCCACCCCGGGTGGAGATAACACTCGCTTTGCTGCTGCAAATAAGGGTATACTGCCTTTCTGATAGGTGATGTATACTGGCATGGTGGTAGTCTCATGTCACTCATACTGATGAGATGGGCCCCCTACCTCATGCTCTGCCTCTGGAACCACTTGTGGAGCGCTGAAGAAGTCATGGGAGATGAAGTCCTCCCAAGCAATACCCTGCAACCCCAACTGATGGTCCACCAAAATATGGATAAGAGCAAAGTGATAAACGTTGTTGAGCTGCTGTCGAGGGGTCTTGTGCTGCATTGAATTTCTCATCCTCTCTATGTTTCCGCAGATGAAAAATAGGAGGCTCATCATCCGTACCCTGGTAAAGTGCATGAGCAGCCTGATGTGATAGGCATAGAGGCGAGAAAACCTCCCCTCGCAACTGAAGTACTTCATGATCAATTTCATGATCGGGGCATACTCATCTTTCAGAAATATAAATGGAAAAACTCTCGTGAGGTGGCTCAAACAACTGTCTTTTATATAAGGCTCATAATGATGCCTCTCCACCTTTTTCTTTTTATGCCACTACTCTCCAATGTTGGGTATGCCTGTTGCCATTGATATGGTCTCGGGTGTCAATGTGAAAGTGACCCCAGCCAAGATAGACTGTCCTCCATGTAGGCGAAGTGCAAAAAGTCGGGCCAACTCATGATGAACTCAGACATTTTCCACCCTCTGACAAAATTCATAACATGCTAAGTGCTGGAAACAAGACATGGCAAGAGGGCATGCCTACAGCTCAGTGAGGGTGTTTGGCTCATCTCTAAGATGTCTGCCACTCTGGTGATGTCTCCTATGGGCCCTCCCTCCTGAAGATGTGTCTTTGTGGGTCCCCTCCTCATACTTTGATGAAACTTCTGATGCCATTACTGCTGTTTGTACCTTGAGTTTTATGCTGCCCTCTGAATCCAATGGAACTGGTAGATGCTCTGAAAATCTGTCACCAAGGGGACAATAAAACAGGGAGTATTAGGAGAGGAATGATGAAATGGGAATAGGGGCTAAAGGGAGATATTTATCAGGGATTTGGGAGTGTTTCGAGTATAGTATTGATGGGGTAGGGTTTGAATTTATTTTGGTAGGGTTTGGGTTTTTTGAGTCATAGGAGGAAGGGGAAAAGGAATATGATTACAGTGGTGTTAGGGTGATGATAAGGGGAAAACGATGCAGGGAAAATGGTGATAGGGGTAGGGTAGGAGAACACTTTGACAACACTGTTACTGTAGCAAAAACCCTAGGAGCTTAATTTCTTTGTGTCTTCTTTTGTTTACTAAAAAAAATATTGGCATTAGATTTATACTCATCGAAATCATGGTATTCTTCTCAAGTTTAATGCCAAGAGTGAAGGTAGTTGGTCTACCTCTCAAGTTTGATAGGCATTCACAAAATTTTAGGCAAATTGGTGGTTTTCTGGGCTTATATCTCTGTGCTGCACGTGCACTGCCCAGTGCACCACGCTAGTGGCATTTTTAAACTGTGAATCGGCTCCCAGTGCATCGCGCACAATGAGTGCGCCGCGTGCTCAGAATTTCACCATGAATTGCTTGCAGGGATAGGGAAAAGGTTATGTAGTGGTTTTAGGGTGGGGTTCTTGGGAAAAATGGTCAAGGGGAGATGAGAAAGATGATGGGTGAGGGGACAAGGGGAGTGGAGTGAAACCTTGGTGCTATCATCACATTTTTGCAACCCCAGCCATTGTTTTCTTGGTGGCTTTTTTTTTCATGTTTGACCTTATGCTTTTGGGTGACATTTAAACATCTCATAAACACCATATCAATAACAAAATTGATGGAGAAGAGGTGTCCACAGGGCCTACCTCTTGTTTTGCTAGCCTCCACCAAGACTTGAAGCGGTTTGGCAATTTTTTATGCCCCTGGCTGTGTGCGTCGCGCGCCAAGCCCAGTGCGCCGCGCGCTAGGTGTGCATCGCGCCCTTGTAAATTTCCCACTGCGGGCTTGCTGCTTGTGTGCCGCACCCTCTGTGTGCGTTGCGCTCCTTGGTGTATGCGCCGCACCCTCGAAATCCAACTCTCACTCACTCAAACGCTCATAATTTCACTTTCTCACTTTTGCAATGTCTCTCCAAAGCTTGCAAGAGCACAATGGCTTTGATTTGGGGCAAAACATGTATTTATAGCCTTGGAGGAGACGGGTTTGATTTTTTCCTCTTTGAAAACCCCTTTTCTAATGTTGAGTTTTTCACTTTTTCAATGACCTTCATACACACTGATTTTCACTTTCCCTTTGACATTTTGGCTCAAATGATGAAATTTTCGGTACCTCTTTGCAGGGACTGTATGACAGAGCATTTGGCCATGTAAATCATAACTGCATCTAAAAAGTCAACTGGTGATTTTTTGGAAAATTTTGTCGTAATTGACCTTGTTTGACTTTTCTCTCTCTGAACCCTAGTTGTATAAGGGCTCCCTCTGGCCTGCATGGCTTGTTCTGGACATGTTTTCAAAGACCAAATTGATGAATTCCTAGACCCAATCATAAAAAATGACTTTGTCCTGTAAAGGACCAGACCTGGACTGTCATGAGCTTTGGTGATTATGGACAAAGACCTGAGCTAGCAGGGGCCAGACAGGAGGGAAAATGACTAGAATGACTTTCTCCGTCAGATCATGGCATGTCCCTAGCGAAATGCAGCTAAGTGAATGGAGCGGGACACCTAAAAGTGAAATGCACAAAGAGTTTTGATCTCTGATGGAGGGCTGACCAGACCGACTCTAACAGCAGTCACCTGTCTGGATATGATACTGCTCAAAAAATACTTTGCACTGGTTATTTTTGGCCCTCCATCTTCAAGGGTTGCATCCTTTCTGTTTGCAAGTGCCATGACTGCCAAATTTATCAACGTAAAATGTGCACCCCACTTGCTCACCTACACCCTGTTATTACCTTTGTCCCTTTTGCTAAATGGGTCATTGATTATATGACCTGTAACCCTTGTTCGGCGGGGGGGCATGGGTATATTATCGTTGCTATGGATTATTTCACCAAATGGGTTGAAGCAATTCCTACATACTCTGCAGACGGTAAAACAATGGATCAATTTCTATTCAATCACGTGATTTCCAGGTTTGGAGTGCCTCAGGCCATTGTCACTGACCATGGGTCCCATTTTCGAGATTACATGATGACTGAGCTGACTTCTACGTTGGGTTTGCACCACAATGGCTCAACCCTGTATTACCCTCAGGCCAATGGCCAAGGTGAAGCTTTGAACAAAGTCTTGGTTATGATGCTTCAATGCACCATTGGATGCACAATTCAAATTGGCATCTCATGCTCTTTTCAACTATGTGGGCTTACCGAACCTTGACCGAGGACACAACTAGATTCACACCGTTCCAGCTAGTCTATAGTCTGGAAGCAACTTTACCGATTGAGTGCAAAATTCCATCCCTCAAGCTGGCTGTCGAACTTCTCCCCGAGACCTCACCTCAGGAAGAGTGCCTCTTGTACCTAGATCAATTGGATGAGACTTGTCGTCTTGTTTCTTTGGTCATCGAAGCACAGAATAAGCAGGTCAAGTCCCATTTTGGTGAGTCTGTCTCTCCTCTAGTTTTTTCTGAGGGCGATTTGGTTCTTTTGTACGATTAGGCTAATGATAAGCTGGGAGCAGGCAAGTTCGAACCCATGTGGCATGGGCCCTACATTGTTAAACGTGTGTTACAGAAAGGGGCCTATGAGGTTATTGACTATGAGGGAAATCCCTTAGACAAGCCCCGTAATGGGCTTTATCTCAAAAAGTACTATGCTTAGGTCATCTTGCATGGCTACTTTTGTATAGTGTGGTTTGGTGTGTTGTTTTGCAAGCAACTTTCCAGATGTCGATGTCTCCTCACATGGGTTTTGCTGATGGTGCTTTCTGTAGTACCCGGAATCTATCATCTATGGCATGGGCCATTTATGACCCCCATGGTGAGTTGATTGATCTTCAAGGTATTTGTCTAGGTTGAACAACTAATAACATCGTTGGGTATAGCACAGTTATCGAATTGTTGTCAAAAGCTATTGCTCTTGACATCCGGGAATTGGTTGTCAACCTTGATTCTCAACTTGTTGTCCTTCAACTTAATGGGCAATATTCTGTTAGAACCCCTTAGATATTGAGAATGTATCTACGTATTCATCTATTGGAGAGACATTTTTATTTCATTACATGTCATCATATTGCTAGACACATGAATACATTAACAGATGTATTAGCTAATTATGTGTTGGATAGACATTTGCGAAACATGTAAAAAAAAACATTTGTACCATAGCAAGCAATGAAATATAACATACACACACACACACACACACACACACATATATATATGTCAATAATGTTTGTCATACATCAGAACCCCAAAAAATAATATGTGTGTTCAAATACATTGTGGTTCGCAGGACTTATACATCCACAACTCGCAAGTCTAAAAAATTTGGAATGATCGACCTATGAACCAAACAACATGATTCTGATGGTAGCATGTAATTTCTCGCACTACACGAGTTAGTAGTTAGCAGGTCCGATCTGATACCCCCACCGTATGCCTCTGATACTGGCGTGGGACATCACCCACCCAGGCATACTCTGGGATACCGAGGGTCAACCCCTCAAGGTTCTGCACGATCTCCTCCTCATTATGACTTCCTTCCTAATAATGAGCAAGATCGAACTACTGAGCAATGTGCCTAGCAATCGGGGACATCCCGACAGGACGTTCTGGTCTAACATCTGCATTTATAAAAATCAAAATGTTGTGAACACATATATCTCAAAAATAATAAAAAATAAAAATAAAAATTGATTGTTTTTTACCTCCATCATCATAATCCCCCCCCTATGGGAGCACATATCTGGATCATTATGGAAGTCGATATCGCTGTAGTGCCAATCCTTCACTACGATCAGCTGTTGTCGTAGCCACCAGAAGAAGGCGGGCTTATAGGACATCTGTTGGCCTTCGGTAATCCTAGGCATCAACACACTCCAACGGACCATCCGTGGGTCTTGTGACAATGGCGGTTCCACCTCAACTAGCTGGTAGTGAAACAACGAAACCCGCTCCAGGAAGAAGGTCACTAAAATGGACCCATAGAAGCACTACTTCAGGTTTCCTACCTTAATTTTTGATAGTTGGCACTTCATGTTTACCTTCATGGCTTCCGCCTAGTTTAAGATAGTTGGTGCCGTACAGTCGATAGCATACTGAAACTTCGACTTGTTGGTCAACAATAACACTCTCAGCAAAAGATCCCAAACTGTCATGATCTCGATCTTGCCATTTTTGATTTGAGTGCTTCTGGGTAGTGTTCTGAAAGTAACATGGTCACACTTGCCCCAATTAGCCTTGACCCGTATAGATTGAATGACACGTGTCTTTGGGATAGTCTTGTGATGAAATAATTGTCTGAAGTTTCCAACTCTAGTTCTTGGTCACAGATCATGAAAACTTCCCAATTCACATCCTAGAGATTGATCAGATACTGTAGCAATTCGGGTTGAGCCCATAGACTTGGTGTGAAGAAGAATTTGAGGAGCCCAAAATTCCTCAGAGCATTCAAGCAATTTGGGTCCGCCATTGGTTGAGTGTCAATGTCTTCATGCTCACGTTCCTTCCAATCCACCATTTTTCACAATTTTTTCCTTGCAAAAACCATATAATCAAGTCAATAAAAATCTTTGGCTAGAAAAATTTGGATCAATCGGACAAATTAGGCAAAAAATTGAAAAAAAATTGTTCACAGCGCTGACGCGCTTGACAATCATAATAACCCCCGATCGATGATTCCGTGCCCAAAAATTGCGTCGACCGAGGGTGATTTTGTTTTTGTCAAAATCTCCTCAAAAAATCCAAAAAACGATTAAAAACAAGTAAAATAAGCATGAAAATGGAGATTAAGTTCTTGGCTCTTACTTGCAACTGACGGATCGTCAAATGGCCTCATGGATCTCCTACAATTTTCTCTTGAAAAACTAGGGCACAAATGGGTGAAAAGTTCTTTACACAAAGGTAAAATGGTAAATGGTGAAAAATAATTACTTTTTCCTCCTTTTATTCATTTTTCATGAAATATTAGGATTTTAAAAAGTATTTTTGACCTATTTTTGCCTCAGAAATTGGATAATACATTTACCTTTTGTGCAATGACAAGTGATGAATTACTGATGATGATATTGGAGTCACGTTTGAGCTCTTTTCTCGATTTGTAAAACTCCAATGAAAAGATCACAGAGTATTTTTCCCTTTTTGACTCGTAAAAGAGAATAAAAATGGGGGGGGTCCACTTTCAAGCTCTTTTCCAACTCTTTAAAAACTAAAATATTGCCAAGCTCTTGTTGTTTTGAACTCATTAAGGCATGTGAAACGTCGTTTACCCTTTACACGTTTACCCCTTTTTCAAGCTAGGATAAACTATTTACGAAAAAGGTACTCCTTGATTGAAATGGTCAAGTGGTTCTCTCAAGTATCATTTTATAACTTTTCAGGCTTGAGAGACACAAATGTATGAAAAGGGACCATGTGGAGTTTCTTTTCCATGTCTTTTTCAAACTCTCTAAACATGAAAAAGATACCAAGTTACCCCTTTGTCGGACTCATTAAAACATTCAACGACAATAGATTCGTCACCATGACAGACATGAGCTTCTCCTTCCTAGGGCTCATTAAGCTTACTAGTTTGGATTCGTTCGAAGGATGAACTTACAATGAAAGCACATGTTATCCCTTTCAAGCTTGCGATAAAAAATAATTGGGGTACCTGCCAAAAATGGTGGGGGGAAATTGGAAATTCTATCAGTCATGTCGGTAGCGCACTCTTGAACACGACACTTTATGCTTTGTGTCGAGTTGGGATATTCGGGTTGGGTTATCCTCCTTTTCATCATTGACCTTCCTAGGTTGGGCCATTCATTTTTACCTTCCATTTGATCTCTGACACGTCATCATGACCACCGATCCTATGGATCCAAAAGCTGGATCAAAGTTGTGTCGCCGATATGTTCAAGAGTCAGTCTTTCTGTAGTTACACTTACTCCTGATTCTTTGTATCATCTGAAATCATTTGCATCCCTTTGTCTCGTGTCGATGATGTGGGATACATCATGGCCCTCCTTCGACACGGTCGCTTCCTGTAGACTTTAGCTCATTATCTAGGAAGCTGGTCGAGAGACTCTGTTATGCCCCTATACTACTAGTGTAACCCCTTATTGTTATTAGTACAACCCACTTATTATATTGATGTACCCATGTAGTGCCCATATTGTTACTATTGTGCCCCATAGAAGCCCACTATTGTTATTATTGTGCCCTTATATTATTATTGTTATGTCGGCTCTGATTATGTTATGACCCCTTAGACTCCTATATATAGAAAGGAGGTCTTTTCATTTGTATCATCAAAGAATTGTTCATTTATGTAATGTAAAGGAGGTTTCCCCCTCGAAGAGGCTGAATTCTAAGGCGTTGATCTATCTTTTCTATCTTTTCTTGAGTTGGTTTCATAACAGACTCCCTTATAGTACCTTAGAGGTTACATGGCCTAACAGAAAGTTTCACACTCGACAACAAGTTCAGATCATTGGCTTTCGATCGGGTGATTTCATGGGTGTTTGACATCAGTTCCTTTATTCACATTTCGTGAATTGTGCTACTACTACCTTGAGAGCCATTTTCATTATTAGTGGTTTCTCTCGTGCTTGTTAACGGTTCACATCGTCGACCAATAATCAAGAAACTTTATAGCGTGTTTGACTTCGACAAATTCATTGACATGTTAGGATTTGTACTTTGATCGGATCGTTTGGACCGCAATACCATGGGCTCAGATTACACCAGTCCAGGTTGCGAGGTGATGTGACATGATTATATTAATATACATGTCTCTTTCATATGGATGGTTGCGACCATACCATGAGTTGTTATATGTGATCCTTCTCATTATTGGATGGCTGTGACCATACCTCGGTTCATTATGATCCTTTCTATTGGATGGTTGGGCTGTGCCTTGGATCCGTTAACATGATCATTCACTGGATGGTTGCATCCATACCACAATTCATGTATCATTTCTCATAGTTTTCAGTGACGTATATGTATCTATGCTTGCTTGTAGGTGTTTTGACGATGGACTTCGATTCCTCGCATCCACTTGTAAAGCATTTCACCCCTCCCTCTATTTCGACCTTCACACTTTAGGGGGCATCTGTTACACATCATTTTGTCACTTCCCTTGTACTCCCTATCCACGATGCTAGAGGACCTCTACAGTGAACCCTACATGCTTTCCCCTCATGAAGAAACTCCCAGTATGTCCCTCTTCATGAGAAAGTAATTCCCCTTTGCAACATTTCCCAAGAATCTTCCTTTTGCCCAAATTTACAAGACCAAAGCTACTGACCAGTTTCCTCCTCGTGCCGATTTGTAGAGATTAAAACTAGCACTAAAATTGTACGGAGTGACTAAGCCCTTTTCCAGTCACGTTGATCCTCTTTTGGCAAGTTTTTTAAATATGGATTTGAAGCTTCCAGCTCTAGAAGCTTCATAACGGAAGTATGGTAGATGGTTGGGTTGGATGGAGTCGAAGAAGTTATTTTGGGATCCTTTCCCTTATTAGGATGGAACAAACTCAAGAGATAAGACCTTCTCCCATGATGAGAGAAACCATCTCCCATCCATCCAAGCTATATAAACCATTCTTTTCCCAAGCTAAATTAGTTTTGGAGTGAGTTTGAATGATCAACAAGAAATCTATAGCTTGTAACTTTCTAGTGTATGTTTGAGGGAGAATAGTGTGTTTTGGTTTGGTTTGAGACTAAAGGGAAGAGGCCTTGAAACTTCCATTTTTGGGGCCATCCATGAGATGCTAGCAGAAGTGTGGGAACCCAGATACGTCGGAGGAGATTAGAAACGTCAAGGCATTGGTTGTAATCTCTTCCTGATTTATATGAATACAACTATTGATTGATTTCCTACATGAAGTGTTATTTTACATCTTTATGGCTTAATGTCACTTGACCTGTTAAGTAGGTTGAATACAATATTGTATGCTATCATGTTTGTTGTTGTTGTTTGTTTGCTTGTTTCAGGTATTCGAAGGAAGGAAACGAAAGATAGCTGGAGTAAGGAAGTAGGATCATCACCAAGCGGAATAGAGTTCTAAGAGGTAGGCCCTCTTAATTGATTCTAGCTTAAGGAGATTTTCCATAGATTGTTTGTTTGTGGATAGACCTGATCTCTTGGACTAGAGGAATTGTTTGTGTCTGCACTGAGAATTTACCTACACCACAGACCCTCACAACTATCTCTTTCAGTTTTTTAGTGTCCTTAATTGTAGCACAATTTACTATTTTTGGTAGTTTTTCGGGTCCTGAACTTCTGGAGTCGTTTTGAGGCCCTAAACGACGTTTTTTGGGAAAATGTGGGCCAATATTGCTCGTGGACTGATGTTGGCCATTCGGAAGTTGTAGTCCTTAGATATATATTTCTAACGAGGTATTGTACGCATCAAACAAAGATCGTATGCCAAAGTTACCACCCTGGGAAGTCGATGTACCAATTTACCCAAACGGGGCCCATAGTTTGGTGCTTCATCTCTTAGGGTTAGGTTTTTGGATCTTTAGGGTCTTCCATTGTTTCTCAACAATAATTAGGCCTTTGAGCTTCATTTTAGCACAGTTCAGAGGCATGTAGCTGCCACATCTCTCCTAAGAGATAAGCTACCATCGCATGAGCTAGTTTGTTTACATTAATGAAATGAAATATTATTTATGCTGCATCTCTGTATTTATGGTTATATTTGTAATTTGTTGCTTTCTTGTTTAAATTTGGATCATCAGTTCTGTTACCTGCAAGCTCTGCTCTTTTCTCTTCCTTTGCTCTGTTGTCTGTGTCTCGTGCTTCCTTTTGCTTATGTTGTCAAATTGTTTTGCATGAACATTGAATGTGCTTTCACTTTGTGTCTTTGTTCTCCATTTATTATGTTAGCAACTTCCTCTTTCCCTAATCCTATACTGGCTTTCTACCTTCTACACTGCTGTTGGTTTTGTTGCCATGTTAGTGTTGATTCCTTTTCTATAAACAGTTGGGCATCTGCATATATTTCAAGTAAATTGGTTCTTGCTCAACTTCTTCCCCGGTACTGCTTTCAGTGGTCGCTCTTGAAGTATCTCTCTTTGGTGCCATGGTACAATGATTTCTGGAGAAAAGTGCTTCACGAATGTGGTACTTGTGGGACAAAACAGACACTCATGGCAAACAAACATTAACTCTTACAAATATAACTTTACAACATGATCAAGCAGCAGCCAAGGCATCTGGTGAGAGGAAATGTGCAGTTTTGAATGACAAGGGGTGATTGACTGACTGTGGGAAATACGCACTACATAGTCCCAACAATCAGTATGGAAGCCTACTGACTGGAACTATGCAATGCATAATTTAGTATGGGACAGGGCCTGGAAGAGACTACACATTACGCAGTCTCAATGACTTAGCTGGGAGACTAGCTCCTCGAACTGTGTAGTGCGTAGTTAGAGCCATCCCAGGACAACCTCCACGCAATTCCAAAAGCCAAGGTAGAGGCCTTGAGCTGCCAGATTATGCAGTGCATGAAAGTGAATGTGAGACCCGGGCAGGGGGAGCCCAGATCTATCCATGGGGAGTGTGCAAACAAGAAGATCTGAAGCATGATGTAAGGATGAGTGCAGATCTAACTAAGTGTAGATGGATGCATGTAAAAAAAGTGTAGCAATGTATCAAATTGAAGGAACATGAAGCATGCAAAGGGAGTTGCCACATCAACCACTGTTGGTGCAAAAACAAGAAAAATATTGCGACGCTTGGAGAAGGTAATATATAACTTGAAACAACACTTGTACAAGCTAAAACAAGTTAAAATGCCAACAAAATTTCAACAAAACGAGTGAAACAAAACTCTCACAATATAAACAAACAAAAGCCACAGAAAAAAACAACAAAAGACAATAAAAGAAAAACCCACCTCGAAGAGCGATGACAATTCTCCGAAGGACCCTTGATCTCCTAGGGAAGCTAGAGATTGATGATCGAATGCATAAGTAAGCTCTAGAGTTGTCCATTAGATACATTTTTTCAAATGGAGTTCATGACGTGTATGCTTGAGATCAAGGACAACAATGAAACTTAACATAAACTTCTAAATATGGAAATGTGTCACCTTCGAGAAGCTAATAATAAACTCCCTACTTCCTAGGGATGTTTTTCCTCTTAACTTCTTTCTTTTCGGGAACCCTACCGTGCACTGCCTAGAATGATTGCGCAATCCTAGGGAGGATCGAGCAACTCTTTGGTTCATGCAATGACAATTTCTAAGCATAGTATGGTTCTGTGCAATTTCTGAGCATAGAATGGTTCTGCGCAGTTTCTGGGTTGTGGCTCTGGGATGCCTTTCAGGCTTTGTGCAATTTCCCATTTGAAGGCAGGCTGTCAGCTGGCTCTATGCAATTCTAGACTTGAGTGCTCACTGTGGGTTTGGACTACATAATTCTTGGACTGAAGACTAGTTTTCAGCTAGCTCTGCGCAATTCTGTAGCTGAAGGCTCCCTTTCTGGCTTGGACTGGTTTGCGCAGTTTCCCAGCTGTCAACTAGGTCTGTGCAATTATGGAGCTGAAGCTCATTGCTGGGTTTCACTGCACATTTCCTTAGAGGAAGATTGCCTCTCAAGGATTGCGTAGATAATCAAGGCATTGCAAGAACCGGGTTGCAACCAATTCATGGGGTCAACTTGTGGTTAGACGGAAAACCAAGTAAGAAAACACAAGTTGTAAAGCAAAAGACAAAACTAAAATGAAAGCACAAGTACTTGGTAAGTGCAAGACAAGTTGCTGAGATTTTAGTAGGGAGGCTCCAAAATGAAGCTTAGGAAAAATTTCAGAGGGTGGTTGTAGCTGCTACAACATTGGCGACACACTGGTAGAAATCCAACTCTCTATATGGACCTTGTCTCGTGTAAAGCGAGTCTAACCTTTCTGAAAGTATTGTTCAATTCTTTGATCATCATGGATTCTTCAATAGCTTGAATTAAAGATGTAGTCCTTGCATTCTCTTGATCGATTAGCACACATACCAAGTCAAGTCAACTGAGTTGTTTCGATTGGGGATGAGGGGTATATTGATGCACAAGTTATATAATCTTTCAGAGTTAAATTTCATCATAAATCACATGATATTTCATTTGTCGACGCATTTTGAACCAACCAGTGTGGTTCATCGTCAAGACAAGTTGAAGAATCAGATCTAGGTTGCATGTTAAATAGTCAGAGCAGAACATTCAATGGCTAAAGACCGGGATGACAGAGGAGTCTCTGCATCTTTTAAGAAACGCTAGATTTGACTTCAACTTCAGAACCTGCAAGCGCGCTCATTCAAATTGATGAACCTTGGTTGCAATGGATTTTCCATGCAGGGATTCAATTGTTGAATTGAGGCTTCTATGATCCATATCAAGTTTATGAGAGATTTTTCGGCGTAAATCACATGATATTTCATTTTTCGACACGTTTTGAACCAACCAGTTTGGTTCATCATCAAGACAAGTTGAAGAATCAGATATAGGTTGCATATTAAATAGTCCGAGCATAACATCCAATGGCTAAAGACCGGGATGATGGAGGAGTCTATGCATCTTTTAAGAAATGCTAGATTTGACTTCAACTTCGAAACTTACAAGTGTGCCCATTAAAATTGATGAACCTTGGTTGCAATGGATTTTCCGTGCAGGGATTCAATTATTGAATTGAGGCTTCTGTGATCCATATCAAGTTTATGAGAGATTTTTCGGCATAAATCACATGATATTTCATTTGTCGATGCGTTTTGAACCAACCAGTCTGGTTCATCATCGGGACAAGTTGAAGAATCAGATCTAGGTTGCATGTTAAATAGTCAAAGTAGAACATCCAATGGCTAAAGACCAGGGTGACGAAGGAGTCTCTGCATATTTTAAGAAATGCCAGATCTGACTTCAACTTCGAAACCTGCAAGCGTGCCCGTTCAAATTGATGAACCTTGGTTGCAATGGATTTTCCATGCAAGGATTCAATTGTTGAATTGAGGCTTATGTGATCCATATCATGGTTATGAGAGATTTTTCGGCGTAAATCACATGATATTTCATTTGTTGACGTGTTTCGAACCAACCAGTGTGGTTCATTGTCAGGACAAGTTGAAGAATCAGATCTAGGTTTCATGTTAAATAGTTAGAGCAGAACATCCAATGGCTAAAGACCGGGATGACAGAGGAGTCTCTGCATATTTTAAGAAACGCCAGATCTGACTTCAAATTCGAAACCTGCAAGCGTGCCCGTTCAAATTGATTAACCTTGGTTGCAATGGATTTTCCGTGTAGGGATTCAATTGTTGAATTGAGGCTTATGTGATCCATATCAAGTTTATGAGAGATTTTTCGGTGTAAATCACATGATATTTCATTTGTTGACGCGTTTCGAACCAACTAGTGTGGTTCATCGTTAGGACAAGTTGAAGAATCAGATCTAGGTTGCATGTTAAATATTCAGAGCAGAACATCCAACGGCTAAAGACAGGGATGACGGAGGAGTCTCTGCATCTTTTAAGGAATGCTAGATCTGACTTCAACTTTGAAACCTGCAAGCTTACTCGTTCAAATTGATGAACCTTGGTTGAAATGGCTTTTTCATGCAAGGATTCAATTGTTGAATTGAGGCTTCTGTGATCTATATCAAGTTTATGAGAGATTTTTTGGCATAAATCATGTTATATTTCATTTGTCGACGCGTTTAGAACCAACCAGTGTGGTTCATCGTCAGGACAAGTTGAAGAATCAGATCTAGATTGCATGTTAAATAGTCAGAGCAGAACATCCAACGACTAAAGACTGGGATGACAGAGGAGTCTCTGCATATTTTAAGAAACGCCACATCTGACTTCAACTTCGAAGTCTTTGCAAGCATGCTTGTTTCGAAGTTGAAGTCAAATCTAGCGTTTCTTAAAAGATGTAAAGACTCCTCCGTCATCCCGGTCTTTAGCTATTGGTTGCTCTACTCTGACTATTAAACATGCAACATAGATCTGATTCTTCAACTTATCCTGACAATGAACTACACTGGTTGGTTCGAAACGCATTGACAAATGAAATATCATGTGATTTACGCCGAAAAATCTCTCATAAACTTGATATGGATCACAGAAGCCTCAATTCAACAATTGAATCCCTGCACGGAAAAGCCATTGCAACCAAGGTTCATCAATTTGAACGGGCACGCTTGCATGTTTCGAAGTTGAAGTCAGATCTGGCGTTTCTTAGAATATGCAAAGACTCCTCCATCATCTTGGTATTTAATCGTTGGATGTTCTGCTCTGACTATTTAACATGCAACCTAGATCTAATTCTTCAACTTGTCCTGACGACGAACCACACTGGTTGGTTCGAAATGCGTCGACAAATGAAATATCATGTGATTTGCGCCGAAAAATCTCTCATAAACTTGATATGGATCACAAAAGCCTCAATTCAACAATTGAATCCCTGCATGGAAAAGCCATTGCAACCAATGTTCATCAATTTGAACGGGCATGCTTACAGGTTTCAAAGTTGAAGTTAGATCTGGCATTTCTTAAAAGATGTAGAGACTCCTCCGTCATCCCGGTCTTTAGCTGTTGGATGTTCTGCTCTGACTATTTAACATGCAAACTAGATCTGATTCTTCAACTTTTCCTGACGATGAACCACACTTGTTGGTTCGAAACGAATCGACAAATGAAATATCATGTGATTTACACTGAAAAATCTCTCATAAACTTGATATGGGTCATAGAAGCCTCAATTCAACAATTGAATCCCTACATGGAAAATCCATTGCAACCAAGGTTCATCAATTTGAACGGGCACGCTTGCAGGTTTCGAAGTTGAAGTCAGATCTGGATTTCCTTAAAAGATGCAGAGACTCCTTCGTCATCCCGGTCTTTAGCCGTTGGATGTTCTGCTCTGACTATTTAACATGCAACCTAGATTTGATTATTCAACTTGTCTTGATGATCGACCACACTGGTTGGTTCGAAACACGTCAACAAATGAAATATCATGTGATTTACACCGAAAAATCTCTCATAAACTTGATATGGATCACAGAAGCCTTAATTCAACAATTGAATCCTTGCATAGAAAAGCCATTGCAACCAAGGTTCATCAATTTGAATGGGCACGCTTGCAGGTTTCAAAGTTGAAGTCAGATCTAGCTTTTCTTAAAAGATGCAAAGACTCCTCCTTCATCCCAGTCTTTAGCCATTGGATGATCTGCTATGACTATTTAACATGCAAACTAGATCTGATTCTTCAACTTGTCCTGACGATGAACCACACTGGTTGGTTCGAAGCGCATTGACAAATGAAATATCATATGATTTACGCCATAAAATCTCTCATAAACTTGATATGAATCATAGAAGCCTCAATTCAAAAATTGAATCCCTGCAGAAAACATGCAGAAAGAAAAAAACTTTTTCTTTGCAACATGACTTTCTACGTATGACTCCTCCAATGCATGAGTGATAGGATCATGAGATTCTGGTGGAGGGTGTAAGATGTGTAGATCAAATTGATTTTCAATGTGCGCAAGAGAGTGATGAGGAGCCTGGGGTGTTTCAACAATTTTTTGTTTGGGCGCGGAAATAACCTCAAGACAACAAGGACCTGACATAACCATCAGCTAGGGTTGAAGTGCTTCGACAACTTGAGGGGTTTCCACTTCATCAGCGAGTAGATCATCAAAGATCGGTTGCCTTGGAAGATCAACATCAAGTGAATCAACATTGTGATCAAATGAAGGAGTAAAGGGATCATGAAGGCCATGATTAGAAAATTTGAGATGTACATTAGCATCCTCATGATCTGACAAATCGGATGGAGGGGATGATATGAAACAAAAATTTCCACTCTCTGAATTTTTAGAAATGAAAGATGATAGATTGAGTGGATTCAAAAGGAAATATTTTTCCTCACCAAAAATCAAATGGCGGACTGTAAGCTTGTGCGTCCTATGAATGATCAGAAGTAGAAACATCCAAGAATGGATTTTCACAAGATAAATAAAAAAATGGCAGGATCAGAGAAGATGCCAGGATAGAGCGAACGAGGTGTGGACATAAGGATATCATCCTTCACTGCAAGTTATTCTTCAGATTTCAACACATACTCGTAAAAAATGACAGCGCAGGTTGGTTCCTCAACACCAACTCCGTCCACAACTTGATCCTTGTGAACTAGAATGGACAAACACAAGACACAAAAATTCAGAGGATCAATAGAATGAGAGGAAAAAGGTTGAGAAAACAAGTTCACTTGACAACCAACAGGCTGACAGTCCACATTTGCGCAGAAATTCAAAGCAGGTGAGGTGGGAGGATTTGACAGTTCAATATATGGGTTCACAACTTCTCCTACTTCGTCCCACGGAACTACAATTATTTGATGAGCAGTGGACGGGGGGTAACCTGTGACAACAATCGTGTCCATTGTAGATTTGGCAGTTCTAACACTAAGTTATGCTAGGAGGGGTTTGAATGAGTCTAACTCGTGAGGATTTTCAGATACGTGAAGAATATATTGAAACTGTTCATCAAGAAATTTCCAATCAATTTCATCTTCAGGGATTTGAAAAGAAATATTTTGGAAGCGCTACAAAAATTTCCAATGAGATTCATCAGGTGCTTTCCATAATTTCAATTTTTGTTGTTGTTGAGTGCTTGATGGTCATAATGATAGAAAGCACATAATAAATCATCAAGCATGTGATCATAAGTGTGAATGGAGCTGCAGGCAATGTGAAACACCGTTGCTTGATGCACCTTTCGAACTTGTAAGCGAACAACCCACAGACAATGTTGTCTGAGGGGACTTCATTCCTATGACAGAAGCCTGCAAAGGCAACTCTGTGCCTTAGCAGGGCTGGTTTTCCTTCACGGTCATACTTAACTCATGACAAGTTATCAATGATGTCCTCCGACACTTCAACGTTATCTACATGAGAAAAACATGCGAGAGGTATGATTGTAATGTAAGTCATGAATAACGTGAAGAGATTTAGAACAAACTTTGAGGACTCAGCTTATCATATGGCCCTCCTTCTAGCGCGAGAAATGTTGACGGTGTTGGACCTGCCAACATGTTTGGGGATCTCCCTGGAAAGAAGTCCCAACTAGACCTCAATCCTTTTGGAGTAGGAGTCCCAACAATGGGTAGTACAATAGTGCCTTGACTGCGGTAGCGTGCAGAGGTAATTATGATAACTTTGTCTGAAGCAAGTGTGTGATCTTGCAACGAGTCAAGTGAGATGCATGGGGGTTCTAACACATAGAGGGGAAAAAGAAAGTGTGTCCCTTAGAAACCTGTAATATTACGCATCTTGAAAGGAACACATGTTGGGTGTGGAGCCTGATTATCTTCTATATTCAAAGGTATCGCCACATAGGACCCCAGTTCGAAATGGGGGCGGCAACACCGCCCGTAGAATATTCGTTGCAAGGGGGGTCCAGGGGGGGCGGCTGCGACCTTTGGGAGCCCCTCCCTGGCGGGGGGTTTCGGGGGCAGCACCCCCGAAGCTAAAAACAGCTGTAAAATTGCCTTGTAAAAGTATAGTAATTTCTAGTCAATCTGGGCCGTTGATTAGGCGGATGATCTGACGGTAGAACTTATGTTTAGTTTAGGGTTTTTTGCCCTAGAAGGAAACCCCTCTCTTTGTATGAGGGTATTGTATTTGAGGCTGTGTGATAGATGTGTATTCTGTGAGCGAGAAACAGAGAGGTGAGACTGTGAGAGAAAACAGAGGATATTACAACGGATTTGCTGTAGGTTGTGTCTCTTCATTTTGTTGGATAATAGAAAGGAAGGACTGGCTGTTCGGGGTGGACGTAGTCCAAACTGGGTGAACCACGTATATCTGTGTCTCTCTTGTTTTGTGCGTTTTCTGTGTTTATATTTCTGCAATATTTTATGTGTTCCATTGCTCCGTAATATATAATTTTCTAACAACACATGGGCTGAATGACATCACTAGCCGGAAGCGGAATTGTCCACAATCCAAAGTGACAGGTTAATACAACAACACATCTTCAACAAGATTCATACAATCACACACAAAATAGTTCATACACAAATGCATAAGTGAAATAACATACATTTCTAAAGTAATCAGAATAGTCGATCTATAATAACAACATATGCATGAAAACGTGTTGGCTTAGTTATATTATTAAGTGAAAGCTCCATCCATACATACACCATTGACAACCACTATCCCCAAAAGTGGAACATTACAGTCAACACTGCCTGCTCCTCCAAAGATATGTACTTGCTCTATGTTGTGGAGAAGCCAAGGCTCATCAAAATACTCTCCAGGTCTTCTCTAAGCAATCCCTAGCTAAAAGCCTAGTTCCCAAGAGCCTGATCTATGAGTTATGAGGTTCTATTTATAGCCAAGGGTGGGGTGACCCTTGACATTACACTTTGTGACTCTTCATCTACCCTCGTGACTCTTTACATTACATAGTGACTATTCAAATTCCACTAATGACATTTGGAATTTCACTTAAAACATATTTACAATAATATACAATTTCCACATATACTCATGTGGGACAAAATAGGCTAGAGATAGCCTAACAAGAAAAATTATTATGACTTCGAAGTGTGGGAAAATACCAACTTGGAAACTTCCACTTGATGCCACTCGGTCACGTACTGATGCCAAGCTTGGTACTGTGCTGTGATGTCATGATGTTGTCTTGCTGAAAGTGGACTCTTGCCTCTATGGCATCTAGGCATGTGGTCTTGGAACCTATGTCCATCTCATCTTGAAGCATGCGCAGCATTGTCCTGAGTGTGGCTGGACCAGCAACGTACTTCAACATGTTGTCTGCGCTCAACAACAAGTCATCACTAGTGGCCTTGCGCATCACTTTCTCTATGTACCTGTCGACCTCCAGCCGAACTTGGTTCTTGTGCTTAGCTTTGGTGAGGTAACCCACATCTGTTCACCCTCTTCTTCTGTTGCTGGCTATTCCAGCTCAACAACCTATATTAGCACTGTTACTCTATCATTGCGCCTTGCTTTTGTTCTTCTTCTATTGCTGGCTATCCCAACTCAACAACCTATATTAGCACTGTTACTCTATCATTGCGCCTTGCTTTTGTTCTTCTTCCTGTTTCTGCTTCTCAGTTATTGTTCTTCCTCCAACTCTCGCTCTACTTGCTATGATCTGAGTTCTACTACCTGAAAGATCTTCTCTTTTCTCTTCCTTTGATATTTTGTCTATGCCTTGTGCTTCCTTTTGCTTCTATTGTCAAAGATACTTTCATGAATATTGAATGCGATTTCTCTTTGCAGCTTTTTTCCCCCTTTATTATGTCAGCAACTTCATCTTTCCCTGATCTTGTACTGGCTTGCTGCCTTCTGCCACTGGTGCTGGTTTTGCTGCCATGTTAGTGTTGATTCCTTTTCTGTAACAATTGGGCATCTGCATATATTGCCAAGTAAACTGGTGCTTTCTCAACTACTTCCCCAGTACTTCTTTAAGTGGTCACTCTTGAAGCAGCTCTCTTTGGTGCCATGGTATAATGACTACTGGAGAGAAGCGCTTCACGAGTGTTGTACCCGTGGGACAAAACAAACACTCATGGCATGCAAACATTAGCTCTTACAAATATAACTTTACAACATGATCAAGTAGAAGCCAGAGCATCTAGTGAGAGGAAATGCACAGTTTTGACTGATAAGGGGTGACTGACTGACTTTGGGAATTGTGCACTACGTAGTCTCGATAGTTAGTGTGGAAGCCTTCTGACTCGAATTGTGCAATGCATAGTTCAGTCTAGGACAGGGCTTGGGAGAGACTGCACACTGCGTAGTCTTAGTGACCAAGCTAGGAGACTGGCTCCTGGAATTGCGTAGTGCATAGTTGGAGCCAATCCTGGACAATCTCTATGCAATTCCAAAAGCCAAGGCAAAGAGGCCTTGAGCTTCTAGATTTTACAATGCATGCAAGTGAATGCGAGACCCAAGAAGGGGGAGCCTAGATCTATCCTTGGGGAGTGTGTAAACATGCAGATCTAAAGAATGATTTAAGGATGAGTAAAAATCTGACTAAGTGTAGATGGATGCATGTAAAACAAGTGCAGCGATGGATCATACTGAAGGAACGTGAATCATGCAAAGGGAGTCGCCGCATCAACGACTGTTGGTGTAAAAACAAGAAAACTCATGCGACGCTTGGGGAAGGCAATGTATAACTTGAAACAATACTTCGACAAGCTAAAATAAGTTAAATTGCCAACGTTCGTTCAACAAAATGAGCGAAACAATGCTCTCACAAGCTAAACAAACAAAAGCCATAGAAAAATCAACAAAAGATAATAAAATCAAAACTCACCCCGAAAAGCGATGACAATGCTCCGAAGGCTCCTTGATCTCCTAGGGAACCTAGAGCTTGATGATCGAATGCATAAGTGAGCTCTAGAGGCATCCATTACATAGATTTGAGAAAATGGAGGTAACGACGCATATGCTTGAGATCAAGGACAACAACAACACTCAGTAGAAAATTCTAAAGATGGAAATGTGTCACCTTCGAGAAGCTAATAATAGATTACCTACTTACCAGGGATGATTTTCCTCTTATATTCTTGCTTTTTTGGAACTCTTCCATGTATTGCCTAGAAATATTACATAGTCCTGGGGAGGACTGGGCAACTATCTGGTTCGTGCATTGACAATTTCTGAGCACAATATGGTTTTGCACAATTTATGGGCTAAGTGGCTCTGGGATGCCTCTCAGGCTCTGCGCAATTCCTAGCTGAAGGCAGGCTTCCAGCTGGCTATGTGCAATTCTGGACTTGACTGCTCACTGTGGGTTTGGATTGCACAATTCTTGGATTGAAGGCTGGCTCTTAGCTGGCTCTGTGCAATTTTGGATCTGAAGGCTCACTTTCTAGCTTCGACTACTCTGTGCAATTTCCCAACTGAAGACAAGCTGCCATCTAGGTCTGCACAATTATGGAGTCGAAGATCGTTGTTGGGTTTCACTGCGCATTTCTTGAGAGCAAGGCCGGTTTCCCTCAAGGATTGCGCAGAGCATCAAGGCAGTGCAAGAACCAGGTTGCAACCAAGTCACATGGTCAGCTTGTGGTTAGACGACAAAGCAAGTAAGAAAACACAAGCTGTAAAGTGAAAGATAAAACTCAAACGAAAGCACGAGTAATTGGGCAGTGCAAGACAAGCTGTTGAGATTTTAGTAGGGAGGCTCCAAAACAAAGCTTAGGAAAAATTTTGGATAGTGGTTGCAACCGCTACAACAAATAGGTTTTGACCTTGACTAGTAGCCTATATCCCGTGTTCATTTGTGTCATTGATCTTCATAGTTTGGTATTTGTTTGATGATAATAACACTATAATAATCAAGAGAAGAAGAAGCTAATTATAAATACTACAAGTTGAAGGAAAGAACATCACAAGTAGTTATTAAAGTAAAGTGAAATCACCCTAATCTAGCCGTCGTAGGTTTCTCAAAGTGCATAGCTATTGGAGGTCCAACATCATGAGTGTAAGGAGGGAGCAATTGTTGAGGCATGAGTTACCCCTTTCCTTAACCTACTTTTTCCACCCCTGTTGTGCACATTTTAGTTATTTATTATTTTCTTTGATTTTGGTGCATAGATCAAGAACCCAAGCTTACTTTTGAGATTTAGCATTTAATTCTCCTTAATGATGACTCAATTTTATTGTTCATCAGGGTTGGCACAATAAAAGAGTTTCATTGTTCTTTTATAAATGACACATTGTGTTTCTATGGAACTAGGTGATGGCTAATAAGGGGGTAGAGCTCATGCTAGTATTTTTCCCATGTGTTAATTAAATGCCCCAACCATATTTTACATTTTATATTTTTCTTTAAATGTGGATTTCTTATTCTTTTAACTTTCTTTTAGTTGCATCAACCTCCAGGGAAATTTTTTCCTACCCAGACTCAAGGATGAGGTTGAAAGGGTGTAAATTCCCATGAGTAATTACCATTAGCCCGAAGAATGGAGATGGAATAATGGAAAATATTGAAAGTGGTAAGTAAGGAATACCATGGACATGATACTTCAATCAGATCATTCCCAGTGGTGTCCTTCCTAAAACCCTAAGGCCTCACAATTGGTCCCGCTAGACTAGAGTCAAATACTAACCTCCCATGTGAAGTGAGGGAACAAGAATACAATGAAGGATCAATGAGTCATCTAGTTTACTCCTTGATCCATATTTTTATTTCCATAACATTAGGTGAAAGAACATGATTACAAAATGGTTAAAGTAACTATTGATGGATGACCTACCTTCCTTCAAGAGGGAATTCCAGATGGGAGATAGGAATATAATTGGAGTACGAGTGGAGGATCATGAAATAATGTTATGTGTTTATTAAATAGGTTTGTTGGCTAGTTGGTTGTCGAAAGAGGAGAAAAATATTCTCATATGGGTTGCCCACTTTTTGGTGGGTAATAGTGGTCGTGGGTATTTTTGAGACTGTTGTAGCAACTACAACAACCCCCTCATTTTTCTCTAAGTGTCACCTCTACCTAGAGAAAAAAAAAAGGCCACACCAACTCAAGAGCCTCATCGTGCCCATACCAAGCTTGATTTGACCTTCCCTCAGCTAAAGTCACATTTATGTTGTCTTAGACACCCATTAGGATGAATTTTAAGTGAAATTTTGAGAAGTTTCTCAAACTAGCGATACAAGGATGGAGGTTACTAAACCCAACAATAAAAGGTTGGGATGTTGACCGGTGTTGTGATACAATGTTGTGAACTTGGTTATCCCAACAATACAATAATCCAAAAGTTTCCCAACCAAGCAATGTGACACTAAATGGGAACACTTTAACTTAGTTTGTTTGTATTGCAAAACTACTTTTTTAAGTATTGTATCACCCTAGTATTCATCATCTAGCTACACAACACCCAAAAGGTGACTTGATTCAACATTTCCTTTCCCAAACTTCATTTCTTCAGTGATGTATCGCCCCAATGATAAATATTCCATCGATTTAGTGCTTTATTCATGTCTTTTCCAATGATATAACTCTCAAAAAATGACCTAAACCTCCTTATTTCAGTGCCATATCTCCCTAATGATGAACAAATCAGTGATACAAATTTCAATCCCCACTTATTCAGAAATAAAACACTCAAAAGCGACTTAACAATATTTCTTTGAAAAACTCCTTGAATTATTGTTATATCTATGATAATGATAATCTCAACGCTATATCATCGGGATGATTGCTAGTCTAGAAATGTATTCCCTCCCTCTTCCATTTTTTCCATGTCTCACTAGGTCTCAACTTCCCTCCAATATATCGTTGGATTGAGTGATAGTGGAATTAAATATCAAACTCAAGATATTTTTTTTTATAAATACCCTATGTTGGTCTTGTTCCTCACAATGCTTATTCCTTTCTTCCTTTTTCGAGATGTGAAGAATAGATTGGACAAAACGCTTCATCACTCCTTGTCGACATCGAGTATTAACCAACTCAACTTAGGTATGGGTGAATTTATTCCCACTGAGCCTTTGATTTCATTTATCATTTATTTTATGAATGAAATTTACTAGATTTTCTCTTCTCACTCTCAAACAAATCCCTCGCCCCTTTCTCTCCATTGACTAAGGAAATATAATGCTCCTTTCCAAGCATATGATAGTGCCATCACAGTTCCCATCAAGCCCCAACCTTTTCTTCCTATCTAGCTTGATAATCGCACCGATTTTCTTCTTGATTGGGCCCTAGGTTGTTTCCATAGAAGCCATAATTTCATTCATGCCCCCTTAGTTGATTCTTCTAGGTCATTAAGACCCTAGAAATATTCAAACCCCCATACTCTCTACCACTGCACCTTTCATCATTGGTTCTTCTTTAGTTGACTCATCCAATCACCTAAGATATGTTGTCCTAGGCACCATCTTTATGCCCATGGTCTAGCTTTTTCATTAAAACTTGGCCCTCATCTCAATCACCAACACATTGGTCGCTTCTCCTCAAGGCACAAAAGCACATGAATTTGTCTCAAAAACCTTATCGTCACCCTTTATAACAAAGAGAATCATCCTAGTAGCGTAATATGGAACCATCATGGTCAATATTGTGATTTAATGAGAAACATTGTAATTCATAACCCCACCCCTGGTCGCTCTTTATCAACCTTTCCTTTCCCTTCACCATAGATATTTGGAATGTCTGTCTCAGTTCAGAAACAACAGAATAATAAGCCAATAGGAAAACGAAAGCAACCTCAAGTTGAGACCTCAGATTTACATGGATTTAATATTTGTGGGCTAATATATATGATGGGTGTCATTTTTTTAATGGGTTATACATGGAAACTATGTAAATGTCATGGACAAGGGCCTATAAATCCCACCACAATTAAGACCGGGCCAAAAGGAGAGCCACCCTCTAGCTCTCTCAATCTTGTATTCATGGACATTCCATGCTTCAAGGATAGGTATACAACATATTCATGGCTGTATGTGCATCAATAGTTCCAAAGAGATAACCTACCTCCAAATGACACAAAATCAGAAATATACAAGGCTATTAGAAAATATTAGTTACACAAGGTGGCTATAATTCCCTTGTCTTTCCATGTGTTGAGGCAGTTAAGTAGATCATAAAACATGTTGACCTTGAATAAGAAATGATCAAGGAAATTCATGGGAATCCTTTTGATTCATTCAGTGCCTAAGAAATTGAGATGTATTATAAGATCCCCAAGGAGTAAATAACCTTGGATGAGGATTGGATAGTAGATTTCAAGATCCTACTCAGAGAATTACTAAAGACACGGTGGACTAAAAAAGGGAGCTTCAATCCTAGTCAAATAGGAAGTATCCTACAAATCTACTATGGAATCCCTTTCATCTAGTGGTTGCCATGTTATGCACTCTATATGGTTGACCCAGTGTAGAGACCTTCTATGAAGGATGGGTTCCATTGATGTACTTTGCAACATTTTAAGGAAGCATTTTCAACTGGGTTGATATCCTCTCAGTCCCCTTGAAATAAAACATTAGGCAAACTTAGAATCCAAGAGAAATCTGACATATTTAGTTCTTCATGGCCTCCTAACTTTTGGACATCATCTGTGTAAAGTAGGAATACTCAACAGTGGGTTGGAAATGGATAGTTTAAGAAGAGCCAGTTCATATACGTTGCAAGGTCCTATGGGGGTCTCATTATATCCAACTATACACTAAAATTTGACAGGAATTCTTGAGCTCATTCTATGAAATCTTATTTAATGTATTGGCTCTATGCATGTATTAAAGAGCTAGGTAGGTGATGTCCACAATTGGTGATTGGTTTGTTGATCACGATGGCACATATCTAAGTATCTTTGGAGCAACCAAGCCTCCTCACATATTTCCAAAGTTTATAAGGATCAAGTAATATTGCAGGAAATAGCGTATCAACTATACATAGGGCTAGGTGGAGTACTCTCATGTGATAACAAGGCTCCTAGATACACATGCCATTATCATATGGGATCCTATTAGTTAAAGGAAATAAAATCACATAGAGAATAATCTAATGTTATAACCCTCTTTTGTTTTGGGGATCTAACTTTCCACATATATGATCCCATCTATATAGAAAAATCATTAAAAGGCATGCAAGTACATGTGGGGCTATTAATTAGAGATATAGGTTGACGAAAAGAAATAGAAAAATGCTTTAAATTTCTCATATTTCATTTTCAGAATAGGATATAACTCTTCTCAAGCATAAAAGGAGAAATCCCAAGTTGAGAGAGAAGTCCTTACCTAGAAGCAGGTTTCCCAATTGTAACATACCCTTTACTATCCCCAATCCCAACTAAATTTAGCAGGAGGTAGTTACTATGATGACTCGACTCCCATAGTCACATTATGGAAATGGGGTCTAAAATTTTCACTTTCTTGTACCATTTTGAAACTCAAAATGAACGATGCCATCATGTTCGTCTTGTCGAGATGATTTCGACGATGTAAAATTTATCTCAATCTGATTCCCAAATCAACAAATGTGGTTGATTGAAGTCACAGTCAATTAAACAATGCGACAACATTGGGCCTACCATGCGGCACTCACGTGGATCCATCATGGTTGTCCACACCGTTAAGCCACTTGTCAACTACAAACCTTCTCATATCCTGGGTCATGGATTGAGCCATCTCGTCGACTCACAATGCTCAATGGAGGACTTAAGACATACATATAAAATGATTCAATGTGTGTGGGCGTGGGCCACCCTTGCCACCTCACCCTAGGACTTCAATCTCGGGAATTCCTTTATAACCTTCATCCAAACCCGTCGAGATGACTAGGACGAGGATGATGTGGTAGCTGGTGGACATGGACTTACAAAGAGACGTTTCAATCCTAAACAAAAAATCGGGTGACATGCTTTATAAGGTGAAGCATACAATTAAAATAAGGAGACATGAAATTTCTTGTTCCCAAAAGTTTGCCTCCCTGAAAGTTTCAAAGGTGTTCCATAAGGAGATGAGCCACTATGACTCAGTGCCAGGGGGAAGTGGCATGATGGCCCAATTGAGTATGGGAAGCATAGAGGACGATAACTAAGTGGAAATGGGCCTACATAACTTAATCATAACACTAACATAATCCTGGAAGGGAGATTCCCGAAGGAAATGAAGAGTGAGTTCTACAAGATAGACTGGGATGATGAGGCCCTAGGATCACCTGGAGTTGGAACACAAATGCATAATAGAAACCACATAGAGCAGGTCATGCAACTTTTGAGTTGTACTGAACATTTGGAGGAATATCTAGGCCAGGGTGACATGTCTTGGAGGACCACGATCATGAGCCTTGGTCACATGCAGGCATATGGTAAGTTTGCTTTGATGCTTAAATTAAATGCCTAGATTATATGACATGGTTGAAGGTGCCATCAAAAGGAAAATTTTTCAAGGGAAAGGGCGAAGGTATAATGCTTAAGCCCACACAATGGTTAATGTGTATAAATAAATTATTTCCCCATGTTCTTATAGGAGTACTGTCCTTGTCCCATAGTCATGATTTATTGCAAGTATGAAAAAGGTTGGATTCCACAATTGGGTGACGAAAGTGCTTGAATAATATATATAAGTGAATAATAATAATACGTGTATAAATCCACATACACGTAAACAATATCCTTCTTGAGCCTGAAGTAATGGAAAAGGCTTAATAGCTATTTCTTTGAGCGATATAATAGATAGGACATGGAATTTCCCATTCAAAATCAATAAGGCCCATTAGGAAAAGTTCAAGCTCATAATAACGCAAAGGTCTGAAGTAATAAGTAGAAACTATGCCCATATTAACCCAAAGATCGACTGGCCTCTTGGGCTAATAATGAACACACAATAAACTCATGAATGAAAGTAGGAAACCATAAAATGTCTGTTGGCATTCGAGATACTGATGAACCTGGGATTTGCTACGCATTGGCCAACAAAAACTTGCTTAGCATCGGCCCTTTCGGGAACACCCATGAAGTGAGTGAAGTCTCACCTGAGACGCTAATGGGTGACTATCAGAACTAGGTTTCTGCAGTCTGACATGATTGCTTATGACCTACAACAATGAACTCCCATCGACAAACACTTTTCCATTGTCCCATAATTTCATACTACATAAATCGTTGAGCATCCTAGCCGACCAAGCAACACACCACTCGTAACTAATAGTGAGAGAGAATTTCCAATGGTTTATACTCTCAACCATTAAATGTTATGCTGACACTTACCCAAGGTTATTTCCCCTCACAAACAAACATAGACACATTATCAATTCCTGCTAACTACTTTGCAACCATCTAGCCCATTAAGCTATTGATCTAAAGATGATCTGAGGTTGTCATTGATGTCAACCCAAGAAGCACTAGGGGCTACCCTGATCTTGAAAGGGAATTTGACTTGACAACTTACTCTATTTTGAGTCAAGGATCTTCTATATGGATTCTGCTCGTTGAGATGTTTCCATTGATATATGGCATGCCAAGTATTTCTTCATGGTTTGAGAGATATTCATGTTTGAAGTTAGTAACCCCAGTTAGTGGGATAAAATCCTATGGGGTTGTGGCATGGAACTCATAATTGGTTTTTGTCATTGAATAGTCAATAATTAATAATTTTTTAAGCTCCTAAGGTCCCTCCAACATTCTTTATAGAAGCCCCTCTCAACTCTATAAAAATAAATCTCATATATCCTCCAAATGAAGTGATCGTGGAATTTTAGCTATAACTTCATTTCTGCGAAGTCTTAGATTTTGAAAAGAAAACCCATTTGAATTGAAATACTGATGAATGTCATGACCTAATTTCAGATTTTTTTCTCTATATTTTCAGAGATATGATCTGTGGAAGTTATCGTTTTTGCAAGCTCCTGATTTTCGTCTCAAAGAAGTGACCATGGGAAAATCGTCATAACTCCCTCTCTGAAAAGAGGATTGGAATTATGTAAAAAGTGGAGGATAATTCATGGACTTTAGTTTTCTGTGTATCAATTTCAGAGCCGAAGGAGGAAAAAATGACACGTGGCATGCCGTAAAAGGTCGCTCTACTGAACTAGTCCATAATTAGGTCATTGTGAGAGATTGGGCATAACGTTGTCTTGAAGAGTCCAAATCGGGTCAAACCTATGGCATTGGAAAGAATACTTAGAGGGATACTATAGGACCAAAGATCACATATTGGGGATCTGAAATCACAGAGATACATCAGATTAAATATCGTGATCCTAGAAGGTGAGAAAAACTAGATCGAGTGCTATCAAGGGGTGCAAAGGACCAAACTTTCTAGGGCAGCAAAGAGCAAGGTGTAGTAGAGGTAAGCTACAGGTAAGCATCTTCTATATATGCATGTTCATATCTTAATTGCATTAGGTTATTTGTATTCTAATTTGTTGTTTTTGTTTAGCACTAACATATGCTCTACAGGATGAGGTAAGTTTTGCGATTATCATGTCATGGGTATTTCCTTGAAGACTTTTTGCAGGTATTATATATTCATCAAGAGAATACTCAATGCATAATCTAATTTTCTGAAGAATGAGAAATGGTGGCATGACAAGAGCAACAATCAAGGTGCAAAACAACAACAAGAAGTTCACCACATGAAATCTTCAAGTGGGCAGCACTGCATACAGATATTGTAAAAGTATCATTGTACAGAGTCATTGTAAAAGCATATTTGTAAAAGTTGTACAGGTGCCTATCTTCCAAGAGTTGAAGAGGCAGTGTCGGGAGGTCTAGGATCATCATTAGGTGGTTGTTTCATAGTTGGGGTTATGGTCTAGTGTGTCGTCTTCTTCTACATCATTCTATATCATTGTAAAGTGGACCATTTTCCCTGTTACGGGAGTCCATTCTTCTTTTATTCTTCTATAGGGTGGTAGGGTGGTGCTAGGCTAGTGCATGAAGTCACCAACAGGTTCAAGCCTATGAAAAATTTAGGGTGGTAGGGTGATTCTAGGGTGAGTTGTAGCTCATTGGGTGTTGGGGCATCCGTTTAGTTGACTATTGAAGAATCTCGGGCATTGGAGCGTCCATCCAGTGGGAGTTGGAGAAGAATGCTTTTCTAGATTCTAGGAAGTTGGAGCTTTCTTTTCAATTGGAGTTGAAAATTAAAGAATTATTAGAAAAGCGTTCGGTGGTTTCTGACCCGGAGGGGGTTTACCACCTAAAATTTTTGTGCCTCCTGTGTTCTTTTATTCATTGTTGTTACTGCATAAATGTTAATAATAATTGAAGATTAACTAATGCTCTGAAAAGATTTAAAAGTGCTAATTGTTAAGGAATATTGATTCACTCCCCCTGAGTATTTTCCAACAAATCTTTGAGTATCCAGGCTGATCAGACAACACACCACTTGTAACTAACAGTGCGAGAGAATTTCCAATGGTTTATACTCTTAGCCATTAGATTTTATTTCGACACTTACCCAAGGTTATTTCCCCTAACACACAAACATAGAAACATTATCAATTCCCGCTGACTACTTTACAACCATATAGCCCATTAAGCGTGTTATTAAGTGTTTGAAATAGTACCAAACTAGTTAGGATACAAAAGTCCCATACGACATAAACACTATAAATACTAAGACCATTACACACAATTATAGGTATTTCAGAACTAATATAAACTCCTCAACGATACAGAAAGCCAATAGGCATAAATAACGCATTAGACATCGATGTAAAACATATGAGGCAACTCGACCATTCATTAGCTTATATTAGCATCAAATAAAAAGGTGTTATACACTGAATTAAATTTAACATATCAACAAGTTGGTAGGCTCACTGGTTGTTCACAACAATACCATATACAAACAAGACCCGAACTCATAGCATAAACTTCATACATTTCATTATGTAAGAACAATACAACAAGGTTGCTCCAAAACTATAAACTCTAACAAACTCGTTTATAACTTAGACATACAGACACATGCATTAACCAAACACACATTTTGCAACCATGGAATATCCCAGACACAAACTCTACAGTCTCGCTTCCTCTTTTGCTCTGCATCCAACATCTAACCATCAACCCACATTTTGTCCTCAACGACTCTCTTTATCCTCGTCTAGAAGCCCCTCAAACCTTCTTGGCCCTTCATTTGCTCTTTCTAGTTGTCCTGCAAACCATTAAGATGTTTCTCGCTTCTCTCCTCGATATGGCCCATGCATAGCAATGAACCTTACAAATATCCTCCCACCATATGGATCCACTCTGCCCCATCTCCTCCACTTATAAAGTATCTCCAACTTCACATCTACCACGATATCCTCAGTTGGCTCCCTTTTCTTGTAGAATTATAATAGTAGATATTCCCCTGTTTGTGCTTTCCATCCTTAGGGGCCACCAACACCTCCCTACGTAGTGTCCATTTGCATCATGCTATTCTCCTTATGTTGCGCTTCGTTCATACCTCGCGCGCTCCTCCTACCTACTGTGTTACCTTGTACATGCAAAAATTTAACAAAAAATTTCTCAACTCCAACAAGCTCCCAACACAAAAATGTGGCTCATCTTGAACCACTCAGTCCTCCTTCATCGAAGTGATCTTGCCATTTACAACCTTCTACAAATTTTCCCATGCTTCTTCCTATTCTTTAACCTTAGCTTTCAAGTTCTTTGTTCCGACAGTCAGTTCCCTGATGATAGAATCAACATCCTCATTGTTTAAAGTCTGAACATGTCTTAACAATTCACTAAACACATCAACTATCACCAATACCTGATCATGGATATCCATCTAAGTTTTCTTTTTTCCCAGAGTCTATCCACCAAATCCCTAAGTTGTGGCTTGTCCTGCATCACTTTCCTTCGATCAACAGGGCTCATCTTTTCCACTGCTTTATCAATTTGGTGAATTTGGCTATCCATCTTCTGTAACTGATCGATAACTCATCTTTTAGTTAGTACCTCAGACAAAGAATTTAACATTCAATCACCTTATTCTATCATATATTGACACTTCTTTTCATCTCAACCAACTTCTCTTTCTCCTGTCAGGCTAACTTTCTACATTATCCCTCAGGTAGTGTTCGTGGTTGATGCTTTTCCTCTACCTATGTCATTTGTTCCTTTAATCCCTGTATTTCCTCCTTCACATTTTTGGATACTTCTCGAGTGGGGGTTGCTGTATCAACTAATCCCTCTATGCATTCCTCATGCACTTGGGTCAGGGTAGTGCGCCACTTGCAATTGTCTTCTACAAGTTGTTGTGGTTCCCGATGCAACTGCTCTTCAATTCTTTGTTTATGCACCAAGTCCACCTGGGTTGATGTGAGCCTATTTTGTAGTTTACGGGTTGTATTGCGTAGCAACTGTGTCAAGTATTTTGGACCCAATTCTAACAATATTACATTAAACTACAGTAAGGCAATAAAGGTTTGTTACGCAGGCCCCTCCCATACTTCCCCAACAATCCCTGGTACACAACATACTTCCTAGGCTATCGGGAGGATGAGGTGGAAGTAGTCTATGATCGTGCCTAGGGATGAAATCCAAAGGGCACAGATGACGGGACTCCTAATTTTTTCGTAACTATTTTAAGGGTTAGCTTAGTACTTACCTCATCAATGTCCTGCTGTATTTTTTCTAGTTTAGCCACTACTACATCCTCGATTCGTTCACTAATTTGCTCGAAATCATCCTTGATAAACAATATTTAAATTAGGGATGTGCATGTAGCCTTCCACTTCTTCTTGTCCTTTGTTGATGATGCCTTCCATGTGCTACTTCTCAATATCCTATTTTCCCCTACTGTCAGCTTCCCTCCTGTAGTTATGGGTTCTTCTTGAGGCTTTGTTGATGGTACTAGATGCCACCAACATTGCAAGGGGATCTCCTTGATGTGAAATCTCAATTACACCTAGCACCATTTGGTGTAGAAGTTTCATCCAGTCATACATTCCAGTGATTGTTGGAAAGGTTTCAAAGATATGCCTTGGTTACGATCACACACAAGAAAATGCAACACCTATTTGGGGTAGCAAGTATGTAAGCTTTGTGAGACACTCAATGTAAGGTGCATGAGGGATACTTTTACAACTAGTAAAGGAAAACAAGCCTCTAGTTTTAAAAATAATAGTACTATCCTAAAGGGGGACTTGGGAAGGAAGAGAAATGCTTGTTGATTACTTGTAGATTAGTCCACATAATAAACACAAATCATTAAAGCATAACAACACTCATTCAACAACAATGGTAACTAAGAAATGGATTAGTACATTAACTTAGTATGTAATTAAAGCAATATATACCACAAACATAACAATAATAGTCCTACTATATCTACATACATGTATGAAGCAGTGTCAGCTCATAGATCTTCTAATTAAGAATGAAAGATCCCAAGTACACTCTTACATAGATGACACATTATATCCAATAGTGGATCATAAAGCCACAACTTGCTTCTCCAAAGAATTATATATCTCATATGTACTACAAGAGAAGGCAAGGAAAGTCTCCAAGAATCCAAGCCCTTTTCTTAAGTTATGAGGAGCTATTTATAACAAATAACTATGAACTTTGAGCTTCCTCATGACTCCTCAACTCCTATTACTATTCATATTCTGTTAGTGCCTAAATCTAACTCAAGCTGAGAAAGGTAGGATCTAGGACAACATCAAACCACGCTTAACCTAGTAGCTAGCCCTACCAGGTCGGGAGAGGGCTCTCTCCTTGTCAATCTCAGCAAAATATGATCAATGGGAGCTTGAGATGACTGATATGAATACTGATCTTAGGCTAGGTATGTGTGCAAAAGAATTTGATTGAATAAAATGATGATTTGTTGGCTCAAATGGAAAGGCAGATTTTGGGTGTAGGGAATGAGGCTCAGTTTCGCAGAGATCTCTATGGGGCAAGGTAGGCAACTGATTTGGCACTTCAAATTGAATTAAATGGAGGGATTTAGATAGGTGAGGAGTTGAAGAGGGCAAGAAAACCTCAGGGATCCTATTCAAACAGCTGAAAACATCAATAACTAAGCAAACCCTAGGTAGAGCACTGCAATTTCAATGGATTCTACCTATATCCTTGTTTTTTTCAGTTAAGAAGAAGCAAGATAGATAATGGCATACATAAAACATAAGTAAACTCACAATTACAGAAGAAAGCACTATACCAAAACAAAATGCCACATGAATCCCAAAGAGTGCTGCAAACCCTGGTCTCTATTCCTTAGCCAAAACTGCTGATATGAGTATACAATGAAGCTCCAAGCTTTCTCAAAAGTCCAACCATGCTAATGACTTGAAAATCACAAGATATAGACAAAACATAACTCATCCTAGCCTCTAGGGGTCGATCTCATAAGTTTAGGAGCTGTTCCAACTAATTCTAAACTGAGAACTAAAAATTAGGTAGTGGAACAACTTGCCTCTAGAAACTAGGGAACTGATTCATTCAGTTGTAAACTACTTTTTGATAGATGAATCTACCTCCATGAGTGAAAATTTGACATAATTACATCAAGATCCATCAATTTACATTAAATTACATCATAAGTTTGACATTAAGAAGGAGAGAAGTGAAATAACCAAAAAGCTAGGCGAAAAACAGAGTATTCTTGTTCAACAAAATTTATCCAATGCGCAGTGCTGATTTCCCTATGCATAACGCCTGTTTGTAGCCACTTTTGGAGGCCTTCCTAGTGCCCAAATTTTCTCCAAGTGTTCTTGTTGGAAAGATCTACCTGTATACTTTCCAAAACAAGTGGAATTTTGAATTTCGCCTCCATTTGCCCCTCCAAAATTGAGTTCTCCCAACACTGCTTCATGTGTGTCAAAATAGGGGCAGTAAGGTCATTTTTTAGGTGTTTTTGACCTTTTTGAGGGCTCAAAACCTGTCCAAATTTCTTGGCCATTGGTAGACAAGCATATTTATTCATGCCAAATCCAAAAATGCTAAGTTTTTCTCATTTGGAGGCCTCCATCAAAAGCGAGTGCAAGGTGGCGGGGCACATAGGGCAAAAAATTCTGTGTTTTAGCCCAAAAATGTCAAAAATGCAAAAAGTGTCCCAAGTTTTTTGAAATTTGGGTTGAGTCTTCTCCATCAAGTGCTGTGTTGGGCCAAGGAAGCCTCAGCCAATATCCGAAGTCTATCTTTCTCCTTGCGCCTTCTCGATTCCCTCTTCAACTTTGCTTTCAAGCTCCTAATTCTTGCCTTACACAATTTGTTTCTCGCCATGTAATGATAGGACATATGCCTCAACAATGTCTTCTCCCTGTTGGCCTTCTCTAGCAACCTTTCTAAGTTGAGGGAGAAAGTATTGATTTCCGCCTGTTGCTCTTGGATGACCTCTTTGAGCTTTGAGCTTTGTGGGCCCAAATCGGGTATCATCACCCTCAATGAGAATGAAATTGGTCTCTTGCTCACCTGAAGGTCCCTCATCCTGTAATGGCCTCTTGCCCTTGTCCTAAACCTGCTGTGCTGATGAAGGAAACGAGACCCCTTCCACCCCGGGTGGAGATAGTACTCGCTTTGCTGCTGTGAACAACCGTCTAGTGCCCTTTTGATAAGTGACAAACATCGGCACACTAGCAGTCCGTGTCTCATGACCCTCCTGTTGATGCGAAGGTCCACCTGTCTCATGAAAAGCCTCTGGAGGTCCCTGAGGATCTGTGAAGAACTCATGAGAAATGAAATCCTCCCATGAGATGCCTTGCAAACGAAGCAGATGTATGACCATAATTTTAATGAGCGAAAAATGATATATACTATTAAACTGCTCCCGAAGAGTATTTTGTTGTACTAGGGTGGTCATCTTCTCAATATTTCGGCACATGAAGTAGGGGAGATTCATCACTCTCACGCTGGTAAAGTGCATCAACAATTTGATGTGATAGGCATATAGGCGAGAAAACTGGCCCTCACAGCTGAAATATCTCATTATAAGTTTCATCAAAGGAGCATATGAATCTTTTAGGTACTGAAAGGGTAAACTCTGCTGAGTTGTCTCAAATAACCAGGCATGATGTATGGTTCATAATGTTCCCTATCAATTTGCTGCCTTTTATTCCATTGCTCTCCAATATTAGGAATGTCGGTTGCTAGAGAAATAGACTCTGGTGTTAAAGTGAATGTTACACCAGCTAGAGTGGTTTGGCCATTATGTAGATGAAGCACAAACAACCGGGCCAACTCATGATGATACTGGACTCTAGCAACCATCTCACAGAACTCATAATAGGATTGGTGTTGGAAGCATGTGATAGCAAGAGGGCAGGCCTGCAGCTCGGCAAGTGTAGTAGGCTCCTCTCGTATATGTTTGCCACCTTTGTGAGGTCTCCTTGGTGCATGTATTTCTGTAGGAGATATGAATTTATTTTGATTATGGAATTATTATCAAGCCGACCTACAACTCATGTAGGCTCAGAAGCCCAACAGTCGCATATATTCACCCACCAACGTTGTGTATAAATATAAGAGGACTTTTCCTCATTTGGACTCACTCATCTCATCTCTCTCTCTACTGCGCAGATATGAGCCTCTTCTCTACTGCACTGAATTGGGTCTCTCTCTCTCACACATGTGAAGTCGGAAGCTGTTGAATTTGAAGCTGCAACTGCAGAAGTAAAGATTGACTTGCGTGGCCTAGAAGATCTCCTCTTTGGTACTGCGCTGTAGGTTCATTTGAACCTCCTTTGAAAGCTGGAACTTTTGGTGGTGGAATGAAGTCTATCTGACTGTCGGTTTGTGAGATATGGTCTGCCCTAGTTTGATAATGAAGCCGCTAATGCTGATGCTACTGATCTAGGGTTTGCTACTACTGATATGAATCAGATTTATTGTACTATTTCTCTCTGCTGAATTATTGAAGATAAAAGAAGATTTTATCAAAGGATTTCCCCACACATTGTGGGGTTTGTCCCTGGCTAGCCGCCACATCTTGTGTCTCTTGTCTTGGCTTGTTTTCTATCGATCATTTAATGTTCTATATGCACTTTACTTTATGTACATGTGATTGCTAATCGGTGGAATATAATAAGAAAAAGAAGTAAACTGTTATAAGCATAGAACATACCATAATTTAACATGGTATCAGAGCTGAGGTGAAGACAAAGCCCGAGCAAGAGTAAGAGCAATCATTGAAGAGAAGATTGGCAAGGCTATCCTAAAAGAACTATGGGGTCCTCAACACTCTTTCCTGCCGAAGACAAGCTCCGTGAGAAATCTAACTATCACGGATGGAAGATGTCTGTCGATCTAACCCTTGAAGATCAAGGAGTGCTGGACCATGTAAGAGGCAATATTGTTGAGCCTTCATCAAATGCATATGCTGTTGCCTGGAACAAATGGAAAAATGGAGAAGTCAAAACAAAGAAGATCATCCGGGACTCTATCGACAAGCGCTTGGTGGCCTACATCTTTGATCTAGACACCTCCAAGGAAATCTACGACAGACTGGTGAGTTTATTTAAAGTTAATGATGCAAATCAAGTTTTGTTTCTTAGAAATAAGTTGAGGGAAATCAAGAAGGGTAAAGATGAAAGTATGCAAGCATACTTCTTAAGAATCACCGAGATCAAGAACGATCTCCTATCTATTGGGGAAACCATTACTGACAGAGAAATGGCACTCACAACTCTCGGAGGATTACCATCTGAATGGTATGTGTTCAGGACTACTCTTCTGAACAATAATGTAATTCCTAGTTTTGAGGAATTAATGGCTAGATGCATTCAAGCACAAACAAGGGTAGAAGAGCAGGAAATGCCCTTGCCTAAAGGTCCTCCTGCTGCTTTTTCTTCTCATGCTAAGAAAAGAAATAATTCTGGGTCTAAATCGAAAAGAAAGACTGGATTTAAGGGTGGAAGAAAAGGACGATGTTTCATTTTCAATAAAGCAGGTCACTATGCAAGGGAATGCCCTGATAGAAAGGACTCTCACCGTGACGATGATCAAAATCCCTCTCATGGTAATCGAAGGAATGGAAAATTCAACAACAAAGGAAAAAGGAATGCGGGAAATCAAGGAAGAGGGCAACCATTCAAGAAGGCTAGAAATTCCAGGTATGAATCTAACAATGTTGACGATAAGCAGGCTGAATATTATCTGCCAGCTGCTCTATCTACCTCCGCTCCTTCAGACTCAATGGGAATTTGGCTCATTGATAGTGGTGCCTCAAGACACTTCATTGGTTACAAAGAAGTACTCTATAATCTGGTAGAGAAAGAAACTAACCTGGAAATTGTCCTTGGAGATGACATGAAATACCCAGTGAAAGGTGTAGGCAATGTTTCTCTTAAACTGAATCAAGGTAATACGATTCACTTACAAGATGTATTATATGTACTTGATCTCAAAAATAACCTGGTATCCATCTCGGCAATGGAAGACAAAGGCTATAAGGTAACCTTCAGCGATGGTAAGGTACGCATATGGAAAAATAATGTTAAAGATGCTTTCACTCTTGGGTTTCGAGTTGATTCTTTATATCAAGTCGGTGGAAGTCCGCTAGGTGTCATGTCTTGTGACACATCGCTTCAGTCCAAACTTTGGCATCAGAGGTTTGCCCACATTCATTACAAAGCTCTACCCGATGTAAGACAGATGGTAATAGGGATGCCTGAATTCCAAGTAGAGAAAGAAGGTGTATGTCCGGGATGTGCCGAAGGAAAGCTCAAAAGGGGACCATTCCCTTCAAGTCAAAGCAAGACCTCCGATATATTACAACTAGTTCACTCAGACATATCAGGTATGATGCCCGTGAACTCCTTGGGAGGATACTCATATTATCTCACTTTTACAGATGACCATTCTCGAAAGACCTGGATATACTTCTTGAAAAAGAAGGATGAAGTGTTCCCTTGGTTCCGACACTTCAAAACCCTAATCGAGAATCAAACTGAAAAGAAGATCAAGATCTTAAGAACTCACAATGGGACTGAATATGAATATAATGAGTTCCATGATTTTTGTAAAGAGGCTGGCATCAAGAGGGAGACTACTACACCATATTCTCCTAAACAAAATAGTGTTGCAGAAAGGAAGAACCGCACAATTATGGAAGCTGTCCGGGCCATGCTACATGGCCATGCTACATGATCAAAGTCTTCCTAAGTTTCTATGGGCTGAAGCTACAAACACTGCCGTATATGTACAAAATCGATGCCTTCATCAAGCATTGGGTTCCAAGACTCCTGAAGAAAAATTCACCAGTAAGAAACCTGATGTTTCTCATTTTAAAATTTTTGGAAGCCTTGTATACTTTCATGTGCCGAAAGAGAAAAGAAATAAATTGGGAGCATCTGGAAAGAAGGGAATTTTCGTGGGCTATGGTGAAAATACTAAAGGCTATAGAGTCTATGTAGCCGGTCAAAGGGAAGTCATAATCAGTCATGATGTCACCTTTGACGAAGATATAGCTCTCAGCAAGGTGATCAATCTTCCGACTTTGAGGAGCTCTCAAGAAGCCGACACTAGGGAACCGAAAGAAAAGGATGATGAATCAATGCCTGATGTAGAAGAACCCATGGATCCGATTGATCCTCCTCCATATGAGCCTTCCTCTGCTAGGAAGAGGCCTTCATGGCTTAAGGGGTTACTTGATGATGCTGAAGGACATGCTGCACCCCGAGGAACCTTTCGTGAAAGTAAGAAACCTTATAGGTATCAAGGATACCTGACCATCATGAGCACGATCATACAAAATGAGCCTTCGTCATTCTCAGATGCCGTCAAGCATCAAGTATGGAAGGATGCTATGACCGAAGAATATGAGTCTATCATAAAGAATGATGTTTGGGAAGTAGTTCCCAGACCCCAGGACAAGACTGTTGTTACTTCCAAATGGCTTTACAAGATAAAGCATGCAGCAGATGGAAGCACGGAAAAGTATAAGGCTCGTTTTGTTGCTCGAGGTTTCTCCCAAAAGGAAGGTATAGACTATGATGAGATATTTGCACCGGTTGCCAGATATACGACCATCCGCTCGATCATAGCCCTTGCCGCTTCACAAGGATGGAACCGACATCAGATGGATGTCAAGACTGCGTTCTTGCATGGCTTGATTAAAGAAGAGGTCTATGTGGAGCAACCCGAAGGATTTGAGATTTATGATCAAAAATCTCATGTATGCAGGTTGAAGAAAGCTCTCTATGGGCTGAAGCAAGCACCCCGAGCATGGTATGAGAGGATCGATAGCTACTTGATGAAGCTGGGATTCACTAGGAGTGAATCTGATCCTAACCTTTACTTTAAGGTTGAAGATGACAAGCCTCTCATACTGGTGTTGTATGTGGATGACCTCTTTCTAACAGGTGCAGACCCTCTCATTCACAAATGTAAGAGGGAGCTGGTCTCTGAATTTGAAATGAAAGACCCAGGACTGATGCACTACTTCCTAGGACTTGAAGTGTGGCAAAAGCCAAGAGAAATTTTCCTATCTCAAGGAAAATATGTGGTGAAGATATTGGAAAGATTCGGAATGGTGGACTGCAAGCCTGTAACTACTCCGATGGAGCTTGACTTCAAGAAGTTAAGCGGTAGTGCTGCTGGACCTGTTTTACGAAATGCTATCGAGTATCGGAAACTCGTCGGAGCATTAATGTTCTTAGTGAACTCCCGTCCAGATATATGCTTTGCAGTCAACACGTTGAGCCAGCATATGGTTGAACCCCGCCACATACACTGGGTTGGTGCCAAGAATCTGTTGAGATATCTTCGTGGCACTATCACTTATGGGTTAAGATACATTGCCAAAGATGTGAGACTATTTGGATACACAGATGCTGACTGGGTAGGCAATGTGGAGGACCGTAAGAGCACTTCTGGGTGTTGTTTCTCCTTGGGATCTGCTTCGATATCCTGGATGAGCAGGAAACAAAAGTCGGTGGCTTCGAGCATCGCCGAAGCAGAGTATATTGCTGCTAGCATTGCTTCTTGTGAGGCAGTTTGGTTGCGAAAGCTCTTCAGTGAGTTGTTTGGATTCACATTGGATACCACTGTGATCCTTTGTGACAACCAAAGTGGGATTCATTTTTCAGAGAATCTCGTATTCCATGATCGCTCCAAGCATATTGATATCAGATACCATTATATTCGAGATATGGTGCAACAGGGAGCTATAAGGCTCCATCATATCGGTACAGATGAACAGGTCGCCGACATTCTGACAAAACCCCTTGGGAAAGTAAAATTTCTGACTTTTTGTGAACAACTTGGAGTTGTTCAAAGAACCTCCAATGAGGGTCATGTATGATGCATTGAGCTCTGAGAGCTCCAGGGGGGTGCAGGGTGCTTCTTGGAGCAGCATATGACCACAGGATTATTCACTATCCCCTGGTGGTATACATGTACACCCCGTGGCGACATTGTAGTAGGATTGATGTGTTCTCCTGTGAGGCCTGGATTGATGTGTTCTCCATGGCAATTGTAGCAGGATTGATGTGTTCTCCTGTGAGGACAGGATTGATTAGTTCTCCTGTCGAGGCATCCTACCCATGCAGTCTGGGACTCATGGGAAGTACCTCTCATCTGATCAATGAGCAGGGAAATGAAGTTAGGGACCATATTAGTACCGATGGATGCATCGTTGTAACTACCGTACTCCCTACGCTAGGATGACCTCCATTGATCTGGGATCAATGATACTGGTTTGGGACCAGTGGTAGGAGTTGCACCATACTATGACGCTGACTTCGGGTCGGTTGAGACTGGTCTGGGATCAGTGGTACATACTCTGAGACTGACTTTGAGTCAGTGGAGGATGATATTGGTCTGGGACCATTGGATTTGTACTCACTATGACGCTGACTTTGGGTTGGTTGAGACTGGTCTAGGACCAGTGGTACATACTCTGAGACCGACTTTGAGTCAGTATGGTACATCCTCGATCATTTATTCTTCTTCATAATTCGGACAAAAGTAGAGTAGAACAGAACAATGCAAGAGAAGAGCAGAGCAGAACAAAACAGTACAGATCAGTGCAGGGCAGAACAAGACAAAGAAGAACAGGAAAAATAGAGCAGAGCAGGGCAAGGGTCAGGCTGTACAAGGTAGTGCATTTGATGGATGAATAGTAACGACCGATAGACAGATTGCAGATGAAGTTCTCCATGGTTGAGAGGGAGTGTTAAAATTGGAAACTAGGGCAAAACTTCATGTGGGTCATCTTATTCATGGCTAATAATATTTTTATTAGATTCCTCTCGTCGAGAGGTGTAGGATTGATATAAAAATCATCCAATTCTGATAAGTATTCATGGAGATATGAATTTATTTTGATTATGGAATTATTATCAAGCCGACCTACAACTCATGTAGGCTCAGAAGCCCAACAATCGCATCTATTCACCCACCAATGTTGTGTATAAATATAAGAGGACTTTTCCTCATTTGGACTCACTCATCTCATCACATCTCTCTCTCTCTACTGTGCAGATATGAGCCTCTTCTCTACTGCGCTGAAATGGGTCTCTCTCTCTCACACATGTGAAGCCGGAAGTTGTTGAATTTGAAGCTGCAACTGCAGAAGTAAAGATTGACTTACGTGGCCTAGAAGATCTCCTCTTTGGAACTACGTTGTAGGTTCATCTGAACCTCCTTTGAAAGCCGAAACTTTTGGTGGTGGAATGAAGTCAATCCGACTGTCGGTTTGTGAGATATGGTCTGCCCTAGTTTGATAATGAAGCCGCTAATGCTGATGCTACTGATCTAGGGTTTGCTACTGCTGATATGAATCAGATTTATTGTACTATTTCTCTCTGCTGAATTATTGAAGATAAAAGAATATTTGATCAAAGGGTTTCCCCACACATTGTGGGGTTTGTCCCTGGCTAGCCGCCACATCTTGTGTCTCTTGTCTTGGCTTGTTTTCTGTCGATCGTTTAATGTTCTATCTGCACTTTACTTTATGTACATGTGATTGCTAATCGGTACAATATAATAAGAAAAAGAAGTAAACTTTTATAAGCATAGAACATACCATAATTTAACAGTCAGACTCCATGTTTTGTAGTGTGTGAGTTTTTCTTGATGAGTATGAAGAGATTTATGTTGTTTTTGGTTTTCTGCCACCAAGGGTAAGAATGTATGAGGGACTGTGGAGGGAGAGGGTATGAGGGGTTTTGGGACTATTATGGCAAGTTTTTTGGGAAATAGGGGATTAGGGAATAATATGTAAGCTTAGGGACAACAGTTAGGGTTTGGGGATTTTGTAGTTAGGATTTTTTGGAAAATGGGAATTGGGGATAGGGGTGAATGATTTGATTTTTTAGGAATATGAGAGTTAGGGAATGATTGAATGAACTGGGAAAATAAATGGAGGAGTCAAAGAGTAAGGGAATGGTGGAGTGGAATTGGCAGCAACATAACAAATGCAAACCCTAGGCAATGGTTTTTTGAGAAATTGCAAGGAAGTAGGGTTTGAGTTTTTTCACACCACCACCCTAAATTTTTAAGAAAAACTCCTTCACTAGCAGGGAAAAGGGCTTGACTTACTTGCACACTAGAAGATTTGAGCAATTTTGGTGATTTGAGGGAGTTTTTGAGGAAATCGGGTTTGGAAGCTCTATGCGCTGCGCCACAAACCCAATGCGCCACGCCTCTTGTATGCACCACGCTAGTGCAAATTTAACACTGTAGAGGGTGACCCAGTGCGCTGCACCCACAAATTTGCACAGTTTTTCTCCAATCTTGCTTCCTTTGCTCAATCTTTGTTCTTTGAATGAAAATGGGCTTTTTGAATTGGAAAAATGATTTATATACAAGAGCTTTTGATTTTTTCTTCATAAAACCCACTTTTATAATGTTTACCATGTGACTTACTTTTTTAACTCTGTTTTTTGAGCAGTTTAATTTATTTGTGCTTTTGATTAACTGAATGACTTGATGTTGTGTTTACCTTGCAGGGGATGGAGCAGCTGAAGCTTGGCAAGGTGGTGACGGTTGCCACTGAAGCTATTTACATATAAAATAACTAAAATTACATGAATTTATACAATAAAAACCTAAAATACTCTGTTTTTCCTCAAAACAGAGTTTTGAGGAAAAATACATTTCTGAGCAAGTGATTATGAATTTATTAGTACTGGAACTTTATTCAACCTCCTCATGTGCCTGCTGACCATTATTGGACATTTTGGGGACCTTTTTGATAAAACCCTAGACCTAATGAAACTAAAACCCTAGAAAAGACTTTTGCAAATTTAAAGACAAAAAGTGACTGCAAAAGATCTTGATGAATGAAAATGGGCCAGCAGGTAAAGGACATGAGGGAAAATGTATAACAAGCCACTACCGCCAGATGATCCATGCTCCTAATGGAAATGCAGTTGACAAGCGGGACACCTAATATGCAATGCAACAAGAGAATTTGTTCTCTGACGGAGGGATGAAGATACCGACACTAACATTGGCTCCAATGGGGATGGTAGCTCCTTGGAGGTGTCAAGAATTACAGATCCCTGGGAAAGCAGGTAGTGCCTTCGTCCATTGTGCTATGGAGTCAATAACTTCGACAAACCAAAACCAAACTCTTGACTCAATTTCAGGGCTGAAATCTGACTCAGAACTGACTCAATTTCAAGACTGAAATCGACTTGAAAGACCTGACGCAAACAAACCAAACCAAAAATGAAATCAAACCTCAATTTTATAGCCTTGACCTCGGGCCCCAAACTGAAAGAATGAAAACATTATACACTTGCAATGGAATTTAAACAAATTGGAATGTACAATGATACATATGACAACAAAAAACACTTCACAAATAGTACCGTTTGAGTGGCTGACCATTGACCAGCCCACCAGGATAGTCTTCACCATTCATTTCTTGGAAAAGGAAAGAATTTTGGCCCCGATATGCAGCAATCCTGTAAGGTCCTTTCCAATGATTTTCAAACTTTCCATGTTTACCTTTCTCTTCCTTCCTTGCATCCCATTTCAACACTATGTCTTCTATTTGAAACTTGTCTGCCTTTGCCTTTTGATCATATATCTTCTTGATTCTCTCTTGCAGCTTGAAAGTGTTCCGAAATACCTCCTTTCTAGTTTGCTGCAAATGAATCATTTGATTGATTCTCCGCTGCAAATGATCATCTTCGCTACCTGATTCTTGTAGGAGTTTAACCACCAGGACTGCTAGAGAGGTCGGGAAGGTTGTGTCCACACCATACACAAGCTCGAACGGAGACATGCCTATAGATTTAGTTTGACTTACTCTGTTTGCCCAAAGTGCATTGACCAACATTTTGTGCCAACTTTTCTTATTAGTTTCCACAAACTTTTTGATAATGTTGACCAAAGATTTATTTGAGGATTCCACCAATCCATTGCCTTGTGGGTAATAGGCAGTCGAGTGCCCCAAAGTGATTTGATATTTATGACAAAATTCAATCATTCTTTTAGATTTAAAGGCTGCTGCATTTTCAGTGATCAACTTATTTGGATAGCCAAAACGAGACAAAATATTGTTTTCAAGAAATGAAATGATTACCGAATCAGTGGTCTGCCTTGTGGGAATCGCCTCAATCCATTTGGTGAAATAATCCGTCACTGTGAGGATCCATTTATGCTGTGCTGACGAAGAAGGATGGATCTCGCCGATGAAATCCAAACCCCACTGCTGAAATGGAGCACTTACTTCAATGGGTTTGAGTGGTAAAGGCTGCAACTTCCTCCTACCTTGAAAAATCTGACATTCGTGGCAGCTTGCTACTGTTTTGTACACATCAGCAAAAAGAGTTGGCCAATAATATCCCACTCTCAAGATTTTATTGGTTGTTTTCTTCCAGAAAATATGGCCTTTGCAATCTCCTTTGTGAAAGTCGTCCATAGCCTGTTTTGCCTCTTCTTCAACCAAACAATTGAGAAAGACGCCACTGGGATCTTTCCAATAGAGTGCATTATTCATGATACAGAACTTGGCAGCCTTCAATTTTAAAGTCCTACTTTTATTCTTAGCTATTCCAGGTGGTGATGACAGATTTTGGAATACATAAACAATGTCTGAATACCAAGGAGAAAGAAGAAAAATTTCTGATACCTGAGCGGGCGAACTCTCTTCATCTTCCTCGGACATAGTAGCAATGAGATTAATGTCCAAGGCGTGCAAGTTTGAATCAGTCATTAGTTTAGCCAGCCCTTGTCCTTTGATGAGTTTTTTCGGTTTGATCTCCACGTCATATTCCAACAAGGCAACAATCCATTTGCCTCTTCTCCCCTCTGGATTTGTTTGCACTAATATATCTTTAACAGAAACATTAGGGACATAAGCAAGGATGTGTGAATGCAGAATATAAACCCGAAAATATTTCAATGCCTTTACCAAAGCAAGGGCCTGTTTTTCAATAATATTTTACTTTAGTGTTGCATCCCTTATGGTTCTGCTGAAAAATGCAATTAGTTTCTCGAGTTGGTCTCTTTTCTACATCAAGACCGCTACCATAGTATGATCCGAGGCAAATGAAAACAAAATAAAATCCTGAGTATAGTCCAAGCTGATCAAAACCGGAGCTGAAGAAAGAGCCAATTTCACCAAATTGAAAGACTTAATTGCTTCCTCAGTCCATCTCACTACACTATCTTTTTTGAGCATGTTTGTGATTTCCCTTAAATGTTCTGCAAGATTAGGCACAAAGCGACGTAAGAAATTCATCTTACCATTGAATGATTGGATTTCTTTCTTACTTCGTGGAAAATCAATCTTTTGAATGGCTTCCACCCAAGTTGGATCGATGTGGATGCCCTCCTTTAATATAATATGACATAGAAGCTTGCCTTCATCCATGGCAAACAGACTTTTTTTTGGATTGAGAGATATACCATACTTCCTACACCGCTGAAATACAATCTTCAAATGATAAAGGTGCTCTTCATCTGAGTTAGAGAAAATTGTCAAATCATCAAGATAAACAACTAGAAAAGCATCTTTTTCATTAGCAAACACGATATCCATCGCCCGCTGAAAGGTTGCACCAGCATTTTTCAATCCGAAAGGCATCTTTGCATAGTGAAAAGTTCCCCACGGAGTGGTGAATGCTGTTTTGTATCTATCATCCTCATGGACCAGAAGTTGGTTATAGCCCGAATACCCATCAAGTGGTGACATGCGGGATGCTCCAACTACTCTCTGAAGTATGTGATCCATCTTAGGCAACGGATAGTTGTCCTTCAAAGATACTTTATTCATATTTCTAAAATCAATACATAACCGAATCTCACCTGTTTTCTTGTGCATGGGCACCAAGTTTGAAATCCAATCTGAAAATCTTATGGGGACGATGATACCGGCTTTGTATAACCGATTCACTTCCTTCTCAATTGAGGGTAGCAGCTTTGGATTTATTCTTCTTAGCTTCTGACGAAAAGGCTTTTGATTTGGCTTGATCGGGATGATATGTTGAATTATGCTTGTGTCATATGCCTTCAAATCTGAATAATCCCAAGCAAATACATCAGTAAAAGAAGATAGTAAACTGATATACTTTGCTTTTACCTGTGGAGGCAATGCTTTTGATAATTTCACCATTTTAGGATTTTCAGCTGATCCAATGTTCACATCCTCAACTCCTTTCTCAGTTGGCAGCAAGCTTGGTTTTTGGGCCACATCATCCTGATCGAATAGCTCCTCTAAAGGTATTAGACCTTTAGGAATGACGTTGTCCTTCAGCTGCAACACTTCCATCTGATTGACTTCTATATCCGCCTCACCATCATCATACTCTACATCAATATAAGTGTCTTTGAATTTACCTTCATTTTGCAGAAATTCATCGATCTCTTCACCATCTTGAAACACTTGCCAATACCTTTGGTTGTCGGGGACAGCTGGGTGATGTTTCACATGAATCTCAAACTTGTTGTTTGAATTCATTGGAATTTTCAAATTACTTGCTGCTGTTGCAAGCGAATCTGCAATGACATTCTGAACACGAGGGACACATGTCAAAGTGTAATCTGAAAATACTCTCAGGATATATAATACGCATTGCGGTAGGACCACATTCGAGGATTCTTAGCTTGGTATTCCCCTTTCACCTGCTTGATAAGTAACTCGGAGTTGCCATACACTGAAATCCTTTTAGCATTTAACCTTCTAAGAATTTTCAAACCAGCAATTAAAGCCTCATATTCAGCTTCATTATTTGAATAGTCAAAAGCTAGTTTATAAGAACAAACCCTTACATTGCTTGGCACTTTGTTTGGGGCGAAAACAGGGTTGCGTATCTAAATGCCAATTACAACACCTTCCCTTCCTATCGCACCATCAAAATCCATGATCCACAGGCCTGCTTCGTCCTCTTCCAAATGCTGAAACTCTATTTGTTGTCCATCAATATGTTGTTGCTGTCGGAAGGCTAATTTCTCAGCGGTACTGTCAAGTCTTTGTCTTTCTTGCTTTAAGACCTCTCTGAAATTTTCAGTGATCTTGGGAATGTCTTCTACTTCAACTACTTGGCTATTTACATCATTAGAGCTATCTGAATACAAAACCAATGATTCTAAATCAGTATGTACATAGTTGATTGAATGATTTACTGGTTTCTCCTTGCTAGTGATCATGTACTTCATCTTTTGTTCCCAGTATAATTTCCTCATTTGACTGAACATGGGAATGGTAGCATAGGAGAAATCAAGCTGCATTGTCCCTTTAATCTTTGCTCCCCAAGATCTGGAAAGAAGCATGCCAAATCTAGGAGGTATATCCGCCACAACCACATCCATCAAAACATTTTTAGCCAGAATCTGATCCAAACTGACCACCAAATCTTTGATAAGACCAATGCACCTTACTCTGCCAGAATCAAAAGAGTAAAGGTCATGATACTTTCTAGTGATATCCAATCCCAATTTCTCCATGATGGCCTTAGGCATGAGATTATGAGAGGCTCCGGAGTCAAACATAGCATTATGTAACACATAGTCATGCACCCTGAGACTGATATAAAAAGGAGCTACATCACTATCTTGAGACTGACCTTCCAATGCTGGACCAAAAATCAACTCAGGTCTATCATCCTCCACGTTCACCATATCAGATGATGGATCTAAATTCAAAATCTTAGACACCTGACCTTTGTAGCTGCTGTTTTTCATCAACTTAGTCAAATGAATAGATACTTTTAACTTAGCAGTTTCATTTTCTAAGTTAAAAACTAAATTTTCTCTACCTATTTCACTGAAACATCTTTCTTTTCGGTTTTCTCCTTTGATTCACTTGGCTGATTGGATCTTTCATTTGCTGATGGCATTTTGTTGATGGTAGGATCAGCTGTCTCTTTTCCCTTTTTCTACACAATGGGAGGCTCATTCTTTGGCGCTGTCATCTCCTTCCTTTTCTGAATTGGATTTATGGGCACATCTCTACTTCTGAGTGAATATTGTCGTTGTTGGGTTGACAAAGCATTCATGTATCCTCTTTGGTATTCATCAGACTCCTCCTCAAGAACTGTTTCATTTGCCAAAATGAAATTTTCGTCCCTTTGTACAGCTGAATTCTCGGAATACTCCTCATCTTCAGTGATAAAAATTGGCATATCATCGGGTGTAAAGAAATGATTTTATTCTCCAATAACATTCTCCTCATCATCTAATTCCGGACCATGTACAAAATTCTGTTGTAAGGGTGTCTTTACCTGCTGCTGCGCTGCTTGGTCTTATGTTCGCTGCTCTCTTTGCTTGATTCTAAATTGTCGTTGTTGCTGACCACGGAAGTTGGGATTTCTGACTTATGGTTCAGACTTGTCAATTGTCAAACTATCAAACATCTTCTCCATCTTCTGAAGCACCTGTTTTGAAGTGGAAACCTCTTCCTTTATTGTTACTTTCTTTTCAGCCTTTGTTCTAGCTCTCTTGGCAAGCAGATTTGCTTCAACGCTGACTGCAATTTTTTGCATTTCTTCCAAAGTAGCCGGATCCCTTTCTCTTAATTGATAGGCGATATCAGGATCAAAACCATCTGGAAACTTAATCAAATCCAGCCCCATAGGTGGCTTTATATGATCAGGAATTGCATTGTAAACAGAATTGAATCTAATACAATAATCTTGGACAGAATCACCAACATTCCGCTTTATGTTCTCATATTCGGAAAGGATCTGAAGAGGATTTTTCTTCACTTCCCAGCGATCCAAGAATTGTCTCTGAAGATTAGTCAATGTAGTGATACTTTCAGCCAGCAAAGCCCTGAACCATTTCCTTACTTCACCACCAAAGGTTTGTACAAACAGTCTCATTATCACATTTTCTGCATCAATCTCATGAAGGTCGAAGAAATCCGTCATCCTATCCACATGTTGTTGTGCCATAACACCATGAGGAGTGCCATCAAACAATGGAATTTTGCTTTGATAATCAGTGGGCATATCATCCAAATTTTGAGGTAGCACGGGGTGAAAACCGAGCAGTCATTGCTCTTGGTGGATTTGCAATCGGTCTTGGGGATGTTGGGGGAGTGGGTGTAGCTGATCTATGGGGTGTATGAGGTGGGGATGGTGGTGAAGAAATCTTGGATGTTTGAGGGGTAGAAGGAGTAGATGGAGGTGACACCACTGCAAATTTTTGATCAGAGATAGAAGGCTGCACGGGGATTGTGGGAATGAAAGGAGGTTCAGTAGGAATTTTTGAGCTAGATGCTATTACAGATGACCCAAGGGTTGCAGATGCAGACTCTAAGAAATCAATGATGTTTGAAGCCACAATTGAAGTTTGGATTTGTTTCAAGATATAATCATCAATTGATTTATTGGCCTTTTCAGTTTCAAGATCTTTGACAAACTCTAGATTTAAGACAGTAGAACCAACCACACTTTTGGATTTAGTCTCAAACAATGATAGATCAAACTTTTCGTCAAACTCAAGATCTTAAAGATACTAAAAAACCATAGGACATGAATGAGACTTGAACACAGGAATCATAGAACTTTCTTGGCGAAGGATTCTTGGAATAAGATTAGGATTTTCGTACATAGGAGGAGGATCAGGATCCGGATTTGCTCTGGTATATCTTTTGGAAGCCAATGTGCTTTATTTCCAAGAAATCAAATGGACATTAGCAACTTGTTCAACCTATCAAATTCTAAACTTATCATCAAAAAGCTTAGAATTATCAGATGTACTGGGGCAATTCGCAGGTTAGATATTTCGTTTATAAAACTAGACCGGAGATTGACTGAAGTAGCTTTTATCTACTTGTGCTAATGCAAAGCAAAAGCGTTTCGAAGGATACCTGGTTAATCTTCAGACTCCGTCTATAGTTTATAAAACAAAGAACACTAACAAACAAATAAACTTTTCTTCCCCAGTATGGTCGCCACTATTTAGTGCCTAAATCTACCTTAGGCTGAGAAAGGTAGGATCTACGACATCATCAAACCACACTTAACCTGGTAGCTAGCCCTACCAGGTCGGGAGAGGGCTCTCTCCTTGTCAATCTCAGCAAAATATGATCAATGGGAGCTTGGGATGACTGATATGAATACTAATCTTAGGCTAGGTATGTGTGCAAAAGAATTTGATTGAATAAAATGATGATTTGTTGGCTCAAATGGAAAGGCAGATTTTGGGTGTAGGGAATGAGGCTCAGTTTTGCAGAGATCTCTATGGGGCAAGGTAGGAAACTGATTTGGCACTTCAAATTGAATGAAATGGAGGGATTTAGATAGGTGAGGAGTTGAAGAGGGCAAGAAAACCTCAGGGATCCTCTTCAAATAGCTGAAAACATCAATAACTAAGCAAACCCTAGGAAGAGCATTGCAATTTCAATGGATTCTACCTATATCCTTGTTTGTTTCAATTAAGAAGAAGCAAGATAGATAATGGCATACATAAAACATAAGTAAACTCACAATTATAGAAGAAAGCACTATAACAAAACAAAATGCCACATGAATCCCAAAGAGTGCTGCAAACCCTAGTCTCTATTCTTTAGCCAAAACTGCTGATATGAGTATACAATGACGGTCCAAGCTTTCTCAAAAGTCCAACCATGCTAATGACTGAAAAATCACAAGATATAGACAAAAAATAACTCATCCTAGCCTCTAGGGGTCGAGCTCATAAGTTTAGGAACTGTTCCAACTAATTCTAAACTAAGAACTAAAAATTCGGCAGTGGAACAACTTGCCTCTAGAAACTAGGGAACTAATTCATTCAGTTGTAAACTACTTTTTGATATATGAATCTACCTCCATGAGTGAAAATTTGACATAATTAAATCAAGATCCATCAATTTACATTAAATTACATCATAAGTTTGACATTAAGAAGGAGAGAAGTCAAACTCTCAAAAATCTAGGCGAAAAACGGAGTATTCTTGGTCAAATTGAGCAAAATTTACCCAATGCGCCGTGCTGATTTCCCTATGCGTAGCGCCTGTTTGAAGCCACTTTTGGAGGCCTTCCTAGTGTCCAAATTTGCTCCAAGTGTGTTTGTTGGAAATATATGCCTGTCTACTTTCCAAAACAAGTGGAATTTTGAATTTGGCCTCCATTTCCCCTCCAAAACTGAGTTCTCCCAACACTGCTTCCTGTGTGTCAAAATAGGGGCAGTAAGGTCATTTTTTGGGTGTTTTTGACCTTTTTGAGGGCTCAAAACCTGTCCAAATTTCTTGGCCATTGGTAGACAAGCATATTTCTTCATGCAAAATACAAAAATGCTGAGTTTTTCTCATTTGGAGGCCTCCATCAAAAGTGAGCGCAAGGTGGCACGACAGATAGGGCAGAAAATTCTGTGTTTTAGCCCAAAAATTTCGAAAAGGAAAAAACCAATATCTAAAGTCTATCTTGCTCCTTGCGCCTCCTCGATGCCCTCTTCAACTTTGCTTTCAAGCTCCTGATTCTTACCTTGCACACTTTGTTTCTCGCCATGTAATGATAGGCCATATGCCTCAACAATGTCTTCTCCCTATTGGCCTTCTCTAGCAACCTTTCTAAGTTGAGGGACAAAGCATTGATGTCCGCTTGTTTCTCTTGGATGACCTCTTTGAGCTTTGAGATTTGTGGGCCCAAATCAATATCATCACCCTCAATGAGAATGAAATCGGTCTCCTGCTCACCTGAAGGTCCCTCATCCTGTAATGGCCTCTTGCCCTTGTCCTGAACCTGCTGTGCTGATGAAGGAAATGAGACCCCTTCCACCCCGGGTGGAGATAGTACTCGCTTTGCTGCTGCGAAAAACCGTTTAGTGCCCTTTTGATAGGTGACAAACACCGACACACTAGCAGTCTGTGTCTCATGACCCTCTTGCTGATGCGAAGGTCCACTTGTCTCATGAAAAGCCTCTGGAGGTCCCTGAGGAGCTGTGAAGAACTCATGAGAAATGAAATCCTCCCATGAGATGCCCTGCAAACCAAGCTGATGTATGGCCACAATTTTAATGAGAGAAAAATGATATATACCGTTAAACTACTGCTGAGGAGTCTTTTGCTGTACTAGGGTGGTCATCTTCTCCATATTTAGGCACATGAAGTAGGGGAGATTCATCATTCTCACCCTGGTAAAGTGCATCAACAATCTAATGTGATAGGCATATAGGCGAGAAAATCGGCCCTCACAGCTGAAATATCTCATTATAAGTTTCATCAAAGGAGCATATGAATATTTCAGGTACCGAAAGGGAAAAACTCTGCTGAGTTGTCTCAAATAACCAGGCTTGATGTATGGTTCATAATGTTCCGTGTAAATTTGTTGCCTTTTATTCCATTGCTCTCCAATATTAGGAATGCCGATTGCTAGAGAAATAGATTCTGGTGTTAAAGTGAATGTTACACCAGCTAGAGTGGTTTGGCCATTATGTAGATGAAGCACAAACAACCGAGCCAACTCATGATGATACTGGACTCTAGCAACCATCTCACAGAACTCATAACAAGATTGGTGTTGGAAGCATGTGATAGCAAGAGGGCAGGCCTGTAGCTTAGCAAGTGTAGTAGGCTCCTCTCGTATATGTTTGCCACCTTTGTGAGGTCTCCTTGGTGCATGTATTTATGTAGGAGAGTCACTGTGTGTCTCTTCATCACAGTCATATGAAGGGTCAAACTCCATGTTTTCTAGTGTGTGAGTTTTTCTTGATGAGTATGAAGAGATTTATGTTGTTTTTGGATTTCTGCCACCAAGGGTAAGAATGTATGAGGGACTGTGGAAGGGAGAGGGTATGAGGGGTTTTGGGACTATTATGGCAAGTTTTTTGGGAAATAGGGGATTAGGGAATAATATGTAAGCTTAGGGACAACAATTAGGGTTTGGGGATTTTGTAGTTAGGATTTGTGGGAAAATGGGAATTGGGGATAGGGGTGAATGATTTGATTTTTTAGGAATATGAGAGTTAGGGAATGAGTGAATGAACTGGGAAAATAAATGGAGGAGTCAAAGAGTAAGGGAATGGTGGAGTGGACTTGGCAGCAACATAACAAATGTAAACCCTAGGCAATGGTTTTTTGAGAAATTGCAAGGAAGTAGGGTTTGAGTTTTTTTCACACCACCACCCTAAATTTTTAAGAAAAACTCCTTCACTAGCAAGGAAAAGGGATTGACTTACTTGCACACTAGAAGATTTGAGAAATTTTGGTGATTTGAGGGAGTTTTTGAGGAAATCAGGCTTGGAAGCTCTATGCGCCACGCCACAAACCCAACATGCCATGCCAGTACAAATTTAACACTGCAGAGGGTGAACCAGTGCGCCGCACCACTTGTATGCGCCGCGTCTCTCACCCAGTGCGTCGTGCCCACAAATTTGCACAATTTTTCTCCAAGCTTGCTTCCTTTGCTCAATCTTTTTTCTTTGAATGAAAATGGGCTTTTTGAATTGGAAATATGATTTATATACAAGAGCTTTTGATTTTTTCTTCATAAAACCCACTTTTATAATGTTTACCATGTGACTTACTTTTTTAACTCTGTTTTTTGAGTAGTTTAATTTATTTGTGCTTTTGATGAACTGAATGACTTGATTTTGTGTTTGCCTTGCAGGGGATGGAGCAGCTGAAGCTTGGCAAGGTGACGAGGGTTGCCACTGAAGTTATTTACATATAAAAGAACTAAAATTACATGAATTTATACAAGAAAAACCTAAAATACTCTTTTTTTCCTTTTCTGAGCAAGTGATTATGAATTTATTAGTACTGAAACTTTATTCAACCTCCTCATGTGCCTGCTGACCGTTATTGGACATTTTGGGGACCTTTTTGATGAAACCCTAGACCTAATGAAACTAAACCTTAGAAAAGACTTTTGCAAATTTAAAGACAAAAAGTGACTGCAGAAGATGTTGATGAATGAAAATGGGCTAGCAGGTAAAGGACATGAGGGAAAATTTATAACAAGCCACTACCGTCAGACGATCCATGCTCCTAATGGAATGCAACTAACTAAGCGGGACACCTAATATGCAATGTAACAAGAGAATTTGATCTCTGACGGAGGGATGAAGATACCGATAGTAACATACTCTATTCATGACTTATTACATTCCATATGTCACTATTCACATTCCACTTGTGTCCCTTGGTGATCCAGGTGGATATTGGTGGCCACCTGCCAAGTCCACCTGGACCCCCACGATTGTTCCTCTCAACATTTTCAGTTTCCTTAATTATAGCAGTTTTTCGGGTCCTAAACTTTCGGAGCCGTTTTGAGACCCTAAACGACGTTTTTTGGGAAATATAGCTCCGCGATTTTTTTGATAAAAAATCATCTTTTCCGTTGTATTCCTCAGAGAGATTTTTCCAACGGGCTATCATGCGCGTAAAACGGAGATCGTATGCCAAAGTTACGACCCCGGGAAGTTGATGTACCAATTTACCCAAACGGGGCCCATAGTTTGGCGTTTCATCTTCTAGGGTTAGGTTTTGGAATGTTAGGGGTTTTCCATTGTTTCTCAACAATAAATAGGCCTTTGAGCCTCATTGTAAGATAGTTCAGAGGCATGTAGCCGACACATCTCTTCTCAAAGATAAGCTACCATCGCCCTAGCTGGGTTATTTCTATTTCTATTTGTAAGCATATTTCAGTATTTTACAGTAATGAAATGAAATATTATTTCCGCTGCATATCTGTCTTTATGGTTATCTCTGTATTTTATTGCGTTCCTGTTTAAATCCGGATCAGTGGTATCAGAGCGGTCTGTTTTTTCTCTGTTTTTCTTTGCATGTCCCCAACGAGGTCGGGATATAAGGAGTTAGGGCTTGAACTGGTCGAACCTTTGCGAGACCAGCCTAGCAATCCCGACTACCTCCCATGGCGGATGAGAAGAAAGACGAGGGGGCAGGAGATCCTATCAAAATCTTGCTCGAAGAAGCCCTCTAGCGACAACGGAACGCGATGATGGATAGTTTTGCCCAGATCCTTCAGCGGCTACCTAAAGGCGACGCATCGGCTTCCAGCAGCTACTCTGGAAACGCCACGCCCTTTAAGGTACAAGTTAATTTTGAAATCCCCATATTCGAGGGTCAGATAGACGCAGATGCCGTAGATAAATGGTTAAATCTGCTAGAGGGTTATTTTTCTGTTCATGAATTTTCGAGTCGGGAAAAGATTGTTTTTGCTCTTCTCAAAGCAGCCCCCCACGTCAAAGACTAGTGGGAAACCTACTGCGAACAGAAGGATGAAAATACCGGCTCACTATTTTCAGCCGCACCCACCTGGAATTCATTCCGAGATGCCATCAAGGAGCAGTACTACCCTGTTGGAAGCTATGAGGATGAATACATAAAGTGGACCACGCTGCGGCAGGGAAGGGACCAAGACGTGCCAGAGTTCACCAATCTTTTCCATACCCTTCTCACAAAGTTGGGAATTAAGGATACGGAGCAGCATTTGATACTCAAATATCGCGGCTGCCTGCATAAGTACATCCAGGAAGAAATAGAATTCCTGAACATCTCCTCGCTTGGCACAGCATATCGATATGCCGCCAAGATCGAGCAGAAGTTTAAACAAAGGAAGCGAGACTTTGGATCTGCGAATCAGAAGCAAGGGAAAGGTGACCCTAAACCACAGAACAAAGGACAAATCCAAGGTGGGGCAGCCCAAGACAACCCGCCAAAGCTGCAAGCAAAGAACAATGCCACGAAGCCGAAAAAGGACACGGGAAAATGGTGTGAGTTCCATAAGAGCTCCACTCACAACACAAGTGAGTGTCAGGCCAAGCAGTCACTGGTGGCTGAGCTAAAGGTTTCAGAATCAGATGCATGTTTCAACTCTGAGTCAGAACCCGACAAGGGGAATGACAAAGGGAAGCAGATCATTGATGCAGATCCCAGTGCCACTGTTGCTACCGCCAAGGTCCAGAAAAATGAACCCGAAGATCCAGAGGAGGAGGAGCGTCTCTTCCAGTCCCAGATGTGGGTAAAGGGCTCCCCACTACAGTTCATTGTTGATAGCGGGAGCCAAAAGAACCTCATTTTGGCAGAGGTCGTGAAGCGGTTGGGATTACCAACCACAACACATCCACAACCATACACCATCGGGTGGCTTCACCAAGGACGGGATCTTCGTGTGAGCCAACAGTGTCGCCTTCCATACAACATCAAGCCCTTCATGGATGAGGTATTGTGTGACATTGCTCCCCTTGAAGTTTGTGATGTATTATTAGGGCAACCATACTTGTGGAAGCGACATGCTGTGTATGAATCAAGGCCCCGTGCTATTATTATTACATTGGGAAACAAGTTGTACAAGATACCAGAGGTAGCACCATCTACCGCCATCTCTTTGATTACTGCAAAACAATGCAGTAAGCTCATTTCCAAAACCGGGAAATTTGTTTTCCTGATGATACGCCCTCAAGGAAAGAAGAAGACGGTGGCCACAGCCTCCAGGCAGGGCCCTTCTGCACGACAACTACAGATGGACAAGGTCGTGGAGGAATACGAGGACATCTTCACCTCCCCCGCAGGGGTCCCTCTGCACTGTCAGGTCAAGCACTCCATCGATCTGACCCCAGGTGCGCCGCTACCCAATGGACCAATTTATCGGCGGTCCGTTCTGGAGAACGATGAAATCAAGAGGCAGATTCAGGAGCTGCTGCAGAAAGGTCACATCCATCCGAGTTCATCGCCTTGAGGGAGCCCGATCGTGTTGGTACAGAAGAAGGATGGGACTTGGAGACTCTGTATTAACTATCGGGCGCTTAACAAGATCACTGTCCGTAATAGGTACCCGATCCCACGGATTGATGACCTCTTGGACCAACTAAAGGGGGCAAAATATTTTAGCAAGATTGATCTAAAGTCAGGATATCACTAGGTACCAATCGAACCCTCTGATGTGTGGAAGAATGCCTTCAAAGCCAAGGAGGGCCTTTTCGAATGGTTGGTTATGCCTTTTGGATTGACGAATGCTCCTGCAATCTTCATGAGGCTAATGGATGACATCTTGCGGCCATTCACCAACTCATTTGTAGTGGTATACTTGGATGACATTCTGATCTTCAGCCAGAGTTGGGAAGAGCACCTCCACCACATCCGACAGGTTCTCCAAACACTGCGGCAACACAAGCTATGTGCCAATTTGGAGAAATGCACTTTTGGCATGACCCAGGTTAAGTATCTAGGATACATTATTGATGAACAGGGGGTGCATGTGGATCCAGCCAAGATCCAAGTCATTCGGGATTGGCCATCTCCAACCACTCTGACAGAGCTCCTCAGCTTTCTAGGTCTTGCCAACTTCTACCGCAGATTCGTGTTGGGGTTCTCTCATATCACTTGGCCCTTGAGTCAAGTCACCAAGGGAGGAGCGAAAGCAAAGTTCTTTTGGTCTGAATCTCAACAGAAGGCATTCATAGAGTTGAAAGATCGCCTCTGCACGGCACCAGTGCTTGCGTTACCAGATTTACAACAACCATTTGAGGTCGAGACAGATGCCTCTGACTATGCTATTGGGGCAGTCCTTACTCAACATGCGCATCCAGTGGCATATCACAGTGAAACACTTTCAGACACAATCCGGAAGTATCCCACTTATGATAAAGAGATGTATTCCATTGTGCAGGCCTGCCGACAATGGAAGCATTACATTTTGGGGAAGGAAACGGTCATCCACACAGACCACCGACCCCTCCAGTTCATACAGACCCAAGGGAAATTGCAGAATGATCGCCATCAGAAGTGATCTACATACCTACAGCAGTTCCATTTGAATATCAAATATAAGAAGGGTAGCACCAATAATGTTGCAGATTGCCTCAGTCGACCACCGATCATGGCGTTAACCACTGTGCTCAACTCTTGTGGGCACGAGACTTCTGATTGGCCACTTCTCTACAAAAGTGACCCAGAATTTGGCCACACATACCAGACACTCTTGGAGGGTCGGCATGTTCCAGATTTTCACCTCCAGGATGCCCTGTTATGCCACCTGGGTCACCTTTGTGTTCCTTCAAGTGAGCGTGCCAAGATGATTTGGGAAGCACACTATAGTCGAACTGCTGGGCATTTCGGAGTCGAGAAAACGGTGGCAGTACTGCAAATGTATTTCTATTGGCCGAATCTTCGACAAGATGTCGGGAAGTATATCAGATCATGTACTGCCTGTGCCATTGCCAAACCGACCATTAAGAAGCAAGGCCTCTATAACCCGCTGCCTACCCCTAGTCGACCTTAGGAATCCATCTCCATGGATTACATGTCAGGCCTTCCTTCCACTAAGCATGGAAATGACTGTGTTTTTGTGGTCGTCGACAGGTTCTCGAAGATGGCCATTATGGCAGCCTGCAAGAAGAATATCATTGCAGAAGCCACTGCTAAACTCTTCTACGAACGAGTGTGGGTGCACTTTGGGATCCCACAGTCTATCATCTCAGATCGGGACAGTCGGTTCCTCAGTACATTTTGGTCCAGCCTCTGGTCAATGCTGGACACCAAACTCACTAAATCCACAGCTTTCCATCCTCAAAATGATGCCCAGACAGAGGTTGTCAATAGGATGATTGTACACATTCTGCGCATGTACAACTCAAAGCATCCACGCACATGGGATGAGAGCCTCCCCTATGTTCATCACAGCTACAACCGAGTTCTTCATAGCTCGACTGGCCACAGCCCTTTCCAAGTGGGCTTGGGATTCCAGCCACTATGCCCCATTGATGTGGCCATGCCACTTGCAGCTACTCACACAGATTCAGCTCATGTCGAGTCCGAAACAGACAAGGCAACCAGCTTCATTGAACACATCCAACATATTCGCCAGTAGGTCCATGACATTTTGGAGAAATCAAATGCCAAGTACAAGTAGCGACATGATCAACATCGGGTGCCACACAAGTTTCAGGTGGGCGACAAAGTCTGGTTGCATTTGCAAAAGGAACGCCTTACTGGAGCCTATCGGAAACTGAGACCACTCCGATATGGTCCCTACACCATTACTAAGGCTGTGGGAGACAGTGCATTTGAACTCAGTATTCCGCCATTCCTTGGCCTGCACCCAGTGTTCAACGTGGACCGCCTGCGGCCATACTTTCCACCATTGCTAGATACATCCGACATTGCAGAACAGCTCACACCCACAGAATTAAATCCAGATTGCATGGAACAAGCTGCAACTGATCGAATCATGGACACACAGATCAAGAATACTCGCCAACAGAATATTCAACTGTATCGAGTTGTCAAAGCAGGCCAACTCCTTCACAATGGCAAGTGGCTCACCAGGGACCAAGTTCAGCAAAAGTTCCCCCATCTCATGGAGGAACTCAACGTAATGGGGACCATTACTTCCTAAGGGGGGAGGAATGATCCAGGTGGATATTGGTGGCCACCTGCCAAGTCCACCTGGACCCCCACCATTGTTCCTCTCAACATTTTCAGTTTCCTTAATTATAGTGAAGTTTACTATTTTTAGCAGTTTTTCGGGTCCTAAACTTCCGGAGCCGTTTTGAGACCCTAAACGACGTTTTTCCTTTTGAGACCCTAAACGACGTTTTTTGGGAAATCTACCTCCGCAATTTTTTAGATAAAATATCGTCTTTTCCGTTGTAGTCCTCAGAGAGATCTTTCCAACGGGCTATCATGCGCGTAAAATGGACATCGTATGCCAAAGTTACGACCCCGGGAAGTTGATGTACCAATTTACCCAAACGGGGCCCATAGTTTGGCGTTTCATCTTCTAGGGTTAGGTTTTGGAATGTTAGGGGTTTTCCATTGTTTCTCAACAATAAATAGGCCTTTGAGCCTCATTTTAAGACAGTTCAGAGGCATGTAGCCGACACATCTCTTCTTAGAGATAAGCTACCATCGCCCTAGCTGGATTATTTCTATTTCTATTTGTAAGCATATTTCAGTATTTTACAGTAATGAAATGAAATATTATTTCCGCTGCATATCTGTATTTATGGTTATCTCTGTATTTTATTGCGTTCCTGTTTAAATCCAGATCAGTGGTATCAGAGCGATCTGTTTTTCTTTGTTTTTCTTTGCATGTCCCCAACAAGGTCGGGATATAAGGAGTTAGGGCTTGAACTGGTCGAACCTTTGCGAGACCAGCCTCGCAAATCCTGACGACCTCCCATGGCGGATGAGAAGAAAGACGAGGGGGCAAGAGATCCTATCAAAATCTTGCTCGAAGAAGCCCTCGAGCGACAACGGAACGCGATGATGGATAGTTTTGCCCAGATCCTTCAGCGGCTACCTAGAGGCGACGCATCGGCTTCCAGCAGCTACTCTGGGAACGCCACGCCCTTTAAGGTACAAGTTAATTTTGAAATCCCCATATTCGAGGGTGAGATAGACGTGGATGCCATAGATAAATGGTTAAATCTGCTAGAGGGTTATTTTTCTGTTCATGAATTTTCGAGTCGGGAAAAGATTGTTTTTGCTCTTCTCAAAGCAGCCCCCCACGTCAAAGACTGGTGGGAAACCTACTGCGAACAGAAGGATGAAAATACCGGCTCACTATTTTCAGCTGCACCCACCTGGAATTCATTCCGAGATGCCATCAAGGAGCAGTACTACCCTGTCAGAAGCTATGAGGATGAATACATAAAGTGGACCACGCTGCGGCAGGGAAGGGACCAAGACGTGCCAGAGTTCACCAATCTTTTCCATACCCTTCGCACAAAGTTGGGAATCAAGGATACGGAGCAGCATTTGATACTCAAATATCGCGGCTGCCTGCATAAGTACATCCAGGAAGAAATAGAATTCCTGAACATCTCCTCGCTTGGCACAACATATCGATATTCCGCCAAGATCGAGCAGAAATTTAAACAAAGGAAGCGAGACTTTGGATCTGCGAATCAGAAGCAAGGGAAAGGTGCCCCTAAACCACAGAACAAAGGACAAAGCCAAGGCGGGGCAGCCCAAGACAACCCGCCAAAGCTGCAAGCAAAGAACAGTGCCGCGAAGCCGAAAAAGGACACGGGAAAATTGTGTGAGTTCCATAAGAGCTCCACTCACAACACAAGTGAGTGTCGGGCCAAGCAGTCACTAGTGGCTGAGCTAAAGGTTTCAGAATCAGATGCATGTTCCAACTCTGAGTCAGAACCCGACAAGGGGAATGACAAAGGGAAGCAGATCATTGATGCAGATCCCAATGCCACTGTTGCTACCGCCAAGGTCCAGAAAAATGAACCCGAAGATCCAGAGGAGGACGAGCGTCTCTTCCACTCCCAGATGTGGTTAAAGGGCTCCCCACTACAGTTCATTGTCGATAGCGGGAGCCAAAATAACCTCATTTCGGCAGAGGCCGTGAAGTGGTTGGGCTTACCAACCACAGCAGATCCACAACCATACACCATCGGGTGGCTTCACCAAGGACGAGATCTTCGTGTGAGCCAGCAGTGTCACCTTCCATACAACATCAAGCCCTTCATGGATGAGGTATTGTGTGACATTGCTCCCCTTGAAGTTTGTGATGTATTATTAGGGCAACCATCCTTGTGGAAGCGACATGCTGTGTATGAATCAAGGCCCCGTGCTGTTATTATTACATTGGGAAACAAGTTGTACAAGATACCAGAGGTAGCACCATCTACCGCCATCTCTTTGATTACTGCAAAACAATGCAGTAAGCTCATTTCCAAAACCGGGAAATTTGTTTTCCTGATGATACGCCCTCAAGGAAAGAAGAAGACGGTGGCCACAGCCTCCAGGCAGGGCCCTTCTGCACGACAACTACAGATGGACAAGGTCGTGGAGGAATACGAGGACATCTTCACCTCCCCCGCAGGAGTCCCTCTGCACTGTCAGGTCAAGCACTCCATCGATCTGACCCCAGGTGTGCCGCTACCCAATGGACCAATTTATCGGCGGTCCGTTTTGGAGAACGATGAAATCAAGAGGCAGATTCAGGAGCTGCTGCAGAAAGGTCACATCCGTCCGAGTTCATCGCCTTGTGGGAGCCGGATCGTGTTGTTACAGAAGAAGGATGGGACTTGGAGACTCTGTATTGACTATCGGGCGTTGAACAAGATCACTGTCCGTAATAGGTACCCGATCCCACGGATTGATGACCTCTTGGACCAACTAAAGGGGGAAAAATATTTTAGCAAGATCGATCTAAAGTCAGGATATCACTAGGTACCAATCGAACCCTCTGATGTGTGGAAGACTGCCTTCAAAGCCAAGGAGGGCCTTTTCGAATGGTTGGTTATGCCTTTTGGATTGACGAATGCTCCTGCAACCTTCATGAGGCTAATGGATGACATCTTGCGGCCATTCACCAACTCATTTGTAGTGGTATACTTGGATGACATTCTGATCTTCAGCCAGAGTTGGGAAGAGCACCTCCACCACATCCGACAGGTTCTCCAAACACTGCAGCAACACAAGCTATGTGCCAATTTGGAGAAATGCACTTTTGGCATGACCCAGGTTCAGTATCTAGGATACATTATTGATGAACAGGGGGTGCATGTGGATCCAACCAAGATCCAAGTCATTCGGGATTGGCCATCTCCAACCACTCTGACAGAGCTCCGCAACTTTCTAGGTCTTGCCAACTTCTACCACAGATTCGTGTTGGGGTTCTCTCATATCACTTGGCCCTTGAGTCAAGTCACCAAGGGAGGAGCGAAAGCAAAGTTCTTTTGGTCTGAATCTCAACAGAAGGCATTCATAGAGTTGAAAGATCGCCTCTGCACGGCACCAGTGCTTGCGTTACCAGATTTACAACAACCATTTGAGGTCGAGACAGATGCTTTTGACTATGCTATTGGGGCAGTCCTTACTCAACATGGGCATCCAGTGGCATATCACAGTGAAACACTTTCAGACACAGTCCGGAAGTATCCCACTTATGATAAAGAGATGTATTCCATTGTACAGGCCTGCCGACAATGGAAGCATTACATTTTGGGGAAGGAAACGGTCATCCACACAGACCACCGACCTCTCCAGTTCATACAGACCCAAGGGAAATTGCAGAATGATCGCCATCAGAAGTGGTCTACATACCTGCAGCAGTTCCATTCGAATATCAAATATAAGAAGGGTAGCACCAGTAATGTTGCAGATTGCCTCAGTCGACCACCGATCATGGCGTTAACCACTGTGCTCAACTCTTGTGGGCACGAGACTTCTGATTGGCCACTTCTCTACAAAAGCGACCCAGAATTTGGCCACACATACCAGACACTCTTGGAGGGTCGGCATGTTCCAGATTTTCACCTCCAGGATGCCCTGTTATGCCACCTGGGTCACCTTTGTGTTCCTTCAAGCAAACGTGCCAAGATGATTTGGGAAGCACACTATAGTCGAACTACTGGGCATTTCGGGGTCGAGAAAACGGTGGCAGTACTGCAAACGTATTTCTATTGGCCGAATCTTCGACAAGATGTCGGGAAGTATATCAGATCATGTACTGCCTGTGCCATTGCCAAACCGACCATTAAGAAGCAAGGCCTCTATAACCCGCTGCCTACCCCTAGTCGACCTTGGGAATCCATCTCCATGGATTACATGTCAGGCCTTCCTTCCACTAAGCATGGAAATGACTGTGTTTTTATGGTCGTCGACAGGTTCTCGAAGATGGCCATTATGGCAGCCTGCAAGAAGAATATCACAATAGAAGCCACTGCTAAACTCTTCTCGAACGAGTGTGGGTGCACTTTGGGATCCCACAGTCTATCATCTCAGATCGGGACAGTCGGTTCCTCAGTACATTTTGGTCCAGCCTCTGGTCAATGCTGGACACCAAACTCACTAAATCCACAGCTTTCCATCCTCAAACTGATGGCCAGACGGAGGTTGTCAATAGGATGATTGTACACATTCTGCGCATGTACAACTCAAAGCATCCACGCACATGGGACGAGAGCCTCCCCTATGTTCATCACAGCTACAACCGAGTTCTTCATAGCTCGACTGGCCACAGCCCTTTCCAGGTGGGCTTGGGATTCCAACCACTATGCCCCATTGATGTGGCCATGCCACTTGCAGCTACTCACACAGATTCAGCTCATGTCGAGTCCGAAACAGACAAGGGAACCAGCTTCATTGAACACATCCAACATATTCGCGAGCAGGTCCATGACATTATGGAGAAATCAAATGCCAAGTACAAGTAGCGACATGATCAACATCGGGTGCCACACAAGTTTCAGGTGGGCGACAAAATCTGGTTGCATTTGCAAAAGGAACGCGTTACTGGAGCTTATCGGAAACTGAGACCACTCCGATATGGTCCCTACACCATTACTAAGGCTGTGGGAGACAGTGCATTTGAACTCAGCATTCCGCCATTCCTTGGCCTGCATCCAGTGTTCAATGTGGACCGCCTGCGGCCATACTTTCCCCCATTGCTAGATATATCCGACATTGCAGAACAGCTCACACCCACAGAATTAAATCCAGATTGCATGGAACAAGCTGCAACTGTTCGAATCATGGACACACAGATCAAGAATAATCGCCAACAGAATATTCAACTGTATCGAGTTGTCAAAGCAGGCCAACTCCTTCACAATGGCAAGTGGCTCACCAGGGACCAAGTTCAGCAAAAGTTTCCCCATCTCATGGAGGAACTCAACGCAATGGGGACCATTACTTCCTAAGGGGGGAGGAATGATCCAGGTGGATATTGGTGGCCACCTGCCAAGTCCACCTGGACCCCCACCATTGTTCCTCTCAACATTTTCAGTTTCCTTAATTATAGTGCAGTTTACTATTTTTAGCAGTTTTTCGGGTCCTAAACTTCCGGAGCCGTTTTGAGACCCTAAACGACGTTTTTCCTTTTGAGACCGTAAAGGACGTTTTTTGGGAAATCTAGCTCCATGATTTTTTAGATAAAATATCGTCTTTTCCGTTGTAGTCGTCAGAGAGATCTTTCCAACGAGCTATCATGCGCGTAAAACGGAGATCGTATGCCAAAGTTACGACCCCAGGAAGTTGATTTACCAATTTACCCAAACGGGGCCCATAGTTTGGCGTTTCATCTTCTAGGGTTAGGTTTTGGAATGTTAGGGGTTTTCCATTGTTTCTCAACAATAAATAGGCCTTTGAGCCTCATTGTAAGACAGTTCAGAGGCATGTAGCCGACACATCTCTTCTCAGAGATAAGCTACCATCGCCCTAGCTGGGTTATTTCTATTTCTATTTGTAAGCATATTTCAGTATTTTACAGTAATGAAATGAAATATTATTTCCGCTGCATATCTGTCTTTATGGTTATCTCTATATTTTATTGCGTTCCTATTTAAATCTGAATCAGTGGTATCAGAGCGATCTGTTTTTTCTCTGTTTTTCTTTGCATGTCCCCAACGAGGTCGGGATATAAGGAGTTAGGGCTTGAACTGGTCGAACCTTTGCGAGACCAGCCTCGCAAATCCCGACGACCTCCCATGGCGGATGAGAAGAAAGACGAGGGGGCAGGAGATCCTATCAAAATCTTGCCCAAAGAAGCCCTCGAGCGACAACGGAACGCGATGATGGATAGTTTTGCCCAGATCCTTCAGCGGCTACCTAGAGGCGACGCATCGGCTTCCAGCAGCTACTCTGGAAACGCCACGCCCTTTAAGGTACAAGTTAATTTGTAAATCCCCATATTCGAGGGTCAGATAGACGTGGATGCCGTAGATAAATGGTTAAATCTGCTAGAGGGTTATTTTTCTGTTCATGAATTTTCGAGTCGGGAAAAGATTGTTTTTGCTCTTCTCAAAGCAGCCCCCCACGTCAAAGACTGGTGGGAAACCTACTGCGAACAGAAGGATGAAAATACCGGCTCACTATTTTCAGCCGCACCCACCTGGAATTCATTCCGAGATGCCATGAAGGAGCAGTACTACCCTGTCGGAAGCTATGAGGATGAATACATAAAGTGGACCACGCTGCGGCAGGGAAGGGACCAAGACGTGCCAGAGTTCACAAATCTTTTCCATACCCTTCGCACAAAGTTGGGAATCAAGGATACGGAGCAGCATTTGATACTCAAATATCACGGCTGCCTGCATAAGTACATCCAGGAAGAAATAGAATTCCTGAACATCTCCTCGCTTGGCACATCATATCGATATGCCGCCAAGATCGAGCAGAAGTTTAAACAAAGGAAGCGAGACTTTGGATCTGCGAATCAGAAGCAAGGGAAAGGTGCCCCTAAACCACAGAACAAAGGACAAATCCAAGGCGGGGCAGCCCAAGACAACCCGCCAAAGCTGCAAGCAAAGAACAGTGCTGCGAAGCCGAAAAAGGACACGGGAAAATGGTGTGAGTTCCATAAGAGCTCCACTCACAACACAAGTGAGTGTCGGGCCAAGCAGTCACTAGTGGCTGAGCTAAAGGTTTCAGAATCAGATGCATGTTCCGACTTTGAGACAGAACCCGACAAGGGGAATGAAGAAGGGAAGCAGATCATTGATGCGGATCCCAATGCCACTGTTGCTACCGCCAAGGTCCAGAAAAATGAACCCGAAGATCCAGAGGAGGAGGAGCGTCTCTTCCACTCCCAGATGTGGGTAAAGGGCTCCCCACTACAGTTCATTGTCGATAGCGGGAGCCAAAATAACCTCATTTCGGCAGAGGTCGTGAAGCGGTTGGGCTTACCAACCACAGCAGATCCACAACCATACACCATCGGGTGGCTTCACCAAGGACGGGATCTTCGTGTGAGCCAGCAGTGTCGCCTTCCATACAACATCAAGCCCTTCATGGATGAGGTATTGTGTGACATTGCTCCCCTTGAAGTTTGTGATGTATTATTAGGGCAACCATACTTGTGGAAGCGACATGCTGTGTATGTATCAAGGCCCCGTGCTATTATTATTACATTGGGAAACAAGTTGTACAAGATACCAGAGGTAGCACCATCTACCGCCATCTCTTTGATTACTGCAAAACAATGCAGTAAGCTCATTTCCAAAACCGGGAAATTTGTTTTCCTGATGATACGCCCTCAAGGAAAGAAGAAGACGGTGGCCACAGCCTCCAGGCAGGGCCCTTCTGCACGACAACTACAGATGGACAAGGTCGTGGAGGAATACGAGGACATCTTCACCTCCCCCGCAGGGGTCCCTCTGCACTGTCAGGTCAAGCACTCCATCGATCTGACCCCAGGTGCGCCGCTACCCAATGGACCAATTTATCGGCGGTCCGTTCTGGAGAACGATGAAATCAAGAGGCAGATTTAGGAGCTGCTGTAGAAAGGTCACATCCGTCCGAGTTCATCGCCTTGTGGGAGCCCGATCGTGTTGTTACAGAAGAAGTATGGCACTTGGAGACTCTGTATTGACTATCGGGCGCTGAACAAGATCACTGTCCATAATAGGTACCCGATCCCACGGATTGATGACCTCTTGGACCAACTAAAGGGGGAAAAATATTTTAGCAAGATCGATCTAAAGTCAGCATATCACTAGGTACCAATCGAACCCTCTGATGTGTGGAAGACTGCCTTCAAAGCCAGGGAGGGCCTTTTCGAATGGTTGGTTATGCCTTTTGGATTGACGAATGCTCCTGCAACCTTCATGAGGCTAATGGATGACATCTTGCGGCCATTCACAAACTCATTTGTAGTGGTATACTTGGATGACATTCTGATCTTCAGCCAGAGTTGGGAAGAGCACCTCCACCACATCCGACAGGTTCTCCAAACACTGCGGCAACACAAGCTATGTGCGAAAAAGGAGAAATGCACTTTTGGCATGACCCAGGTTCAGTATCTAGGATACATTATTGATGAACAGGGGCTGCATGTGGATCCAACCAAGATCCAAGTCATTCGGGATTGGCCATCTCCAACCACTCTGACAGAGCTCCGCAACTTTCTAGGTCTTGCCAACTTCTACCACAGATTCGTGTTGGGGTTCTCTCATATCACTTGGCCCTTGAGTCAAGTCACCAAGGGAGGAGCGAAAGCAAAGTTCTTTTGGTCTGAATCTCAACAGAAGGCATTCATAGAGTTGAAAGATAGCCTCTGCACGGCACCAGTGCTTGCGTTACCAGATTTACAACAACCATTTGAGGTCGAGACAGATGCCTCTGACTATGCTATTGGGGCAGTCCTTACTCAACATGGGCATCCAGTGGCATATCACAGTGAAACATTTTCAGACACAGTCCGGAAGTATCCCACTTATGATAAAGAGATGTATTCCATTGTGCAGGCCTGCCGACAATGGAAGCATTACATTTTGGGGAAGGAAACGGTCATCCACATTGACCACCGACCCCTCCAGTTCATACAGACCCAAGGGAAATTGCAGAATGATCGCCATCAGAAGTGGTCTACATACCTGCAACAGTTCCATTCGAATATCAAATATAAGAAGGGTAGCACCAATAATGTTGCAGATTACCTCAGTCGACCACCGATCATGGCGTTAACCACTGTGCTCAACTCTTGTGGGCACGAGACTTCTGATTGGCCACTTCTCTACAAAAGAGACCCAGAATTTGGCCACACATACCAGACACTCTTGGAGGGTCGGCATGTTCCAGATTTTCACCTCCAGGATGCCCTGTTATGCCACCTGGGTCACCTTTGTGTTCCTTCAAGCAAACGTGCCAAGATGATTTGGGAAGCACATTATAGTCAAACTGCTGGGCATTTCGGGGTCGAGAAAACGGTGGCAGTACTGCAAACGTATTTCTATTGGCCGAACCTTCGACAAGATGTCGGGAAGTATATCAGATCATGTACTGCCTATGCCATTGCCAAACCGACCATTAAGAAGCAAGGCCTCTATAACCCGCTGCCTACCCCTAGTCGACCTTGGGAATCCATCTCCATGGATTACATGTCAGGCCTTCCTTCCACTAAGCATGGAAATGACTGTGTTTTTGTGGTCGTCAACAGGTTCTCGAAGATGGCCATTATGGCAGCCTGCAAGAAGAATATCACAACAGAAGCCACTGCTAAACTCTTCTTCGAACGAGTGTGGGTGCACTTTGGGATCCCACAGTCTATCATCTCAGATCGGGACAGTCGGTTCCTCAGTACATTTTGGTCCAGCCTCTGGTCAATGCTGGACACCAAACTCACTAAATCCACAGCTTTCCATCCTCAAATTGATGGCCAGATGGAGGTTGTCAATAGGATGATTGTACACATTCTGCGCATGTACAACTCAAATCATCCACGCACATGGGACGAGAGCCTCCCCTATGTTCATCACAGCTACAACCGAGTTCTTCATAGCTCGACTGGCCACAGCCCTTTCCAGGTGGGCTTGGGATTCCAACCACTATGCCCCATTGATGTGGCCATGCCACTTGCAGCTACTCACACAGATTCATCTCATGTCCAGTCCAAAACAGACAAGGCAACCAGCTTCATTGAACACATCCAACATATTCGCCAGCAGGTCCATGACATTATGGAGAAATCAAATGCCAAGTACAAGCAGCGACATGATCAACATCGGGTGCCACACAAGTTTCAGGTGGGCGACAAAGTCTGGTTGCATTTGCAAAAGGAACGCGTTACTGGAGCTTATCGGAAACTGAGACCACTCCGATATGGTCCCTACACCATTACTAAGGCTGTGGGAGACATTGCATTTGAACTCAGCATTCCGCCATTCCTTGGCCTGCACCCAGTGTTCAATGTGGACCGCCTGCGGCCATACTTTCCCCCATTGCTAGATACATCCGACATTGCAGAACAGCTCACACCCACAGAATTAAATCCAGATTGCATGAAACAAGCTGCAACTGATCGAATCATGGACACACAGATCAAGAATACTCGCCAACAGAATATTCAATTGTATCGAGTTGTCAAAGCAGGCCAACTCCTTCACAATGGCAAGTGGCTCACCAGGGACCAAGTTCAGCAAAAGTTTCCCCATCTCATGGAGGAACTCAACGCAATGGGGACCATTACTTCCTAAGGGGGGAGGAATGATCCAGGTGGATATTGGTGGCCACCTGCCAAGTCCACCTGGACCCCCACCATTGTTCCTCTCAACATTTTCAATTTCCTTAATTATAGTGCAGTTTACTATTTTTAGCAGTTTTTCGGGTCCTAAACTTCCGGAGCCGTTTTGAGACCCTAAACGACGTTTTTCCTTTTGAGACCGTAAACGACGTTTTTTGGGAAATCTAGCTCCATGATTTTTTAGATAAAAAATCGTCTTTTCCGTTATAGTCCTCAGAGAGATCTTTCCAACGGGCTATCATGCGCGTAAAACGGAGATCGTATGCCAAAGTTACGACCCCCGGAAGTTGATGTACCAATTTACCCTAACGGGGCCCATAGTTTGGCGTTTCATCTTCTAGGGTTAGGTTTTGGAATGTTAGGGGTTTTCCATTGTTTCCCAACAATAAATAGGCCTTTGAGCCTCATTGTAAGACAGTTCAGAGGCATGTAGCCGACACATCTCTTCTCAGAGATAAGCTACCATCGCCCTAGCTGGGTTATTTCTATTTCTATTTGTAAGCATATTTCAGTATTTTACAGTAATGAAACGAAATATTATTTCCGCTGCATATCTGTCTTTATGGTTATCTCTGTATTTTATTGCGTTCCTGTTTAAATCCGGATCAGTGGTATCAGAGCGGTCTGTTTTTTCTCTGTTTTTCTTTGCATGTCCCCAATGAGGTCGGGATATAAGGAGTTAGGGCTTGAACTGGTCAAACCTTTGCGAGACCAGCCTCGCAAATCCCGACGACCTCCCATGGCGGATGAGAAGAAAGACGAGGGGGCAGGAGATCCTATCAAAATCTTGCCCGAAGAAGCCCTCGAGCGACAACGGAACGCGATGATGGATAGTTTTGCCCAGATCCTTCAGCGGCTACCTAGAGGCGACGCATCGGCTTCCAGCAGCTACTCTGGAAACGCCACACCCTTTAAGGTACAAGTTAATTTTTAAATCCCCATATTCGAGGGTCAGATAGACGCGGATGCCGTAGATAAATGGTTAAATCTGCTAGAGGGTTATTTTTCTGTTCATGAATTTTCGAGTCGGGAAAAGATTGTTTTTGCTCTTCTCAAAGCAACCCCCCACGTCAAAGACTGGTGGGAAACCTACTGCGAACAGAAGGATGAAAATACCGGCTCACTATTTTCATCGCACCCACCTGGAATTCATTTCGAGATGCCATCAAGGAGCACTACTACCCTCTCGGAAGCTATGAGGATGAATACATAAAGTGGACCACGCTGCGGCAGGGAAGGGACCAAGACGTGCCGGAGTTCACCAATCTTTTCCATACCCTTTGCACAAAGTTGGGAATCAAGGATACGGAGCAGCATTTGATACTCAAATATCGCGGCTGCCTGCATAAGTACATCCAGGAAGAAATAGAATTCCTGAACATCTCCTCGCTTGGCACAACATATCGATATGCCGCAAAGATCGAGCAAAAGTTTAAACAAAGGAAGCGAGACTTTGGATCTGCGAATCAGAAGCAAGGGAAAGGTGCCCCTAAACCACAGAACAAAGGACAAAGCCAAGGCGGGGCAGCCCAAGACAACTCGCCAAAGTTGCAAGCAAAGAACAGTGCCGCGAAGCTGAAAAAGGACACGGGAAAATGGTGTGAGTTCCATAAGAGCTCCACTCACAACACAAGTGAGTGTCGGGCCAAGCAGTCACTGGTGGCTGAGCTAAAGGTTTCAGAATCAGATGCATGTTCCGACTCTGAGTCAGAACTCGACAAGGGGAATGAAAAAGGGAAGCAGATCATTGATGTAGATCCCAATGCCACTATTGCTACCGCCAAGGTCCAGAAAAATGAACACGAAGATCCAGAGGAGGAGGAGCGTCTCTTCCACTCCCAGATGTGGGTAAGGGGCTCCCCACTACAGTTCATTGTCGATAGCGAGAGCCAAAAGAACCTCATTTCGGCAGAGGTCGTGAAGCGGTTGGGCTTACCAACCACAACACATCCACAACCATACACCATCAGGTGGCTTCACCAAGGACGGGATCTTCGTGTGAGCCAGCAGTGTCGCCTTCCATACAACATCAAGCCCTTCATGGATAAGGTATTGTGTGACATTTCTCCAATTGAAGTTTGTGATGTATTATTAGGGCAACCATACTTGTGGAAGCGGCATGCTGTGTATGAATCAAGGCCCCGTGCTGTTATTATTACATTGGGAAACAAGTTGTACAGGATACCAAAGGTAGCACCATCTACCGCCATCTCTTTGATTACTGCAAAACAATGTAGTAAGCTCATTTTCAAAACCGGAAAATTTGTTTTCCTGATGATACGCCCTCAAGGAAAGAAGAAGACGGTGGCCACAGCCTCCAGGCAGGGCCCTTCTGCATGACAACTACAGATGGACAAGGTCGTGGAGGAATACGAGGACATCTTCACCTCCCCCGCAGGGGTCCCTCTGCACTGTCAAGTCAAGCACACCATCGATCTGACCCCAGGTGCGCTGCTACCCAATGGACCAATTTATCGGCGGTCCGTTCTGGAGAACAATGAAATCAAGAGGCAGATTCAGGAGCTACTGCAGAAAGGTCACATCCGTCCGAGTTCATCGCCTTGTGGGAGCCCGATCGTGTTGGTACAGAAGAAGGATGGGACTTGGAGACTCTTTATTGACTATCGGGCGCTGAACAAGATCACTGTCCGTAATAGGTACCCGATCCCATGGATTGATGACCTCTTGGACCAACTAAAGGGGGCAAAATATTTTAGCAAGATCGATCTAAAGTCAGGATATCACTAGGTACCAATCGAACCCTCTGATGTGTGGAAGACTGCCTTCAAAGCCAAGGAGGGCCTTTTCGAATGGTTGGTTATGCATTTTGGATTGACGAATGCTCCTGCAACCTTCATGAGGCTAATGGATGACATCTTGCGGCCATTCACCAACTCATTTGTAGTGGTATACTTGGATGACATTCTGATCTTCAGCCAGAGTTGGGAAGAGCACCTCCACCACATCCGACAGGTTCTCCAAACACTGCGGCAACACAAGCTATGTGCCAATTTGGAGAAATGCACTTTTGGCATGACCCAGGTTCAGTATCTAGGATACATTATTGATGAACAGGGGGTGCATGTGGATCCAGCCAAGATCCAAGTCATTCGGGATTGGCCATCTCCAACCACTCTGACAGAGCTCCGCAGCTTTCTAGGTCTTGCCAACTTCTACCGTAGATTCGTGTTGGGGTTCTCTCATATCACTTGGCCCTTGAGTCAAGTCACCAAGGGAGGAGCAAAAGCAAAGTTCTTTTGGTCTGAATCTCAACAGAAGGCATTCATAGAGTTGAAAGATCACCTCTGCACGGCACCAGTGCTTGCTTTACCAGATTTACAACAAGCATTTGAGGTCGAGACAGATGCCTCTGACTATGCTATTGGGGCAGTCATTACTCAACATGGGCATCCAGTGGCATATCACAGTGAAACACTTTCAGACACAGTCCGGAAGTATCCCACTTATGATAAAGAGATGTATTCCATTGTGCAGGCCTGCCGACAATGGAAGCATTACATTTTGGGGAAGGAAACGGTCATCCACACGGACCACCGACCCCTCCAGTTCATACAGACCCAAGGGAAATTGCAGAATGATCGCCATCAAAAGTGGTCTACATACTTGCAGCAGTTCCATTTGAATATCAAATATAAGAAGGGTAGCACCAATAATGTTGCAGATTGCCTTAGTCGACCACCGATCATGGCGTTAACCACTGTGCTCAACTCTTGTGGGCACGAGACTTCTGATTGGCCACTTTTCTACAAAAGCGACCCAGAATTTGGCCACACATACCAGACACTCTAGGAGGCTCGGCATGTTCCCGATTTTCACCTCCAGGATGCCCTGTTATGCCACCTGGGTCACCTTTGTGTTCCTTCAAGCGAGCGTGCCAATATGATTTGGGAAGCACACTATAGTCGAACTGCTGGGCATTTCGGGGTCGAGAAAACGGTGGCAGTACTGCAAACGTATTTCTATTGGCCGAATCTTCGACAAGATGTCGGGAAGTATATCAGATCATGTACTACCTGTGCCATTGCCAAACCGACCATTAAGAAGCAAGGCCTCTATAACCCGCTGCCTACCCCTAGTCGACCTTGGGAATCCATCTCCATGGATTACATGTCAGGCCTTCCTTCTACTAAGCATGGAATTGACTGTGTTTTTGTGGTCGTCGACAGGTTCTCGAAGATGGCCATTATGGCAGCCTGCAAGAAGAATATCACAGCAGAAGCCACTGCTAAACTCTTCTTCGAACGAGTGTGGGTGCACTTTGGGATCCCACAGTCTATCATCTCAGATCGGGACAGTCGGTTCCTCAGTACATTTTTGTCCAGCCTCTGGTCAATGCTGGACACCAAACTCACTAAATCCACAACTTTCCATCCTCAAACTGATGGCCAGATAGAGGTTGTCAATAGGATGATTGTACAAATTCTGCGCATGTACAACTCAAAGCATCCACGCACATGGGACGAGAGCCTCCCCTATGTTCAGCACAGCTACAACCGAGTTCTTCATAGCTCGACTGGCCACAGCCCTTTCCAGGTGGGCTTGGGACTCCAGCCACTATGCCCCATTGATGTGGCCATGCCACTTGCAACTACTCACACAGATTCAGCTCATGTCCAGTCCAAAACAGACAAGGCAACCAGCTTCATTGAACACATCCAACATATTCGCCAGCAGGTCCATGACATTATGGAGAAATCAAATGCCAAGTACAAGCAGTGACATGATCAACATCGGGTGCCACACAAGTTTCAGGTGGGCGACAAAGTCTGGTTGCATTTGCAAAAGGAACGCCTTACTGGAGCCTATCGGAAACTGAGACCACTCCGATATGGTCCCTACACCATTACTAAGGCTGTGGGAGACAGTGCATTTGAACTCAGCATTCCGCCATTCCTTGGCCTGCACCCAGTGTTCAATGTGGACCGCCTGCGGCCATACTTTCCACCATTGCTAGATACATCCGACATTACAGAACAGCTCACACCCACAGAATTAAATCCAGATTGCATGGAACAAGCTGCAACTGATCGAATCATGGACACAGATCAAGAATACTCGCCAACAGAATATTCAATTGTATCGAGTTGTCAAAGCAGGCCAACTCCTTCACAATGGCAAGTGGCTCACCAGGGACCAAGTTCAGCAAAAGTTTCCCCATCTCATGGAGGAACTCAACGCAATGGGGACCATTACTTCCTAAGGGGGGAGGAATGATCCAGGTGGATATTGGTGGCCACCTGCCAAGTCCACCTGGACCCCCACCATTGTTCCTCTCAACATTTTCAGTTTCCTTAATTATAGTGCAGTTTACTATTTTTAGCAGTTTTTCGGGTCCTAAACTTCCGGAGCCGTTTTGAGGCCCTAAACGACGTTTTTTGGGAAATCTAGCTCCATGATTTTTTAGATAAAAAATCATCTTTTTCGTTGTAGTCCTCAGAGAGATCTTTCCAACGGGCTATCATGAGCGTAAAACGGAGATCGTATGCCAAAGTTACGACCCCAGGAAGTGTATGTACCAATTTACCCAAATGGGGCCCATAGTTTGGCGTTTCATCTTCTAGGGTTAGGTTTTGGAATGTTAGGGGTTTTCCATTGTTTCTCAACAATAAATAGGCCTTTGAGCCTCATTGTAAGACAGTTCAGAGGCATGTAGCCGACACATCTCTTCTCAGAGATAAGCTACCATCGCCCTAGCTGGGTTATTTCTATTTCTATTTGTAAGCATATTTCAGTATTTTACAGTAATGAAATGAAATATTATTTCCGCTGCATATCTGTCTTTATGGTTATCTCTGTATTTTATTGCGTTCCTGTTTAAATCCAGATCAGTGGTATCAGAGCGGTCTGATTTTTCTCTGTTTTTCTTTGCATGTCCCCAATGAGGTCGAGATATAAGGAGTTAGGGCTTGAACTGGTCGAATCTTTGCGAGACCAGCCTCACAAATCCCGACGACCTCCCATGGCGGATGAGAAGAAATACGAGGGGGCAGGAGATCCTATCAAAATCTTGCCTGAAGAAGCCCTCGAGCGACAACGGAACGCGATGATGGATAGTTTTACCCAGATCCTTCAGCGGCTACCTAGAGGCGACGCATCGGCTTCCAGAAGCTACTCTGGAAACGCCACGCCCTTTAAGGTACAAGTTAATTTTGAAATCCCCATATTCGAGGGTCAGATAGACGCGGATGCCGTAGATAAATGGTTAAATCTGCTAGAGGGTTATTTTTCTGTTCATGAATTTTCGAGTCGGGAAAAGATTGTGTTTGCTCTTCTCAAAGCAGCCCCCCACGTCAAAGACTAGTGGGAAACCTACTGCGAACAGAAGGATGAAAATACCGGCTCACTATTTTCAGCCGCACCCACCTGGAATTCATTCCGAGATGCCATGAAGGAGCAGTACTACCCTGTCGGAAGCTATGAGGATGAATACATAAAGTGGACCACGCTGCGGCAGGGAAGGGACCAAGACGTGCCAGAGTTCACCAATCTTTTCCATACCCTTCGCACAAAGTTGGGAATCAAGGATACGGAGCAGCATTTGATACTCAAATATCGCGGCTGCCTGCATAAGTACATCCAGGAAGAAATAGAATTCCTGAACATCTCCTCGCTTGGCACAGCATATCGATATGCCGTCAAGATCGAGCAGAAGTTTAAACAAAGGAAGCGAGACTTTGGATCTGCGAATCAGAAGCAAGGGAAAGGTGCCCCTAAACCACAGAACAAAGGACAAAGCCAAGGCGGGGCAGCCCAAGACAACTCGCCAAAGATGCAAGCAAAGAACAGTGCCGTGAAGCCGAAAAAGGACACGGGAAAATGGTGTGAGTTCCATAAGAGCTCCACTCACAACACAAGTGAGTGTCGGGCCAAGCAGTCACTGGTGGCTGAGCTAAAGGTTTCAGAATCAGATGCATGTTTCGACTCTGAGTCAGAACCCGACAAGGGGAATGACAAAGGGAAGCAGATCATTGATGCAGATCCCAATGCCACTGTTGCTACCGCCAAGGTCCAGAAAAATGAACCCGAAGATCCAGAGGAGGAGGAGCGTCTCTTCCACTCCCAGATGTGGGTAAAGGGCTCCCCACTACAGTTCATTGTCGATAGTGGGAGCCAAAAGAACCTCATTTCAGCAGAGGTCGTGAAGCGGTTGGGCTTACCAACCACAACACATCCACAACCATACACCATCGGGTGGCTTCACCAAGGACGGGATCTTCGTGTGAGCCAGCAGTGTTGCCTTCCATACAACATCAAGCGCTTCATGGATGAGGTATTGTGTGACATTGGTCCCCTTGAAGTTTGTGATGTATTATTAGGGCAACCATACTTGTGGAAGCGACATGCTGTGTATGCATCAAGGCCCCGTGCTGTTATTATTACATTGGGAAACAAGTTGTACAGGATACCAGAGGTAGCACCATCTACCGCCATCTCTTTGATTACTGCAAAACAATGTAGTAAGCTCATTTCCAAAACCGGGAAATTTGTTTTCCTGATGATACGCCCTCAATGAAAGAAGAAGACAGTGGCCACAGCCTCCAAGCAGGGCCCTTCTGCACGACAACTACAGATGGACAAGGTCGTGGAGGAATACGAGGACATCTTCACCTCCCCCGCAGGGGTCCCTCTGCACTGTCAGGTCAAGCACTCCATCGATTTGACCCCAGGTGCGCCGCTACCCAATGGACCAATTTATCGGCGATCCGTTCTGGAGAACGATGAAATCAAGAGGCAGATTCAGGAGCTGCTGCAGAAAGGTCACATCCATCCGAGTTCATCGCCTTGTGGGAGCCCGATCGTGTTGGTACAGAAGAAGGATGGGACTTGGAGACTCTTTATTGACTATCGGGCGCTGAACAAGATCACTGTCTGTAATAGGTACCCGATCCCATGGATTGATGACCTCTTGGACCAACTAAAGGGGGAAAAATATTTTAGCAAGATCGATCTAAAGTCAGGATATCACTAGGTACCAATCGAACCCTCTGATGTGTGGAAGACTGCCTTCAAAGCCAAGGAGGGCCTTTTCGAATGGTTGGTTATGCCTTTTGGATTGACGAATGCTCCTGCAACCTTCATGAGGCTAATGGATGACATCTTGCGGCCATTCACCAACTCATTTGTAGTGGTATACTTGGATGACATTCTGATCTTCAGCCAGAGTTGGGAAGAGCACCTCCACCACATCCGACAGGTTCTCCAAACACTGTAGCAACACAAGCTATGTGCCAATTTGGAGAAATGCACTTTTGGCATGACCCAGGTTCAGTATCTAGGATACATTATTGATGAACAGGGGGTGCATGTGGATCCAGCCAAGATCCAAGTCATTCGGGATTGGCCATCTCCAACCACTCTGACAGAGCTCCGCAGCTTTCTAGGTCTTGCCAACTTCTACCGCAGATTCGTGTTGGGGTTCTCTCATATCACTTGGCCCTTGAGTCAAGTCACCAAGGGAGGAGCGAAAGAAAAGTTCTTTTGGTCTGAATCTCAACAGATTGCATTCATAGAGTTGAAAGATCGCCTCTGCACGGCACCAGTGCTTGCGTTACCAGATTTACAACAACCATTTGAGGTCGAGACAGATGCCTCTGACTATGCTATTGGGGCAGTCCTTACTCAACATGGGCATCCAGTGGTATATCACAGTGAAACACTTTCAGACACAGTCCGGAAGTATCCCACTTATGATAAAGAGATGTATTCCATTGTGCAGGCCTACTGACAATGGAAGCATTACATTTTGGGGAAGGAAACGGTCATCCACACAGACCACCAACCCCTCCAGTTCAAACAGACCCAAGGGAAATTGCAGAATGATCGCCATCAGAAGTGGTCTACATACCTGCAGCAGTTCCATTTGAATATCAAATATAAGAAGGGTAGCACCAATAATGTTGCAGATTGCCTCAGTCGACCACCGATCATGGCGTTAACCACTGTGCTCAACTCTTGTGGGCACGAGACTTCTGATTGGCCACTTCTCTACATAAGCGACCCAGAATTTGGCCACACATACCAGACACTCTTGGAGGGTCGGCATGTTCCAGATTTTCACCTCCAGGATGCTCTGTTATGCCACCTGGGTCACCTTCGTGTTCCTTCAAGCGAGCGTGCCAAGATGATTTGGGAAGCACACTATAGTCGAATTGCTGGGCATTTCGGGGTCGAGAAAATGGTGGCAGTAATGCAAACGTATTTCTATTGGCCGAATCTTCGACAAGATGTCGGGAAGTATATCAGATCATGTACTGCCTGTGCCATTGCCAAACCGACCATTAAGAAGCAAGGCCTCTATAACCCGCTGCCTACCCTTAGTCGACCTTGGGAATCCATCTCCATGGATTACATGTCAGGCCTTCCTTCCACTAAGCATGGAAATGACTGTGTTTTTGTGGTCGTCGACAGGTTCTCGAAGATGGTCATTATGGCAGCCTGCAAGAAGAATATCACAGCAGAAGCCACTGCTAAACTCTTCTTCGAAGGAGTGTGGGTGCACTTTGGGATCCCACAGTCTATCATCTCAGATCGGGACAGTCGGTTCCTCAGTACATTTTGGTCCAACCTCTGGTCAATGCTGGACACCAAACTCACTAAATCCACAGCTTTCCATCCTCAAACTGATGGCCAGACAGAGGTTGTCAATAGGATGATTGTACACATTCTGCGCATGTACAACTCAAAGCGTCCACGCACATGGGACGAGAGCCTCCCCTATGTTCAGCATAGCTACAACCGAGTTCTTCATAGCTCGACTGGCCACAACCCTTTCCAGGTGGGCTTGGGATTCCAGCCACTATGCCCCATTGATGTGGCCATGCCACTTGCAGCTACTCACACAGATTCAGCTCATGTCCAGTCCGAAACAGACAAGGCAACCAGCTTCATTGAACACATCCAACATATTTGCTAGCAGGTCCATGACATTATGGAGAAATCAAATGCCAAGTACAAGCAGCGACATGATCAACATCGGGTGACACACAAGTTTCAGGTGGGCGACAAAGTCTGGTTGCATTTGCAAAAGGAACGCCTTACTGGAGCCTATCGGAAACTGAGACCACTCCGATATGGTCCCTACACCATTACTAAGGCTATGGGAGACATTGCATTTGAACTCAGCATTCCGCCATTCCTTGGCCTGCACCCAGTGTTCAATGTGGACTGCCTGCGGCCATACTTTCCACCATTGCTAGATACATCCGACATTGCAGAACAACTCACACCCAAAGAATTAAATCCAGATTGCATGTAACAAGCTGCAACTGATCAAATCATGGACACACAGATCAAGAATACTCGCCAACAGAATATTCAACTGTATCGAGTTGTCAAAGCAGGCCAACTCCTTCACAATGGCAAGTGGCTCACCAGGGACCAAGTTCAGCAAAAGTTTCCCCATCTCATGGAGGAACTCAATGCAATGGGGACCATTACTTCCTAAGGGGGGAGGAATGATCCAGGTGGATATTGGTGGCCACCTGCCAAGTCCACCTGGACCCCCACCATTGTTCCTCTCAACATTTTCAGTTTCCTTAATTATAGTGCAGTTTACTACTTTTAGCAGTTTTTCGGGTCCTAAACTTTCGGAGCCGTTTTGAGACCCTAAACGACGTTTTTTGGGAAATCTAGCTCCGCAATTTTTTAGTTAAAAAATCGTCTTTTCCATTGTAGTCCTCAGAGAGATCTTTCCAACGGGCTATCATGCGCGTAAAATGGAGATCGTATGCCAAAGTTACGACCCCGGGAAGTTGATGTACCAATTGACCCAAACGGGGCCCATAGTTTGGCGTTTCATCTTCTAGGGTTAGGTTTTGGAATGTTAAGGGTTTTTCATTGTTTCTCAACAATAAATAGGCCTTCGAGCCTCATTGTAAGACAGTTTAGAGGCATGTAGCCGACACATCTCTTCTCAGAGATAAGCTACCATTGCCCTAGCTGGGTTATTTCTATTTCTATTTGTAAGCATATTTCAGTATTTTACAGTAATGAAATGAAATATTATTTCCGCTGCATATCTGTCTTTATGGTTATCTCTGTATTTTATTGCGTTCCTGTTTAAATCCGGATCACTTGGGCTTCATTACATATCATTTATTACGTAAGACAAATTATTGAATTTCCATGATCTTGGGTCTAGGATAGAATCTTAGAATCTCTGAGGCTACCAAATCAAGAATATCAACAAAATTACTTTGCACATTGAAACAAGATAAAGTATTAAATCACACATGCACAAGTATAAACAACTTTTTACAAATTATTATACAAATATGTACAACAACCCAATCTTCGTTATATTAATCCAACTGAGTAGTACAACAATACAGGGCTCCCATACAAGGGATACAAGATACAATGACACTCTCACTGTAGTTTTTATGTCATATCTCATCCTGTCGGTCCTTTGCTTCCATTTCGCTCTCTAGCTTTCCCTTAGTCCATCAAAATACGACACATAGAGTCTCTATGAGGCTTTCCACCTATCATTGCCGCAATTCACTTATGCTACAATGAAAACAGGTTGATCCAATCTGCTCTTTTAGGCTGGCTTATCCCGAAGCTCCAATATGCCAATATAGCAGCCACTTTCATCCATCAAAGTGCTGCACATTAGGCTCCAATCTTCACCCAACCTTCAGCAGTTAACATCACTTTATGACTACTTATCAAGGGCTACTTTGGGTAGCTAACACACTGCCCTCCACCATTCCAATGGCACCCAATACTTAAACTACAAGATCTTCTCCTAGGATAGGCTTTCATCCACCAAGATAATCCCTCCAAATGGCTCCCACAAGATGATAATAAATATACCATCTAACTATCCAAAATAGGACCAACATATCACCTTTGAACACATCATCAATACATACCTCAGGGTTGATGTTTCTCTATTGTATCCTCTGCTCCTAGCTAGGGCTCTCAACAGTCTGTTGGCCCTCTAAAAAATGCACCAACAACCTCCTAAATATTGTGGCCTCCCCTCCTTATCTTCATGCTCCCATACGCTAGCCTCTAAGGAATGTTCCAACCAGTATTAAGGTCTTTTGACCACCTTCTAACTAAGGTATAGGACTGTGATCCATCCTCTCCATTGTTGTACAAGATTGCGACTTCACTTGGAGGTTTGTCCACACTCTATTTCTACACCAAACTTACCAGAAATGCATCAGCCTGCACAGAAAGTATCTCAGATATCTAAAATAGGAAATATTCCCTCACATATATGCACAAACTATCCCTGAAGTACTCGACCTCCTCCACAGATCACCCTCAACCTTTAATAGTCACAAGAAATACCCACGACTCCTCTTAATATTTTTTGAAGTCAGCTCCTCAGATTTACAACCCAAAATGTGTTCCTTTGTGATTGGTTGCACTTGGATGCACTAAATGAGCCTCACACACCTCTTATTTATACACTTTAGAAGGATCAACGAATATACATGTCTTTTGGCACATGCACACCAAGCCTACATGACTTATGTGCCAAAAATACATTTGTCAACTTCAAAAATTCATAACTCGTCAAGGACATATCAAAATTTGACGATTCTTGAAGTGTTGGATTCTCCTCATCATCCTCTATTATCTCCATCCATCTCATGTCCAAAATGATCCATGGTTTTGGCCCAAACATTGATGGGTGCAAAACCCCAACCTTGGGTTCCAAGCCCACAAGTGACTCTTGTGGTGCTTCACCCTCCAAACCCTAAACCCTAGGGCTCGGAGTACCTCCCAAGCTACTAAAAAATAAACACTCCCTCTTAGAAAGGGAGTTACTTCCAAGACTAGGAAATAAATCATCATCATGATCACTACTGACAACACTCGCCCAACTCTTGGCTCTCACCACTACAACAATCCCTATAGCATGAACTATGCCCCTCTCAGAAGTTTCATTGTCACTAGAAGAATCCTACTTCTTCTTTGTCTCTTGTATTGCTTTCCAATCCATTCATTATTACTTCTTGGTAGATGTGGAAGCACCCTTGCTCCCCATTTACGGCACATTCTTCTTGGGATGCAAAGTCTCCCTTTGAATCTACAAACTCCCTCTATAACTTGACTCCCTCTAAGCCTCTAAAACCTGGACCTTCTTCTCTCAAACTTGTACCTACCCCTCTAAGCCTGCACCTACAACTGATTCTATGGAGCCTACACCCGGTTCACCTGCTTCTTCTTCCCATGATCAATAAGATTTCTCGTTAGCCTATATATACCATTCTCTCTAACTCCAAGTATAATACATATGAAGCTATAGCGTCTAGGTTCGAGTCTTGCCTTCCCATCTTGGAACAAGACCTTAAACCCCTTCTTCTTAATCATCGATACAAATATCACACTATATCTAAGTCCTGGTAAAAAGAGTACATCCTAGACCCACATCTCCTGTCTTGGCTCCATCCTAAATCGCACAACTCCTGATCCACAGATCTCCTTCTAACTCTTGTTTCCCAACATCGTGTGAAACTTTGAGTCCCATTCAACTATAGTCTTGAAAACATCCTGTGAACCTATCATATGTTTCGATGAACCACTGTCCACGTACCATCCATCCTCATCGATAGTACCCTGCAAGAAATGAGAGATCATAACAAAGTCCTCCTCCTCCAACCTCCTGGTGATAACATCTATCTCAACAGAGGTGGCAACACCAGAGGCTTTCTTCCCTTTCTTCTTTTCATCATCTCCTGTCTTTTTCTTCATCGAACATCTTGACAAAAAAAGACCCATCTTGCCACAGTTGAAACACTTGAATTTACTCAAGTCCTTCTTCTTCTTAGCCCTCATTCATGTTACAAGTTCCATGTTATCATCTAAAGGCCTCTTCTTTGGATGAATATCCTTGTCTTGCAACTCCTCTTGAATGAAGTTGTCCCACAACCTATTCCAGTCTTGCAACTTCTCTCTAGCAATGATCCCTTTAATGAAGGGCTTCCATTCCTCGGTGAACCCTTTCAGGGCAATCCTCACCATATCATTCTCTGAAATAGTCACACTGACCACAAAAATCTCATCTTTGACTTGAGACAATATCGTCAAATACGAAGTCACTCCTCACCCTATATCATCTTGGTGGACTTCAAATTATCCTCCAATACCAGTACTTGGTTCTTGTTCTTACTCTGGAACAAATTCTGAAGAGCCATCCACATCTCATGTGCATTGTTCTTCCTAGACAAATGAAGTAATAGGGGATCCTTCACACCATCAAGGATGATCAATCTCACCTTCACATCCAAATCCTTGTACATTTACAACTCCTTAGGGTTGGTTCGCTTCTTGATCTCTTTGTCGACGAACTCCCAGATCTTGTTGACCTCAAATACCAACTTGATCCTTTCCTTCTAAGGACTATAGTTGGACAACCCTTCAAACCTGTCCTCATACCAGAGACTAGCCTGCAACTTCGACACTGTAGTGAGCCCTTCACCTACAATGTGACCAACTCCCTCTTAAGTTGTACTTTGTTGTGAAACTCGTATTCATTGTCTTCCAAAGTAGCCCAGACACGCTCTGATACCATGTTGAATTTTCACAATCTCGGGTCTAGGATAAAATCTTAGAATCTCTAACTCTACCAAACCAAGAATCTCAACAGAACTACTTTGCACAAAAAAACAAAATAAAGTTGGTAAATCACACATGAACAAGTATAGACAACTTTTTACAAAATCTGTGCAAATATGTACGAAAACCCAATCTTTATTATATTAAACCAACTGAGTAATACAACAGTCTAGGACTCGCATATAAGGGATACAAGATACAATGACAATCTTGTTGCAGTCTCTATGTCGTATCTCGTCCTACCCGTCCTTTGCTTTTGTTTTGCTCTCTATCTGTCCCTTAGTCCATCAAAGGACAACATATAGAGTCTCTAGGAGGGCTGCCACCTATCATTGCTGCAATTCACTTATGCTAAAATGAAAATGGGTTGATCCAATATTAGCTTTTAGGCTGGCTTATCCCTAAGCTCAAATATGCCAATCTAGTAGTCACTTTCGTCCATCAAAGTACTGCACATTAGGCTCCAATCTTCACCCAACCTTCAGTAGTCAACATCACTTTATGACTACTTGTCAAGGGCTACTTTGAATAGCTAAAATTATACCCTCCACCAGTCTAATGGCACTGAATACTTCATTGCAATATCTGCTCCTAGGATATGCTTTCATCCACTAAGATAAACCCTCCAAATGGTTACCACAAGCTGCTAATAAATATACCATCCAAGTGTCCAAAATAGGAAGAAAAAATCACCTTTCAACACATCATCAATACATACCTTATGGCTGATGTTTCTCTGTTGTATCTTCTACTCCTAGTTATGGCTCTCAATAGTCAGTTGGCCCTCTCAAAAATGCACCATAAACCTCCTAAATATTGTGGCCTCCCCTCCTTATCTTCATGCTCCCATACGGTGGACTCTAAGGAATGTTCCAACCAATGTTAAGGCATTTCGACCACCCTCTAACTAAGGTATAGGACTGATTCTCAGCCTCTCCACTATTGTACAAGATTGCAGCTTCACTTGGAGGTCTTTCCACACTCTATTTCTACACCAAACTGCCCAGAAATGCCTCAGCCTACACATAGAGTATCATGGCTCCCTAAAATAGGAAATCTGCCCTCACATCTATGCAAAAATTGTCCTTGAAGTACTGGAACTACTCCATAGGTCACCCTTGACCTTCAACAGTCATAAGTAATACCCATGACTCCTCTTAATCTTTGTTGAGGTCCGCTCATATATGTGACCCAAAACATATGTGTTCCTTTGTGATTTGTTGCACTTGGATGCACTAAATGAGCCTCACACACCTCCTATTTATACACTTTAGAAGGGTCAATGAATAGAAATGTATTTTGGCACATGCACACCAAGCTTATATGACTTATGTTCCAAAAATACATTTGTCAACTTCAAAAATTAATAACTGATCAAGGACATCTCAGAATTAGATTATTCTTGATGGATTGGATTTTCCTAGTCATCCTATATCATCTCCATCCATCTCATGTCAAAAATGCTCCATGGTTTTGGCCCAAACATCGATGGGTGTAAAACCCCAACCTTGGGTTCCAAGCCCACAAGTGACTCTTGTGGTGCTTCGCCCTCCAAACCGTGAACCGTGGGGCTTGGAGTACCTCCCAAGCTACTAAAAAATCAACAAAAATTATATATGAGATGCTGGCTATATAAGACAAAACTAATAATGGGACAAAGGCTCATCAAATTGATAATTCATTGGCTTCCTCATGGAGCTCATTTTTGATGTAAGTGTAACATGCCCTGAACTTTGTTGAAATAGATTTGACTCAAACTGGAAAGTATCCTATGTAACACATATTCAACTCCAATGCCTCCATCAATATAGTCTTGGAGTTTGACCGTACATTATTCGTTAGCCATGAAAGTTTCATATGAGCTTTGATTGGTGCGATGGCAGATTGTAGAATAATGTCCTTGGTGACCTCCAAGCCTTCCTGCTTTGTTTCTTACTTTATCTACTTAATCTATTTCTTGATCTCTTGGAAGTTGATTTCTTTGTCTCTGATTGCTTCAAGTGTCCCTATTGAAGGCATCCCATGATTTTGTGCTAGAGACTCAAAACCATTGTGTAGTCGATTATAGGTAGGACACCCTATCTTCAAAGGTAAGGAGGGAAATGAGCTTTTTGTACGTCGTATGCCTACCTTTTTCGAAACATTTCCAGTAGTTATGGTGGACAAAGAAGGAATTATGAAAGTCGATGTTCCTTTTAGGAGGGTAGAATCAAAATATAGTGTTGAACAAGTAGGTGTAACTGTTGAGTTCTATGGTGGTGGACTTGACAGGGTCAGTTTTGGTGATCCTGCTATAGTTAAAAAATACGCTAGACGTGCTCAATTAGGTGAAATTTTTGAATTAGATCGTGCTACATAGTACTAATTGACTATTCTCCAAGACTCATATACTTTTGATGGTGAAGTATTAGGTGAACTCTATCTATCTGGGCGACAATCCTATTTTTCCTTTCCAAATGTTGTAGAGAATCCATATACTTGGCAACCCACTCGTGAAGATGGTCAAATTCTTTGTTTGCTACTTTCAGGAGTTTTACTGCTTCCCATGTTTTCTTATGAATGCCAACGAGGGGATCTTCCACCTGTTGTGGAAGTATCATCTCACCATATAACCATGCCATGTTGTCCTCCATTGGCCCCAATTCCTTTTGCATGGCTGACTGCCATTCTGCGACATTGAAGCTCTATTATGATAACTGTTGATTCTTTGATGCAAGATGTTTCGCTTGTTGCTTCACCACAACAAGTTATCTCCTTAATCTAGAATTTTTATTCAATAAGTATTCAAAATTATCCTGTGTCATTGTAGCAAAAGCAACATTTTCTGCCATGATTTCTCTGGGATTATAGTGTTGGAAATTATCGCATTCTCTATAGAAATTGAGGTTGTATTCTGAGGATCATTTGGGAAGTATCTATGCCTCTGATGCATGATTCTTTTCTTAAGTTGATCAAACGTTACACTACACACATCCATGACTTTATTTGCGAGTGGAGGTGTGTTTCCAATTTTTCTGAATGAAAGATGACCACCTGTGAGGGGAGGTTCTTCTGGAGAACCTGGTTCATCACCCATGGTATGGATTGTATCTTCCTCTTCCAACTCTTCCTCTGCTATCTCTCGAGTCAACTATTCTTCTTCCATACTCTGTGCTACTTCTTCCTCCTGGGACTTCGTTTGTTATTCCTCTTCTATTCTTCTCCTCTCCTCTTCTTCTTCTTGTTGCTTCTCAAGCAAATCATTTTACTTCCTCTTCTACTCTTCTTCTACCTCTCTCCTCTCTTATTTTGCTTGAATAGCTCCTGTGTTGAAAGGATCGAATTTCAATTTCCTGTTACTCTCGCCTGTTGAATCATACCTGATCCTATTTTTAGGAGCTACTTTCCTTGATTGAGGGACTATCTATTATTCCTCCTACACCTGCATGTCTTGAGATGGTTCATCTTAGGGTGAAATGATCTTCATCCCTCGATGTGTATTTTTGTTTTCATTTTACCTTTTCTTTACCTTCTCATTTTCTATTGTAGATATCGATGAATAACTCCAATTGAAACTGATCCTTTCACAATGCTACTTGCACACTCTCTTGGGATCGTATCCATGAAAGTATTTAGTTGTGAAGTGCAATAATTCTTGCTCTTGTATTTATGTTATTGTCGCCTTATGGATATTTAACTCATATAGCCCAATCCTCAAAGGGAAGGTGGGCTAAGGGGTTTTCTTCCTCCCGTGAATAACTCCTGACAATCCCTTGTCCAACTGATTTTCTACTTCCTACATGACCACCTTATTGGTCACATATTTCGGCATGAGATGAGGGGATATAAGAAAACCAAAAAATTTGATGTACGTACCCTCAGGAGCTACAAACCAATCCGCGATATCCCGTAGTGACTCCTTCACCTGAATGATCATGCAAGGAGGATCAATTTCAAGTATCATATGAAATATAACTGTAAAGAAGTGTTCAACCAATTTGTCATATGCGCCTCTGAAGCTTGAATATGATAATCCTTGCAATGAGAGTAAACCAAAAACTTGTCCTCAAGGGTCCAGTTCCATTGTAATGTTGGGAAAGCATATTGTGCGCAGATTCCATCTAAAAGAAACACAAACTTATAGAATTGTGGTGCCTGGTTTTCCCTCAAAGATGCTTTTAAATTCCCCACATGACGTTGCAACTCAAATGACAATATATCTACCCAATTGAAGATTTTTCCATGGGTTACCATGATATGGAGCATATATATCCAATTTTCCTGAAACACATCAGTGTTCTTGTGCCCATGCAACCGAAAAAACATGGATATTAGATATTGATATACATCTCTAAGAATCGTAGGCAGATAAACTGTGGATGGGCGGTGGCAAAAATTAGCAAGCTCTCGACACCATGATTTGATGATGTCCCTTGTGTCAAGGTCGACTCATCTAGTGTAAAAGTCATTGTTTACATATTCTGTGGGCCTAAGCATCTTATAATATGTATGCATATCTTCTCCATAATAAGTGACAAGTTGATCACCACTTCCAATGCGAAGCACAAGATGAGAGTCATCTATGTGTGTGATAATCCACTAAATCACCTATACATAAGGGATGACTAGGAATCTGCACGCGGTCCTATGCATTATGGACCTCTTAATGTTGATGTATGTTTGCAAGTCTTCCAAGTTCTCAACAAGCCTCTTCTGCATGAATGTGTCTTTTATACTGCCCCATGTGACCTCAATAGACTTATTAATGAAACACTATGTATATGCATAAATGGGAATAGTCGACTTTGTTACTTGATTTTCTTCCTTAGTGCTTGCCTCATAAGTCTCTTTAGAGGCCACTTTACATGTAGAGGGAGGCACAACTCCAACGGATGATGAAAGGGTGAATACTGGTAGGTTGAACACCTATTTGTGGAAACACACTCATAATGACAAGATTAGCTTAATGCAACCTGAATATGCAACAAGATCTCATAAATCATGTACAAAGAGCCATCAAATGTAAATAAACATGAAAATCTATCAACGAAAGCACACAATCATTTGCATGCATAAGAAAATAGGTATGCAAACTAGGAGGGTGCACTTCAAAGCACAAAGGGATGAAGGAGTGAGTTGTCAGGCTTTCAAGCCTTCATAGTGTGCTCATATGCTCAAGGAGATAGAGAGGGCACACTGGCACACTCCAAAGGGATGATGGATCATGTCTTCAGGCCTTCAGGGTGTGCTCATGTGCTCAAAGGCAAGAAGGGTGCACTGGCACATGCTAAAGGGACGAAGGAAAATCATTTGAGTCTTCAAGGTTATCTCATGCGCTCGAGGGAGAGCATAGTTCTTCATGATGGAGTGTGCTTAGGAGGGAAAGTCGGCCATTCTGGGTGTAATTTTCAAGGTTGATTGGGCTTCAATTTCCATAAGTGTGCTCTTCCTAAGGAAATCTTAATAACAAGTTTGACAGTAAGATTTCATGATAGGAATAAGAAGAAGAAGGATCTACAAGTTTATATGGATCCTGTCACAATCATGGTGGAATGTGAAAGGTTGAGGGATGTACATAGTTTCAACATGCGACAACAAAATAACACTTGCAAAATCAAGATTGAAAAAAAAAGTCAATAAATAAATTGAAAAATAAAGAAATGTCAACAAAAAAAGAAATATAGATAGTGAAATCATGAAAGGAAATGAATATATTTGACATGCAAAACTTCCTTGTAATGCAAGTTGATGAAGAGTTTCTTGATCCACCATTGTGAACCCAACTCAAATGAGAATGATTATGCAAATGAATGATTAACTGGTTTGATTTAAAAGTGTTTACAAGCAAAATTGCTTCATGCATGATCACCACTTGTCGACAAGTTAAAGGATTATTTAAGGGAAGTTAAGCAAAATCTAATTTTGTAGGAGTGTGCCCACATGCAAAAAAGAGGATCATGCATACATCGAGGAAGAGTGTATGTCTTCAGCATGAAGGAATGCGCTCAAGGAGGGTGCACTTGCTCAACATGAAGGAGTGTGTTGAAAGAGGACGCACTTCTTCAACCCGAAGGAGTGCGCTCAACGCAAGTGCATGTCTTCATCAACTTGGATTTTGATTTTGCCTTAACGGGAACTTTCTTGATTTTCTTTTCTTTTTCTGTGCTTTTGAAGTGTGTGCATGGCGAAAAGGCTAGTTTCTAGTCAGGATAAGTCATTAGTTCACCTAAGCATGGACTATATAACTTAAGCGCTTCTAAGGGTTAAACGACGACACTCTGAGGAAACATTGACTTAGGAGGATGCGATACTAGGAGAAAAAACACAAATAATAAACCAAACAAAACGATGACACTAGGGGGATTGAAATGATGATTCATGTAGGCTCCAAAATTGGCATAGATAAACATTTTGGAGGGTCATTTTCACAATGACATCAGGCTCCTATTTTGGGTTAACATGGGATTGTGCTTTCTGGTGCCCTTGACTTAAGGGATTTTTGGTCGCTTCTTCCCCACTTAATATGGTTTCAAATTCTAGGAAATCCTCCTTCGATACCTTCCATGTAGCCTCCCATGCATCAACCACACCTTCAATTTCTTATGTTGTTAGCTTGTAAAGTTCCCTCCGTGAACACTGGTTTGGGTCTATTCACACCAGGACCATGATGTAGTGAGGATCGACTTTGATTTGCACCATACCCTTAAATTTTTTCACACTCTCCACAAGCAAATGTAAGTCCCCAGAAATAAAAAACTTAAGTATGTTAAGAATTAGTAGCCATATGTAGTGGAATTTCTCATTCTTCTCCAGGGTGTCTAGACAATATTGTTGGAATTACCACAATAGGAAGGGGGGCAATGAAAAATTTTCCCCTTTTGTGCACCAATTTTCTACAACAATAACCCCTACTATGACCTCATTCACCCGAAACTTGTGAAGAACTTTATAGGCTATACTTAGTAGCTCAATCATCCACCATTGAAATTAAATACCCTCGACTTCCTCTCTATGTCCCATAAGTTTTGGTCACTTTGTCACCAACATTATTGTACTTAATGAGGGTCCCTAGGTCTTCTTCAAATGGAAAGGCCTATAATCCTATACATTAACTCTGTAGTTAGTGGCATAGGTATTTCGAGCCACAAAAAACCTCCATGCACACATGCCAACAGACACTTTGTGATGAATGTTACTTCTTCCCCCTATCTAAAGTGTGGGATGTGGAACATATTTAGAATTCCAACAATCTCCAAGCCTTGGGCCCAGTCTTGTGGTTCCAAATCAGGTACATTATGTGGATTTTACACCTCTTATGTGGTAATCCGTCAGGTCGAGGTGTCGAGAAGGGTCGCACAAATCATGGTATAAGTACTTAATGCATTCAAAGAACCTCCTCATATTCCGTTGGAAAAGAACTCCTGGTGTAAGAGGTGAAATTTACACAATATATTTGTATCCTTTAGGTATCGACATCAATCCATGAGGTTCTAGGAATGGTGGCATATATTTTGGCTCTGGTTTGTAACCAATGATTGTCATTAGCTCATCCTTTCCTGCACTCGACTCTGTACTATTATTCTACGGGGTGGTTTCAAAGTTCTCCTTCTTCAATGATACTTTATCTCTAGTCATCCTCTCTCTATTTTAGTTCAGCAAAAATGAATGGCATTTAGGGTGTCTTCCACTACTCAACTACTTGGATTTCCTTTCCCATAACTCTCTTATTTGTCACTTTACTTCTCAGACTCTTACTTATCTATTTGGCTATACTTAGGTTCGAGTTCCTTTTACCCATGATCCCTTATTCATCCCCTTCCAACAGATAGGTGGTATTAGTTTCCACATTCATCCATTTATCTCACTCACCTCGCATTCTTGAGCCATCATTCCACCACTGTACCATAACCTAACAAGATCTGTCACTAGGACGAGTATCTTCTCATCGTAGGTGGAAAGGACAACTGCCTTTCTCTACAATGATTATAATCTATCAACGACCCAATACCTGTTCCCTTTCATAATTATGATTTATTGGTCCAAGGTACACCCATTAATTGTCTCTCAGATTTCTTACCGGTGAAACTCTAGATGACCATTTTCCATCAGCTACAACTCTATTGATATGACCCAAACCTAATTCAACTGCAATATTTCTTTACTCACCTGGGCATGTCATCATTGTCAACCACCAACTCCCAGTAAAGTTCCCCCAACACCGTGCACTGTTTATTTTTCTACAATATCTCCTTTGTTGCACAATGTTCAAATTATTTATATCTGGGATTGAATAAACACTTATAGATCTTGGTTCCTACTACTCTAGTTTTCCTATCATTAGATATCAATCCACCTTATTTATGTACAACTGGTAACTATCCCTCCTTCTCCATCATGTAGAGTGTGCAAGAGCCACACTATATATTGTTTCATTTTGCTCCCATTACCAAATCCTTTGCATGATGTGCCATCCAAATTCCTTAGTTGTAGCATGATCGCATCAGTAATACACTATATAACATACGGTCCCATCCAATGCATCTGAAATTTACCTGGAAGCTTAGCAAATTTACTATCATACAACAACAAAAAATCTCCCACTTGAAAAGTCTTATGTTTAACCATTCGGTTGTGCCACGCTTTATCTCGGGCCTTTTGCACTTCTTGGTGAAAATTGGCTAATGCTCAATCCTCTCCTAGCCGTATTAAGTCCTATAGTCACTGCCCCATTGCATTAGACTTCATCATCTATGTCGCTAGCGCAATACAAAAACTAGGCACCAAGAACTCCATCAACATGACAACTTTCGTCTTGTATACCAATCGAAAGGGTGTCTTCCTAGTCAACTTCTTGCATGTAGTTATATAAGCCCCCAACACTACAAGAATCCTCAGGTCCCAATCATCATGTTGCACATTACATACCTTAGTGATTACAATTTCTAGAATCTTATTGAAGGCTTACACTGTGTCATTGGCCTGTGGATGATATACAGTACTCTTCTGGTGCTAATCTCAAACTCCTGTTAATTTTTCATTAATATGTTCTATGTTGCAACTATTACTTCAAAAATTTCCATTAGCATCCAAATTACAATTTCACTTCTTCAATTGTCCAATGATATTAGAAAAATAATATATATAACAATTATACAAATGCACAATGAAAGACAACCAAGAGACAAGAGACACAATATTTGGTCAATGACCAAGGAAAGACCCCACAAGGGGAAAAACACTAGGCAAATATTCTTCTATTAGATTATCTTCAAATGTTCAACAGAGAGAGTACATCATCCAAGAGTCAAATTCAAGCTTTGACTAGCCAATATCCAATATCTAAGTATGTTAATATGCCAAGCAACTATCCAAATCAGAAACAAGAGAGGGAGAGTCAACAAAAATGAACTATAGTGCAAATATGTCCAAGTCAACAATAGCAATGTGTGCCCTAACCAGACAATAGTCAACGATCAAAACAATCCCTTAGCACCTCAGTAAAAAACCCACAATTTTGACCATGCTTGCTGGTCAAAGTCAACCCAAAACAATCAACAGAAGTCCAATCAAAGGGAGCGAATTCCCTACGGTCAAATCTGCAATTTACTATGGCAAATATGAAATCAACGCCTACTCAAACTGCCCAATTTTTCTCAGTCTTAGTACCAGTCAACTTGCTCATATTCTCCACCTACAAAAAGTTAAAGCAAAAAGTCAACCTAGCCTCCAAGACCCTCGCACGTGTGAAGAAAATTTAGCTGCCTCGGACCTATACAAACTAAATAGATCAAGAGAGAGAAGAATAATGTGTTGATGTAATGTCCAATTGAACTTGAGGTCACTTGTATTTATATGCAACTTTGGAGGGGGGTAATTTTTCCTTAGGCTAACCTTGAAAATTTGTGCAATTGTGGGCTTCACTTCAAAAATACACTTTCCAATGTCGAATCAAGTGATTCAAAGGTTAACTTTGGTCCTCTCAAAAAGAGGAATTTAATGCAATGGTTGGAAATTGTCATTGAGATGCCAAATTAACACTCCCTCTTGGCTAGGGAGAAATTCCAACTGAACCATGTGAATATATCATGTCATGTGCATACTTGCTCATCTCTGCTTGACTCTACTCATCTCATGATGAACACTCTAGAAAATAAAGAAACAAAATTGTTGCAGGGGAGCTCTAGTTACCACCCTGACTTCATCACCATCAAGGAGACTTTTCTACCACCTGGAATCATCATCTTCACTGGGGAGCCGTTACTACCACTCGGAACTAAAGAAAATGGGTGAGATCAACCTACCCCAATGTGTAGGGATCACACTCTATACCAAAGTCCTTGACAATAGGTGAGATCAAATTACCAGAGGCAAGGATGACACTCTACCCTATTTTCCATGATCATCCATCTTAACTCTAAAGAGTCAGATGGTAAAACACTTGCATCGACCAACTTGGGTGAGATCCACCTACTGCAAGGGGTAGGGATCACAATATATACCAATTCCTTCATCCCGTTGGCCAGATGGGGAGGTTATACCACAGGGTGGGTAGGATGATAACTGGGGCATACTTTGACTAGGGGAGATATCAGGTCTCTACACCATATCGGTGTGAGGTCCCTCATCCCTAGGAGCTCATTAGCTCCATTCCTCACCCTGGGAGATTGACCAGGGGGAAAGAGCACTGCTCAGTTTTCTTGATCAACCTAGGCCATTATTCAAAAGGGTCATCCCAACTACTCCAAGCTTCTCTCTAAAGACCAAGAACTTTCCTTTCGGCAAAGCCTTGGTGAGGATATTGGCTATTAGCTCATATGTCGAAATTTGAAGGAGGCCCACGAATCCTCTCTGCACCATGTATCAGATGTAAAGATATTTGATCTCTATATGCTTGGAATTTTCATGGAACACATGATTCTTTGACAATAAAATCCCACTCTTGTTGTTGCAATAGATAATTTTTTTTTCCAATACCTACTTAAATAACTCTCCAAAGAGATTCCTTAACCAAATTGCTTGACAAATTCCCAGGATGGTTGCAATATACTTGACCTCAGCTATGCTAAGGGCTACATACTTCTACTTCCTACTCATCCATGATATCATAGCAGATCCAAGATTAAAACAAAATCCAGAAGTACTCTTCCTGTCAACAACACTGCTAACCTAATATGAATCTATATATCCATGTAGTCTAACATCTCCAATGACATATATCAATCCAATGTTAATAGTCCCACGTATATATCTCAATACATGTTTGGCAGAAACTCAATGTACATGGTGAGGCTTGGTCATAAACTGGGTCAAAGTGTTAACAACAAAACATATGCCAAGGCGAGTGTCCACGAGGAACATCAGAGCACCAACCAATTATATATACTCATAATGGTTTGTGAGGTTTGGTCTAGCAACATCTTCCAATATATTCTTGAAATTCATCTCCATAGGTGTAGGCAAGGACTTGCATTCTACCATGATAAATCTCTCTAACAGTTTCACAACATATTTTCCTTGGGAAAGGAAAACCTTTCTTGGTCTTTGCCATACTTCTATTCCTAGGAAATAGTGCATCAAACCAAGGTATTTCATCTCGAATTCAGTTGCCAACACCCTCGTACATTCAAGAATGAGAGCGCATGCATTTTTCAATAATAATTCATCAACATATAATACCAAAATGAGAGGCATAACTTGTACCACTTTGAAGTACAAGTTTCGATCAACACTACTTGTGAATCCCAACTTCATCAAGTAACTATCAACATGGGGATACCAAGCGTGAGGGACTTACTTCAATACATAAAGAGCTTTCTTCATCAGCAAACATGATTCTTCCTATCATGAACCTCAAAGCCTGGAGGTTATTCAACATATACTTCTTCTTGAAGCAAACCATGCACGAAGGCAATATTCATATCCATTTGGTGAAGAGTGCAACCTTGACTAGATGCAAGTGAAACAATGGATCAAATGGTGGTGTATTAAGCAACTGGAGCAAATATATCATCATAATCCTCTCCCTCTTTTTGGGAGAACCCTTAGGCTATGAACCTTGCCTTGTATTTTTTGATGATTCCATCAACCCCATGCTTGATCTTGTAGAGCCATATTGAAGTCATTGCGGGTTTCCCCTTCGGTCTCGACACAACATCCCATATGTAATTCTTCATAATTGAATCATATTCTTCAGCCATAGCACCCTTCGAGACTTGTTCCTTCAAAACTTCTTCACATGTGGGAGGCTCTGCTTGAATCATATTTCTCATTACTACAACATATCCCTGGTACCTACACAACTTCTTACTCTCTCTAAAGGTCCCTCTAGTGGGAATGTATCTCTCAGCATCATGTAATGTGTCACAAAGACAAATTGGCCTCTTCTTGGATGTAGGGTCACATGGAGGAGGATCCAAGGGGTCCATGGGGTCATCAACAATGTCTCTCCCAGATTCAGCCACAGACGAACCTTCTAGAATATCCATATCATCACTCTTTTTCTCAGGAGGAGGAGGCAAAAGATGGTACCTTGCTTTTCCAAGGGAAACATCTTCATCAAATGTTACATCCCTTTTAATTTCAACCTTCCTTTGACAAAATATATATATTCTAAATCTTTTATAATTTTCACAATATCCAACAAATGTACATTTTCTTCTAGTGGCTTCTAGCTTGTTTCTTTTGTCCTTTGGCACATGGAAATATATGGGGTATCCAAATATATGGAGGTGACCAATATCAGGCTTGACACCTCTGAATACTTCTTCGGGGGTCTTGTTGTCCAAATATTGATGAGGAAACCTATTTTGAACATATACCACTGTATTTGTTTCCTCTCCCTAAAGTAACTTCGAAAACTTTTGATCATGGAGCGTGGCTCGAGAAGCTTCTACAATAGAGCGATTATTTCTCTCAGCTACTCCATTTTGTTTGGTATTATAGGGCACAATAGTATCCATTTTGATACCTTCTTTCTTGAAAAAGCCTATGAATTCATTTGAGATGTATTCCCCAACATTGTCGGACCTGAAGATCTTAATTTTCTTCCCTGTTTGATTTTTGACAAAATCTTTAAACTTGAACATTTCAAAAGTCTCATCCTTGTGATTCAAATAATGTATCCATGTCTTTCTTGAGAAATCGTTGATGAAGGTAATGTAATAGAGATGGTTACCAAGTGAGTGTACCAACATCAGACCACATATATCAGAATGAATGAGATGGATGATGTCATTTGTCTTATTCTCACCATAGTGGAATGGTCACGTCGTCATTTTTCCACTGGAACACCCTGGACATATTCCATCATGATGAGCTTGAACATTGGGAATCTCAGAGACTAACTTATTCATTTTTGGAAGTGCTTCATAATGAATATGGATCAACCTTCAGTGCCACAACTTTCTTTGATGATTTTCATCATGGACCATTGCTAGAAGAGATCTTCTAGTGACTCTATAGAGTCCTTCAATTCTAGATCCCATTGTGAAAGCATCTCTCGTAAAGGATCCAACAGGCAAAATAAGTACTTTTCCTTTGATAAAATAAATCCTCATTCCTTTGTATTCCAACATAGATATTGATACCAAATTCTTCTTCAATCTCGACACATAAATACATCATGAAGCAAAATAGATTCCCCAGAGTCCAAGTGAAATTTGACAGACCCAAAGCCTTTGACGAGATGAATGGAGTTATCTCCAAGAATAATCTTCAAAATTGACTCTCTCTATACCAACTTAGAGAGAACTTACATTAGATAAATTTTGAGGTCTAAAATGGGCGTCTTTAGGAATATTATAAAATAACAGTGGAAATAATAAAATAATATTAGATTACATCATCAAATTTTAGAGGGAAAAAAGAAAAAACTTCTCTTTCAACTCGTATTTTCAACTTAACTCCCTACAGTTTTACTCAAATTTCGATTAGGAGCACTTGTTGGATGCATAATTTTATTACTCATCCAAGGATTACCAATGTTGCATACTTTCAATGGACCCTGCTACATGAAAAATGAGAAAAAAAAAATGAAAAATGTGATGACAATAACGTTTTCCATGTTTTTCTCATTTTTCATGTAGCAGGGTCCTTCGAAAGAATGCAACTTGGGTACTCCTCGTATGGGGAATTGAATTTTTCATCCAAAGAGTGAGCCCTCTCGAATTTTGAGTAAAACCATAGTGAGATAAGTTGAAAATATGAGTTGAAAAAATAGTTTTTTTTTTGTACTCCAAAAATGGTGAATCATCCCCCATGGTTGACATCATCATCTTGAATCCTATTGGTTCTTATAAAGTTGATTTTGGTTTTACATTTTTGTTTTGAGGCCCATTTTAGAACTCTAAATTTGTCTAATGCTTATACCCAGAGAAATGATGAGAGGCCCCACTATCAACCAACTAGCTATCCCAAGCATTTAGAGGAGAGGAACTAGAAAGATTAGAAATAAGGATATATTCAGATTGATTAGTAGCATTACTTTCATACCTGGAATTTATTGACCTCTTTTGTGGATGATAAATTTCTTCATGATCATCGGGAGAGTCTCCTTTTCGTCTATCATTGCTTCTTCCATCTATTCTATCATATGACATGTTGTTGTTGTAGCCACAGTTATTGTTGTAGGACCTTGAAGTTTGGGGAAACCTTGAGCATATTGACCCTTTCTATGAAAATTGTAACATTCAACATCTCTAACTCATCTTCTTTAGTCCTTGGAGTTTCGGTTGGCTTGAGGATGTCTTCTTGCATTAGATGGATTTTTCTTTCCTTTATTCTTGTTCTTCTTCTTCCTTTGAGCAATGAAGGCAGTAGACTCTCCTTCATTTGGCCTTTGAATTCTTCCCCTAGATATAATCAATATTTCCTCTTAATTTCATAGAGAAAGTAGCTCATCAAAAGTAGAGATCATTTCTCTATTGTTGATAGAAGTAATGGACATGTTCCATGATGAAGGAAGATCACTAAGGGAAATCATCACTAATTCCTTGTCAGGTGCAATTTCCTTAGTAGTCTAGAGTTGATCCTTGATTTCAGTGATTTTCATGAAGAGTGATTGTATAGTCTCTCCCTTGAGCATCTTAGATTCCTTGAGTTGATTTTTCAAGCCTATAATGTGGCTGAAATTGTTCACTTCATACATTCCCACAATATTATCGTACATTTCCTTGGATGTCTTCAAAGAAAAAAAATAAACAAGTAGATGATCTCTTAAAGGGTCAATAATGATATTCTTAGCTTTGATCTCACCTTTCTTGTTCTTGGTTTTTTAAGCTTGGAGATAATTTTCTTTAGGTTCTGAAATCTTTCCTTCCACATATTCCTTGTCATCATACTCATCTAAGGTGACATTGATCTTGGTCTTCCAAGCTACAAAGCCAGATGCATTGGCTAACTTTTTATTATCCTTGAAGTATGAGGTAGACATTTTTGACCAGAACAAAATTCAGCTGCTAGAGAATGGATGTTCTTACTCTATGTCTCTTGGGCTTTTCTTCACCTTAGCTCTAATACCATGTTAATTTTTCATCAAGAATTGTTCTACGTTGCAACTATACCTTCAACAATTTCCAATAGCATCCAAATTACAATTCCACTTCTTCAATTAGCCAATGCTAGTAGAGAAATAATAGATAGAACAATTATACAAATGCACAATGAAAGACAACCAAGAGACAAGACACACAATATTTGGTCAATGACTAGGGAAAAACCCCACAATGGGAAAAAATCTTTGCAAATATTCTTCTATTAGATTTTCCTCAAATGTTCAACAGAGAGAGTACATCATCCGAGAGTCAAAGTCAAGCTTTGACTAGCCAATATTCAATATCCAATATCCAAGTATGTCAATATTCCAAGCAACTATCCAAATTAGAAACAAGAGAGAGTGAGTTAACAAAAGTAAACTCTAGTGCAAATTTGTCCAAGTCAATAGCAGTAATATGTGACCTAACCAATCAACAGTCAAAAGTCAAAACAGTCCCTTAGTATCTCAATTAACAACTCACAAAATCGACCTTCCTTGTTGGTCAAAGTCAATCGAACTCAATCAAAAAAGTCTAGAAAAAGGAGAGAGAATTCTCTGCAGTCAAATATACAATTTCCTACGGTCAAATAAGAGGTCAACACCTTATCAAACTACCCAATTTTTCTTGGTCTTAGTGCCAGTCAACTCAGCCTCTGCATATCATAATTTTCCCACTCAGCAAGTCAAAACATGAAGTCAAACTCGGTCAAACTGTGGTCAAATTGTTCAGCTGTAGAAAGTAAATAGAGAAAGTCAACCTAGCCTCCAAGACCCTCACACATGTGAAGAAAATGTGGCTTCCTCGAACCTATACGAACTAAATAGATCAAGAGAGAGAGAAGAATAATGTGTTAATGTGATGTCCAAATGAGCTTGAGGTCACTTCTATTTATATGCAACCTTGGAGGGACAATTTGTCCTTAGGTTGATCTTGATGATTTGTGCAACTGTGGGCTTCACTTCAAAAATACACTTTCCCATGTATGAATCAAGTGCTTCAAAGGTAAATTTTGGTTCTCTTGGAAAGAGAAATTTAATGCAATTGTTGGAATTTGTCGCTAAGCTGCCAAATTAACACTCCCTCTTAGCTAGGGAAAAATTCCAACTAAACCATGTGAATATATCATGTCATGTGCTTCCTTGATCATCTCTACTTGTCTCTGCTCATCTCATATTGAACAGTCTTGAAACTAAAGAAGAATAATTGTTGCAAGGGAGCTCCAGTTACCACCTTGACTCGATAACCATCAGGGAGATTTTTCTATCACCCAGAATCATCATCATCATCTGTGAGCCATAGCTACTGCCTGAAACTAAAGACAATGGATGAGATCAACCTACCCCAATGTGTAGGGATCCCACTCTATCCCAAAGTCCTTAACAATAGGTGAGATCAACTTACCGGAGGTAAGGATCACACTCTACCCTATTTTCCCTGTTCGTCCATCCTAACCCTAAAGAGTCAGATGGTAAAACACTTGCATCAACCAAATTAGGTGAGATCCACGTACTAAAAGGGGTGGGGATCACACTTTATCCCAATTCCCTCATCCCTTTGGCTAGATGGGGAGGTTATCCCACATAGTGGGAAGGATGTTAATTGGGGCATACTCTGACTAGGGGAGATCTCAAGTCTCTACACCTTATCGCTCATAAGTCCTTCATCCCTATGAGCTCATCAAATCCATTCCTCACACTATGATCTCAACCAGGTGGGAAGAGCATTCCCAGTGTTCTTGATTAGCCTGGGCCATTATCCAAAAGGTTTGTCTCAACCAATCCAAGTTGCTCTTTGAAGACCAAGAACATTCCTTTCGACAAATCCTTGGTGAGGATATCAACTTCGAAATGTGAAGGAGTCGCACAACTCCTCTTTGCACCATGTCTCAGATGTAATGATATGTGATCTCTATATGCTTGGACTTGTCATGGAACACATGACTCTCTGACAAATGAATCCCACTCTTGTTGTCACAATAGATAATTTATGTATCTAGGACATGCTCAAATAACTCTCCAAAGAGTTTCCTTAAACAAATTGCTTCAAAACTCACCAGGATGGTTGCAACATACTCAGCCTCATCTATGCTAAGGGCTACAAAATTCTACTTCTTTCTCATCCATGATATCACAAAAGATCTAAGATTAAAATGACATCCAAAAGCACTCTTCTTGTCGATAACACTACAATCCTAATCCATATTTCTATATCCATGTAGTCTAAAATCTCCAATGACATATCTTAGTCTAAGGTTAATAGTCTAGTGTAGATATCTCAATACATGTTTGGTAGCGTCCCAATGTACATGGTGAGGCTTGGTTATAAATTGGCTCAAAGTGTTAACAACTAAACATACATCAGGGTGAGTGTTCACGAGGAACATCAGAGCATCAATCAATTATCTATACTCGTAATGGTTTGTGAGGTCTAGTTCAATAACCTCTTCAAATATATTCTTGAAATTCATCTCAATAGATTTAGGCAAGGACTTTCATTCTACCATGCCAAATCTCTCTAACAATTTCACAACATATTTTCCTTGTGAAAGGAAAATATATCTTGGTCTTTTCCATACTTCTAGTCCCAGGAAATAGTGCATCAAACCAAGGTCTTTCATCTTGAATTCAGTAGCCAACTCACCCTTACATTCAAGAATGAGAGGGTCTGTACCTATCAAGAATAAATCATTGACATATAATACCAAAATGAGAGTCATACATTGGACCAATTTGAAGTACAAGTTTGGATCAACACTACTCCTTGTGAATCCCAACTTCATCAAGTAATTGTCAATGTGGGCATACCAAGCATAAGGAGCTTGCTTCAATTAATAAATAGCTTTCTTCACTCAACATACATGTGTCTTCCTATCACAAAATTCAAATCCTGGAGGCCGTTCAATATATTCTTCTTCTTGAAGAAAATCATCCAAGAAGGAAATCTTCACATCCATTTGGTGAAGAGTCCAACCCCGACTAGTTGCAAGTGCAACAATGGACCAAATGGTGGCATAGCAAGCAACTGGAGCAAATATATCATCATAATCCTCTCCCTCTTTTTGGGAGAAACCTCAGGGTATGAACCTTCCCTTGTATTTTTTGATGCTTGCATCAACCCCATGCTTGATCTTGTAGATCCATTTTGAAGTCACCTTGAATTTCCCCTTTGGTCTCAACACAACATCCCATACGTCATTCTTCATAATTGACTCATATCCTTCAGTCATAACATCCTTCCATACTTTTTCCTTCACAACCTCTTCAAAGGTGGGAGGATTTACTTGAATCACATTTCCCATTGCTATAACATATCCATGGAACCTACACGGTTTCTTTCTCTCTCTAAAGGTCCCTTTTGGTAGGAATGTGTCTCTTGACATCTTTTAATGTGTCATAAAACCAAAGTGACCTCTTCCTGATTGGAGTGTCACATGGAGGAGGGTCCAAGGGGTCATCAACAATGTCTCTCTCAGATTTAGGCATGGACGAACCTTTTAGAATATCCATATATATTAAATCTTCTTCTTGGGTGGATAAGACATAGGAAGATCCCTTTCTTTTCCAAGGGCGACATCTTCATCGAACGTTACATCCCTGCTAATTTCAACCTTCCTTTGACCAAGAATATATATATTCTAAATGCTTTAGAATTTTCACAATATCCAACAAACATACATTTTCTTCTAGTGGCTTCCATTAGGGGATTTTTGAGGTCTAAAATGTTCCTCCTAAGGAAATTATGTAATAATAGTGGAAATAACAAAATAAGATTAGATTGCATCATCAAATCTTAGAGGGAAAAAATAAAAAATTATTTTTTTAACTCGTAATTTCAACTTATCTCCCCATGTGTTTACTCAAATTTCGAGCATAAACACTTGTTGGATGCATAATTTGATTCCTCATCCAAGGAATACCCATGTTGCATACTTTCGATGGAACCTGCGACACGAAAAATGAGAAATACATGAAAATGTGATTTCAATCACATTGTTTCATGTATTTTTCATTTTTTGTGTAGCAGGGTCCATCAAAAGTGTGTAGCTTGGGTACTCTTTGGATGAGGAATTAAATTTTGCATCCAACGAGTACTCCCGCTCGAAATTTGAGTAAAAACTTAGGGAGATAAGTTGAAAATACGAGTTGGAAAAGTAGTTTTATTATTTTATTATTTTTTAATCTTTTTACTTTTCTACTCCAAAAATGGTGAATCATTCCCCATGGTTGACATCATCATCTTGAATCCTATTGGTTCTTATAGAGTTTATTTTGGTTGTACATTTTTCTTTGGAGGCCCATTTTAAACCTCAAAACTCCCGTAATGAAAATTATTTCTTTTGTCCTTTGGCACATGGAAATATATGGGTAGAAAAATATGGTGACCAATGTCAGGCTTGACACCTGTGAATACTTCTTCGAGGGTATTGTTGTCCAAAGATTTATGACGCACCCTATTTTGAACATATATCATTGTATTGGTCACCTCTCCCCAAAGGAACTTAGACAACTTTTGATCATGGAGCATGGCTCAGACAACTTCTAAAATATATTAGTTCTTTCTCACAACTACTCCATTTTGTTCGAGATTATAGAGCACAATAGTCTCCTTTTTTATACCTTCCTTCTTGCAAAATTCTATGAATTCATTTGAGATGTATTCCCCACCATCGTCGGACCTAAAGATCTTAATTTTCTTCTTGGTTTGATATTTGACCAAAGCCTTGAACTCCTTGAACATTTTGAAGGCATCATCCTCGTGCTTCAAATAATATATCCATGTCTTTCTTGAGAAAACATCAATGAAGGTAATGTAATATATATGGACATCAAGTGACTGCATGAGCATCAAACCACATATATCAAAATGAATGAGATGGAGGATGTCTTTTATCTTATTCTTGCTAGAGGGGAATGGTCTCCTTATCTTCTTTCCACTGGCACACTCTGGACATATTCCATCATGATGAGCTTGAACATCAAGAATATCAAAGACTAAATTCTTGAATTTCAGAAGTGCTTCATAGTGAAGATGGGTCAGCCTTCGATGCCGCATCTTGCTTTGATAATTTGTATTATGGACCATTGCTAGAATAGGTCTTCCAGTGACTATAGACTCCTTCAAATCTATATCCAAATGTGAAAGCATCTCTCATAGAGGATCCAACAAGTAAAATAAGTACTTTTTGTTTGATGAAAGCAATCCTCATTCCTTTGTCTTCCAAAGAAGATATGGATAACAAATTCTTCTTCAATCCTGACACATACATCACATCATGAAGAAAAACAAATTCACTAGAGTCCAAGTGAAATTTGATAGACCCAAAGCCTTTGACAAGATGAGTGGAGTTATCTCCAAGAATAATCTTCAAACTTGACTCCCTCTCTACCAAAATAGAGAGAACTTCCATTAGAGAAAGTTTGAGGTCTAAAATGGGCCTCCTAAGGAATATTATAAAATAATAGTGGAAATAATAAAATAAGATTAGATTACATCATTGAATTTTAGAGGGACAAAAAAAAACTACTTTTTCAACTCGTATTTTTAACTTATCTACCATTTTGATGACAATTGTAACATTCAACATCTCTATCTCATATTCTTGAGTCGTTGGAGTCTCGGTTGGTTTGAGGAGGTATTCTTGCATTAAATGGATTTCCCTTTCCTTTCTTCTTGTTCTTCTTATTCCCTTGAATAACGAAGGCATGAGGCTCTCCTTCACTTGGCCTTTGAATCCTTCCGCTAGATAACATCAATCTTTCTTCTTGATTGCATAGAGAAAGTAGCTCATCAAAAGTAGGTATCCTTTCTCTATTGTTTATAGAAGTAATGAATTTGCCCCATGATGAAGGAAGACCAATAAGGGAAGTCATCACTAATTCCCTGTCAGGTACAATTTCTTGAGAAGTCCATAGTTGATCCCTGATTTCACTGGTTCTTATGAAGAATGATTGTATAGTCTCTTCCTTGTGCATCTTAGATTATTTGAGTTGATTTTTCAAGTCCATAATGTGGCTCAAATTGTTCACTTCATACATGCCCACTTTCTTATCATACATTTCCTTAGATGTCTTCAAAGAAGAAATATAAACAAGTAAATGATCTCTTAAAGAGTCAATAATGATCTTCTTAGTTTTGATCTCACCTTTCTAGTACTTGGATTTGAAAGCTCGGGGAGCATTTTTTGGAGGTGCTAAAATATTTCCTTCCACATATTCCATGACATCATACTCATTTAAGGTGATATTGATCCTGGTCTTCCAAGTTGCAAAGCCATATGCATCAATTAAGTTTTTATTATCCTTGAATTATGAGGTAGACATTTTTTACCATACCAGAGTTCAACTATTAGAGAATGGATGCTCTTGCTCTATGTCTCTTGGGCTTGTCTTCACCTCACCTCTGATACCATGTTGATTTTTCATCAAGAATTGTTCGATGTTGCAACTATTACTTCAAAAATTTCCAATTACATCCAAATTACAATTTGACTTCTTGAATTAGCGAATGATAATAGAGAAATATTAGATAGAAAAATTATACAAATTCACAATGAAAGACAACCAAGAGACAAGAGACACAATATTTGGTCGATGACCAGGGGAAAATGCCACAAGGAAAAAAAATCTTTCAAAATCTTTTTATATTAGATTGTGTTCAAATGTTTAGCGGAGAGAGTACAACATCCAAGAGTCAAAATCAAGCTTTGAATAGACAATAGCCAATATCCAAGTATGTCAATATGCCAAGAAACCATCCAAATAAAAAACAAGAGAGAGAGAGTAAACAAAAGTCAACTCTAGTGCAAATCTATCCTAGTCAATAGCAACAATGTGTGCCCTAACCAGTTAATAGTCAACAACCAAAGTAGTCCCTTAGTAGCTCAGTCAACAACCCACAAACTTGACCTTTCTTACTGTTCAAAGTAAGCCCAAAATAGTCAAAAAAAGTCTAATAAAGGAGAGAGAATTCCTTGTGGTCAAATCAAAAGTTAACACCTTGCCAAACTACCTAGATTTTCTCGGCCTTAGTGCCAATCAACTTGGCCTCTAAAAATCGTAATTTTCTCACTCAAATCAAGTCGAAACTTGAAGTCAAACTTGGTCAAACTTTTCAATTTTATAAATTCAACACAAAAAGTCAACCTAGCCTCCAAGACCCTCGCACATGTGAAGAAAATTTCACTGCCTCAGACCTGTATGAACCAAAATAGATCAAGAGGGAAAAAGAATGTGCTAATGTGATGTACAAATGAGATTTAGGTAACTTGTATTTATATATAACCTTGGAGGGGCAATTTGTCTTTAGTCCTACCTTGACAATTTGTGCAACTGTGGGCTTCACATCAAAACTACACTTTGCCATATCCAAATCAAGTGCTTCAATGGTCAATTTTGGTCCTCTTAGAAAGAGGAATTTAATGCAATGGTTGGAATTTGTCACTGAGTTTCCAAATTAATAACTCCTTCGTTAACATAACAATGGTTATGTTCAGGAAGTTTGTCCCTTGATCACTCATTAAAATTCTGGGATATCCAAACTTGGTCACCACATTTTCAAACATAAATCATGCAATAGTCTCTACGTCGCAATCTTTTACCAGTGCAGCTTTAGCCCATTTTGTCAATTAATATGTAGCGGTGATAATGTACTACATGCCAGTCCTCCTTGTGGGTGGGTCAATTGGTCCAACAAAGTTGATGCCCCACTTGTTAAATGACCACAACATAAGTTGCGGGTTTAGAGGAATTTCATCTCTTTTGGATGATCTTCCCACTCACTGGTACAAGTCACAAGTCCTACAAATATCCTTAGCATCGGCATGTATAATAGGCCACCACAATCCAACGTGGAGAATATTCTCTGTTGTAAGTTATCCTGCATAATGTCCTCTTGCAAATCCTGCATACACTTCCGCCAGGACCATCAGTCGCTTGTGCTCCATAACACATCTTTGTAGAATTCTGCCCGCTCTTAGTTTATACAATGCTCTAGTAATTAATTGGTAATCTACCACACCATTAGTCTCACTATTAGTCTCTCTATGGTAGGAAACATAAGAGATGATAGTGGTCTGTGTTATTTCACCTATACTTTCCCCTCGTAGCCACTGGATGCTTGAAGGGCAAGTGGCATGGCACCATTGGAACTTCAAGGGAATTTCTTGAAGGGCATGACCAACTTGGCACCTTTGGCATCACAAATAAATTGTTAGGCATGACACCCTTGGAACTTCAAGGGAAGTTCTTGAAGGGCATGACCAACTTGGCACCTTGGAATCATTAAAAATATTAAAAATTAATAAATATAATCAAGATATGAAAACCTTGTAAATTCACATCAAGTGGTAAAATATGTAAGAACCAAGGTAATTAAATCAAGAATAAAATTTGGGTTAAGGAGATCATAGGAAGAAATAAAATATTTTACCTTGAAAACTCTACCTTTCCCATGTTGGAAAATATTAAGTAGATAGTGTACTTAAGTAACTTAATTAGGTAAAAGGAGGAAAGAGGGACATAGATGTAAGTATAAATATTAATCCTAAAATAGTTAAACCTAATTAAAAGAAGAGGGTGGTGAATTAAAACAAAATTAATAAATCAAATTTTAGAGAAATTTAGAGAACCTCCATGTGGCAACAACCAACATAAGAATATCCATCTAAGAGACAAATTGAGTTAAATTAGGGAGTAGTTATGGGATCAAATCTGTGACTTATCAATTGACTTTAGTAATGAACACAATCTAAGGAGTAGAAAAGGGGGATCAAGAGACAAATAGGAGAAGAAATAGGAAGTCTTGTTGGGGGGAGGAAAAATATAATTCTAAATTAAAATTTAAGTAAATAATTTTGAAGATCCTTGGTGAGAGAGTGACACATGGGTGGTTGAAAAATCAAACTATTAGATTAACAAAATTAAATAATTATGCATGAAATGCAAAGTGTCACCTATGAAGACTCCTATAAAAGAAGGGGCAAGCCATGGGAGAAAGGACTTTTCTTTTACCCTATTATTGGATGGATGAGACTATGTCAGAGTAGTGACTACGAGCTATAGTGAGTTTGGTGAGGTAGAAGACTTTAGAGAGGGGACTCTTGAGCCAAAGAGTGCTCTCCTCTACCAACTAATACATTTCCTCTATTGTACAACCCCATTGCAGCACGGAGGTCCGCGTGGAAGGAGAGTACCCAAGTAGTAGGATGGAAGGTCAACCGGCGGGTCACTACATTCGGATTAAGCACGTCAACATTCACACTTCTAGGCGACTGACAACAAAGGAGTGAAAGTAGCAGCAAGTCAAGATTGAATCTTGTCTCCTGGTGAAAGGTACCTATGTTATTATAATTTTCTTTTATATGAATCCATCATGACTTTAGTTAATAACATGTAAAATAGATGATATATGTAACGCAGTGAAATTCATGGATGTTTTATATAAGTTCTTAATATTTTGAGTTCCCAATGCTAGTTTCTTATGGTTGTATTTTTTTTTTTAAGGGTTGGTTCCTACACTTGGTATCAGAGCGGGTTCAACCTCTAGGACCTATTGACCCTTCTATTTGGCTTCCTTCTCAATTTGTTTATTTAATTTCCCTCCTCTCGCATACTCCAATTATTTTAAGCTCACAAACACCCTCTTTGGACTTTTATTTAAAAATAAAAAATAAAAAAATCTTTACCTAATCTCAACAAAGCATATTTTTATTTATTCCATAATGAGTCCTTAAAGTTTACATTTCTATCAACGAAGGAAACCTCTCAAGAATATCATGAAAATGTCAAAATCGAAACCCTAAGTTAAAAGTATATCATTAATTTCATGGACATGTTGGATAGAATTCTGAATGTTAAGAGCATGCTTGGAATTTCATTTTCAAGTTACCGTTATGAAAATTTTATGATAGTTAAAATTTTAGATTATTTTTATGTTGTTGATATTTTTATAAAGATTATTTAATTTAAAGTGGTTTGATTAATTTAAATTATTTAAAAGATGCAGACATTCAACCTGGAAAAACGAACGTTCGTTTGCTTCTCATCGTTAAAATAAAAATAAAAATGGAAAGCCTCAGTAGTATTTACTCACTGACATGATTACCCAACTGGACTATAACATACGGATCACTTCTATTCCGTTCCGGTCCCGAATGGCCAAATTACTCCCTTTTACCACTCCTTTTTACCACGTTGAAAAGTTGCTTTTGCTATAATACGGTGTCATTTTTTTTGAGTTTTACAAGTGTTACAGGTTGTAATTGTATGTTCTGAAGGCAATTTTTACTCTCTAATTATTTTTATATTTATGTTTAAATAATCCATTTATATTTGAGAAATAAAATTAAAAAACAATATTTATCTAATTTAAAAAGTTAAATAAAAATAGAATATTCATTGGGATTTAAATAGAATATTTGATAGAATTATATGCGATGAAGTATGGATATAAACTAACAAAATTTCAAATCTTCTAATAAATATTGTTTTTAATTATTAAAATAATGTAATTGAAAGTTTCAATAGTCCGTTTTGGGTAAAAGAAGAAAGTAAACAAAATTACTTTTTACTATTGGAATTAAATTAAATTCACATCTTACAATTTATATGAAATTTATTTATTTTTAAATATTTTTTATATTCATTTATTTCATTCTAAAAACCATTCCAAATTGTGGAAATTTCTTCTTCCACTCATTTTTATATTTTTATATTTTTTATTTTTTATTTGGATAGGCTTGCAAGTCAATTTGATTCTGTAATCATGAGGAGAACCACTCATAAGCATAGGGTTGAAAAAAAAAATTGCAAAAATAAAATGGTGGACAATAACTATCAGTGAATATGCTTGAATATAGATAATATCTAAAATAGCTCTAGTGTAACATCCTCAGAATCATTACATTCTTTTAATTATCTAATTATTTTTCCATATAAATAATGGAATTTATTATTATATATTATTTCATTATTAATACTTTTCTTAGATATCTTATATACTGAGCAATAACATTGTGTCATACCATACACTTTTATCTATATAAGCACTTATATATAAATAGTCATTAATGTAATCCCAGATTAATTATGGTTTCTAAAGGGTGTCCCTATTATACATGCAGGTAATATAATAATTACCCTATTCTAGTGGTATGCTATATAACACAATAATTACCCTATTCTAGTGGTATGCTATATAACACAATAATTACCTGTGTTTATTATTAATATTAGGGTTTTTGGTATTTCCAATATTACAAACATAAAATATTATAAATGTGTTCTCTCTTTTAACTAAAGACATTCTCACTTTATGTTATGATAATGCTACCAACCAACTCTACCATTTACATGACATAATGTAATCTAAGCATACTATTTGAGTAGATTGATGGTATTCTTTTGATTAAATCTTATAGGAATGTTTGAAATTGATAGGTGAATTATATAATCAAGAACTTATAAATGCATGACTTGTTCTTTTGGAAGTATATAAACATAACAGTAAATTATAGAACCACTGAGGCTGGCTATGATTTTTATCTGATTCTTATTTATTTAGTTTTATCTTATAAGGAAAAATCGTGTTAAATTGTGGCAAGATTCATTGGTGAACCATGGTTAGAAGAGGTACAAGAAGAAGTGGGGAAACTAAAGGGCATAACATGGAACCACCACAACAACCGATCCCTACCACCCCACCCAATGATGGGGAAAACATCACAACACCAGAACATATACCAGCTAGAGAAGTGTTGAACTTAATGAGATCGTTCCAACATGTCTGAGGAGTTAATAAATCGTTTGGAATGAGAACATGGAGGACTTGTCATACAAAATGAAGTACCCCAAAACACTACAAGAAATGATGTATGTCGAGATTTGGAAAAAGTGAAATTTCCAGAGTTTTTGGGGTCCACAGATGGTCAATCTGTAGAGGCATGGTTAGGAAACATGGCTATGTGCTTTACCCTGAGAGATTATACCTCAAACATGAAGGCCAAAATGGGTATATTCCAACTAAAGGGAAACACACTACTTTGGTGGAAGACATTATTAACCCAATTGGGGATGGATATCTCAGAAATAACTTGGGAACTATTTGAAGAAAAAATTAGAGAACGTTACCTTGTTAGATGAGTTCCTTGAGAGGAAACTAAATTAATTCAGTACAATAAAGCAAGGGAGTTTCTCACTGCCAGAGTATGAGGCTCGCTTCATGGAATTACTCAATTATGCCCCTCACTTAAACGCAAAAAATCTCAAGGTGAACAAATTTGTGTATGGATTAAATGTTAACATTCGGGCAAAGGTTAGAATCTTAATGCCTCGCACCTTGCACGAGGCAGTTCAACGGGCGATCATTGCAGAGGAGGAGATCATGAGCAGTGGACCTAGTAAGTCAACAAGGCCCACAAGATCACGAGTACCAAGTGGAAACAATATGGAATGTAGAAATTTACAAAGGGGTCCTGTGCTCAATCGTCAAAAGTGGTCAACATGAAATCAAAGAACACCATATAGGCATCCAACTCAGCATCTGCACGGGGTACCTCAACAAACTCATCAACCACAATAGTACCGACCTATGCAACAGCACCAAGTCACACCGCCTCAACATCGATCCCAATAGTCTAGCTCTTTCCAACAGAGTTCTAGGCCAACTCCCAGTTCAGTTGGTAGTAGGAGCCAAGCTCCTAAGAGGGGGTGTTGGACTTGTGGAGGTCCTCACTACGAGAGGGATTTCCCTCAAAAGACAGGTAATACCAACTCAACTAAGAAAGCAACTATGGTGGGGAATCTGGGAAGGCTTATCGCATCCATGCAGGGGTGAACAATCACCAGGTCAAACACCAGTCCACTGTGGTGGAAACCTCAGGGAATATTGATGGTATGAGTTTTGTCATTTTAATAAATCCAGGAGCTACTAATTCCTTTATTTCTATAAATGCATTATCAAGGGTTAAACATAAAGAAATTGCACAATATGAATTTAGACATGTAGAAATGGAATATGGTATGAAAAGAAATGTAAGAAGGATGGTAAAGGATTTTGAGGTGGACCTGGGGTGTATGTAAGACCAAGGTGTTCTTGTACTCTACAATTTTAGGAGTTTATGGTGTAGTTATAGGAATGTATTGGTTGGAACGACATGAGGCACTCCTAGACTGCAAAGAATAGATTCTACATTTCACAGACGATGACAACCAAAGAAAATCATTGAGGGGAAAGAACTGAGGGGTATCCTTGAGGTTCATCTCCCCCATGCAACTAATGAAATATAAGTGAAAGGGATGTCAAATGTTCTTGGTGGTAGCTCTAAACGATAGGGGTGATTATGAAAACCTTCATAAACATCTAATTCTTGTTGAATTTAAGGATGTATTTCCTGAAGAACTACCTGGGCTACGCCCAAAAAGGGAAATTGATTTCACCTTCGAACTTAAACCAGGCACTAAGCCTATTGCAAAGGCACCCTATTGTATGTTGGCTCCAAAGCTAAAGGAATTACAAATCCAATTAAAGGAATTGTTGGACTTGGGGTTGATACGACCTAGCATATCTCTGTGGGTAGCCCTTGTGATTTTCATTAGGAAGAAGGATGGGTATTAGCGACTATGCATTGACTACCGCCAGTTGAACAAAGTGACAATAAAAAATCAATACCCTCTGCCAAGGATAGATGACTAGTTTGATCAAATTAGGGGGGAAACTATATTTTCAAAGATAGATATGAGGTTTGGATATCATCAGTTGGGAATCAAGGAAGAATATATCCCGAAGACAAGATTTGGGCATTATGAATTTGAAGTTTTACCCTTTGGACTGATAAATGCCCCAGTTGTTTTCATGAGTTTGATGAACGAAATATTTCGGGATTACTTAGACAAGTCTGTACAAGTATTTATCTTACTAATAAATTCATTCAGCCAGGAATCAAAGTAGGATAGGCATGCTATGAACCCTCTACCTTCCCTTGTTACCCAACGATGACAAATTGATCTACTCAAAGACTCCAGAAGAGCATGACGAACACTTGAGGATAGTTCTACAATGTCTTAGAGAAAACCATTTATACGGGAAGTTGTCAAAGTGTTACTTTAACCAAACCAAGATTCATTATCATTATCTCTGAGGATGGTATCGCAGTAGACCTAGCAAAGATCTAGGCCATCATGGAATGGCCAACACCAACCAATGTTCATGAAATACAAAGTTTCATGGGCATGGCAGGGTATTATCATAGATTTGTCAAAGGGTTTTCGAAGATAGCAAGCCCCATTACCGAGCTCCAAAGAAAGAACAAGAAATTCATTTGGACTGAAAAATGTGAAGAGGAATTCCAAAGGTTAAAGGTGTTATTAACGACAACACCAATTTTGAAGGTGCCGGATATGGAACAAGAATTTTTGGTTTGCATTGATGCCTCCAAGGAAGGGTTGGGTTTTGTATTGATGCAAGAAGGAATATTAATAGATTATACATAAAAAAAAACTTAGAACCCATGAAGAGAATATGCAACCCATGATCTAGAAATGGCAACAATCGCTTATGCACTAAATATTTGGAGACACTACCTTCTAGGAAGGAATTTTGATCTTAGAGCTGACCATTGTGGGCTACAACACATATTTACTCAACACCACTTAAATGAAAGACAAAGATGATGGTCTGAGCTAATTAGTGAATATGATCTTGATATCACTTACATAAAAGGAATGGTAAATAGGGTGGTTGATGCTTTAAGTAGGAGGCCTTAGATATTTTCAGTGATTCCCTTAAAGACAAATTTGAGGGAGAAATTGCTGAACTTACAATTTAAAGACACCTGGTACTAGGAGGTTAGCAAAAGTTTGAGGGAGGATGAAATGAGGGTCCCAAAATATGAAGAATACTCCCTTAATAATGATGGGCAACTATGATTTTGGGGAAGGATATATGTGATACTAAATGAAGATATACGCCAATTAATCTTGAATGAAGCACATCGTGTAGTATACATGGCACACCTTGGTGTTAAGAAGATGAGTGCGGACCTAAAACCACTCTTATTTTGGAAAGGGATGAAGAAATACATCGTAAACTTGGTAGATATATGCTTAGAGTGTCAATGAGTAAAAGTTGAACACGAACATCCAGCAGGGTTCTTGCAACCCCATGAGATACCAAAATCTAAATGGGAAGTTATATCAATGGACTTCATATTGGGGCTACTAATGACCTCAAGAAGACATGATTCCATATTTGTAGTGGTGGACATGACCAAGAGCGCCCATTTCATACTAGTTAAGACTACATATAAAGCACCAGAGATAGCCAGAGTTTTTATGGATGAGATTATGAGATTGCATGGAGTTCCTAGGAAGATCATATCATATAGGGGAACAATATTTACAGGAAAGTTTTGCACCAGTTTCCAAGAAGCCTTGGGAAGCCAGTTGAACTTCAACACTGCTTATCACCCTGAGACAGATGTAAAGACAGAGAGGATTAATCAAATCCTCGAGGACATGCTATGGATGTATGTGATGGACCAACGAAAGAGATGGGAGGAGTTTTTACCCCTCATGGAATTTGCTTACAATAATAGTAATCAGAGTTCCATCAAGATGGCGCCATTTGATTTCTTGTACAGAAGACCTTGAAGAACACCTCTTAGTTGGGATCGACTAGAGGACCAGAAGTGGTGCAAGAGATGGAAGAAAAAATGAATATGATTAGGGAGAGGCTAAAAGAAGAACAAGATCGATAAAAGAGCTATGCTAATGCTCATTGGGTAGATCGAAGTTATGAAGTAGGATATAGGGTGTTCCTGAGAGTAAGGCCCCAAAAAAGCTCTATAAGATTTGGAAAGGGAGAAAAATTGTCTCCACAATTTGTGGGACCTTTTGAAATCTTAGAAAGGAAAGGGTCGGTGGCATGCAAGCTTTCCCTATCCCCATCTTTAGCGCATATGCATGCTGTGTTTCATGTTTCTGTATTGCATCATTATATTTCATATCCTTCGCATGTTATTGACTTTGGTGATTTGTAGGTTTCATATGAGGGAATGGTAGTGGCCGAACCAGTTCACGTACTAGACTAGAAAACTTTGCAACTTAGAAGACAATTAGTGGACCAGGTTAAGGTCCAGTGGGACAATTATAGTCCCAGTTCAGCCACTTGGGAGGATGCCTAAGGGATATGTCACCATTTTCCTTACCTATTCCAAGGACTTCGAGACGAAGTCTATTATTAAGAGAGGGTGTATGTAGTGCCCCGCTCTAGTTGTTAGAGGAGTTCCTTGAGAGGAAACTAAATTAATTCAATGCATTAAAGCGAGGGAGTTGCTCACTACCAGAGTATGAGGCCCGTTTCATGGAATTACTCTGTTATGCCCCTCACTTAAACACAAAAAATCTCAAGGTGAAAAAATTTGTGTATGGATTAAATGTTAACATTCGGGCAAAGGTTAGAATCTTAATGCCTCACACCTTGCACTAGGCAGTTCATCGGGCAATCATTGTAGAGGAGGAGATCAGGAGTAGTGGACCTAGTAAGTCAACAAGGCCCACAAGATCACGAGTACCAAGTGGAAACAGTATGGAACGTAGAAATTTACAAAGGGGTCATGTGCTCAATCATCAAAAGTGGTCAACAGGAAATCAAAGAACACCATATAAGCATCCAACTTAGCATCCACACCAGGTACCTCAACAAACGCATCAACCACAATAGCACCGGCCTATGCGACAGCACCAAGTCACACCGCCTCAACACCTATCCCAATAGTCTGGCTCTTTCTAGTAGAGTTCTAGGCCAACTCCCGGTTCAGTTGGTAGTAGGAGCCAAGATCTTAAGAGGGGGTGTTGGACTTGTGGAGGTCCTCACTACGAGAGGGATTTCCCTCAAAAGACAGGTAATACCAACTCAACTAAGAAAGCAACTACGGTGGGGAATCTGGAGACGGCTCATCGCATCCACACAGTGGTGAACAATCACCAGGTCAAACACCAGTCCACTGTGGTGGAAACCTCAGGTAATATTGATGGTATGAGTTTTATCATTTTAATAAATCTAGGAGCTACTAATTCCTTTATTTCTCTGAATGCATTATCAAGGATTAAACATAAAGAAATTGCACAATATGAATTTAGACATATAGAAATGGAATATGGTATGAAAAGAAATGTAGGAAGGATGGTAAAGGATTTTGAGGTGGACCTGGGATGTATGTAAGACCAAGGTATCCTTGTACTCTACAATTTTAGGAGTCTATGGTGTAGTTATAGGAATGGATTGGTTGGAATGCCATGAGGCACTCCTAGACTGCAAAGACAAGATTCTACATTTCATAGACGATGACGACCAAAGAAAATCATTGAGGGGAAAGAACTGAGGGGTGTCCGTGAGGTTCATCTCCTCCATGCAACTAATGAAATCCAGGCGAAAGGGATGTCAAATGTTCTCGGTGGTAGCTCTAAACGAAGGGTGATTATGAAAACCTTGATAAACATCCAATTTTTGTTAAATTTAAGGATGTATTTCCCGAAGAACTACCTGGGCTACCCCCAAAAAGGGAAATCGATTTCACCTTCGAACTTAAACCAGTGATTGAGCCTGTTGCAAAGGCACCCTATTGTATTTCGGCTCCAGAGCTAAAGGAATTACAAATCCAATTAAAGGAATTGTTGGAATTGGGGTTGAAACGACCTAACATATCTTTGTGGGCAGCCCCTCTGATTTTCGTTAGGAAGAAGGATGGGTATTGGTGACTGTGCATTACTACCGCTAGTTGAACAAAGTGACAATAAAAGATCAATACCCTCTGCCAATGATAGATGACTAGTTTGATCAAATTAGGGGGGGAACTATATTTTCAAAGATAGATATGAGGTCTGGATATCATCAGTTGAGAATCAAGGAAGAATATATCCCAAAGACAACCTTTAAGATAAGATTTGGGCATTATTAATTTGTAGTTTTACCCTTTGGACTGACAATGCCCCAAGTGTTTTCATGAGTTTGATGAACGAAATATTTCAGGATTACTTAGACAAGTTTGTACAAGTATTTATCTTACTAATAAATTCATTCAGCCAGGAATCAAAATAGGATAGGCATGTTATGAACCCTCTACCTTCCCTTGTTACACAATGATGACATATTGATCTACTCAAAGACTCCAGAAGAGCATGACGAATACTTGAGGATAGTTCTACAATGTCTTAGAGAAAACCATTTATACAGGAAGTTGTCATAGTGTTACTTTTACCAAACCAAGATTCATTATCTTGGGAACATTATCTCTGGGGATGGTATCGCAGTAGACCTGGAAAAGATCTAGGCCATCATGGAATGGCCAACACCAACCAATGTTCATGAAATACAAAGTTTCATGGGCATGGCAGGGTATTATCATAGATTTGTCAAAGGGTTTTCGAAGATAGTAAGCCCCATTACCGAGCTCCAAAGAAAGAACAAGAAATTCATTTGGATTGAAAAATGTGAAGAGGAATTCCAAAGGTTAAAGTTGTTTTAAAGAGAGCACCAATTTTGAAGGTGTCAGATATGGAACAAGAATTTTTGGTTTGCATTGATGCCTCCAAGGAAGGGCTGGGTTTTGTATTGATGCAAGAAGGAATATTAATAGCTTATGCATAAAAAAAACTTAGAATCCATGAAGAGAATACGCAACCCATGATCTAGAAATGGCAACAATTGTTTATGCACTAAATATTTGGAGACACTACCTTCTAGGAAGGATTTTTGATCTTAGAACTGACCATTGTGGGTTACAACACATATTTACTCAACACCACTTAAATGAAAGACAAAGATGATGGTTTGAGCTAATTAGTGAATATGATTTTGATATTACCTACATAAAAGAAATGGTAAATAGGGTGGTTGATGCTTTAAGTAGGAGGCCTTAGATATTTTCAGTGATTCCGTTAAAGACAAATTTGAGGGAGAAATTGCTTTACTTACAATTTAAAGACACTTGGTACCAAGATGTTAGCAAAAGTTTGAGGGAGGATGAAATGAGGGTCCCAAAATATGAAGAATACTCCCTTGATAATGATGGGCTACTAAAATTTCGGAGAAGGATATATGTGCTACTGAATGAAGATATACGCCAGTTAATCTTGAATGAAGCACATCCTGTAGTATACATGGCACACCTTGGTGTTAAGAAGATGAGTGCAGACCTAAAACCACTCTTCTTTTGGAAAGGAATGAAGAAATACATCTTAAACTTGGTAGATATATGCTTAGAGTGTCAACAAGTAAAAGCTTAACACAAACATCTAGCAGGGTTCTTGCAACCCCATGAGATACCAAAATCTAAATGGGAAGTTATATCAATGGACTTCATCGTGGGACTACCAGTGACCTCAAGAAGTTATGATTCCATATTTGTAGTGGTGGACATGTTGACCAAGAGCGCCCATTTCATACCAGTTAAGACTACATATAAAGCACCAGAGATAGCCAGAGTTTTTATTGATGAGATTATGAAATTGCATGGAGTTCCTAGGAACATCATATCAGATAGGGGAACAATATTTACAGGAAGGTTTTGGACCAGTTTCCAAGAAGCCTTGAGAACCCAGTTGAACTTCAACACTACTTATCACCCCGAGACAGATGGGAAGGCAAAGAGGATTAATCAAATCCTCAAGGACATGCTATGGATGTAAGTGATGACCAACAAAAGAGATGGGAGGAGTTTTTATCCGTCGTGGAATTTGTTTACAAGAATATTTATCAAAGTTCCATCAAGATGGTGCCATTTGATTTCCTGTATGGAAGACCTTGAAGAAAACCTCTTAGTTGGGATCGACTAGAGGACCGAGTATTAATAGGACCAGAGTGCTACAAGAAATGGAAGAAAAAACAAATACGATTAGGGGGAGGCTAAAACAAGAACAAGATCGATAAAAGAGCTATGCTGACACTCATTAGGTAGAGCGAAGTTATGAAGTAGGATATAGGGTGTTCCTGAGAGTAAGGCCCCAAAAAAGCTATATAAGATTTGGAAAGGGAGAAAATTTGTCTCCACGATTTGTGGGACCTTTTGAAATCTTAGAAAGGAAAGGGTCGGTGGCATGCAAGCTTTCCCTATCCCCATCTTTAGCGCGTTTGCATGTTGTGTTTCATGTTTCTGTATTGCGTCATTATATTTTAGATCCTTCGCATGTTATTGACTTTAGTGATTTGTAGGTTTCAGACGAGGGAACGGTAGTGGCCGAACCAGTTCACATACTGGACTAGAAAACTTTGCAACTTAGACGACAATTAGTGGACCAGGTTAAGGTCTAGTGGGACAATTATAGTTCTAGTTCAGCCACTTGGGAGGATGCCTAAGAGATATGTCACAGTTTTCCTTACCTATTCCAAGGACTTCGAGATGAAGTCTATTATTAAGAGAGAGTGTATGTAGTGCCCCGCTCGAGTTGTTTGACAGTGATATGACATTAACATTTATTTATCCCTAAGGCCCACACTTTACTCTTTGAGGAACTCAGGTTGAGGATCCAGACACATGACTCTATTATTAGTGGTTGTGATGTTTATGTATGTTCTCCATTGATATTATGATGATGATAGCATTAATGGTTATGTATGTTCTCTATTGGTATTGTGATGATTGTAGAATTAATGGTTATGCATGTTCTCTATTGATATTATGATAACTACAGCATAAATGGTTATGTTTATTCTCTGTTTGAAATTATGATAAGAAGGATAGGAATGCTCTCTATTGATATCATGATGATGATAGCTTTGATGGATAGATATGTTTTCTATTGATGTTACGATGATGATAGCTTTGATGGATATGTATGTTCCATTGATGTTATGATGATATAGCCATAATGGATGTGTCCCCTATGTTAGCTACTTACATTAGTTCTGGTTCACAATGAATAGTGATGTGAATGACTAGGTGATGTTGATGATGTTATTATGGAAATGACTAACAATGAGAAACTTTGTTACTGATGATTATTGAGTATGACAGGAAACCACCAAACGAACTCGCATATGATGAGTTGACGATACCTAGTTTGATGAAAATTAATATTTTGTCTTTGAAATTCTAAGTCAATTTTGAAACCTGCTATACATGTATATATATATATATATATATATATATATATATATATATATATATATATATATATATATATATATATATTCTGATGACATGTTAGTGGTTGTAGGCACATATTAGTTGCTTGGTTGAATGAATCACATATGGGTGATGGGGTTGTACAAATGGATGGAACTACATAGGAGGGGTTGGATAGTATCCCTGATCGCGCCCGCTAGCATTCCCGTCGTTACTTGGGCTAGAAAGGTTGAAACACCTTCACCTTGAAGATCACGATGTTATGATGGCAGGTCCCAAATTTAGGTCGCTCATGAGGATTTTACTAGGGGGCACACATCAAGGCAGATTCCTTGATCCCCGACACCATTAGTCTCACTATGGTAGGCAACATAAGAGATGATAGTGGTCTGCATCATTGCACCTATACTTTCCCCTCGTAGCCATTGGATGCTTGAAGGGCAAGTGGCATGGCACCCTTGGAACTTCAAGGGAATTTCTTGAAGGGCATGACCAACTTGGCACCCTTGGCATCACAAATAAACTGTTAGGCGTGGCACCCTTGGAACTTCAAGGGAAGTTCTTGAAGGGCACGACCAACTTGGCACCCTTGGAATCATTAAAAAATAAAAATTAATAAATATAATCAAGATATGAAAACCCTGTAAATTCACATCAAGCATAATTGATGTAAGAACCAAGGTAATTAAATCAAGAATAAAATTTGGGTTAAGGGGATCATAGGAAGAAATAAAATATTTTACCTTGAAAACTCTACCCTTCCCATGTTGGAAAATATTAGGTAGATAATGTACTTAAGTAACTTAATTAGGTAAAAGGGGGAAAGAGGGACATAGATGTAAGTATAAATATTAATCCTAAAATAGTTAAACCTAATTAAGAGAAGAGGGTGGTGAATTAAAATAAGATTAATAAATTAAATTTTAGAGAAATTTAGAGAACCTCCATGTGGCAACAACCAACATAATAATATCCATCTAAGAGGCAAATTGAGTTAAATTAGGGAGTAGTTAGGGGATCAAATCTGTGACTTATCAATTGAATTTAGTAATGAACACAATATAAGGAGTAGAAAAGGGGGATCAAGAGACAACTAGGAGAAGAAATAGGAAGTCTTGTTGTGGGGAGGAAAAATATAATTCTAAATCAAAATTTAAGTAAATAAATTTTGAGATCTTTGGTGAGAGAGTGACACACGGGTGGGTGAATAATCAAACTATTGGATTAAAAAAAAAATTAATTATGCATGAAATTCCAAGTGTCACTTATGAAGTCTCCTATAAATCAAGGGGTAGGCCATGTGAGAAAGGACTTTTCTTTTACCCTATTATTGGATGGATGAGACTATGTCAGAGTAGTAACTACTAGCTATAGTGAGTTTGGTGAGGTAGAGGACCTTAGAGAGGGGAATCTTGAGTCAAAGAGTTCTCTCCTCTACCAGCTAATACATTTCCTCCATTTTACAACCCCATTGCAGCATGTGGTCTGCGAGGAAGGAGAGTGCCCAAGGAGTAGGCTGGGAGGTCAATCGGCGGGTCACTGCATTCGGATTAAGCATGTCAACATTCAAATTTGGAGGCGACCGAAAACAAAGGAGTGAAAGTAGTGGCAAGTTGAGATTGAATCTCGTCTCCTGGTGAATGATACCTATGTTATTATAATTTTCTTTTATATGACTCCATCATGAGTTTAGTTAATGACATGTAAAATAGATGATATGTGTAATGCAGTGAAATTCATGGATGTTTTATATAAGTGCTTAATATTTTGAGTTCCCAATGCTAGTTTCTTATGGTTGTATTCTTAGTTTTTATTTTTTAAATAAAAAATAAAATAAAATTATAGGGTTGGTCCCTACAATCCATAAACTGATGCACAGACAAATAGGGTCAATACGATATTGGAGGACATGTTGAAGGTGTATGTGATGGATCAGTAGAGAAAGTGGGAAGAGTATCTTCCACTGGTAGAGTTCGCTTACAAAAATGGGTATAAAAAATCTTTGAGGATGAGTCCATTTGAGGCATTGTATGGGAAAAGTTGTAACACTCCCATCAGTTGGAGTGATCCAGTTAACAGGGTGTTGATTGGACTAGACATGGAACAAGAAATGCAGGTGATCAAGAAAATTCCAAAAGCAACACAGGATAGGTAGAAGAGATATGCAGATCAAAATAGGTTGTTCAAGAAATTCTAGGTTAGGGAACAAGTGTACTTGCACAACAAACCAAAGAAGAGCTTCGTACGGATTGGATCATGTGCCAAGATGGAACCATGGTTTTGTTGACCCTTCAGTATTATTGAGAGGATTGGGCTAGTAGCCTATCGACTTGCACTGCCCCCAATAGTGAAATTCCATGATGTTTTCCATGTGTCATTGCTTAAGAAGTATGTTAGATATGTTGATCATGTGATTGACTAGTTTGTATTGCAGGTGGAACCAAATGGGGAATTCCACACGGAGCCTCAGTGTATATTGCAGGGAAATGTTCTCATGCTCTAGAACTGAGCAATCAAGAAAGTTAAGGTGCAATGGAAGCACTTTGGGCCCGATGAAGCTACATGGGAGATGGCGGATCAGATGTAGGCTATGTATCCTTCCTTATTTGCCTGTTGAGGAAAAGAAATTTTGGCATGGTGTTTTGTATATGTATTGGTATATGTTTCGTGATTTTGGTATATGTATATGGATATAAATACTACCATGAGCTATGTTATAAAACTCCAATAAGCGGTATGGGTGTCATGTCATGATGATGTTATGTTTGTTATGTTTTCATGTTGGTTTCCTTCTCAGCAGGCTGATCATTGTAAATACTACAATGAGTTAAGTTATAAAGCTCCATCAGCAATATATTTTTCTTACAAAAGTTTTGTGGTTATAGGAATTGTTGAACACTGAGGACGGTGTTCCCCCAAGGGGGAGGGTTCTGTAATGTCCCTAGTGAAAATTCCATGTAATAAAAGTTAATAAAGGAAAAATAATAACCATGGTTGATGTGACACTTATGCCAAGTTGAATGTTGGGAAAAATCCTAGTGATGGGGATCACTTGTGATTGATTAATGGCTAAGGAAATTGGCAAAGGAAATGGTTAAGGCTTTGGAAAGGAAAAATTGAATTTTTAGCACATTTATTTATGAAAATAATGGAAATTAGGAAAAAGGGAGGTGAAAGGTCATGAGTTTCATGTGAGGAGGAAATTGAAGGAAAATAATGGAAAATGAAGAAAACAGAGGCCTCATTATTAACAAAACTTCTGAGGATCAGTTGGTAACCTTTTGTCAGTTCAATTTTGGAGCTCTCTGATTATTCTCTCTCTCTCTCTCATACTCTTGGATACGTAGAGTTTTCTTGAATCACTCTTGGAGAGTGTGGCATGCTTGGATTTTTGGAGCAAGAAGGCAAAGGAAGAGCAGGAAAGCGCAAGAGGATATTAGGATCAACAACTACAATGGGATTTTCTTGCAGGTATCGAGTTGCATGTTTGTTTTCCTCACTATTTTTGGCATGCATGGCATATGCATGTAGTTCGTTGGTTGTGATCTGTCATTGGCATGGAGGATGGCTGGGATTGATAGTGGATTGTCTAGCCTTGCCACTTCCTGGGTAGACATGGATATTATGGGTTTATTTTCATTGTTTTGTTTTGGTTGGTTCTCATGTTTCCTTAGCTTGGGTTGAGTTATCAGTATTGGAGCATTTGTTGGAAAAATGATCTAGAGCCCTGTAACATCTTTGGTTGAGTTACTAGTCCTGTAGACTTGGTTGGACAAACTCTCTAGAGCCCTTGGTGGGTTGAGTTACTAGTCCTAGAGCCTTGGTTGGACAAATGGTCTAGACCCCAGTAAAAGCTGCATGTTGAGTTACTAGTCCTGGAGTCTTGGTTGGACAAATTCTTTGGAGCCCTAGAAGGCTTGGATAGAGATCAATGTAATGATGGTTTTGTGATGTTCCACAATGAGGTGAAATCACTACTTGATGGGTTGAGGTGGATGGCCTCTGGAAGCCCTAGATGGTTTTGGATTGATGTGTTCTTTGAGATCCCACATTCATGCTTGGAATATGGCACAAGGGTGAATGGCTAAAGGGAGATTTGGCTTAGCCATTCTACGGTCGGGTAGAATGTGGAAGTACTATCCTGGGTTTGGATTTTGAATCATCAATATGAAACTACTTCTCCTTGTATTTCTATGAGTATTATACTGGATTATATGGTTGTGATTTCATTGGTATTTGTGTTGCTATTATGCTAGTTATATATGTGTTTTATAACAGTAGCTATGTATGGCTCTCATCATGTTTTTACTTGTAAATGAATGACCAATTTATCTATGACCTAATGGATGAAATGGAAGTTCATATGTTGAGGCATCAATGTCTCTTAGTGATCCTCAGCTAAGTATGATACCCCTATGTTTAGATATGTCATTTACACCTGTAGATTACATATTTGTGATATGTTTGACGAAATGTTTGTCATGGATAGTAGGGGTCTAGTCAAGGTCTCATTCAAGTGATTGCATTTATAGTGTCATTTCCTTGTTGTTTTACTATTCTGAAGGTGTGATTCAATTCTCAGCAGTGACCTGGGATTTGGGCCTGAAAAAGTGGCTCAAATTGTGGGGACGCTGGCACAACACTGACAAAAAGAGTGCCTGGACACTGGCTTGCAGGCTTGTGAGAGCGTCTAGTGGTCCCTGATCGCTGGCATGCCCATAGCATGAGAGTGTCCAGAGGTCAATATGTCCAAAAGTTTAGTGGGACCCAGGGGTTGATAGGTAGGAAGGTTGGATTGGTTCGTGAGGGTCCTGGTGTTGTTGTTGAATATTTGTATGGTGGGTTTCTGTCAGTTCCACTTCCTTAACATGATTTAGGAGGTCAAATCATATCATAGTGGCCTCTTGTCACATGTTTACCCCTACTTGACGGTTTCTTGGGTAGATTTGTGAGGAGGGTGTTACAAAGGCGCAACTAGACTTGCTAGAGTGGATGGTGGGAAAGTAGAGTGTTCAAGAAGAACGCTTCATAATTGGAGATCTGTTGACGATGCTGGACATGCCAACATGTCAAGGGGATATCCCTAGTAAGAATTCCTAATTAGAACTCAGACCGTTTGGTGTAGGAATCCCAGCAGTGGATCATATGGTAATGCCTTGATCGTGATTTCGCATAGAGGAAAGTAAGATAACTCTGTCAGTAGCAAGGGTGAGACCACTACAGTGAGTCAAGGAAGGTGCATGAGAGGTTCTAATATAGGTGGGTTGAGATGAGTGTGCCCCTTGGCAACCTATAACAGTACTCAACTGGGAAGGGAACACACGAGCAGAGAGACATCATAAGCTAGAAAGCGAGTTAGCTGGAAATCCAAATTGATGGTTAAACCAAAAGCACATCTACAACAAGATTCATATAATTGCATACAAAACAATTCATACACAACTATGTAAGTTAAACAACATACATTTCTTAAGCAACTGGATCAATCCAACTACAATAACAACATATGCATGAAAACGTGTTGGCTCTTATTATATAAATAAGTGTAAGTTCTAATCATATAATACATCCATGTAAACCTGCTAACCCCAACAGTGGAACGTTATAGCCACATCTTCCTGCTCCTCCAAAGAGATGAACTAGCTCCATGTAGTGGAGAAGCCAAGGTGCGTTACAATATTGTCCAAGCTTTCTCCAAGATAGCCTTATCGGAAGCTTGGATGACCAAAAGCCTATACAGTGAGTTATGATGGACTATGTATATCAAAGGGTGGGGTGACCCTTGACATTCCCCTTTGTGAAAGTTCATATACCCTCATGACTCTTCATCTACTCTATGACTATTACATCCAACTATTGACACTTGAATTACACTTGACATGGCATTACATTACAATGTACACGTACTCATGTGAGACAACATGACTTGAGAAATCCATGCAAGACATCACTAACACTTGGTCCATTGTGATGAGACCAAGTCTTTGGCATGCTTGTGATGGTGAAGGTGGTGAGTTGATGCCAAGCTTGGTCGTCCATGATGGGGTGCATGCACCTCATGGTGACATCTTGCTGAAGCGAACTCTTGCCTCCGTTGCAACCGGTGCATTGTTTTGGCTCCTTCATCCAACTCGTCTTCTAACATGTGCATGGTCTTCTTTGGTGTGACTAAATCGGAAACACACTGATGCATAATGTCAGTGCTGATCTTCAAGTGTGTGCTAGTGGTCATGCACATCAACTTGTCGAAGTACATGTTCAGCTCTAGTTGGACTTGCTTCTTGTCTTCACGTTGGTGAGTGTGCTAAATGGGTTGGATTGCATGCATGTGCACAATGACATGCATGATTTTGAATCCATTGCATGTGATCAACAAAACACCATGTCTGCTCCATGCCTGCTGCTGGGATGGATCTTTAACTTGTACAGGAACAGTTTCATCCATGAGTGAATGTTGTTCCCAATGTTGTTCCTGTTCCTGCTGCAACTCATTCGTCTCTCTATGCAACTTCATGTTCTTCCTTGAGTGGCTTCTTTAGCACATGCAAATCCTTCTTTGTTCCATTCTCTGTCTTCGCGTGATCTTCATGTCACGTCGTCACCTCATAACCTACTTCTCCAAAGTTTCTTTCATCATCAATGGACCTCCTTGATCTTGGAACTTTGTTCCGCCTCTGCATTGTCAACAAGCTTCCTCTTGCATTCACTTCATTTGGTGTGTTTGTTGTATTTGCTGCATTCGTTGTGTTTGTTGCATTCGTTATGTTCGTTGCATTCGTTGCGTTCACTACATTCGCTACATTCATTGCATTCACTGCGTTTGCTGCATTCGCTGCATTCATTACATTCGGTATGTTTCCTTCAACTGCTATTCATGATGCTCTTTATTGGCTTGTTGGGGCCTAACCTAGGTTCAGAGGTGATTTAGCCAAACAAATCTCGGTACTACTGGCCCTTTTGGCAATAGTCCATGTAGCGCGGATTGAGTTCTCACCCTAAGTAGTATGGGAGGGTGCTATAACTAGGTTTCTGCACCCTAGGGATGTCTGATGAGTTCAAGTGGTCCGCAGTTGGACCTTGCGCACGTCACTATGCACACTTACCCGTACCTCACAATCTGAGAGGCCACCTTCACGCAGTCCTACTCGGGGCCCGAATGTTGTTATTACCCAATTCTGATGAGTGTTCCACTGTTAGTTAATTATTTTAGCCCAATCGCGAGTTTTAAGTTATATTATAACAATATAAGTTATTCATACAAGTGTCCACAGTAAATAAACAATTTATTTCAAACATGTAATAACTCAAGAACAAATACACAAAATTTGGATAAAGCTTCTCTTTATTATTCTCTTCTTCAGTTACAAACTCGACTTCGCCTTGCGCACTTAGTTCTAGGGGTCCGCGCACTCAGTTGCGGACAACTACGCCTCTGCGCACTCAGCTACAGAGCCTTTTCCTACTCTACAACCCAAGACACACTTAGCTACTCAAACTCTTACTTTAGTTCACTATTCTTCTATTTATACAATCCCATGGTCCACGGACCATGGGTACGCTAAAATTACATCCAAAACTGGGGTGGACAACCCTATGACTCTAAATACTTCCGCGCCCGCAATTTGCAGGGCTTTACAACATTATTCGGTCAAAACATGGGCTTTGACCCCAAAACATGCCTCAGGGGGATTCCATGCCCAACAGACCCCCAAAAAAAACATTGTGACTCAACCTCGAGTCACTCTGTTGGTGCGGCGATCTTGGCATGGAGTTCCTCCAACTGCCCTCGAACTGTGCTGATGTCGGCAGCACACTGAGCCGTTGCTTGTTGAATCTGTTGCATCCTCTGTTCTAAGACCTCTGTGTCTGAGGTGCTTCTCTGCATTAACGTGTGCATTGCCTGTATATGCGCAAGCTTTCCTTCGATGTTTGCCGTGATAGTGAAAGCCTCGTCGATCCATGGTTGGATGCGCACTTTGAGAATTGCCTCTTTGTGTCGCGCCATGTCCACCTGCTCCTTTAGTGCCTTCGCTTGCTGCATCCTTGCAAGCCGATGAGTGAGGACTACTATCTGTGTAGTTCCTCTAACATTGTCGTATTGCTGCTAAAGTTCTCGCGCCTTTGTCTCCAACAAGGATAATTTTAGGGGCGAATGTTCGCCCTTTGGCGAAATTAAGGGGTTTTAAATTTTTAGTGGGCGAATATTTTGTATCATAGTACATTTTTACAAATCACCTCAAATAGCCCACCTTATTTTAAGGGAGAGGGTAAAAAAGGTAAATTTAGCCCTTGAAATTAGGACTTACAACCTTCCATTCGCCCATTTTCAAGAATAGGTTTTATTCAAGTGAATCCATTCGCCCATTTTCAAGAATAGGTTTTATTTAAGTGAATCCTATGGGCCAAATACCATATTTATAAAAGAAGTATGGTAAATTAATAAAAATATAAATAAATGAGAGGTATGGTAAATAAATAAAACATTTTTTATATTTACTCTATAAGTCACCTTATATACATGTAAGGGTGTAAACAAATAAAAATATAAGTAAAGTGGAGGTATGGTAAATAAATAAAACGTATTTTTATACTTACTCAAAAGGTATGGTAAATAAATAAAAATATAAATAAACTAGACGTATCGTGAATAAATAAAACCTCTTTTTATATTTAGTCCATAAACCTTGTTCTATTTAGAAGGCTCAAGAAAGAGGTTTTATTTAAATAAATCCTATAGGCCAAATACCATATTTGTAAAATAGGTATGGTAAATTAATAAAAATAAATAAAACCTCGTTTTATATTTAGTCCATAAACCTCGTTCTATTTAGAAGGCTCAAGAAAGAGGTTTTATTTAAGTAAATCCTATGGGCCAAATACCATATTTGTAAAAGAGGTATGGTAAATTAATAAAAATATAAATAAACGAGAGGTATGGTAAACAAATAAAACATTTTTTTATATTTACTCCATAAGTCGCCTTATATTTAAGAACACTCAAAAAATGGGTTATATTTAGGTGAAACCTATGGCCAAAATACTATGGGACAAATACCATGGACTAGATTGTTATTAATACCATGCAAAAAACCATTATTAACCCTAATAATAGAATTAATAAAAATAAAAGTGGCACATGGTTTTGACCCATGGTATTCACCAAAATGGCACATGGTATTGACCCATGGTATTCACCAAAATGGCACATGGTATTGACCCATGGTATTCACCTGGAATGTAGCCTATTTAAATGGGGGAATTAAACCAGCATGTAGCCTATGCTAAGATTCACTAGGACTTTACAAAGTTTTATTATTTAGTGAAAGACTCGCCAAGATCTTACAAGATTTTATAATTGAGTAAAATATTCGCCATGCCTGGTGAGAGATTCGCCAAAAAATTATATATACATATTATATTATTGATAAAATCGCCTTCCATTTTTCCTATATACCATGGAGATTCGCCCATTTATTATATTTATAAATTTAGGGGGGGTTCTTAAAATTTTCCCTGGTCTCCAAGCACTGGATGTTGGGGTCCTCCTACAGAGTTGTGAGGACCTCAAGTGCTTACTCCAACAAAGTAGTACATTTCTTCACTGCACCTCCAATTTCTTCCAAAATTGTTACGATAGCGCTAGCACGTTGTTCTCTAACTTTTGGGGGAGTGGAAGGTTGTGCCTTTAACTGTAGCTCCGTGATCTGAAGATTCAGCTCCAACTGAACCTTGGCCATTTCCACCCTAGCATCGCGGACTCCAGTTGCCAACTTGTGGATCCGCACCTCTACTGGTAGATCTACCAGGATGGCCAATTCTGGGATGCGTATGTAAGCATCATCTACCACTTGCTCCAACTGTTAATTCTGTGACACCAACTCATCACACTGTAAGTTGAGATGTTCTATGTTTATCTTCTGGTCGCTAAGAACTTGGATAATGCGGCTCTCCCTAGCGCACAGCTCTGCCATTATCCCATCCTGTAGAAGATGCAGTGGTTCCCATGGAAGGGAAACTAGATTAAGGCCAAGGCCTTTCATCATGCTAACTGACAATTGATCCATCTCATTTGATGATACTAGAGCTCCCTCCGAAAACACTATGGTGTTTCCCATCCGTGCCCACAACATCTTCTCTACTGCTGAAGTTCCTGCTGCGACATGGGTTGATAGGGTACCTTCTTGAGGGGGGCACACCTATAACTCCTGTAGCTACGCTTTGAGGGCCCCCAACACAGTCTGGTGCTCCTGCATAAACTCCTGAAGGACCTCGTTTGTGACATCACGAATTGTCTCGCCGATGTCATGCAGATCACCTTCGGTTAAGGTGATCAGGTCAATGGATAATTTCGAGGCCTTGAGCTTCTTCCTTGGTCCTGCACGTTCTACTGTGTGTGGGCACTTCAGCTGGGTGGACACAGTCCCTGGGTCTACGCTCCCTTCTGTTATTTCTTCCTCAGTCTCCTACTCCTGCGAGGGCATTACTGAGCCCTCGTTCTCCTTCTCAGTCGCTTCTTCTGCTTCCTGTGTTGCTGTCGCTGCTTCTGTGGCCTTATTTTGCTCGATGGCTTTCTCTGCTGCTTCGCACACTGGCCTTACCTGAGTAGCTAATGTTTCCTTCCGCCTTTTCTCAGTCAATTGTGTGACATGCAGCTTGGCATCGTCCTTCTTCTTTTGTTCTACTGCCTTCTCAATTTCTGCAAGATTTGGGGTGCGCCATTCCAGAGGCCATGTTCCTAAGACAACAAAGATGGCGTCGTAAGTGGTAATAAAAGGGAGCTTCGTCCACTGCTTCGTTGTATCCTTGTGTGCCCTAATGTATACATTATGCATGTCGGCTTTGAATTCTACAAAACTCTGTAGACTGTTGTACACCATAGGCAACAGGTGCGGCCTCCGATTAATCCACATCCAGATGCTCATCTCCATGAGCACCCAGAAGATTCTGGTGTCGCGTATCCACTTCGCGTCCTTTGTGGCCCATAGTAAAGCATACTTCGCAGCCTCCGGTAATTCTCTGTCAATGATGGGGAATTGGCTGTCCTCCGGCAATTCCCCCACTACGAGCACTATGGATAACAACAACCACACATAGTGAAAGGTTTTATCCTGCTCCTAGGCTTTGCGACAATTTATCAAAAATTCCTCACAAAGGAATTCAGACCAGTTGAACTGGACCCCCTCCATGCACTGCTTGGCCAGTGCAACCATCGGTGCCGGTACCTCATCGGTGTGACACTTCCTCATAACTTTGCGGGCTAGGATTTGGGTTGCTACGCGTACCCATTTGTCCTTAATGTTGGAGATGGCGTAGACCCTCTTCTTTTTCTCTAGCTTGTACTTCATCTTCATGGCTTCTGAAAGGGCCAAATCACTGCCCTTTCCTTCGGCTATGGTTATGGGGTCCTTTCCTTTGCATGGGAACTGAGAAATGCGGTGAATTAGGTCTGTTGTGGTGGGGATAGGCTCCTTTAGCCATAGATACCCATCACGCACCAGGCATAGTAGCTGCCTAATGACAAAAATGGTTATGGGTGCGCGGTGGAAATGCGGTACCCATAATAAGTGCAACAACCCAGCCTTTTACACACCGTGCAACCATTTCTACGGCTCTAACATTGTCACCACCACCTCAATGTTCTGCTTCCTGAGGTTCCAGGTCTCTATATGGAGGAACTTATCACGATCAGCGAGGTCCCAATCTTCAAATTTCATGGTTGGCACGCGGCCCAAGTGTGTGCCTTCAAACACTATGTTGTCTGGGAGGAGCAAGGTCTGGAGTGAACTCTTGGTTTCGTCCAGGTCCTTCGGCACTTTGGTCTTCCCTTTCCGTGGAGGAACATATGCGGGCAGTTTTGTTGCAGAGCATGTAGGTTGAATATCCTCCTCCATGTCTTCGTCTTCTAATACTATGATAATAAGGGCCTGCAAATCTTCTTCTTCCTCATCTATGTCGACTGTGACAACTTTCCCTTTTTCTACCATTGATAGCTTGTTGCGTAGCAGGTTCCTCGGGGACACACGTATGGGGGCCATTGCTTGTTTATCTTTCTTGGGCCTCGGCATCCGCGGTGATTTGGGGATTTTTGTCACAACCCCGACACCTTTTGGAACATCCTCCACCATTGGGGTCTGTGCAGCCTCATTGACTGTTACCTCTTCAATTATCAAACCATCCTTAGTTGCTATCATCGTATATAGGCTGTATTCTGTCACTCGCAAACTCAGGGGCTCAATTATCACTCAGCTCTCAATGCTCAGTACTCTGCTCAATCGCTCAATTCTCAAATGAGCAAGTGTTGTTTGTTGGGCATCCCTTTATGTCTTACAGTGCCTTTTGAATTTGAATTCGAACATTCCCCCCAATTCTGGTCCATTAATGCTTTCTTAGTGGCAGATTTTCCCAAAACTTGCCCATAAATTATGTCTTAAATGCCCATCGCCTGCTCCATTTTGCCTCAAATCAAGCATCCCATTGTGAATAATGACTTCAACGGTCACTTTCCAGCCAACCCATGTGGAAGTGCAACCCTCTGTGCATGGTCGTGTACCCTGTGACGCTCTGCTTCTTCATGCATCCCCAATATTGCGCAACTCTCGGGAAAAATATTTTATAGTCTCGTGCTTCCTTTCAACTTCCTGGAGCGCTAAGATTGTCCTTCCCATGGCTAGTCAGGTGGTCGCACCACCCGTGTGGGGCTTCATCCCGTCCTCCACCGTGGTTCACAGAGTATCCCCACCTTCCATTGTTGTGGTCGGCATCGCGCACTTTACCACTTGCAATGTGCTACCTTGGTCACTTGCTTGGCGATATGTGGTCCAGGCCATGGCAACAGACTAACCAGTTCACAGTGATAGTTCTCAAACTTGCCAGTATGATCGTATGCACCTTGCCTTACCATCTTGGGTTTTTCGACGAGAAACACATCCTTGATCTCATCTTCTAGCTTTTGGACCTCTATGTCCATCAAAGTGCTTTTCTTCATTAATCGTACCCTTTCTTTTTCAAGTTTGTGGAGTCTAACGTTTCCTCGTCGGATATCTTTCTCAAGTCCTATGTGTTCTGTTTCTCGCGGCTATGTGATTCCTTCGTTCCGAGCTTTGTAAATTGTCATATCTACGAGTGCTGCTATGCGCAGACTAGACCTTGCACGCTCCATACGATTACAACCCCTACTTTATACTTCAGTGTCGGAAGTGATCGCGCGGTCAGGGTTTTGCACATGGTCCTATAAGCCCATAGAACTGCTGGTACACGTAGGTCCTAGTCAATGCGTCCGACATGGAGGACTGCGTTTAGCACTTCTCACACCTTGTCAAAGGATTCCATGTGTATAATTTTTGGTGTGCTTGGTCTTATCATACTTCATCATTCATGCCCTCATCTTGCCCACTCCTACTTGTTATTCCTGTTAACGATCGTGAGGACAGTGTGCGTTCGTGCAGGCTACATACCATACGCCTATACCCATTTGGAAAGATGGGTGCGTAGGGTGTTTCATCCATCATACCTGGCGTCCATCCATATCTGAAGCTTTCCAAACCGTATGAGCATCATCCTTCTACATTCCTTCCAGTCCTCAAAATTCTGCTGGTGCATACCCCACCACTTTGTGGGCGTAGTGCGCAGTGCCCATTTTAGAGCGTCGAAATGCTGCTCTTCTGGTATCTCTCCTTCAAATTTGTTCAGGAAATCCCTACCGCAATTAGTCCATCATACATAGGTAGATATCTTTCTTCTGTTTCTACATAGTGTAGTGACTTTATCATCACGTTGCAATTGAGTGTGGTTACCCCATGCAACCAATTCTACCATCGTTCTATTTCCTCATCCGAATTTGATGTGCAGGAGCTTTCGTGCTCCCACGAAATCTTGCCATTTGCTATAGGATTCACCTAATCCTGTTCCCAAGCAGTTATCTTGTAAATACAGTGTAGATAGTTTTCGCTCTCTTCGTCACGCACTGACTTTGTATAGCGTGATCCTTCCGCAGGGTATAAAGGTACCACTACGCGTAGTGAATTCTTCTCAAAAATCATCTTGAGTTTCTTTAGATTTATCACTCCATTCATATCAGTGGCCCAATATATTCCCAGTAGCGCGGGATAGGGATTGTTGTCATCAACAATCTCTATCACTTCGAAATCTGCAATCGCACTTGCTCCTTTGATGTTTATCGTTATTCCTTGCAATGTCCCCATTGGTAGGATCTTTTGCTGGTTTGCCATTCTCAATTGAATAGGAGACCATTGCAATGCGGGCCTGCCCATACATTCCCATGTCTGCTTTGGTAGTACATTCACGTCCGATCCTAAATCCAGAATCACTTGATCCATTTCATATTCCTCGATTTGCACAGTCAATCTCATCTCCCTTATTGTTTGCTTCGTGTGCTTCCCGAGCTTTCGGACTACACGCGGTTCCCCTAATTGAGCACATCTAGTGATGAGTTCTTGTAGTCCCTTCACAGCCTTGCTGTCGCGCAACAGCTTCATGCATGTCTCCAGAAAGGTAGTAAGCATTGATGGGTCCATCTTTGGTTCTAGTTTATCTTTACTTCCTGACATGGAGGCCTTTGTGAAGCCCTTCGTAGCTTCCATGACTGTCTCCTTCACGCGCTCCAAATCAACCTCTGGTTCCTTTGTTGGAGCCTTGCGAACCTAGGCACTTTCTTCTGGCTACTTACCTTTGTCATCTCTCATCATGATACCATTTCATAGCACGATGTTTACATTCGGGTCCTCCTTACGCAGTTCAAACCTCATCATTTGCAGGTTTTCAGTTGGGGGAGGCAGGAGTATTCATTTATCACGCAACTTTGCTATCAGTGTGGGGCAGTCCTCCATCTCATGATGAAATTGGGTACAATATAAACATGATGCTCTCGTCAGATTTGTACAATCACGAGCATAATGCCCTGGCCCTCCGCAATTGCAACAAATCAGTTGTCTGTGACCCCTTCCTGGTCCCATTCCACCTCGACCTCGTCCGCGTCTTTGAAATCCAGTGCGTGCCATCTCCGTATTTTGATTGAGGGCTCATGTTTCGGTCTGAACTCTATAAATAGGAGTCTAATCCATCATTAGTTCATAACTTCTACAGGTGTGCTCATCATGGCCTATCAACCTGCAGAAATTACAGAACAATTGTTGGGATGTTCGCATATATTTCTGTAATAGGTGGAAATTATCTGTAGCATGCTTCGCTTCTATCTGACAAATCGCACACAATAATGCAGGCGTTGTGCTTGGTCCTGCTTGTGCCTCTGGTCTCAGGGGAATTGGTCCTCCTCCCGCCAGGTAGTTCGCGATGAATGGAAATGGTCCTTGTCATGTCCCTGGCCATTGCATTTTATGCACCATACCTCCTCACGTGATTTTGGGTGAGATATCCTGTCTTGTTTCAAGATCTACATCTCAAGACATAAGCTTTTCAATTGCGCGTGGATCTGTTGCACTCCCAGGCTAGGATCTTGTAATGGGGTCTCATCCAGTCTCATTGCAATCTCCAAGGCTTCGGCCTAAGTAGATAACTTCTACTGTGACAACTCAGTCCTTAGATGCGCCGTTAGTGACGCTACAAACCATGCGCGGTGCTGCCCATCTGTCAAGGTTATGTTGGCTTCGTGAATCATACACTTCAGTCTTTGATCTAGCTCCTAGGGGGTCTCTCCTGGAAGCATCGTGATTTCCTTAAACCCAATAATCGACTGTGTCTCCAATTTTGGCCTACTAAATTCCTTATTTAGCGTAGCTTGGATATCTGCGATCCTCACATTTGGATGGTCATTAGAATGATTAATGTACCACGTTAGTGTGCGATCCTGCAACATGCTTGCTAGTGTTTCCTTCTTTATGTTGTCATCAGTGACTCCTTGCGCTTCCCATACAACCTTTACCACGAACCAAAATTGGTCTGGATCTTCATTCCTAATCCTTTGAACATCGCCAATTTTATCGCGCTCGCCATATTGAACTATGGTAGTCGCGGAGGTGGTGTGGGTGAAGATGGTGGTCATGTGGGTGGGGGTGGTATGCATGAAATTCCCTACCATATCAGGCTGATTGCACTTTTTGGTGAAACTTTTGTGAGCTCTTCCTCGCTTTCTCGCTGAGGTGAAATTAAGGGGCTAGTTTCTATTTCTGCGCTACCTTCGTTTTTATAGATCCTCCCACTCCGCGTAGCCCCAAACATAAATTTATTTGCATAACCTGCTTTTACACAGTAGCATTTTAATCCAAGTGTTCATAGATTTAATGTACTTACCTCGCGCTCCTTTGAGGAAGTGTTGTTCCGCCTCACTGTAGCTGACTGATGTGTCTATCGCAAATTTAGTGATAAACCCTCCTATAATTCGATCGAGCCAATGGTCCACAGCGCGCATGATATTATCTTCCGATGCTTCTAGTTTGCGCACCAACTCTGGAGTCCACACAATAGGTTTGTCGAGCCTACACCTTCCTTGACTGTCTGCTAGCTTTCTGATCCACTCGTACAACTCAGAGGGGAAGGATGCAAAGAAATTTTTTGGATTTCCGTATATAAGTAGTGCTCTAACCATTGTTCCTTCGACCCTCATGGATTCCTATTTTCCTACACCACGAACTCGTGAATTTTTCTGTCCAACCACCCTTCAATTTCTTTGTTTGTCAGATTTCAATGACACGACATCAGACATCCCTTATGCAGATCCCAGTCCCGACAACAGAACCATTTGTTGACTTGTTGGGGCCTGACCCAGGTTCAGAGGTGATTTAGCGAAACAAATCTTGGTACTACTAGCCCTTTCGGCAACAGTCCACGGAGCACGGACTAAGGTCTCACCTGAAGTAGTATGGGAGGGTGCTAGAAGCAGGTTTCTACACCCTGGGGATGTTTGATGAGTTCAAGTGGTTCGCGGTTTGACCCTGCACGCACATCACTACGTGCACTTACCCGTACCTCGCAGTCTGAGAGGCTGCCTTTGCGCAGTCCTACTCGAGGCCCGAATGCTATTATTACCCAAGTCTTATGAGTGTTCCACTATTAGTTGGTTATTTTAGCCCAATCGGGAGTTTTAAGTTATACTGTAAAATATCAATCATTCATACAAATGTGCACAGTAAATAAACAATATATTTGCAATTGATACCAAACATTTAATAACTCAAGAATAGATACACAAAATTTGGATAAAGCTTCTCTTTATTATTCTCTTCTTCAGTTATAGACTCGACTGCGCCTTGTGCACTCTGTTGCAGGGGTCCACACACTCAGCTGCGGACTACTAGGCCTCTGCGCACTTAGCTGTAGAGCCTTTTCCTACTCTATGACCCAAGACACACTTAGCTACTCAAACTCTTACTTCGCTTCGCTATTCTTCTATGCCATTCTATTCTCCATTCCTTTGTTGTCTTTTACATTTTGAGCCTCGCTCTATTTATACAATCCCATGGTTTGTAGACCATGGGTATGCTGACATTACATCCAAAACTAGGGTGGACAACCCTATGACTCTAACATACTTCCGCACCCGCAATTCGTGAGGTTTACAACATTATTCGATCAAAACATGGGATTTGAGCCCCAAAACATGCCTCAGGGGGATTCCATGCCCAACACTCTTGTCTACGAACAACTTGATATCTTCGTGAGTAGGAAAGATCATAGATATTTGATCAACTGTATCTCTAGGTGTGCTTTGAACGGTGTCTTCAACTCTGCCCTCTTGGAAACCATTGTACCTGCACTGCTGAGAGGCAGATGAACACCTGCAATACCTGGAGATATGGCAACACTCATGGCAAGAAATCTATCAATCGAAAACCAAAATGAACTTGAGAATTGACTTTCGACATACCTATGTGGCTGATCATGAAGTTTGCACAATTTCGGTCGGGAGGCTGGAGAATGACTGCCAAGACTGTGAAAGGCACAATCTGGGTTGCTGGGAGACTGGATGACTGCTGGAATTGTGAAATGCACAGTCCAACCTAGTTGCTGACTATTGGAATTGCGCAATGCACAATCTCAGTTGGAAATGGCTTTAGGCTAAGTGACTGCATTGTGCAATTTTCTGCGCTAGCAGTCAGTGTCCCTCAGAAATGCGCAAAACAGTCCTGGAGTACAATGCCTGGGAAGAAATGCACATTTATGGAGAGGAAGATAGAGCCTTCCTTCCCCAGATTGCGTAATGTTGTCTCAGTTAATGCAGAGTCCGGACCAAGGTTGGTCTGACTTGCTGACAGTCAACTGAAAGAAAATATGATAGTGGATGCATGGTGAAACTTAGTGAAAGTAGAAGTGATTGACATTGCATGCAAACATGAATGAAATATTTAGTAAACAGATCAACATGCATGTGGGAGAGGCGAGTCATTGAATCAGTGGCCGTTCATGAAAAACAATTTCATGCATGTGACAACAGTGAGATAGCAACGAAAACTGAAACAATGCTAGTACAAGCTAGTATACATGTAAATGACAACAAGTGCTCAAATAAATAAAGAAAATAGTACTCACACAAGAGAAAATACAAAAAGTGACAAAAATGCAACACAAGTCATGGAAAGCGGGCTCCCCAAATTAGCTGAGTTGAATGTGCCGACAGCTCCTAGATGTGATGTGGGATGTTAGAGCTGCAAGGTTGATGTGAGGAATGAGCTCTGCAGCGTCCGGTTGATAAGTTTTGATATTATCGAGGTTGTAACGTGCATGCCACAAATATAGGGAAAGTGACACTTGATGGGAGGTTTCTGAACTGATCCTTGCATGTAACCTCCAGCTGCTAAGAATAGATCCCTGAAACAAGTGATGCCTTTGCATGTGCCTTTGGAGAAGTAGCCCATGCATGCAAGTTAGTTTTGCTCGGTCCCAGAGGGAACCGATCATCTCAGTTGCACATGTAAGATACTGCTCGACTGCTGGGAGAAAATGCACATTTCTTGCTGGGAGCTGGGCTAGCTGCCCAGGAGATTTGCGCAATTTCTTGGCAGAGTAGCTGACTTTTGCCCAGATTTGCACAAATTTTGGGCTGAGCAACCTTGTTGGGGAAAATTATGCAATTTTCACTATGACTGTTGACTACCATAATTGCGCAATCCCAGATCCCAGCAGGCTACCAGTCAGGATCGCGCAATTTCTAGAGGGAAGGCTAGTTTCCCTCCAGAATTGCGCAATTTCTTGGGGGAGATGCTCAGCCTGCAACTAGAACGAGTCTAGATGATCAACCTGTGAGGGTAATGCATCGAGCTATGATCAACAGGCTTCCTTTGTGAAAGCAAAACACTAAATCTTATGAACTTGACTAAGCAAGACAAGATGTTGTGAAAATTTGGTAGGGAGGCTCCAAAACAAAGCTAAGGAAAAATTTTGGAGGGTGGTTGTCGCCGCTACAACAAGATCATAGGCTCCCTATTAATGTTAATGACATTTACTTCTTATCTGGGCTTCCACACGCGTGGGGTGGAAATTTCTCTGTATGGGCATAAGCGAGGTGGAGAAACAAATGCCAACTATTTGATACAACATTGTACTAAAGGAGATGCTCTCAAATATGGGAGAAATGACATCAAAACCATAGCAAGGCTTCCTTTGAATGATGTTGGGTTCACTATAGCACGACTATGTGGTAGTGCAACTATTTGTTTGCTCACAAAGGCTCAAATGCAAATCGTCGTAGAGTGTTTGTAACCTACTATATTCAACTGGAGGGAGGCTGTATTTGCCAATCTAAAAGGGAAACTAACTAGAATCAAAACAGGAAAAATCAAAAACTTAGGGTATGGTTCCTTTGTCATTTCATTTTCTCTACAGTGGATTCCTCTTCTCCCTCCACAAGTAGTTATAGAGAGAGTAGGACCTCATGACCCTTACATGCTGAAATGGGTCACACTGATGGCATGCCACGGGAGTGGCGAAGGACCAATGATATGGTATACTCCTAATTTATTCGGGTGGCTGGAAAATAAAATCATCATGATTGAATATTTTCCATATGTAGTCATGGATTACACAGGTGATCTAGATATGCCACTTCCAGATGGGATGCAATGGGGCAATCTAGGTAAAAACTTCACACTTTGGTTGTTTTTGAATTTTTTGTTGTTTTTTTGCATCCAAAACTAATTATCCAAAATGATCATGCATATGTGGCCCTAGTGAGGCAAGCAGGGTTACGCAGATATGATAGACACAGTAAGCAGCGAGTAGCTCTGGCAGTGCCGAACCCGGAAGCAGCAGAGGCATTGACTGAGTTAGAGCACAACCTTGAGAGGTTGACCCTGGACATCCCAGATTTCGGGATAGATGACTTGCCTCTCTGTTATCAGAAGCACACTATGGGGTTTCTAGACCTATTAGTTTCTTGCTACGATGAGTATCTCGCGCTGTTGTATGCTACCATGATCATCCTCATGCGTAGCCACTAGTCTTAGGACTAGATTTTTTTTATTTTTGATGATGTATCAGCATGTTCGGAAAATAAAGGCCACAAAGCCTCATGTCTTTGAATGATTTTTTTTGTAAAAACCACACTTTTTATAGATATTTATCTAATGAAAGCTACTACTTCTATTTCTGTCTATCTTGTGTATATATGGATGAATATTGCATTGATTTCTTTACATATTTTTTACAAATGCCAATTTAACACATAATTATCCATTGCATCAGTTAATGCGTTTAAATTTCTTGGAATGTGTTGATATTCGATATAATAAAACTCTCTTTGCAAGAGACGAACCGAAAAAAACATTCTTAACATTGAAGCACTTCAACTGAATAAACACCATTCAAATGTAATACTATGAGTTGTGAATCTAACCTAATGACCAATCGACAAATGCCAAATGAAATGGAATCATATAATAGCTCAATCACTACACTATACTCTACAATATTATTTGTTGTTTTACCAAGGCATATCCCATGAATAGAAACTAACTCATCTATGGGCGAATAAATGAGTCAGATTGTGGAAGACAAATTTTGAGTACTACGAGTAGCACCATCAACAAAGCCAATGTAAGTTTGAGGGAGCGTCGACATTTGAAAATCAAGTGTAGCACAAGATAAGCAGCAGAAGTAGCAAAAAAAAGCGTAAAAAGCTGCTAAAAATTTCCACACATAAAATATGGTACAACAATATATTAAATTCTTCACTGAACAATCTAAGCATAATATTTCTTTAGGTAAAGATCATTTTTGTGCTTTTCCAAAGGGCCATGCCACATGGGCTCAAATTTACTAGCGCCTAACTTATTGTGCTCTTGATCATAGACTAAGACTAAATCCCCTTTTGCATATGAACGAGGTTTTACATTTTGATCATATTTTGCGTTAAATTTTTTATTTTGGGCCTTGTTAGCTAATGCAAGATCACAACGAGTCTCATTGAGTTGTGATAGGTACAGGAAACGTTCTTCTTTGGCAGAAGTGGCTAGTAATAATTCAATTTCCAGTTTCAAAGATGGTATTTCACATTGAATAGGAAAAATTGCTTCCATGCCATAAACGAGATGGGAAGGAGTAAAACCAATCGAACTTTTTGCTATGGTACAATAAGCCCAAAAGGTTGGAAAAAGATTAGATGCCAATATCATTTATGAATCCCAATAATATGTTTAATCATGGTGGTTGAAACCTTGTTAAATGATTGTACTTGGCCATTCACATGCAGGTAATATGGAGTAGAATTGTCATGACACAGTCCTAGCTTCGTAGTAAGATCGATCATCATAAAGTTTTGAAAATGGCTACCATGGTCCATGATGATGGATTATGGAACTCCAAACATAGCAATCACATGATTGAATATGAAATTGGATGTTGTTTCACCATCATCCTTATATGTGGGTATCGCCTTGGCCCATTCGTGAAATAATCTACTGCAAGGATAATGTACCCATGCCCCCCGACCAAGTGAGGGTTACATGTAAGGAAATAAATGCCCCAATTAGTGAAAGGACCGAAAAAAATGATTGGGCGAAGAGGAGTTGGGTGCACATGAATTTTTAGATCATAGATTTGATAATTATGGCATTTATGGACAACAATTATATAGTCTTTAAACATAGAAGGCCATAACTACCCTGCATGTAGGATCTTTTGAGCGGTGACAAACCCTGATATATGACCACTACAAGCTCCAAAATGGAAGTCATTTAATGCCTTTTTGGCTTCCACATGAGTTAAACATCGCCTGAAGATGGAATCAACACCACGATAATAAAGTGTATCACCAACAATAATGCTTTGCTAGGATTGGTACTAGATACGACGAAGATCAATTCGATTGAGTTTTGGCCGAAATATTTGGGGTCTGAAGATAAATGATGATGTCTACACACTAGGGATCTAAAGTACTGATAAGAAAGAGAGATTTGTCTCAAAGAGAATCCTGTACCACGATTTGCATCTCAGTATCGAGAAATTCAAACAATAATTCAAGAAATACTAGCAATTTCTTGGATTTAAATTTTATAAATTCCAAATTGAATTCCTACAGGATAACTATCCATTTGGAATACTTCCCCCCCAAAAATTGTCTCATAAGAATATAAACCATGGGGTTGCAATCGGAAATCACAACAATTTTGCGCAATAGAATGTAGTGACGAAATCGTTGGACAACTTGAACGGCTGCCAAGGCCAATTTCTCCACATGTGCATATTTTGCTTCAATTTTGGTCAAATTTCTGCTTAAGTAATATATCACATGCTCTTTGTTCAATTCATCTTCCTGAACTAAAACCATGCCAATAGTGGCATCAGATGCAACTAAGTATAAAAATTAGTCTTGATGATAATCGGGAGGATGCAACAACAGTGTATGGGTCAACACATATTTAAGTGCATCAAAGGCCTTTTGAGCCACTTCATCCCAAGTAAATGAGATGCCCTTTTTCAATAGTTGAGTAAAACCTTTAGTTAACTTGGCGTAGTTTTGGATGAATCAACATAGAAAATTTCTTTCCCTTGAAAACTTTGGAGTTAGTAGAGATTGGAAGGAGGAGGCAAATTCAAAACAGCCTCAACCTTGAGTGGATCAACATGAATGCCTTCCTTTGAAATGGAAAATCCTAGCAATCAACCAGATTTCACACAAAAAACACACTTGTGTGGATTCAAGCATATATTATAGTGATGACATCTGATAAAGATAGCTCTCAAATTCTTTGGATGGTCTTCCCATCTCAGTGAATGAGCTGGAAAGTCATCCAAATAAGGTTGCACAATATGCTTGATATCGTGAAATGCATAAGAGATCGCTCGTTGGAAAGTTGCACCGACATTATTTAAACTGAAAGGGATTTTTCAATAGGCAAAATTCCCCCGTGGAAATATGAATGCGGTTTTATGTTGATCAGCTGGGAGTATGTTGATTTGGTTGTAGCCAGAAAATTTGTCCATAAAAGAAAACATTTCATTTCTAGCACAATCATCAATGGTTTGATCAATAAAGGGGGTAGGATAGTTGTCCTTCAGACAAGCCTTATTGATATCCTTGTCATTTATGCATACTCTAATGGTTCCTTGCTTCTTGTTAACATGTACAATATTGGACACCCAATTAGTCAAGGGAAATGGGTAGATGAAACCTACTTTGAGCAGTTTCTTGACCTCATATTTAATCGCAATAGCCTTTCATTGATGCACTAGACGTAATTGTTGTCTAATAGGTTTTGCATCCACATAAGTCTTGATCTCATGCACAACAACGCTAGGGTCAATTCTAGGAATTTCCTCATAGGACCAGGAAAAAATGTCGCAGAATTCTTGAAATGGGGTTTTATACTTTTGAATCTCTTCAAATGAGCACGAAGCACCTATGTGAATATTTTAAATAATTCATGTTTTAATTGAGATGTCAATGGAAATTGTTGTAGATATATTTCCCAAATTCCTTTTGGATTCAGCTTGAAAGACTGAAATGGTCATTCCATATTATCTACAATCTCAGGAAAAATCATAGTTGAAAACGCATTCTCAATTTTATCAGGGTCATGTAGAAAAGATGAACAATGATGATAATCGTTCCATGGAATTTCATTCAAATTCATGACCTCCATAATACTTTCATCAGTTGGAAACGTATAGTCGAAAGAGTCAGGAAGTGAAACTGGTTCTAACCAAGGTGAAGGAGAATAATCATCATTAATTATATCCACTCGATCAATCTCAAAAGATGATGCATCAAAAAATGATTGAACTACCTGATAAGCCAATTCAAGTGAGCTCAAAGGCATATCATTGCCATAGGAGGCCAATTCAAACTCTGAAGGTATTATCCACAGATCAAATGATTCCATAGTGCTTGATGTAATCATGTTAACCTCAGAAAAATTGGAAGGTAAGTTAGGTGGAGGGAGTGCAAAGGTCCCCATCGGTGATGAGTCTTTGAGCAAACCAACACCAATATTCTCATAAAGAGTATTCATTTTTTTTGAAAAAAGGTATGCTACTCTAAGAATCAGGGTCTGAAGTGTAGTAAGACATTTGTTCTACTTTGACAATTTTCCCTTTGTGAGGAAATTGTATCATTCAGAAAAGTGATGAGACCACTCCTGACATAACATACGTCTAACTTAGACCAAGAGAAAGGTTGTAATCGAGTTGAACATCAACAACTTCAACTTCGATCGCAATTGTTTTACCCTCTAATTCTATGGGCAAATCATTTAGGGTTACATAAGGACGAAAACCTCTACCATCAGAGGCTTTCAGAGTGGTGGGTGACTGATTGATGGTTCGAGAACCTAAATTTTTCCAAGAAGAAATTGACATAATACACGTAGAAGCTCCTTCATCAATAACAGTGCAAAATACTCATCTGGTTTTGACAAAAACTAGAATCTGGAATGCTAGTTGATGTGGGAATCTAGGTATATGACTCTCAAGGTCAAAGATAATTAGATTAGAATCCTACGGATCAATAGCTCCAATGGCTGGCAATAATTTCTTTCTCTGCATTGGAAATATTTACAGCACCTCAAGAGCTAACATTGTGGAAGGATTGAAAGTTGATTTCCAAAGCACACCTTTAGGAGGTGGTTGAATCATCATGTCAAGATTCGGTTTCTCGATCTATAATGGTTCAAAAGGAGGAGGAATTGAATTGGAAGGTTGACCAGATGAACTAGTCTCGTTCCCATTGACCACATGACCCTTAGATCTGTAATACTTTGATCTTGTAGCTACCATAACTTGCTACAAATACATCATAATGCTATCTTGCTATGTGGAAGAGGAAGATGTGTTATGAGAAACAATTTTTCTATCTTCAGAAAGAAATGGATCCTTCAAAACAACGGGAGTTGCAAAACCTTTAATGAATTTGGAAACCTCTACCAGGTGTGGGCATTCTCTCATATAATTATCCTAATTGAAAATAAGACAAGGATAGCAATGTTTCTGTTTCTAATCAACAGGTTTAGTTTTAGTGGGTTTCTCTTTTGGAGAAGCATTTTGTTTCAATTTACCGCTCCCCTTATTTTTACCTCCAGACAATTGACTCTTTCCGGTAGATGATTCTACAACATTAATTTCGGAAATAGTTTCTAGAGAAAGGCTTTCAATGGGTTAATCTTGTATGGCCAAAGTCTAAGTATTTCTAGGATTTTTCTTTTTCCCCTTCGATTGTTGGCTAACAAAACATATTATACCGTCAATGGCATTAGATCATGTTTGATCATTTGTTGGGCTCGGTAAATTCGATATTTTTTTGTACAAGGTGCCAAATTGAATATAGACCAAGTCTAAAAACTAGGAATGAGAAATTACCTTCTCTTTTTTCATGACACCTCCCTTAGCAACATCCTTGGTAATAACGGGAAGTAGTGACTTCGTAAACTATTCAGCTAAAATCTGATTTGGAATAAAAACTTTGATTAACCGATGTCTACATCTCCATTCATGTATATGATCAGAAATGTGAGTCCATTTTGATTGTTTTAAGAAATTCAATAGTTCGGTACCAGTATCATAACAAATTGGTAGTTGGAAATGTGTGAAAAATGATGTTGCTAGAGAATGAAAGTTATGGAAAGAAGCACGAGGTAGCTCAATGTACCATTTGGATGACGAACCAGTTAAAGTTCAATGGAAAAGCTGAAGTTGGATAGAATCATCGATTAAATAATTTGATACACACCAAAGATGATATGTCATCACATAATTGGATGGGTATTCTCCCGATTTTCCTTCAAATTTGGGTATGTCACTCGATAACTTGGTGGGAATCATTGGCCAAAAAGGATAAAATAAATACGATCATTCATTATCCAAGATAAATAAGGTAAATATAGGGTTGAAATGAATGGTAACAGTCGGTTAGGGTCTTGCTACAGGGTTTGATAACCTTGTGGGTTAAGTCCAATCCATGGAGAAGGATACCCATGATATCCTAGAATAGCCTGTGTAGTTGGAATTGGGATTCCATTAGGGTAACCATGGTGAACCAAGTTGAGGTTGAAAAGGGACTTGATAAGTATGACCATAGTATGGTTGATTCTTGAAAGGTTGAGATTGACCCATTTGACCTAAGTAATATTTCCCCTGTACAGGTTGAGCTTGTAAAGGTTGACCTTGAAGAAATTGACTTTTAATAGGTTGAGTTTGGATAAATTGACCCTGAAAAGGTTGGTTTTGGAAAGCTTAACCTTGGAAGGTGGAATTTGAAAAACTTGTCCTTGAAAAGGTGGAACCTGATAAGCTTAACCTTAAAAAGGTACTGCTTATTTTTGTGTAGCTTGGGAGGTACTCCAAGCACTAGTGTTCAAGGGTTGGAGGTCAAAGTTCCACAAGTAGGCTTGTGGTCTTAGAACCCAAGTCTAGGGTTTCACAAGCATAGATGATTGGGCAAAAACTGTGACAAGTCTTTGACGTGTGATGGATGAGGATGATAGCTCTCGGCCAAATGATTCTAACACAATGGGAATCATTTGATTCAGAGTTGTCATTGAGGAGTTATGATTTTTTGAACATTAATTATGGAGTTTACATGTGTGTCAAGGTCAGCTTGGTGTAAAGTTGACATATGATAGTTGTGGAAGCCCATATGTGACCATTTAGAAGCCCCTCTCTTTGGTATAAATGGAGGGTGATATGTGAGGTTATTCCTCATCAAAGAAGTGCAACAATCACACATGAAAAGGGTAGCGCAGGAGGGAAGAAGGGTTTTATTTTAGCTGCAGGAGAAAAAGGCAAGGACAACGAGGAGACTAGGGTTGATTCAAGGGTTGAACATGGTCTGAAGTTGCTGGATTGAAGGTCATTTTGTGACTACATGGAGGAACAAGCCCCTGTAGGTAGGCCAAGTGTGATGAAGGTGATACACAGGCTGTTGGATGGGTTTATGATGGAGGGATCTCTATGTTGAGTGGCCCATGAACATAGGAAGAGGATTGTGGTAGGCCGCAGGCCATACCACCTATGTACACTACTAACGAAGGGATGTTTTGGGGCTGGAATGAGCCTATAACAATATAATAGGAGGTCCCTCTTCCCTTTCTAGATCGTAGAATATAAGGACTATTTTTGTGTCAAATGAAGGGATGGTGCAACATACTAGTGCCTTAACCAGGAACAATCTAGGGAAATGATAAAACATCAGAAATAAAGACATGTTCACCTCATGTTGGGTAATTCCTTTGACCAATCCTTGGATCATTTTGATGGGAAGTTATAGGAGACCTTAGGAGTTGTTTGGAGGATCCCACGTGGACTGATGGGAAGCCTACTAAGAAACCAAGGTGACAACAAACTCATCAAATGAGAGGTAAGAGGACAACAACAAGGAGAGTTGCAGATGTTCCCTTGGATGATGGCTTGATGATGTCCTAGGTGAGGACATATTGATGTGCCCAAATTTGTGTAATAACTTCTCTATTGGAGAGCAAAAGGAAAATTGTAGAAGTTTGTGGGTAGCAGTGTGTAAGGTTATCCTAGTTGTGGGGATGCCCTAACTAGGTGCATATGCTACAGTGTGTACTTGGTCCCTCATGGACCATTGGAGGGCAGTGTGAGAGTGGACCAAGTGTGAACATGGATTGGGCACTTATGGTTTGTTGAGGACAACATGATAATGTCCAAGTTGGAGCTCGATGAGAAAAACCTTGATGGAATAAGGTAGTTGTGAGAGCAGCAATTGCTGAGCTCAAGGGTCCAATCAACCAGAAGTAGTTTATGGAGCCAGAGACTTGTATGTGGATACAAACATCTACAACAGAATATGGTTAGTCCTTCTAGCCCATGTTCATTGTGGGAGATGGACATCTTGTAGTGATAGGTGGCATCCCTCCATGTCCTATGTTGGTTTTCATCGAAGTAGCATAGGAATACTATAGTGGGATGAAGTCCTTGAGTAGCCGAGGAGCAGCAGTGGGCATATTGAGAGTTGTTCACAAGTGGATTTATGAAAAACTAGACAAGAGTCTCGATGTGTTGTGGCCTTGATGGATGAAGGCACAACTAGAGATCATATTAAATAGTCGAGATTTAGTGGCCAAATGGACTTGGAGCATTGATAGAGGCATGAGCTACAGATCAAGAGCTGAAGGACCGGGAAGGTAAAGGATACAACTTAGAGGAGCTGAGAGAGTGCACTACAGCTAGATGGTTAGAGTATCTTGTTGATGACAGATTGGTTGTCGATGGACTAACACCAAGTCCTAGTTTTGTGTCTTACACTAGTGGATGATTAAGGGCCATTATCCTTGGTATGAGAGCCCTAGAATATTTTATTATATCAGTTGGATTAATATAACGAAGATTGGTGATTGTACATTATTGTACAATTTGTTAAAAGGTTGTCTATATTCTGTGCATGTGTGATTTACTACTTTTCTATCCCACTGTGCAAAGTAGTTTATGGTTGAGATTCTTGCTTGGGAAACATCAGTGATTTTAAGACTCTAACCTAGACCCAAGGTCGTGGAAATTCAACATGGTATCAAAACATATCTGAGCTACTTTGAGGGATAGTGACTCAGAGTGTGCACAGTGAAGCAACTCAAAGAGAGTTATGGGTGTCTAGATCATGGAGCAGAGGGTTCAGCTGAAGACATGGAGATGTGGTCTCGATAGACTACATGATGAGATGGGCTGGGAGTTCTGGTGGTGAACTTGGTGCACTTTAGTATGTTTTTTGGTGGTTTGTAGATCAGAGAATTCCTATGTCTTGTCATAGATGGTTGGGACACCTCGAGGGTTTATTTGGCTTGGATGAGATCAAGTTGATCGAGATGGCTTCATGTGATGGACTTTAGATTGGCATACTAGAGTCTTCATAGGATCGTGATGTTGCATATCCAATATTGGGGGGATTTTAATGAGTGGTATTTGATCCAGGAGGATGAGTGCTTGTAGGACTGAGCCAATGGAGATCGTGTAGGCTTAGAGGGAGTCTAGTTGATGAGCCTCATCATTGGGTAATTATATGGGCCTTAATTCACCTCCTAGATTAGTCAAACCAACTATGCTCATAACTTATTGCATACTTTTGATTATATTTTGTTTATGATATGAGTTAGAGTTGGATATTTTTCTTCGTGGTCTAATGTGCATTTAATGCAGGATTAAAGGACAAAAGCAAGGAATTTTGGCAAAGACCATGGTAAAAACTCGAATGGGACAAGGGAGAGGAATTATAGGAGGTAAATCCTCCTCATTTACTACCCCCCATTCGAATATTCCTCCATCAGCTCGGAGTGCAAATAGCCAAATCATGAGGACTAGAGGGAAGTCGAACAAGTGAAAGAAAAAGCACCAGTTTATCTCGAGTTTGCGAGCCGAGCCTCCCTAATTTTAAGGAAGTCGTTGGAGACTTTAGATGTATAAGTAGAGAGGCCTAGGAACTCAGTAGGATTCAGATTTTTTGATTGTAAAACTCTACTCTATTTCCAAGCTGCAAGACTTGTGACGGTTTTTGATGTAATCCATTGTTTTGATAATAAGAATGAGTTTTGTTTTGAGCCAGCACTGAGTTAACTTAGAGGGCTAAAGCTCTTGGGTTAGGGCCCAACCCTAGCAGCCAAGGCTCCTCTTTATTGTACATGTATGCTATTATAGATTCATAGTTTAATTGTTCATTTGCTTAGTAGATGCATTTCCATTACAACAGTGTAGATTAGATTGGTTGTGTGATAGTTTGCTTCCATTTGTGCCTTCTTTCAAGTAGAAGGTTAGCAAGGAGAAAAAGGATCACCATAAGGTTTTCAGCAGGTGTCTCGGCCTCACTTCCTCCCTCTAGGACCATGACTTGAGGAAGGGACCCTTCAACAGCCCCAAAAACACAGATTTCTAGTTCTTGCATGGGCTTTGGAGTTTGTTGTCTTTGATTCAGTATTTGATTCATGTTGCAAGGCAGATTTCATTGTCATATTTTTCCATCTCATTTTTGCAATAATATCTCACTCATGCTTTCATTCCCTTCAAAAACTTTCTTCTTGCATAATATAGGCAATTGATTCATGCTTTTCTAGTTTATGAAAATGTATCTTGTTGCATGGTTCTTGGAAGACACACATGTTTTAAGAAAAGTAGGTACTTCAGGAGGAGACCCAGACTTCATCACCAGCAGCCACCTTCCACTTCATCCACTTTAGCCATATCTTGTTCCACCATCACCCTCACTAGATTTTTTTAATCATTTTTCATTGAAATTTCCCTAGTTACATTGAGCAAATCTAGCCATCTCTTATCTTGGATATTGACTACTGAGTGCTCCTAGACCTTCTAACACCCCATTCCACTCATCCTACACCTTTCCCAAGCTTCCCAACACTGCACAATTAGTTCTCGGCTGTATCCTATAGGTTTCCTGTAATTCCTAGAGGATCATCCTCTAAATTTCTAGTACGTCCTGTAGGTTTCCTGTAATTCCTATAGGATCATCCTCTAGGTTTCTAGTACATCTTGTAGGTTTTCCTGAAACGGCATGTTTTGAGGCCGAATTGATGGGGAACCTCTAGGAAGTCACAAAGAAGCCTCCTAGGACCCTTCCACACCATCTAACCACTCCATAAACCTTCTAGCCATCCTCAATCACCTCCCATTCACCAGTCAAATCCACAAGAACAATTAATTTTCATACTTTATTTTGCCTAGAAATAAAAAAAAGTGAAAATAGATTTAGTTTAGCGTTTTTCTTACATACTAGTATGGTTTGATGCTCTTCACTTCTACATATTAGACAGTAGCATTTGTTTAGTTTTGATTTAGCAATTCTTCTTAGCATAGTTGTTTAATTGGTTAATTAATATATGGTGTGATTTAGCATTACATGTTGTTTCTTCATTACTGCAGTAGAGTAGCTCTCTTAGAGTAGACTTTCTCTTCTTCCATCAAAGAATCAAGATTATTCTGACTCTATAGAAGTCTGGCTTGCAACCCCTGGGGTCTCTCACCGAGTGAACAACAATGTAAACTTTGAAACGGGAACTATAAACTCAAAATGGGAACTCTAGCCAAAAAACACCAAAAAAACATCAAAAACAGTGCTAAAAACGAAAAGTGTGTATACTAGAATGATGGTTTTTTTTAGGGACAATTTGGACATGTTTTAAAAATGGCAGTGAAAACAAATTTTTCGTGGAAAATACAGCTTGAAAACGAAAAAGTGATTGTACTGGAAGGATGATTTTTTTTAGGGTCAACCTTCAAATTTTAAAAAAATGCTAGTAAAATGTTCCAACAACATAAAAAGGACTCGTAACTTCTCATTTAACACCATATTGAAATCAAAAATTTCATTTCAAGATACGATGCATACATCAGTTAGATAAACTGTCTTAAACAATTATTCAAAATCACTCATATTTTCTTGCACACCATCAGGATTCACATCTTCATATGAGTGACTGGATGCTGACGAAGATGTTCCATATTCTTCTCTTTCATCAACTAGTGCCCCATCTGAGTCCACGTGCATGCCCATCATTTTAGGTTTCAAAATTCTTCTAAATCCATGACTGGTTTTAGCAGACTCCCATCTCAGCACTGTTCCTTCTTGTAACAACCTTTTCAAAATCTCTATCATCTTGAAGCGAAGAGTTCCTCTCTTTGTTAAATTGAAGTCATAAACAAGTATATCAACATCTTCCAATTTCAATATTTCTGTGTGGCGACGATTTATATCCGTACCTTTTCTTTTTCTCTTTCCTCCATTTTTTTGGTCAACTACCATCTCTGGCCTATACACACCATTGAATGGGTGTGTATTTGTGGCATACCAATTTACTTCAACACTTGTAACATCCTCATTTTTTGTAAAGACCTTTATAACTTTAGCAACCCAGAATGGATAGCCATTGGGATCTCCATCTACTAGCACTGTGATCATGCAACCCTCAATATCCTGTACTGAACCCCCATAAAGGTCTTCCATGGCTTTACGTTGTGCATGAGATCTTCTGGAGCCAATATACATCTCTCTTTCTTCTGCCTGTGAAGAATTAATAATACCTTGAGATTGTTGCTGTTCAACAATGTTTATTTCCTCATGTGCATTCGACACATTTTGTGGCCAAATAAATGGATTTTTCAAAGGTATATTTTCATTTGTTTTTGTTGAAATGATATCACTTTGATTATTGAAAAATGACTCCCACCAAACTGAATCAGCAATGTCAAAGTACTCATATGTATATCTAATACATTTTTTAATTTCTTCTATGCAATCAGAATAATTTATATCTTTATTTTTTTTGTGTGCATTATGAACTTCACCAACTAATTGTAATAACAATATTTTTGATGCAAATATTGGATGATCTGGAATGAATTTCAAAAATTGCAAACCTGATGATGGTGCCCATTCTACAATAGTTGAATAATTCTTGCCCCATATTAGTGTTTTCCCATTAATTTTTTTGATACAAAATTGATGTTGGAAGCTAATGTCATTAAGTTGTTCAATGCATTTCCCCTAACCATATGATCCCATAATAAACTTTCGCATGTCAACAGTTTCTTCCAACACATCAAAAGTAGGCTCTGGCATGTATGATTTCTTAATACATTCAATTAATGATGGCAAGATCCCAACTTCCTTCCTCCTCAATGTGACTGAAAAACGACTGAACATCTAATCAATATGGTCATGAGTGTGCCCAACAAGAAGGAAACCAACCTTTACCTTCTGAAAAATTCTCAATTCAACAAGCATGTTTAGATATCCAAAAACAACTTGATTTTTCTTTTCACGGCAAGTGTTGTCCAATTGTAGATACAAAACTTCAGGAAGATTACCAGACCAATGAGAAAGCACATAATGAATTATGGTCATGGTCAGATTTGCATCATTATGAATATTTGGAGTTGTGAAGTACACCTTTGGCAACATTTTCCCATTGAAGACCATACAACCAACCAAGTGATACTGAATAAAATTTTCCTCCTGTAAATTTTTGTGTGTGCGAACAAAATGTGGTAAAAGTGTTTTCTTCTGGTCCATACCATGAATTATCAAACCCAAATGTTTATTCGGATTATCATAGCACTTCTTTCAATGCTTGTACAACTTTTTCCTTTTATTTTTTTATTGTTCGCGATGCTCCTAAAGTTCTTTGACAATTGAATCTACACAACATAAAAGAAAACCATTAAGAAATATGTTTTCATACTTGATGAATATACAATTTTAAAAGTTAAAGTTATGAATGCCTACCTCTTTCTGACCCTTCAAATTTGTCCCTTTTTTATTTAAGAGAAGCACATGTACTGCAAATCCCCATCCTTGTCTTCTTAGGAATACGGACATTGTTGAAATCTTTCTTCCATACCTTCACAAAATATTGATATGTAATAAAATGGCCATGTCCCTCAGCACCTTCTACATATTCTTTGTATAAGTTGTAGATTTGTCGTCTTAAAAAATTATCTGGAATATGTATTGTCTCTCTATTTGGCATACACTCTCCATGCTTTGAAAATAAATCTTTCATCCATGACATTGCAGTATTTAATAATGGCCCAAACTATCTTTTATGACGTACTTCAGAATAAAATGTGGAATCCTTTTCCAAATTTTCTTGAATTCTCGAGAGATGAAAATTCCCAATCAAATGAAACATTTTGAAAGCTTTTCTATAGACAAATAAAGTCCTAATATGAGAATCATAACCTGACAATGTAGATTGCATGCACCCAACTAAATATGAATTTTGCATGCTTTTATTCGTTGACAAATATCTCTTCTTTCTCTCTAACGTAAATTTGAAATCCATATGTTTCAAGCAATATTTTTGGCAACATTCACTTGAAATGAGTGCGCTGATAGAACTTCTTCTCGTCAGATATTCTACTCTACCCCTTGTATAGCTAGAACATCTTGCATTGATACAAAAAGGTCTGCTCCTACTCCTCGATACAATATTTCTTGGCAACATCTCCATCATTGAATCATCATTTGTATAAGGATTTTCATCATCATTAAGAGGAATGTTATCCACACTATGATCAACTGTGCTTTTCAAATACTGATTTGGAGGATATTCTTCATCTTCCCCTTCTTCAATGCTACTGTCATAGTCCTTAGAATTCAGACTCAATGAAAAATTTGACTCGATGTTTATTGGATATTCTTCCTCATGTGCATTTTCAGTGCTGCTCTCATAGTCCATAGAATTAGGACAAAGTGCATCATCCTATCCTTCATCACTGCTACCTTTATACTCATTAGAATTAGGACTAAGTGCATAATCATGTCCTTCATCACTATTGCTCTCATAGTCCTTAGAATTAGGACTAAGAGGACATTGTGACACTCCATTCTTTTGAAATTCATCATCACACTCTTCATCACTGTTGCTCTCATAGTCCTTAGAATTAGGACTAAGTGGACAACGTGACACTCCATTCTTTTTAAATTCATCATCCCGCTTTTCATCATTGTTGCTATCATAGTCCTTAGAATTAGGACTAACTGGACACCGTGACACTCCATACTTTTGAAATTCATCATCCCACTCTTCATCAAAGCTGCTCTCATAGTCCTTAGAATTAGGACTAACTAGACACCCTGACACTCCATACTTTTGAAATTCGTCATCATGCACTTCATCGCTGCTGCTCTCATAGTCCTTAGAATTAGGACTAAGTGGACACTTTGACACTCCATTCTTTTCAAATTTTTTATCACTCTCTTCATCACTGCTGCTCTCATAGTCCTTAGAATTAGGACTAAGTGGACACCGTGACAATCCATTCTTTTGAAATTCGTCATCATGCTCTTCAACACTGTTGCTCTCATATTCCTTAGAATTAGGACTAAGTGGACACCGTGACACTCCATTCTTTTGAACTTCACCATCATGCTCTTCATCATTGCTGCTTTCATAGTCTTTAGAATTAGGACTAAGTGGACACCCTGAGACTCCATTCTTTTGAAATTTGTCATCATGCTCATCATTACTACTTTTTTCATAGTCCTTCGAATTCAGACTAAGTGGAATCTGTGACCCTTTATTTATTTGAAATTCTCCATCCCCTCTTTCATCAGTGCTGCTCTCATAGTCCTTAGGATCAGGACTAAGTGGAAGAATTGACTTTCTATTCATAGTGGAAGAATTCCCGCTATATTCATCCATATGAATAGAGTTGTTACGCGATGAAGATGTTGATGCTGTATAAATCGAAACTTCACTTGACAATCCATCCATTTCAAATAGAAGATGTTGAATGATACAAATGGAGAGTCTCCTAAAGATATTATATAGCTTAGAGAATGAAATTTTCCCTCCAAAAATTTTTCCCCCAAAAAATTTCGCGAAAATATTTCCCTCCAAAAATTTTCCTCCCAAAAAATTTCGCGAAAATATTTCCCTCCTAAAAGTTTGTGAGATTTATTTCTCTTCATTATTTTATTCTAATTTTTAATGAAAAAGGTAAACAAGAAAGCAAGTAGCAAAGGACTATCAGAGGACTAGTAGGTGCGTTGCATTTCAAAAAGCCCTTCTATGGGGTGCGATGGGTGAGAAGGGACAAATGGCAGGGTCAATCCGCGAGGTGGAGAAGCATGGAATCTTCCAGAAACTTCTCCTGTGACACTTACCTCTCTAAATTCGACCAGGGATGAGTAAGAGATCATCAATCTCCAAGTGGAATCAAGAACTATCAGAGAGGAGACACTAATCAAATCTCAAAAGCTGACTCACCTCCCTTGCAGACATCTATATATGGATCCCTCATCCCAGAGATCCAGAGGCTGGAATTTTGTATCTTGTAAGAAAGTGTTGTTGGTTTATTGGTGCAATATCATAGTGTTGGGTGATCTAAGCTTTTCATGAGGTGAAGAAGGGCTTCTTGCTGAGAGGATAATGCTCGGTCAAAACAATTGGTTGTAACTCTCTTGGCTCTTTCTTGATTATCAATAAAGCTATTCAAGTTTTCCTCCATACTCTTGTGTGATTTATGTTTTATGCATTTGTATGGTCAATTTACATCTGATCCTAGATTGCTTTTATGAAATAAATCATTAAAGTTAAAATTGTAAAATACAACTTCTACCTAAATTATTTTAATAGTCAAAGTATATAATATTTTTTGGAATCTAAATTCGGATATTCCACAGTTTTCATTTTTGCTTTGTCGACGTTTCGAGTCTAGACCAAGACTCATCATCAGGACTTGATTTACATCAGGCTACACTTTTTTTTCTTCTAATGTATGATGGTGACTCATCACACAACCATAACCATATTTATCACTATTGTCTCTCTTCTTTGTAAATCAAGTCCTGATGATGAGTCTTGGTCTAGACTCGAAACGTCGACAAAGCAAAAATGAAAACTGTGGAATATCCGAATTTAGATTCCAAAAAACCACACCACAGAAATCTACAATCCATTATATAATATTTACTAAACAATTGAATGTTTTTTTTTATAATACATTCTGAAACAAATTAATCCCACATTCACCCCGTTGTAAAACAATTCCATAATATTCGCTTTATCATATTTTCCTTCATCGCCATAAAAAAATTAACATGTTAAAATTTATTAAAACTAATTAATCCCGCATTCACCGTACGATAAAACATCTCCATAATTTCACCTATATACTGAATTCCACTATCACTATTACTCACATTACATCAAGTTTTTCTGAGGTTCGTTAAAAGACTTGGAGCGAATTTGTGGAGCCGCAACATTGGTATCAACAACTTATTCAACGAATAATTCTCGCAATTGAAAGGTCAGTTAATTTTTTTCCTTGAAAATTCTCATATTAAATTAGTTTAACGAAGTATATTTTTTTCTTTTTAAACTTAATATTTTTTGTCAGCGAAATTAACCAATATTTCCGTCATGAGCATGGTGGGCCCGGGGCACCACCATCCTACAATTGGTCGCCCACCCGCCCCCTCCACACGCCCTACCGGCCCCCTCCCCAAACTCACCCACCCTGTCCCCTAGACCACCCCACCCCCACCTTCCCGCTTCACCCCTACCCCCCACGTCCTCCCCCCTACCCCCCATAGCCGCCCCCCAACTCCACCCCTACCCCCCTACACCCCCCTCACCTCCCGCCCCTCAACCCCCATCCCACTCCACCTCCCTACCCCCCATGACCCACCGACCCCTACCCCCCCCCACCTGTCCCCCCACGGCCTCCCCACCCCACCCCCTACCCCTCAAACCCCGTCCCACTCCGCCCCCCTATGCCCGCCCGCCCCCCTCACCTCCCGCTCCTCAACCCCCATCCCACCCCACCTCCCTACCCCCCTACCCGTCCCCACCCCACCCCCCAACCCCCCCTATCCCCCTACTCGTCCTCTTTAACCCCCTCAGCCCCCTCACGCCACCCCCTTACCACCCTACCTGGCCCCCTACCCATCTCGGCCCCCGCACCCCACTCCCCTTCCCCCTCCCCCTTACCACCCTCGACCTTGCCACCCCACCCCCCTACCCCCCTTCCTCCCAATCCCCACACGCCCCCCTCCCTTCCCCGTCCCCACCCTCCGCCCCCTCTTCCCCCACTCCTCCCCCGCCCTCCCCCCCACCCCACCCCGCCTCAGCCACCCCACCCCACCCTCCGCTCCTCCCCACCCCACCCTACCCTCCGCCCCCCCTTCCCCCACCCCTGCCTACCCCCCGGCCTCCCCCACCCACCCCATGCCACCCCTCCCCCACCCGCCCTCCGCCCCCTTGGCCGGCCACCCAGGCGAGTGGCGCCCCACCCCACCCAGGTTGTCGGGGTGGAGTGGGGTGGGGCTACCCAGGCGGGTGTGCAGACGGGTTGCCGGGGTGGCATGGGCTAGGGCGTTGCTGCCTACCCCGCACCACCCGGGCAGGCGGGCTGCCAGGGTAGTGTGGGGTGGGGCGCCGCCGCCCACCCTAGCGTCCCGCCCGCCCGAGTGGTCGTCCGATTCCGGGAAGGGGGGGTGGAGGTGGGGGTGGGGGAAGGGGGGGAGGAGTGGTGGGGGGCGGAGGGAGGGGGGTGGGGGTGGTAGAGGGAGGGGTAGGGTGGAGGGAGAGGGGAGGGGTGGCCAAGGGAGAGGGTGGGAGGGTCGGGTAGGGGGTAAGATGGGGGTTGGGGGGCGAGGGGTAGGGGGTTGGGGGGGAAGGGAGGGGGAGGGCAGGGTAGGGGGTAGGGGTGGGGAGGACGTGGGGGAGGGAGGGGGGTGGGTGCAGGGTAGGAGGGAGGGCCAGGGGAGAGGGGGGGGGGGTAAGAGGGGGGGATTAGGGGGGGGGGAGAGGGGGGTGGGTTAGGGGGGTAGGGGGGAAGAGGGGTAGGAGGGAGGGCCGGCGGAGGGGGGGTGGTAGGGGGTGGGTAGGGGAGTGGGGTAGGAGGGAGGGCTGAGGGAGAGGGGGAGAGGGGGGTGGTTTAGGGGGGTAAGGGGGTAGGAGGGAGGGTCGGGGGAGAGGGGGGGTATGGGGTGGTTTAGGGGGTTAGAAGGGAGGACCGAGGGAGAGGGGGCAGTAGGGGGGAGGGCGTGGGGGGTAGGGGGGTAGAGGGGAGGAGGTAGGAGGGAGGGCCGGGGGAGAGGGGGGGGTAGGGGGGTGAGTTGGTGGGCGTGGGGGGTAGGGGTGGGGTGGGGTGGGGGGTAGGAAGAAAAAGACCACTTTAAAAATTATTAAATTTACAAAATAATTATTTACATTTCATACATTAGAAGAAAAAAAAGTGTAGCCTTTTAAAAAAAGGGCCTGGTGTAGAATTACCACGTTTTTAAATCAGCATAAAAAACACTACCATTATAAAATGCAATGTACATAAAAAACTTTATAGTGCCAAAAACTAAGTTCTAAAAAACACGTGTGTTCTACATCAGCCCTTTTCAAAATCGTGTCACTTTTTTGCTATCTCTACAAAGCAGGTAACAATATGAGTTCCCGTTTCAAAGTTTACATTGTTGAACAGTGACAACAGGCAGGACTTTCACTTTTACTTGTGCATACAACACTGTCACCTCCAAGTTTGTACGAACCCCGGGTTGATAAGTAAAAATGGTAGCCCAAGAGTTGCAGCATCCTTGCTGCAATACTGGCGCTCATCACTTTTTGGCGCCATTGTTGGGGAGGTGTCTGAGTAGAATGTCATTACTGCTTTCTTTTGCTCTATTTCTTGTCTTCAATATTCTATTGTTAGTTTATTTCTGCAAAAGTAATCTAGTTGCTTCCTTTCTTTCATTTTCCATTATCTGCTTTCCTTTCCGTTCTGCAAGTAGGATTTCAATTCAGCAAGTAGCTTTTTCATTTTGTCAGTGATTTTCATTCAATCAACAATTTCATTTTTGCAAGTACTTTCCAATTTAAAAAAAATTACAAAACCAACCCAAAAAAATTTCCTGTCATGCCTCGCAGGAATAGGGACAACCTAGGAAAAATTTTGACAAATACCCCCACTGCATCCAACAACCAACCTTCTTTCTTCTTCGGTGACTGTGAGCTGGAGGAACCTTTAGGTGAGTAATCTGACATATTTGAAGAACCTATAGGGGAAGAAGAAGAAGAGGAACCCATTCCTACTGAACTAATCCCTGAAAACCGAAATGAAAGAGGGAATAGAGAGAGAGTTTAGGGCACCTTCCCCATCAGGGAAACCAATGGGGACACTAACATGAAAAATATAAGCCCCTCTGCCCTACCTCATTTCCATGGCCTGACCACAGAGGACCCCTACACTTTCCTATTTTAGTTTTTTGTTATATGCCAAACCTATGACTATACAGATGATGAGCAAAAGTTAAAACTATTTCCATCTACCCTCAAGGATGCAGCATTTCGCTGGTTCATGGGCTTACCTAGAGATAGCATCACAACTTAGGCTCAGATGCAGCAAACCTTTAAAAACAAATATCGGGTCTACTGTAGGTCAAAGGATACTAAATAAGAAATTTTCAGGTTGACCATAGGCCAGGATGAATCCTTAGAAGACTACGAAGAAAGATTCAAGCTTAGTTACAAAAGGGCCATGTGCACACTTAACCCTGAGTCACTAAAGTTGATCCTGCTTAGGGGAGTAAGAGAAGATCTTTTGGATACCTTACATTTGTTAGCAGGAGGAGATATCTACCAATTACCCTATGAGGATATCAAGATTGTCTTTAGAAACCATTCTAGGGCAGCCAGAAAAAAGGGTAGGGGTAGTCAACCTATGGCCAGTACATCATCTTCCAACTCATCCATCAAGGGTGAAATTGGAAATATGCTGAAAGATTTAAAAATTGAGATGTTGTAAAACATTGCCTTGCAAATGGACACCATGAACATTAAAAAGGAAGCAAGAGGAAGCAGAGAGAGCCTTGGCCATCTTTTTTCCTAGATGCACCAGGAGGCATCCTAGGAATGAATGTCCTTTGAACTGTATTGAAATTTGCCTGGTCTGTGAATAAAACCACTCCATAGGCAAGTGCCCTTGTTTACCCAAACTCAAAGTTGTATATCAATGATCTGAAGGGATCACTGAGAAATTTTGCTACATTAACCAAAGGAGAGCTCCTGGGCCTAGACCATACCAACAGGGCATGCAAGGGTCATCCCATGCATATTACAACCCCAACCAAACCTCAACTATACCTTCTTGGGGACCCCCTGCTCATCCTTCCTTGTCTACATCCCCTCCTTGTTCCTATGCATCTCAGTATCATTCCTAACCAGCTAGCCAGTCATTTCAACCTTACACTCTGCCACAACCTCAGTGGAATACACCACTCCATGGGTGGGGTCCCTAATACAACAATGCTCCAGCTCTATTTCCTCCACCACCTGCCCAACCACAACTCCTACACTCTGCTCCACCCAAGCAACCCCATATGCCTGCCCAGCCAAATTAGAACCTGGACAATAGGCAGGCTCAACAAGTATATAGTGGAGAGACATCATATCTAGCTTATGATGTGGAAATCCAGGAGATTAACCTGAGATCTAGGAGAGTTCTCCCAGATAACCAACCTCCACCTCTACCTAGGGAGGTTGAGGAAGAAAGAGAGGAAAACAATCTTAAAGTAAATCCAACTTTTCCTGTGATATTAGCCAAACCACTCCAGCCTACTCCAAAAGAAACTGAACTTCTAGGAGAATTGAAAAATCTATGTGTAAAGATCTCCCTTCTCCAGGCAATAAAAGATGTTTCCATTTACAATAAGTTGATTAAGGAGAGATTCTTCAAGCATCCAGGGAGGCGAAAAATGGATGCCCCTACCATTAATGTCATTGAAGCTATCCAACTTAATGTTGGGGCAGGTAATATGTCCAAAATATTTGGACCCTGGAAGCCTTGTAGTAGATGTGCGCATCAATGGCTCCATTGTCCCACACACTCTGATCGATCTTGGGGCTGCCATTAATGTGATGACCAAGGACACCATGCTCAAGCTCAACCTCCAAGGGTCATTGAGGAAGACCACAACAGTTCTGAAATTTGCAGGTCGTTCCACAGTAACCCCTAAGGGAATTGTGGAGGATGTGATGGTCTCCATTGACTCTTGGGAGTACCCTGCAAATTTCCTAGTTCTCCAGCCTAAGGCTAAGCTTACTGGTTATCCTCTCATCCTTGGGAGGCCATGGTTGGCCACAGTGGATGCTTACATTAGCTGTGGGGCTAAGAATATGACCATCAATAATGGGCATATGTCCAAGAAGTTAGTCCTATACCCTCCTGCTCAACCTTCTCTAGAGCATGATTTACCTTTATGGTTGGAGGAGGACAAAGAAGATGAGGTTTATTCCGCGCAAATTTATGCTTTGGAAGCAACCATGGGATGAGGACAGCAAGATGAGGATCACTTGATTAAACACCTGCTCAAGAGTCCAACTCTTGGTTCATTACCATTAGAAGAAGTAAAGGAAACCTAGAACAATCATCCAATTGACTTATGCTTGGCCGATTCCAACCCACTCCATGTCAAAACCATAGAATTCAGCCCAGAGAAAACCTTGAAAATTAATCCATCTCTTTTTGCTCTCGAAGAGGAGAAGCTATGCAACATGTTAAAGGAAAACCTAGAAGCCTTCACTTGGAGTTATAAGGAAATGAAGGGAGTACACCCCTCAGTGTGTACTCAGCACATATACATCAAAGAAGGTTGCAAAACGGTCTGGAAACTACAAAGGAGGATGAATCCAACTCTTAAAGATATAGTCAAAGAAGAACTACAAAAACCGCTAGATGCAGGATTCATTTACCCTATCTCTGACAGTGAGTGGGTCTCCCCTTTAGTGTTAATTCCCAAGAAAAATGGTAAGTGGAGGATTTGTGTCAATTACAAGGAGTTGAACAAAGCCACAAAGAAGGATCATTTTCCTCTACCCTTCATTGACCAAGTGTTATACGACTTGGAAGGGAAAAAGTTATTTTCTTTCCTAGATGGATTCAGTGGGTACAACCAAATCCTAATCTTCCCAGAAGACCAAGATAAGATAACATTCACTTGTCCTTGGGGTACTTTTGTCAATAGGGTATTTCCTTTTGGCCTATGCAATGCTCCTGCCACTTTCTAGAGAGTAGTCTTGAGTATTTTTGCCGAATTAGTCCATGATGCGCTATAAATTTATATGGATGATTTTACACCTTATGGCTGTGATTTTCAAGAAGCCCTAACTAACCTAGGAAAATCACTGCAAAATTGCATTGAAATTAACCTATCTCTCAGTCCTGAAAAATGTGAATTCTTAATGACTGAGGGGACCGTGCTAGGTCATTCAATATCTCAGCAAGGACTACAAGTGGACCCAAACAAAATAGCCATCATCCAAAGGGTCCCACCTCCGCAACAATAGAGAGATGTTAGGAGTTTCTCGAGGTTAGTTGGATACTGCCGAAGGTTCATAAAGGACTTCAGCAAGTTGGTCTCTCCTTTATTTGGGTTATTGGCCAAAGATTCTAAGTTTATATTGTCAAAAAGCTATCAAGAGGCCTCAGGCATTCTGAAGGGTAAGTTAACCACTGCACCAATTCTCCGAGGCCCAAACTAGGCCCTCCCCTTTCATATTCATGATGATGCCGCAGACAAAGCCATAGGAGCATCCTTAGGTCAGGTAGAGTAAAAACTGCCTTATGCCATCTATTTTATCAGTAAGAACTTGTCAAAGGCTGAGCTAAATTATACAGTGACCGAAAAGGAACTCCTGGCTGTTGTGAGTTCATTAAACAAATTCAGGCATTACATTACAAGCTATCAAACATTTTTGCATATTGACCATGCTGCAATCAAATATTTAATGAACAAACCAGATGTGAATGCTCGAATTATAAGATGGTTGCTTTTAGTACAACAGTTTGATCTAATCATTGTTGATAATCCTGGTAAGGAAAATGTTGTTGCAGACTTTTTATCTAGGCTAAATGTGCCTGCAGGTGAAAAAGGAATGGTGGATGACCAATTACTAGATGAGAATTTGTTTGTTATTTCAGTTCTCTCTCCATGGTTTGCTGATATAGTAAACTATTTGGTATCAGCACAATTCCCACCAAACTTGCCCTCTAAAGAAAAGAGCAAGATAGTCAGGAAAAACGTCCCCTTCACCTGGATTAGGGGCAATCTTTTCAAACTTGGCCCAGATTAAATCTTGAGAAGGTGTGTAAGGGAAGAGGAAGTTTCTGACATCCTTCTAACCTGTCATGATGGGCCTTGTGGAGGTCACTTTGCAGCAAAAAGGACAGCATTTAAAGTATTACAAGCAGGCTATTATTGGCCCACTCTTCATCAGGATGTGAAAAAGTACACTAGTCAGTGTGATCGGTGCCAGAGGATGGAAAAGCATATTTTAAGAGATGAAATGCCCCTATAGCCTCAAGTGACTTTCAAGCCATTTGAAAAGTGGGGCATGGACTTCATTGGGCCTATCAACCCTCCTTGAAAGAAAAAATAGTACATTATTGTGTGCACAGACTATTTGACTAAGTGGGTCGAAACCAAGGCAATTAAGGAAACAACAGAAGAGAAGGTGGCTGAGTTCCTAAGGGAGAATGTATTCTACAAATTTGGGTACCCTAGAGAGCTAGTCACAGACCAAGGCAGCCAGTTTACCTCCAACATTATTGAAGAACTACTCAACCATCACAAAATCAAGCACAGGACCTCCACTCCCTATCATCCACAAGCTAGTGGGAAAGTGGAGGTGACCAACAGGGCACTGGAGGGCATCTTAACCAAGGTACTAAGCAGCAACAAGAAGGATGGATAGAAAGAATAGTTGAGGCCACCTAGGCCTATAATACCACATGGAAAACCACCACTGTATTTACACCATATGAGATGGTCTATGGGAAAATGGCCTTGTTGTCCATTGAGTTTGAATCTAACACATTAATTATGGTAGCCTAACTAGATTTGGATCTCAGTCATGCATAGAAAACAAGATTATTCCAATTGAATGGCTTGGATGAATTCAGAATGCAGGCCCTCCTACATACAAAGTTAGTTCAACTTCAGAGGAAGATCTGGCATGATAAGCATATTAAGGAGAAGCAAACTCATGAGGGTGATTGGGCATTGTTATATGATTCTAGGTATAAAGACTTCAAGGGCAAGCTAAAGGACAAGATGACTCGGACCTTATGTTGTGGAAAGATGCCATGACAATGGTTTGGTACAAATCAGAACTATAGATGAAGAATCCATTCCATTGCTGGTTAATGGGCACTGATTGAAAATGTACAAGAGACCTTTATCAAAACAAGAGTTCATTGACAATATCATTAAAACAGTGATGATGGTGGAGCAAGTTCCAACTCCTCCCTCATCAAGTCACTGAAAAAGAAAAAAGAAAAAGAATAAGGACTCAGGTGAAAACCTCCATGAGGCACCTGAGTCCCATATTTTGGTTGAAAACCTCATGAGGCGCCCAATGATGAAAAAAAAGAGAAAAAGAATAAGAATATCCCTCGGTGAAAACCTTCCTTGAGGCACTCAAGGCAAACAGCTAGGGTGAAAACCTCTCTGAGGCAACCTAGTTGCTTTTCCAAAAAAAAGGAGAGAAAAATATATAATTGTTATTTGTAGGTGGGCGAGAAAGACAGTCAAGGAGCAAAAAGAGGATCCAAAGGGAACCCTGCCTCACACATATTCATTTCCCCCATTCCTTACCATGCATCCCTCCATCATTTCCATTATTTTTCCACTCTATTGCTTCGATTTATGTGAAGACTGTGTTTTCTACAGGATCCCCTGAAAACCTACAGGATGATCCTGTAGGAATTACAGTGGCCTGGAAAACCTATAGGAAGAAATCTGAGGGCACATGATAGGTTTGTTAGGTCCCTAAAATTCACCCTATGCATGATCTAACACCTCACCTCGTCCACCATCATCATCCCTGCACTCACCATTCAAAACAAAAAAGATCAGTTTCAACAGTTTCTGCCAGTCATAGAAAAAGGAAAAAAAAGAAAACAGAGAGGAGTAAGAGCATTACCTAAGTATCCTTTGCTCTACACACACTCCTACTCCTTCCTTCCATTCATTACACCATCCTCACAGCCCCAACCAGCAACATGATTAAATAATTCTGAGGGAGAAGCAGCTACAGGACATCTTGTAGGAAATCCTGTAGCAGCCTATCCCACAGAATGCCAATCACCAGCAACAGGTTTTCACTAGGATGATCCAAGAGATCCACAGCAGCAGCAACTTCAGATATTTAGCCACAGATACCTGCAAAAGCTAAGAAACCATTAGCAGACAGCAAGAGGAGGAAGAAGAATGGCATGAAACAAATAAACAATGAAGAACCTCTAATCTTTGACAACTACAACATGGCATCGAAACCGCAGGTAAGTATCCCGCTCACTCACTCATATGCATCATGTAGTCAAAAGTTGAAAGGGTTACGAGATAGTTGGTTTATAAGTGAAAAGGTTGCTAGTTAGTTTGGCCACCTTCATTTAGTCAACACATGCAGAACCAAGTGTTCTCTCACACGTGGCTACAGTCAACTCAAAGAAAGAGGAGGAGTAAGAGAAGAAGTAGTTAAAACTACAGATCTACAAGGTGGGAGCTGATTACGAGGAGTGGGAAATGATGAGGTGGTAGTGGGGACCAATGGTCCAAAAATGGCAACGTACCTCTGCTGCCAGCACACCACCTCACCCCGAAACACCATAAAGGGAAATAAAACATCGTTCCCATGCATTCATGCATTTCACCTCCTCAAAACTCCCTCACTCAAGTCACTCTCATAACCCAGGCCACCCACCGGAAGCAAAGATCCATCATTCTACACAGGATTCCTACAAGAGCATGCACAGGAATTCCTATAGCATAAAATCTACAGGATACACAGAGACAGTCTACAAGATAGGCAGAGAAGGATTCAAGAGGGGATATCACCAGAATTATCCACTGAAACCATTTTAAAGAGATAGTCTATAAAATTTCATTCCCATTTGCAAGCAAATGAGCCAAAGATACTCTAAAATCTAGTGAAGTTAGCAACTGTGACTAGTGAATTACATACACAGTCAACTCTGTTTTGCTCCTACATTAAAAAATTGTGTCAACCCTCTCATTTTCTCCTCAAGTTTCACCAACAAGATGAGAGGAGGGTTTAATAGGAGAGAGCCCACAAACACTGTGAGAATACGACAACACCCCCAGGTGCTTTAAATCTTTACAAGACACAATTGGATGGGGTTTTTCAAAAAATTCATAGGGTATGATGATGAGGTGGCTTAAGAAATTGCTCACTCCCTCACTCCACATACCAGAATCCATGCCACTATTTTAGTAAGAGGCCTCACTATATATCTCACCCCAGAGCTCATCAACAAGGTCACCAAACTTCCCTAGGAATTTCATGGAGAAAGGAAGACAAAGGAGACAGTCAAGTGGCGAAAAGAAAGTTCTTTTTAGAAGGTGAAGAACCCATGAGGATAAAAATGGAGTAAGGAGGGACAACCTGCCATACCCATGGAGTGAGGTAGGCTACCAACTCATCAAATATATCTCATGTGAGGGTAGATATAGTGTTGTTTATGGCTATCATTTAAGGATCCTTGAAGAATTAAGATTTGGGGTAGAAACACCAGTACACCAAAGACTCAGCATACCCTATTTCTTGTTGCAATCACTCATAGACGCCAACAACAAACTTAAGGAAAGGAGTTCCCAACAATTGGCTCACCATGGGTTGATTGAAGATGCCCTCCAAAACCTCATAATCCCTATAACATGGCTAGTCTTGAGAGACTTTCCAGCAAAGGATGACAACAAAACCCTCACTTATGATGTTAGTCCTACTATCAATGAAGAGGATGAAAAACAGGAAGAGGAAGATACGGAGCAAGATAAGGATGAGATGGATGAAGAAGAAGCTGACACAGAGGGACATGATGAAGCAAAATAAGAAGAGGGATAAGAGAAGGAGGATGATGATGAAACAGAGGAGGAAACTAAGGAAGAAACTAATAGAGATGATGAAGATCCACAAGAGGAAGAAGACATGAAAAATAGATAGGCAGAAGGCATTGAAACAGAAGGGAAATAACACAAGGAGAAGTCACCCAGGGTGTCTCCAGAGGCCACTGAGAGAGAGGTAGCAGCTACCCTCACTGCTCTCAACACCCCAGTCAAGAAAAAAGGAAAAATAAGGAGGCAAACTCCACTATATTTTAGAACAAGAAAGAGCACAAGAATAAAACAAGGGAAGCTACAAACATCAAAAAAAATTCCTATTGAGATTGAAGATTCCCCTACACAAAGACACAAAATTCCTTCCCCTAAGTCACCAATCACCTATGTAAGGAGGTCCAATACTACATCAACTTCCTCAAAGGGTAACAATCCTACAGTATCCACAACAAAACCTACAGGAAGCAAAAACAGTCATACAGGATACTCTGTTGATACTACAGGAGGCATAGAAATTTGGAAGCAAGGTAGGGGAGAAACAAGAAACAAAATAAGAAGACACAGAGACAAAGGAACCAAGCCCCCAACCTAACCTAGACTCCTATTACCGGTTTATTGAAGGAGGCAGGGTAATACCTCAAAAATTTTCCATCCCATTGTTTTTCGAACTTGAGAAGGAGAGGGCCAGAACCCCCTGATGGATGCAGATCACCAAATCAAAGGGGGTGGAAGAAAATGGGCACATGGAAGAGAAACTAAAAGAAATGGGCAAAGAGGTAAGTGTCTTAAGGGACAAAGAAGCAATAATGAGAAGCCAACTTGAGCGAGAAAATGCATGGTTGAGGGGACAACTGTGGGAAAGAGAGAACCAACTAGCATGTATGGCTAGCCTCTCCTAGGAGGCCACGTAGTGTAGGATGCCAGCGAAATCCTATGCTCTTTATCTCAAAGAACAATGGCTGGAGTTTCAGATTAAGACATGAGCACAGAGGGGAACCATGCCATTTCAGGACTATAGGCAGTTTATTGATCTTTGTGATCAAAGTACACTAGAGGATAGGGTCAAAATGGCTGAGTTTTATTTTCACAACATGGCCCTCACAGACATGAATTTTTGGGACCCTAATGCCAAGCTAGGAGATCTACAATTAATGGCTTTGGCATAATGGATGAACCGTGAGGAGTTAAGAGTTGTAGAGTTGAAAATAATATTAGCTAGAGAGAAAAATGAACCTCTTTCGATTAGAGCTAAACAATCAAATCCCATGGCCCTCATCAGTACCATAATTTTATTGCAAATGACCCTCAGTTGGCACCTAGATATCTTGCTACCCAGGAGCAAGAAATTTCACATTTTGAGGATATGTTTAGGCTACTAGGGGATGATAGTATACACTCTTGCCTAAGGAGATGGAACACTCTGCCACACAACTTGAAGATAAGAGAGTATCGCTCCCCTTAAAGGTTGAGAGAGGTGCTCAACAGGACACCTATGTATAAGTAATCTATGCAAAGATTAAAGGTCAATTGGATAGGCCTAAAACTCAGTCCACCACTACTCTTAGGGATGCTAGAAGGGAGAAAAGAAGAAGAAGAAAAGGGGCAGTGGGAGGAAATAGAAAAGAAAGCAGGTTTCTATGAACAAGAGGAAGAGATCACAGCAGAGGCATGGGATGTCAGAGAGGCTACCAAAGCCATGAAGGATATGGATATTGACTAAGTTTCTCAGAGGATGAGTAACACTTTCAGTAGGGGGTTGATGATGAGCCTCATCATTGGTTAATTATATGGGCCTTAATTCACCTCCTAGCTTAGTCAACCCAACTATTCTCATAACTTATTGCATACTTTTGATTATATTTTGTTTATGAGATGGGTTAGAGTTGGATATTTTGCTTTGTGGTCTAATGTGCATGCAATGCAGGATTAAAGGATAAAAGCAAGGAATTTTGGAAAAGACCATGGTCAAAAATCGAATGGAACAAGGGAGAGGAATTATAGGAGGCAAATCCTCCTCATTTACTACCCCTCCATTCGAATATCCCTCCATCAGCTCAGAGTGCAAGCAGCCAAATCATGAGGACTAGAATGGAGCCGAGCAAGTGAAATGAAAAGAACCAATTTATCTTGAGTTTGGGAGACGAGCCTCCCTAATTTTAAGGAAGTCGTTGGAGACTTCAGATGTATAATTAGAGAGGCCTAGGACCTCAGTAGGATTCAGATTTTTTATTGTAAAACTCTACTCTATGTATGAGCTACAAGACTTGTGACAGTTTTTGATATAATCCATTGTTTTGATAATAAGAATGAGTTTTGTTTTGAGCCAGCACTAAGTTAACTCAGAGGGTTGAAGCTCTTGGGTTAGGGCTCGACACTAGCAGCCAAGGCGCCTCTTTATTGTACATGTATGCTAGTATAGATTGATATTTTAATTGTTCGTTTGCTTAGTAGATGCATTTCCATTACAACAATGTAGATTAGATTGGTTATGTGATAGTTTGCTTCCATTTGTGCCTTATTTCAAGTAGAAGGTTAGCAAGGAGAAAAGGATCACCATAAGGTTGTCAGTAGGTGTCTCAACCTCACTTCCTCCCTTTGGGACCATGACCTGAGGAAGGGACCCTTCAACAACGACAAAAACACAGATTTCTAGTTCTTTCATGAGCTTTGGAGTTTGTTGTCTTTGATTCAGTATTTGGTTCATGTTGCAAGGCAGATTTCATTGTCATATTTTTCCATCTCATTTCTGCAATAAGATCTCACTCATGCTTTCATTCCCTTCAACAACTTTCTGCATGAATAATATAGGCAATTGATTCATGCTTTTTTGGTTTATGAAAATGTATCTTGTCGCATAGTCCTTGGAAGACACACATGTTTTAAGAAAAGCAGGTACTTCAAAAGGAGACCTAGACTTCATCACCAACAACCGCCTTCCACTTCATCCACTTTAGCCATCTCTTGTTCCACCATCGCCCTAACTAGTTTTTTTTTATTATCATTTTTCATTGAAATTCCCCTAGTTACATTGAGCAAATCTAGCCATCCCTTATCTTGGATATTGACTCCTAAGTGCTCCTAGACCTTCTAACACCCCATTCCACTCATCCTACACCTTCCCAAAACCTCCAACACCTCACAATTAGCTCTCGGTTGTATCATCTAGGTTTCCTGTAATTTCTACAGGATCATCTTGTAGGTTTTCCTGAAACGGCCTGTTTTGAGGCTGAATTGATGGGGAACCTCTAGGAAGTCACAAATAAGCCTCCTATGACCCTTCCACACCATCCAACCACTCCATAAACCTTCTATCCATCCTCAATCACCTCCCATTCACTTGTCACATCCACAAGAACAATTAATTTTCATATTTGATTTTGCCTAAAAAACCCAAAAAGGTGAAAACATATTTAGTTTAGCTTTTTGCTTACATACTAGTATGGTTTGATGCTCTTCACTTCTGAAGCTTAGACAATAGCATTTGTTTAGTGTTGATTTAGCAATTTTGCTTAGCATAGTTGTTTAATTGGTTAATTAAGATATGGTGTGATTTATCATTACATGTTGTTTTCTTCATTACTGCAATAGAGTAGCTCTCTTAGAGTAGACTTGCTCTTCTTCCATCAAAGAATCAAGCTTCTTTTGACTCTATATAATTCTTGCTTGGAACCCCTAGGGTCTCTTGTTGGATGAACAGTGACAACAGGTAAGACCTTCACTTTTACTTGTGCATACAACACTGTCACCTCCAAGTTTGTACAAACCCCGGGTTGATAAGTAAAGTTGGTAGCCTAGGAGTTGTAGCATCCTTGCTACAATACTGGTGGTCATCACTAGCCTTAGAGGGAATATCCGTATGGAGGTTCAAGATCTTTAAGTTCGGATGTGATAAGGCAAAGGCACTAACGAGATTATCGAATTCATCTATAGGGTATGTTGTAGTGATGGATGCCAAATGGGCTAGTGTCGTCGCCGGATGATGATGGTTACTTCCTAGTCTTGGAAGTACCTCCCTCACTAAGAGGGAGTTTTGATTTTTGTGTAGATTTGGAGGCACTCAAAGCCCTAGTGTTCGAGGGTTGGAGGTCAAAGCACCACAAGTAGGCTTGTGGGCTTAGCACCCAAGCCTGGTGTTTTGTACCCATAGATGTTTGGGCCAAAACCATGATGAGTCTTTGACATGTTATTGGATTAGGATGATAGCTCTTGGCAAGATGATTCTAACACAACAAGAATCATTTGGTTCTGAGTTGTCATTGAGGAGTTATAATTTTTTGAAGATTAATTATGGAGTTTACACATGTGTGTCAAGGTCGAATTGGTGTAAAGTTGACATATGACAGTTTTGGAAGCCCGTATTGAAAGTTTTATAAGCCCCTCTCTTTGGTATAAATAGAGGGTGATATGTGAGGTTATTCCTCATCCAAGAAGTGCAACAATTACACATGAAAAGGGCAATGTAGGAGGGAAGAAGGGTTTTGTGTTAGCCGTAGGAGAAAAAGGCAAGGACAACGAGGAGACTAGGGATGATTCAAGGGATGAACAGGCTCAGAAGTTGCTAGATTGAAGGCCATTTTATGACTGTGTGGAGGACCAAGCCACTATAGGTAGGCAGAGAGTGATGAAGGTTATCTGCAGGCTGTTGGATGGGTTTATGATGGAGGTATATTTGTGTTGAGTGGCCTGTGAGCATAGGAAGAGGAATGTGGTAGGCTACAGGCTATACCACCTCTATACAATGCTAATGAAGGGTTGTTTTGGGGTTGGAATGAGCCCAGAACAATAGTATAATAGGAGTCCCCTCTTCCCTTGCTAGACTGGATAATCTAAGGACTGTTTGGGTGTCAAATGAAGGGCTAGTGCAACATACTAGTGCCCTAACCAGGAAAAATCTAGGGAAGTAGTGGAACAATAGACATAAAGACATGTTCACTTTGTGTTGGTTCATTCTTTTTACCAGTGCCTTGATCAGTTTGATGGGTAGTTGTAGGAGACCTTAGGAGTTGTTTGAAGGAGCCCACGTGGACAGATGAGAAGCCTACCAAGAAACCAAGGTGACAACGTGCACATCAGATGAGAGGCAAGAGGGAAAAAGCAAGGAGGGTTGTAGATGTTCCCTTAGATGATGGCTTGATGATGTTCTAGGTGAGAACATATTGATGTGCCCATATTTGTGCAATAGCTCCTCTATTGCAGAGTAAAGGGAAAATTGGAGAAGTTTGTGGGCAACCGTGTATAAGGATCTCCTAGGTGTGGGATGCCCTAACTAGGTGCAGATGCTATAGCATGGACTTGGTCTCTCGTGGAATGTTGGATGGCCACATGAGAGTGGACCAAGTGTGAATGTGGCTTGGGAACTGATGGTCTCCTAGAGGACAATGTGATGGTGTCCAAGTTGGAGCCCGATGAGAAACACCTTGATGGAAAAATGTAGTTGCGAGAGAGGCAGTTTATGAGCTCAAGGGTCTGATCAACCAGGAGTTGTTTGCAGAGCCCGAGACTTGTATGTGGAGAAGGACATATACAACAGAAGATGGGTAGGACTCCTAGCCCATGTTCATTGTGGGAGATGGACATCTTGCACTAATAGGTGGCAAACCTTTATGTCCTATGTTTATCTTCATCAGAGTAGTGCAGGAAGACTATAGTGGGTTGAAGTCCCTGAATAGTTGAGGAGAAGCAGTGGGCAGATTGAGAGTTTCACAAGTAGAGTTGTGAACAACTCAACAAGAGTCTCGATGTGTTGTGGTCTTGATGGACAAAGGCACAACTAGAGAGCATATTGGATAGCCAAGATTCAATGGCTAGATGGACTTGGAGCATTGATAGAGGAAGGAGCCACAGATCAGGAGGCAAAGGACTAGGAAGGTACAGGGTACGACTAAGAGGAGCTGAGAGAGCACGCTATAGCTAGATGGTCAGAGTATCTTGTTGAGGACAAATTGGTTGTTGATGGACTAACACCCAGTCCTATTTTTGTATCTTGTACTAGTGGATGATTGAGGGTCATTATCCTTGGTAATGGGGCCCTAGACTGTTCTATTAAATATGTTGGATTAATATAATGAAGATTGGTGATTATACATTATTGTACAATTTGCTAAAAAGTTGTCTATATTTTGGGCATGTTTTCTTTACTTTTATTTTATTCCATTGTGCAAAGTATTTTAGGTTGAGATTCTTGGTTTGGTAGCGTCAACGATTTTAAGACTCTAACCTAGACCCAAGTTCATGGAAATTCAATAGGTACTTGCATTGTTCCTATACCATATTGTTTGATAGGAATCTGTGGTGTAGACTAGACGGTAGGACCAGTTTGATAAGCAAAAATCTGAGGGATTTCCTGTGTAGTTTGAGGAACATAAATTTGAGGGGTAACTTGAATGGTTGTTTATGATACTCCTGGGATAAATGTAAGAGGTGAACTTGGGACTGGTTGTGAAACAGGTGTTTGAGGTGCACTTTGAATAGGTTGTTGTATGGGTTGCTGAACAAGTTGTTTGATTGGTTGTTGAACAAGTGTTTGAGGAATTCCCTGAATAGGTTGCTCGACAGGTACAACAATATTCGGAATAGAAATTTTAGGAATATGTTTTCCAATAGGTTGAACGGGTTGATAAATTGGCACTTGTAGAGCAACTGGACCAAACTATTGAGAAAAAACATGGTTCCAAATAATGTTCATCCCAGGATAAGGAGTACCAATCAAAGGTTGAGCTACAACAGGTTAGCCAGGACCAAGCTAAGGTATCTAACCATAATTTCCAGTAAAAGGTTGAACTCCAACTATAGGATAAGATCTGACAACATTTTTTCCTCTAGGTGAAGGATAAGGTGATTTCCCCCCAGGCGGGTAATACACACCAGTTGGGGTTATTTGAGGGTTACCTAAGTTAATAGACACGAACTGAATATATTGGTTTGATACCATAGGCGCTAAGGCATGGATTTCATGCTCTGAACAATGGATGTAGATAAACAATATGACCAAAGTTTAGGAGAAGGAGTAGCTCCTGAAAAACTCCCAATAAGTGATTGGTATCCAGCAGAAACTGACAGGCCACCATACAACAGTGATTTTGGGGAGTTGGTAAACATAGATGAAGAATCAATAGGTTAGATCCCAAGAGGAATTTATGACATTGTTCTTCTCGGTGAATAAAAAGGAATATAATGAGGTGGAAAACTAGGACCTAAAAAGTTCAAAGGGGTAGAATACCAAGGATTAGGTTGGAAAAAATCGAAAGGAACTCTTGGATCAAAAGGTTCACTAGTGGTAACTAGAGTACGAGGTGAATCTTCCTCCTCATTCCCAATAATATATTCAATGCCAATCAATCTAGGAGGTAATCCAGTCGTAATTATCAACTTACGTCGAGGTGAAGTTGGAGTAGGAGTAGGTGCTAAAACAGTCGAAGGTGATTCAGGTTGAGAAATATCATACTTAGGTTCTTCTACGTCTGGTTCAGTTAATTCAGTGTCAGAAACTCCACTAGTATCAGATTTAGTTTGAACTACTTTGGTCATTTCTAGGCCAGAATGAATTATGCCTAATTCTACTTCTTGTGTTGGATTCACTTTAGTTTCTATTGTCTCAAAAAGTAAAACTGTAGATGTTTCAAGTTGTTTTAGGGTTCTAGATCCTGTTGATTTTTACCTTTCAATTTTTATCTTTTACAATTGAATAGGTGTATATTTAGGGGGTTTACCTTGCATTCTATGTGACTACCTTGGTGAATAAGCCAGGATGAAATTTTTATCACAAAATCAAACATTATTCACAATCAAATCCTAAAGCTTCTAAAAAGTAAAAACAAAAAATTAACACACGCTAAAAAATATAAGGATTCAAACCATGCAAAGAATCTTTTCACAACAAACTCGCTAGTTGGTGATGAAATCCAACGTCGCAGAGATCAAAGTAAAAAGTGGCTATAGATAGAGCGGGTGGAACCAGTTACACTGACAACCTGCTTAATGTACATGATATGGTGCAAGTAAACTTCATTTATGCCATCTTGAATGAATAATATCCTCTATAAATTTCAAAGTGCATCTAGCTAACATATGTTCCAGCAACATCAGAGACTTCCCCTCCGTCATCACCAAGGGTAAAATCCCTAAGATTATAGTGTCTAAGGTTACCACGTAAAACAATTTAACCTAGGGAATAGTCGTAGATTAGAATACACGCAAGGGAAAAGTAACAAAGCTCAATCCCCTTAAAAGTTCCTCAACATGGTTAATCTGAGGATTACTTCCAAGCAACTCCCAAGTACCTTTCAACACCATTTTGAGTACGTGTAAATCACTCTACCGTAGACAATGAAGTGGGGTCGATCACTTCACCAAGTTTGATATGATTTCATGCTTAACTCCTTTGTAATGGAAGATTCCCAGAGAAAAATTGTAGTATATGGATTTTTCTACCTATCAAAAGATGTTAATGTTTGTTTGCAACTTTGGAAAGTTAACTCACTTTCCTATTCCAAAGCCCTACAACCTGATCTACTATAGGTGAAAAAGATCCCTAAAAAAAATAAAAATAAAAAATCTAGATTGATTTTATTAGTGTTGATTTTAAGAGTTGTTATTTACTCAAAGGTAATGGACATGAAACTTGGTGGAATTGTAACTTGACGCAAATCCTAACGCAATCGAAAATGAAAATGTTACCTTTTTGTTTCAATGAATTTCTATCTGAAGTAAGGAAAGAGTCTTTTTTTAAAATTTAACTGAAATGTAAAAAAATATAAATCCCACTATAACCCTTTTCCTACAATGCAGGTATCCAATTTCGAATTACCCAGATATTGAAAATAGCTTCAATATTTTCACTTTTCCCAATAACACAAAAAATCAAGAAATTTCTCTTTAAACATACAATCACTCGGAATTTTGCAAAATTCAAGAAGAAACCAATGATCACTAAAATGAATTTTCCCTAATTGAATGCTATGAATTCACTTATAATAAAGAGTACATTTCATAAACACTTCAACAATGGAAGGAAAAATGACTTTTCATTTCGAAACTAGCATAAGAATTATTTTTCACAAACAATACCCAATCTTGTAAAACATTGCTTTTCACACACAAAACAATCTTTCACAAAAGAGAAAACTAAACTCAAGACCTAATCTGGCTGAAAGAAGAAAGACAGACAATCAACAAGGCAAGACCAACTGATCTCTCTTTTGATAGATCGACCATTCACCAAATGAGACTTTACCCTAATTTTCAAAAACAAGATAATCACAAGAAAATATTTTCACAACACTCAACCAGACTGACAGACACTCAAAGAAGGTACAAACAAGTGTAACTAAATAGGAAAAACCAAAAACTTTGGACTTGATGAGGATAAAATTGAAATTTTCAAAAAATTACAAATATGTGCATACTAGGTCATAGAGAAAACCAGTGCGCATATGCTCTGTTGCAAAAACATGAGTCTACACAAGTAAGCTATGTGCCTAAATGCTAAGTGCTCACAACGAGAAATTTCTAAAAAAATAAAAAATAAGTCAAATCAAACCCAAAATCCAAATTTTGAAGAATTCCAGACACTCAAAGAGGGCTTCTACAAAAGGCTCAAAAGGTCAAACAAGAAAACAATGGAGAGTGAGATTATTCCCTAGTGGAGTCAAAAATTTGTTATGTGGACTTATCCCTCTTGTGGACAAGAGAAATCTCCATAGACCTCAGATAAATCTAGTAGAAAACAACCAAGAATTGCTACCTTTCTCTAGACTATGATTGATTGAAACAAAAAGTAGGATAGAAGCTACTTACCGTTTAAATTGAAATTCCTAATGAAGTCTTGTTCGGATATTTTGACCATCCACTTACCCTTGATGCTTTATAGATCTTCCTGTTTCTTCCCACAACGTCTCTGAGATGCCCTGAAGGAGATTTGCATAGACAGAAATATACATGAGATCAATGCATCCAACATATAGCATAAGAAATAAATTAACTAATTAATTCAATCATATATCAAAATGGATCAATATGCAATCACAATCTATGTAGGTGATCAAGGAATCATACAAATTATATCAACAGAGACATAATTGAGAAATAACAATTGCCTTTATATTAATAAAAATGGAGAATAGACTTACAACCTTGAAGCCTTGATGTTGCAAGTCCCCTACCACAATCTCCAACACTCTCCTTGAATGAATAGCCTTCCAACCTTATTCCAACATCATAAGCCTACTTCCAACAATCCTCCTTAATCCTCAGGCCTGTAATAGATTTATAGGCCAAGAGTGGGAATTTTTGGATCCATTCTCCAAGGGGTGAGATCCACTAATGGTGGGAAAGGAGTTCCACAAAGAGAGGGAGTTGTTCCATGATGGGAAGGATCGGGGTTGAATAGGCATCCATTCGAAGCTTGTTAGTTGGGATAAATACGACTATCAATGCTTCTAGACTTTACTTTTTATTTTTACATTCGTTAATTCATGTGCGCAGGTCATAGTGTAAGACAAAGCACACTTATGCACAATACCTAATGGACTTCCTGCATATGCACGGAGATTGACTAGGGAACTGCACAGGAAGCAAAAAACAGGGTTTTGAACCATGGGATCCAGTGATTTCACTTTCTTTGGGATATTTTGGATTCTAAATTTGCAGGGGAATGCTTCGGGACAAATTTATCGATAGCGAAAGATCCAAACCAATGGTCATTTTCCTAATGTGACAAAATGACATGTAATAGATCCCACATCAGATTTTGCCTTTAGTCTAGATTCTTCAATCTTGCATAGTGTCCATAGATCCTGGAATGTAGTAGCTTCTTTTTCCCTTAAATACTTGAATTAAAGTTAACCCACTCCTCTGGTAGTGAATTTAATACAACTGTAGTCATTTCTCTATCATACATGACTTCTCCCATATCTAGTAGTTGATCCTTGATTTTATATATCCTCATAAAGTATGATGTTATTTGTTATGTATTAATTTATCGTACTCCTTGTCTCATACCCTGAGCTGTCTAATTTTGCCCAAAATGTCGCAAAGTGACAAAATTTGTTAATGAATTCACCATGAAAAGAATTGGTCAGAGCATCCCTGAAGAAAATAAGAACAAATGCCTTGAAGTAATTATGGAAGAGCTTGTCAAAAACCCTATTTGCAAGCCCAGTGCTACTTTTAGCAGGAAAACCTATGCTGGTATCCTTTGGTCTAACTAGTGACTAGCGCTGGCAGCGTGACTTTGGATAGGAAAATCCGTGTTGATCCTCTTCAGGCAATTTCTCCAAAAATGGAGCAGAAGCTTCTCTTACTAGAAGCCTCAAGAATGGTGAGTTGGTTATTGTTGAATAAGGATATGGTCGAGTTCTCCCATTTTGAGTCCTTGATCCTACCTTTAGGGATATTCCCCTTAATATGTGGACCTTCTTCCCCCTTTTGTGGATCCCTAACTCCCTCTCCTTCCCTATAAATGCATTCCCTTACACCCTCAAATGGCTGGTTAGACTAGATTGGTCATGTTGCTGCTAAATTGTGCCTAATTACCGCCAATTTGTGAAGGAGAAAGGAGAGCTTTAGAAGTCTTGGCTCGGACTTAGAAACCCATCATGAAGGAGGCTTCCAACATCAAGGCATTGGTTGTATTCTTCCCTCTTATGTTTATTATTAATACAATGCATGTTTACTTTCCATAAGCATGTAAATGACTACTTGTGTAGTATGATGCTCCTTGATGTGTCGTATGGTTTACACTAGAATGCATATGATATGTTTTCCTTTGTTGTCTTTGTTTGATCTCTCTTGCAGGTATTCATTCACAACAAAATAGGGAGGATTGAGATTGGAATTGAGGAGATCGAGATTGACATTTAAAAGCGACTTCATAGGAGTGAGGTAGGCCATCTTTCCTCTCTCATGTCATTCTTATTTAAACTAGAAGAGTTTTGCACGTATTTTTTTTTTTTTTCAGTTTTTACTAGATCCACTCATTGGACTAGAGGGATCACTTCTATCCGTAAAATGGATTGCATAGTTAACAAATTAGCGACTCCACTGGCGAGCCTATAGCCCTTTCAACCCTTCTTTTGCATTTGGCCTTTTTTATTAGTTTGGCCACCTTTCAATGATCCTTGGTTTTTATTTCCTTTGAGTCTATACTCTAAGTAGTCGGTCATTTAGGGTATCAGATCTAAGGTTTTTCTGAAGATCTACATATTTTTCCTAAAATTTCCTCTCTCGGTGTGTTTTTATCAGTTACAATCATGCTTACAATGGTGATTTTTCCTAGTATAGTCACGCTGGAAACCGTGTCTTCCATTGTCTACCCGTGCTGGTCCAGTTTCTCTTCCAACACGGATTTTTCTATGTAAAGTAGTGCTTCAAGCATGAATTTTTTTATGTAAAGTAGCATTGATGACCCTGCCAACACGGATTTTTCTATGTAAAGTAGTGTTGATCCTTAAAATTGAGAATTTTTAGTGTTTCTGCTAAAAATCCTAGGGTATCCTCATCTCCAAGGTCATCCTCTTGCTCTGTGTGCATTGAATTTTCTTTGATTTGTGTTAGTTTATTTGTGGTGTGCAAAGGTCCCTCCCATTGTTTGAAGTGGTGAATGTAAATTTTGGTTGAGTCTTTGATTCTTTGAGTCAATTAAAATTGTTGTTTGTTGCTTGTATGTTTGGAAGCCATATTGATTTGTTGTTGTTTGAGCATTATTAGTTCTTTTACGACCACAAAATAAATTGATTTTGAATTTATTTAGTTTTGATCTCAAAGTTTACTTTTCATAAAGTGCATTAGATCACATTGCATTGAAATGTCATTTTTGGGATCATCATTGAACATAGATTACATTGTTTAGTGGTTGACAGCGAAAAAGTGCATTGAATGCATTCTCATTCATTGAAAGAAAAATTGAAATCATTTCTCTTTTGATTGTTGCATTTGGAAAATGAAAGTGAAAGATATAGTTAGGAAATCTTTGTTTGTTGCATTCTTTATTGTTGCATCTTATTTGAATCTCTTCCCTTACTAGATTGATTTCATCGAGACAGAAAGAATCCTTTTCACATGATAGTTGCATCATAGGTGTTCATGTGACATCATTTGAGCCTTAAAACAAAAACTTAATTGAAGATCAACTTAAAATTTACCTCAATTAACCTAAGGAGCATTTGTCAATAATTAAAAACATTTAGAGTTCTAGGTTAGAGACGTGTTTCGTCATTGCTAAAGGTAGGAGCTATCGTTATTAGCCAATGTTATATCCGGGGGGTGAAATCCTATTCCGTGTACAGAAGTGTATAGGATTGTTCTCTAGTAATTTCGGGTATATAGGAGGCGCTCCATGCATGGTAAGTATATGGGAACACTCTCATCGAATGGTTACACATTAGACAACACTACTATGGATTGTAATCCCACGTATCATTATGTATATTTTGGGAGACCCCTATAGGTTGTTAGCCATCCATAGGTCACCGAGTCTTCCACCTTGTATATCGTGATACACCGAACACAACATTCAGGGAGGTTGGCAGTCGTAGGTTAATTCCTTGGTTCGCGAAGGTGTATATTGTAGTTCATGATTACTTGGTAAAGCTTTATGCCTAGTTACCCCTCTTTTATTTCATTGTTGTTAATTTCTAAAATTAATTGACTGTGGAATAATATCCTTCCTGTGGAAGTATTCCTTAGTAGATATTAGGTTGAGACTAATGGAAACATTTCCTGAGTCTACCAACCAAGGAAACCCCTCTGATGGGAATCCTAGTCCTTTTCCTTCTTTTGGAAATGTTGGTGCTCTCTATATGGCAACATTGTCTCTTCTTGGATTTACCATTGGTATCTCGGTTTGGTTATTTTTTACCCATATGGTTCAGAATGTCCAAACTGCTCCTCAACTGGGCTCTCCTCCATCTGAATAGTGGCAACCTCTGGTTGAGCCTAAATTTGACTCTTTGCCTTCTTCACTTATTTGGTCTTCTTCCTCTTCTTCCTCTCTGTCTGGTGAAAATATGAAAGTTAGTCACCAGGTGGATAAGAAGAATAAGAAAAATAAACAAAGGGCCAACCAAGTAGCCATCCTTACAGATGCAATTGATGTTGAGAAATATTCCAATCAACCCCATAAAGTGAAATTCCCTTGCAATATTTGTAAGGGTGACCACCTTATTCGAGGTTGCCCTAGTATTAGAAGTATGGTCCATTGGCTCAAAAAAACCTTTGTCATCAGCCTCTGGAGATCATGTTGGTGTAAAACCTTCAACTAGTGACTGTAAAGCCCATGGGAAAAAGGGAAAAGTCAAATTTCCTTGTAGTTTATGTGAAGGGAATCATCCTATTCACCTTTCTCCTTATATGGATGAAGCCTCGAAAGTATTGGATAAATTTATCACTTCTCAATCTCATCTTCTGACTGGTTATCAAAAGCTTTCCCTTGACCCTCCACTAGTTAATCAAGTGATTGATTAGAGCTCATCTCTGGTCAATCCCACTCTCTCTGAAAGTGAATCCAATGAGTCCATTCTCGATCAACCATTGGTCGAGAAAGTGGTTGACCAAATTCCACTTTTTGTTGATCATATCTATCTTGTAAAGATAGAATTTCATACTACTCAAGTTCTTTTGGTTTCTTCAGATTCCAAAGAATTAGGGGGTGATCCTCCTATTCCCACTGTACAGAGGGGCAATCTTCCTATTCCCACACTCTAGGGAGGCAACCTTCCCATTCCTTTAATGAAAGAGGGAAGTCCTCCCATTCTAATGGCTCCCTCTCCAAGTAGTTTAGTCACTTTCTTTGATTGGATTCGAATGTAAGGATATCATCGTCCTTCTTATGTGCCTTTTTAGATAACAGTATGGGCTTATAATATACAAGTACCTAGCACAATCATATATGAAGGTGCGTATGTTAGTATTTTGTCTTCAACTACTTGGAAAGCTTTAGGTTCTCCGTAGCTTGTTCCTATTACCTAGAATCTATTAGCTTTTAACAAAGTAACCAATCAACCGTTAGAGATCCTTCCTAAGTTGCCTATTACTTTGGGAGAAAAAACCGTCTATCTTGATGTGATGGTTGTTCAAGTCCCTTTGGATTTTAATTTACTCATCAGTCGTGACTATGTTTATGCCATGGAAGGTCTTTTCTCTTCTCTCTTTCGTGTCATATGTTTCCCGCATGAAGGAAGAATTGTCGCCATTGATCAACTTTTGTTCATTGGTCCTAATTTGACTCCCAATCAACCATCTTCCCTAAATGTTCCTTGTATGCAAGTGGTATCACCCCCACCATAGGTTAATTATGTGGCCACTTGTTTTGTACCCACATCAACTGATGATCTAGGCAATGATATAGTTCATCATGTATTGGGTACAATCAAACCTGAACTTCACATTAGATCCCTTGATAGATATCCCTTCCAGCGAATTGTTCCCCCATATGATGAGAACCTCTTGGAAGCCATGGTCTCTTATAGCCCATCATCAAGGTCCCCATGAGGATAGTTCTTTTACTATGTCAACCTCGTTAAAAAATTAAATAGGTCCCCATGAGGATAATTCTCAAGGATAATTTTAGGGGCGAATGTTCGCCCTTTGGCGAAATTAAGGGGTTTTAAATTTTTAGTGGGCGAATATTTTGTATCATAGTACATTTTTACAAATCACCTCAAATAGCCCACCTTATTTTAAGGGAGAGGGTAAAAAAGGTAAATTTAGCCCTTGAAATTAGGACTTACAACCTTCCATTCGCCCATTTTCAAGAATAGGTTTTATATAATTGAATCCATTCGCCCATTTTCAAGAATAGGTTTTATTTAAGTGAATCCTATGGGCCAAATACCATATTTATAAAAGAGGTATGGTAAATTAATAAAAATATAAATAAATGAGAGGTGTGGTAAATAAATAAAACATTTTTTATATTTACTCCATAAGTCACCTTACATACATGTAAGGGTGTAAACAAATAAAAATATAAGTAAAGTGGAGGTATGGTAAATAAATAAAACACCTTTTTATACTTACTCAAAAGGTATGGTAAATAAATAAAAATATAAATAAACTAGACGTATCGTAAATAAATAAAACCTCTTTTTATATTTAGTCCATAACCCTCATTCTATTTATGAAGGCTCAAGAAAGAGGTTTTATTTAAGTGAATCCTATGGGCCAAATACCATATTTGTAAAAGAGGTATGGTAAATTAATAAAAATATAAATAAACGAGAGGTATGGTAAACAAATAAAACATTTTTTTATATTTACTCCATAAGTCACCTTATATTTGTGAAAACTCAAAAAATGGGTTATATTTAGGTGAAACCTATGGCCAAAATACTATGGGACAAATACCATGGACTAGATTGTTATTAATACCATGCAAAAAACCATTATTAACCCTAATATTAGAATTAATAAAAATAAAAATGGCACATGGTATTGACCGATGGTATTCACCAAAATGGCACATGGTATTGACCCATGGTATTCACCTGGAATGTAGCCTATTTAAATGGGGGAATTAAACCAGCATGTAGCCTATGCTAAGATTCACTAGGACTTTACATATTTTTATTATTTAGTGAAAGAATCGCCAAGATCTTACAATATTTTATAATTGAGTAAAATATTCGCCATGCCTGGTGAGAGATTCGCCAAAAAATTATATATACATATTATATTATTGATAAAATCGCCTTCCATTTTTCCTATATACCATGGAGATTCGCCCATTTATTATATTTATAAATTTGGGGGGGGTTCTTAAAATTTTCCCTGATAATTCTTTTACTATGTCAACCTCGTTAAAAAATGAAATAGGTCCCCATGAGGATAGTTCTTTTACTATGTCAACCTCGTTAAAAAATGAAATAGGTCCCCATGAGGATAGTCTTTTACTACGTCAACCTCATTAAAAAATGAAATAGGTGTCGGAGAAGAGTTCCTTTACTTGTGTCAAGCTCATTAAAAAATAAAACAAGGTGTCATAAGCATGGTTCTTTTCCTATGTCAAGCTCATTAAAAAATGAAACAAATCCCCTTCCAATTCGAGTCTTTGATTAGATCTTGTAGAATCCCAATTGATTCTTTCACTTGATCTTATAAGTGAACCTTCATTCCATCCACCTGTTAATAACCAATATTCTACTTAGGTGAATGAAATGAAGCTTGGGGGGAATGTACCTCAAATTGAGTCATTATGTTGGGGGCATGTGAACTCATCTCAAGCATTGTGTGTCTCAGTTTCAAGCTTGTGTAAAAATGAAACCAAATCCAAGCATAGAATTTTCTCATGTTTCAAGCTTGTGAAAAAATGAAACTATTTTCAAGTATCTTGAAGCATAGTTTCCCATGCTTCAAGCTTGTGTAAAAATGAAACCATTCTCACTTTACCTCTCGTGATTTCCATTTTTATCAGCTTATTTTTGCGAGATGAACCTTGGTTTTTTCATTCCATCGTCACCATCTCTTTGGCCGATCATACGCTTTCACTTGATTGTTTTACCCTTGCTTGAGGAATATCTGAAATGAGTGGTCTTATTAGCCAGCCTCTTGAACCTTACATGTTTTGAGCAGTTCCACCATAACTAGAACCAGTTACTATCCTTTTATACCACTCGTTCCTCCAGGAGGAGTCCTCTTCAACTCTTTTCAGACTCCAAAAATATGAAAAGATTGTAGAGCACTTGTCTTTTCGAACTCGTAAAAGTAAATGAAAATATGCCTACTCAGTATAAGTGTGACCCTTTTCTGGACTGAGATAGACTAGTTATGAAAAAGGAATACCTTAGTCGAACATGGCTAAGAGGTTCTCTTGAATATTATTTTCTACATTTTTGAATTCGAGAGACAATCTATGAAAAGGGACCTTTAGAGTTTTTCTTTTCTGCCTCTTTTTCAAACTCTCTAAACATGAAAAAGATGTCAAGTTACCCCTCTATCGGACTCATAAAACTTAAACGATGCAGGACTTGTCACCATGATGAGATCAAGCTACTCCTTCCTAGGGCTCATTAAACTTACTAGGATGGATTCATCCGAAGGATGAACTTATATGACAAGCATATGGTATCCTCTTCAAGCTTGTGATTAAAAATAAAGAGGTACTCGCTAGAAATAGCGGGGGAAAATGGAAGTAAATGTGTCTTGTATTCTGTATGAAAGGCAACATGTCACTCTTGAACATGACACTCATTTGCATTTCGTGTCGGGTTTGGGATATCCTCACTTAGTCACTTGCCTTCCTGGGTTTGGGAAATCCATTTTCCTCTCATTTGATCATTACCTATCGTCATCATGACCATTGATCCCATTTTGAGTCAAATGCTGCCAAAATCTAGAGTTGTGTCTCTGATATGTTTAAAAGAAGTTCTATTTGCAAATTCAAACCTTTTATACCCCATTTGACCTTCTTTGCTAGAATCCTGAATCACTCTCACCAAAATTACAAAGTCCTTTATTTCATGTCGATGATGTGGGAAACATTATGACCCTCCTTCGATGGATCACTTCTTGTAAACTCCAACTTATTATCTAGGAAGATGATCTAGAAACTCCATTTCAGTACATTGGAGCTTGCATGCCTCAATGGAAGGTTCTTCACATTCGACAATAGGTTCACATCATTGGCCTTCAATCGAATGATTCTGCGAGTGTTCGAATTTAGCTTCCTTGTTCACACTTGTGGATTATGCAGTTGTACATTGAGAGCCATTATCACTATTGGTGGTTTCTCTTGTCACTGTTAACGATTTACATCATTAACTGGTAATCAAGTGGTTTTTACCATGTTCGACTTCAACACATCTACTCACATGGTCAAATTCATATATTGGTTGGATCAAGATAGATGAAGACCCTGGATTCATCTGATAAATTCAAGTTGTGTGGAGTTATTTAGTATTCATGATTGTATACATGATCCTTTCTAGTCGGATGGTTGCATCCATGTTGTAGATCCATATATATGATCCTTTCTAGTCATATGGCTGCATCCACGCCATTGATCCATACATATGATCATTCTAGTCGGATGGTTGCATCCATGCTTTGGATCCATACATATGATCCTTTATAGTCGGATGGTTGCACCCATGTCGTGAATTTGTGTATTGTTAAATTCCTACTCAAAGATGTCATATATGTTGTATTATGTTTGATTTGTAGGTCTCCTGATGGTAGTTCTCCAAAGTCCTTGCCTTGACTTGTAAATAAATTCAATCATCACTTCCTGTTATGACTTCATGTTGTAGGGGGCATTTGTTATAAAATATTTTGTTGTACTCCCTGTCTCATACCCTAACCTATCAGACTTTTCCAAAAATGTCACAAAGAAAAAAAAGTTGTCAATGAATTCACCATAATAACATTGATCAAAGCATCCCTGAAGAAAAGAAGAATAAATGCCTTGAAGTAATTTTGGAAGAGCTAGTCAAAAAATTTGTTTGCAAGCCCAACACTACTTTTAGCAGGAAAACCCGCGCTGATATCCTTTGGTCTAACTAGTGACTATCACTAGTAGCACGACTTTGGATAAGAAAATCCACATTGATCCTCTTTAAGAAGTTTCTCCAAAAATGGAGCAGAAGCTTCTCTTACTAGAAGCCTCAAGAACAATGAGTTGGTTATTGTTGAATAAGGATATGATCGAGTTCTCCCATTTTGAGTCCTTGATCATGCCTTTAGGGATATTCCCCTTAATACGTATACCTTCTTCCCCCTTTTTTGGATCCCTAACTTCCTCTCCTTCCTTATAAATGCATTCCCTTACACCCTCAAATGGTTGGTCAGACTAGATTGGTCGTGCTGCTGCTAAATTGTGCCTAATTGCTGCCAATTTGTGAAGGAGAAAGGATACCTCTAGAAGCCTTGGCTTGGACTTGGAAACCCATCCCGAAGGAGGCTTCCAACATCAAGGCAATGGTTGTATGATTCCCTATTGTGTTTAATTAATAAAATGGATATTTACTTTCCATAAGCGTGTAAATGACTACTTTATTAGTATGATGCTCATTGATTTTTCGTATGGTTTACATTAGAATGCATATGCTCTATTTTTCCTTTGTTGTCTTTGTTTGATCTCTCTTGTAAGTATTCGTTCATAACATAATAGCGAGGATCAATCTTGGAAGTGAGGAGATCGAGATCGACATCGAAAAGCAAATGCATAGGAGTGAGGTAGGCCACCTTTCCTCTCTCATGTCATTTTGATTTAAACTAGGAGATTTATGCATGTATTTTTTTCGGTTGTTACTAGATCCACGCATTGGACTAGAGGGATCACTTCTGTCTGTACAAGGGATTTCCTAGTTAACACTATTCCATCTTCCCTTGACATATTCAACTTGTAGATTTCTTGTCTTAATGAGATGACTTATCTGGCAGTGCTTACGGAGTACAACTCTACTAGCATGTCATAGATTTATTTTGAAGTTTCGAGTTTTGATACATATGGGATGAGAGGATCCTTGATGGATTCTATGAGAATCATTTGAGCCCTAACTTCCCCTTTCATATACTTTGCAAGATCTTGAGCATCTTCCTCTCATGGTTTTTTGATAGATCCTTTGAGATGTTTCATCACCTCATTTTCATTGAGATTCAAATATGTCCTTTTCTTCCATGTAAGAGAGTTTGAAGCCCCAACCCATTTGTGCTTTCTTTGAAAAAAGAAATTTTAACAGATTCAGATAATGTCATATACTTGCTTGTTGAGATGATTCTTCCACTTGTTGCTTTCTAGAATTTGATGATGATATAGATGATAGAAACCTTCTCTTTGATGAAGATAGATTTCTTCTTCAAGATGATGATGTGATCTTTGTTCTTGAAGTGCTTCTCTTGGATGTATATACTTCAAGCTACCTTTCTTTGTAGATCTTTCCAACTTGATGAGGGTCTTTGTGGTCTTTTGATGATGACTAAAGGATCCAAGACTTTTGTTGGTGTAGACTTCTTCTTTGATCTAGGGTTTGATATTTTGTTGTAGACCTTGACTTCACTTTGATATCTTTCAATTTGCTTTGATGTCTTTCTCGAGATCCTTGTGTGTCTCTTGATAAGATGCCCTTCCTTGACTTTGTCACCTTAGCTCTGATACCATGTTGAGAAATCTAGGGCATCGAGATTAGGTGATTTCTCTTCTATTTAGTAATTGTTTGTGAATGTTTTTTTACTTTAGATTAAGGTATTCTTATACTTATATTATTATATTTTTATTCTTCATCAAACAACTACCAATTCATAAACCATAAAGAGACAAGAGACATACAATATAGGCTATCAGCCAAGGCCAAAATCTCTCCTACTTATGAGGAAAAATTGAACAATTTTTTCTTCTTATAGAGACTCCAATTAACGAATACCAATACCAAGATCAAGACCCTTGACCATGAGACTTCTTCTCCTTTCTGGATCAAAATTATGTTTCAGACCTATGCTTCATCAAACTTTTGTCTCTAAATGAAATTCACACTGGACTATTTATAATTGTTGCAGCCTATAATAAGATGACTTGAAGAGGGTGAACCGAAATGACTCTTTGTGTAGATAATTTATTCCATCTTGTAGCTGACTTGAAGGAGACGTCTTGTGCTTGACTTGGAGGGCTTTCACAATTATTTAATGACATACAAATGTGTAACATGCCCAAGAAGGGTCCTTCATATAGACTCAAATTTACTTTTATGACTAGATGACAAATCCTAAAGGCTCACAATGGGAGCCATTACTAAAAATAAAATTTCTTGCTCAGGAAACCCACGAGACAAGCATTACAATAATAATTTATTTTTCTTCTTTTTATCAATTACATAAAATCACAACTACACATGTCATTATGAAGACCAAACCTAGTTACACTTTTCGACAAGCCAGATACTAGTGCTTGAGGTAGAGTGATTTCACGAGAATTCTGAAACAGGGTGTCCCAAAGCCACACCACATCCACCCACCAACTACTCAATATTTAAAACACAAAATTTGTTAATGATCCTTCTCCTTTTCTTCCTCCACTCTTCTTGAGAGCATACCTTCCTCTATGTGTGTGTGAGAGATTTATGCACTTGTTGCGTATGCACATGCGTTCTCTCCTCCACCCTTTGAGGAATTCCCTCTCCCTCTTTTGTGCACCATGAGAGATATTTCTCTCTTCGTATATGCCTATGTGAGTCCCCAATTCGAGAGCGTGTCCCCTCATCCCAAAAACGAAGGTCCTCCTTTTTTCTGACAAACTAACTACCCCTTGTTCTCCATGATTGCACGACAGTCAACCTCCCAAGACAACACAACCCATGTTTCCATTAAGTTGTTGTCATTTTCTTACTTGTTGTTGGAGCTTAAGGACACTTGTACCTATCCCTTCTTCTTTCAATTAATTTATGGCACACTCAACCAACTAGGAATCATATTTAAAACAACCAATTCCTCAAGCAATGGAATATGTGTCCCTTTCTCAACCATCTAATAATTAAAATTATTTATTGTGAGAGAAATATTATCCAGGGGATATCACAATCCCTTCGCCAATGAGAGAATTATTAACTAGGGGATGTCACACCAATAGGAAATAGTTTGAGCTACACAGGAGAAGAAGCTAAAATAGGAGAAAGAATTAGCTCAAATAATTCAAGAAATTGAGCTTAAGGAAAAAGAAGATGAAGGGATGAATATATAGAAAGAATGAAAAATAATGACATAGGAAGAAAGAAGAAAGCATGAAGAAGAATACAAGAGACAAAAACAACAAGCAAAGGCCATAGCTAATGAAGAATCTCTCAAGGCCCAACAAGAATCATAGGAATAAGATGCCCACTAGGACATATTTTGGATGGACATTGACCCAGTTCAACAAGCAATTCTTATCTTCATATGTGGTCACTTACTAGTCACGAAGATGGGAATTATGCAAACCAGTAAGAAGAAAGTGGTTAACTAGTTAGGAAGATTCAGATATAATCAAACTATGAATATGATAGTAGAGCACAAGGAGAAGGCCTTGTCAACTCCTCATTTGCCTCTAGTGTCAATCACCACAGAAAGGCCCATTTTTCCAAATACCAGGAAAGATCCACTTACTATGGCCTCAACAAGCACAACATTCTCTCAAGCCACCCAGAGAAATGTGAAAGAACTATTTGAACAACTGAAGTTGAAAGATGACCATATACCATAAATGGAGTAGCGGGTCAAGTTATTGAGGGTTGACAACAAAACTCTGAAATAGGGGGGCACTGACATATGCTTGACTTGGAAAATTTTTAGCATCTTTCCAATACTTTTTTGTCTATCTTTTTCTTGTTTCAATCTCATTTTAATACCCTTTTCATCCACAATGATGTTTTTTTTGGTCAAGATATGATTACCTTCTTAATATGCCATTTTAGTGTTTATTCTTTTGCATTTTCAGGAATTTGTCACCTTTTTTACTAACAGTGGTATACAGGAAACAAAACTACACAACTAACTTCCAAGTGCAGGTGTTTCTACTCTCTTTATATATAATGCAACTCTCTCAACAACTACTACAACTACCAAGTGTAGATATTACAACTTCACCAGAGTGTGATGCTCCAACATTAAGTTGTTGTCACTGTTGCTAATACTTTATGTGTTGTAAACCTTACCTCATTGTTGATGCAACTCTATGTGTTATGACTCTCACCTCACCATGTTGCGACTCATGTTACTATATTGCAACTCATGCGCATTGTTGCAACTCTATAGAAAAAAATGTTGCAAATCTGTAACAATTGTGTCAGTGCATCAATCAACCAAACAATTGTCACCCACACTCAAGAAAGGATGATAACCCAGTTTCCATTTTTCACATAGCTTATTAAGTCAACTTATGACCGATTTTTGGTATATTTTGAAAAAAGGATGTAATAGGATGGAACAACCTGATTTTTATAGTTGTCCACCAAATTCTTTGATTAATTTAGATAGAAAACATTATGCATTAAAACCCCTGCTCTCCTTGAGCTAGGTAATAATTACTCTGAATAAGAGTTAGAATTATAAGAGAATCAAAACTAGTATTTTATTGTACTTCTAGTTTCCTACAATATAAATTTCCTTTCTATTCATATTCAATTGATGGTATGTTGAGTGTTTAGTGTTACTATGCTTTCATAAAGTAGTGCCTCGTCTAAGGACTGGGGCCTCCTCCTTAGCCAAGTACTGTTTGTACTGATATTGTAGGTGTAACATTATTTACAATTTAGTTTATTTATGCAATTATTATGTTTTTCCTATTGTTGCAAATTTGAATTATAATTGTTGCAACTATGTATTATATATTTCTTTTTGCAACTCAATCATTAATATTGTTAGTTATTCCAATCTAATCATTGTCATGAGATTTATGCAACAACTCATGATTTAGGTCATTGTTGCAACTCTACACAAACACTAGAATACACTGCTTTCTAGTATTGTGATTGTTTAGTTTTCAATTTGATTCAGTTTGATCCTTTTGTTTATAGCATCTACTTCATGATCATGTTTCCTTCATGAAAAAAAGTGTGGTTTGATATTTTTTTATTTACTGCATTACATTGCATGTGCAAGTGCATTTTTATTGCATGGACCAAGATCATCTTAATATTGGAGCAAGTCACCTTTGATTCTTATGTGATTTACTTTTTGCAAGTGTGAACTTACTTTCCTACAATTTAGATTAAGAAGTGTGCTATTTACATTCCTATAAAGTGTGGATTGGATTGCAAGTGTGTGTGGATTTATCGTAGTGACTTGTGAAAGCATCTCAATATCTTGTCATGTGACACACCTTTAGAATAGCACAACTACATATTGTACTAGCAGTACATGATAATTCTCAAGTTCCCTATGAACCTCAGTTGATAATTAAATGTATAAATTTTTGGGTTTCTTTCTAAGCAATTAGAAAGGTAATTGAAAGGCTCGTTAGGCACTAAAATGGAGGATTTCAAGTCTTGTGCTTTTGAATTGCATGATTATTACAATGCCATGGTCAAGCAAGTTTACCCATGCTTCTAACAACTCCAGAATATCTCCATAAAGTTATTACCATTTTGGGGATTGGCTAAGGAAAGAGGTGCTCAACTCCATTGGGTATAGAATGTTGCGAGTCAGTTGAAGAAATGGCCTAAGGAATATCCATAGGCCTAAAAATAAGTCCCTAGAATCAATGAAAAAGAATTGAAATATGAGTCAATTTCTATCAAAAGGGCCTTGAAGGTTCAAGAAAAACTAGAAAAGGACATCTCCAGGTTTGCGGCTCAGTGCCAACAAAATGATTTCTTAGCTAAAAGGTTAATGAATATGAACAAGTTGATCATTATTGGAGCCCAAGGAGAAGCCATGACAAATGACTAAGTCGAAAAAGAACTAGAAGAGATGCTAACTGGTAGAGAGATTTCTTTTAGTGTCTTCACCAACAAAGTCACCAAAGGAAATCTCAAGCAACAAATTGTGGAACCCTCCAATCAACAAATAGTTCTAAATTCCTTCATGATATCATTAAAGAAGGATGTACAAGTTCTGTCCCAACACACATAAAAATAACATGTCATTATGGATGGATTTTTTCCTAATAGGATTAAGATGACTTCATCATATTACAAGATATGCGTAGCCTATCTTCATGAAGTCCCGAGGTCCTAGTTGAGGATCCAACCATATTGTAGCAACTATTAATTTTGTTTTCTGGGAGTTTAGAAATTATTTTCCTTAATTATATTTGGAAAAAAATAATAAACTGAAAGGTTTAACGTCCTAAGGGAAGACCAAAATTCATAAGAGTCAGTGATTGATGTAGCTTATAAATGTTGTAAAACTGCTAGTGATAAGGACTTTTGGATTTTTTATTTTTTATAAATCTTTGCAGACAGGATCTAGGAAGATGGTGCATTTTGTATCCATTGATAAATAAAATAGAGAAGTTTTAGAAGGCCACTGTAAGAATTGTGACTTAGCATGAATTGTGATTTTGCTTTAGACTAATCTTAAGTAGTTTCATTTATGTGTGATCTCTGTGATATTTATTACTATTAGTTAGCAGATTATTCTATGAACTACACAGTTTTTTTTTTGTATAGTATTATTACTTTTATTTATCATAGCTTTCTTCAATGAGTATTGATTAGAACAAAGGCTGACGATTCTTTATTTTATCTAATAAGTTAAATATTCAAATGTCGAGAAATTAGCTAACTATTTTCTTGATTGAACAATTGTTTTGTTTATTAGCTCATCTCTTCTTGTCCTCATCTATCTTTTGGTATTTAGTTAGTTTACAATACTTTTATTTTTTCAATTTGTTGTAGCAGCTACAACCATCCTCCAAAATTTTGCCTTAGCTTCATTTTGGAGCCTCCCTACCAACCTTTCACAGTAGCATGTCTTGCTTCGTGAAGTACACAAGATTCAGTGTTTTCTTGCAGAAAGACAGTCTGTCTATCAAAGCTTGATGCATTCCGCTCATAGGTTGTTCCTCCAGACTTGGTCCATCTGCAGGCTAAGAAGCTCCCTTGAGTAATTGTGCAATCCTGGAGTGAAACTAGCCTTCCCTCCATAAATTGTGCAATTCTATCTGCAGCCTGCTAGGCTCCAGAATTGTACAATTTTTCCAATCAAGATTCATCTAGAAAATTACGCAACTCTTCCCAGCAGGGCTGCTTAACCCAAGAATTACGCAATCCTAGGCAGCAGTCAGTTGCTCTACCCAGAAATTGCGAAAATATCCAAGGCAGCTAGCCCAACTACAATCCAGAAATACACATTTTCTCCTAGCAATTGAGCAGCCTCTTGCATGTGTAGTTTGGTTGACCAGTTCCAACCGGGACTAAGGAAACTCGAATTGCATGCATGGATTTCTTTTTCTCAAAATAGAAAAAGGAAACATGCAAAAAGAATCCCTTGATTTAGGGATCTAATTTTAGCAGTCAGAGGTTACATGCAAAGATAGTTTTAAATCTTTCCTCCAAGTGTCGCCTATCCCTAGATTTGTGGCAAGCACATCATGAGCCCAAACTTATTTATTCAACGCATCAGAGCTCATTCTTTCACATCAATCTTAGAGCTCTGACATCCCACGGCACATCCAGGACTCTTCGACACATCCAGCTCAGCTATTCACGGGTAAGTGGTCTCAACTTGTCTTTTTCAACATTTCTATCACTTTTTGTGTTTTCTCTTGTGCGAGTGTTGTTTGATTGATTTCTTTGAACACTTGATGTCGTTTACATACATACTATCTTGTACTAGCACTGTTTCAGTTTTCGTTGCTATCTCACTACTTTCGCATGCATGAAACTGTTTTGCATGAACGGTCACAGATTTGGCGACTCGCTTCACCCACATGCATGTTGTTCTATTTTCTGAATCTTTCATTCAATGTTTGCATGCATCATCAATAACTTATTCTTTCACTTATTATATCCATGCATTCACTTTCACATTCACATTTAGTTGCTCGTCAGTGGGTCTAGCCAGCCTTGGCCTGGACTCTACCTCACCAAGACAACATTGTGCAATCTGAAGAAGGAAGGCTTTGTCTTCCTCTCCAAAAATGCGTATTTTTTCCCAGTGACTAACCTACAAGCTTTCTTTGCACATTTCTGAGGGACAGTGACCGCTGACCTAGAAAATTGCACAATGCAGTCATTGAGCCTGTAGTCAAGGAATTAGTTAGCAGTTAGCCTGGATTACGCATTGTCAAAATCCAGCAACCAATCTTGCCTCCCAGACAGCCCATACTGACTTTTTTCACAGTTCTAGTAGCTAGCAACCTAGCCTCCCAGAATAAATTGTGCAATCCCAACCTATCATTCCCAAGGTATGTGTTATGTCATTCCTTAATTTTCTTTGGTTTTCGCTGACAGATTTCTTGCCATGCATTTCGCTTTGTCTCCAGATCTTTTAGGTGTTCATCCGCCTCTTAGCAGGATAAGATCAATGGCCAACAAGACAATAGGATCAAAAGACATTGACACAGGTGAAACTAGAGCAGAAGTTGAGCGAGTGTCCTCTAGTCTACCGATCTGTGAAGATACCAAGTTGTTTCTAGACAAGGACATCAAGTTGAATGGAAAGAGGTCAACGATGCATTCACAGACACATTTGGGGAAGACCTTGAAGACCGCTAGGTGTATGTGAAAATTCACAAGTCCAGCTTATACCGGATTGCATGCAAATACCCTGTGTTCCCATGTGCGGATATGATACACTGGGTCATCTCGCACACTGATCCCGAGATGACAACCTTGAGAGGTCTCAGCGGGATGAAGACTACAACCTTCTAGGAACAGGATTATGATGAGATGTGTCAGATGTCGGAGCCCATGACTATCATGGAGACTCCCTTTAGCTTACCTAGCAGTAGTGCCAACTCCAAAGACATTTTGAAGAACTAGGTAAAGGAGCCGCTAGATTTAGGATGACACCCAACCAGATCTACAAGACAAAGATATTGTGGAAGGCGTATCAATACTTGGTCATATTTTCATATGGATTTTATGGCCAAGAAAGCACAAAAATCTTCCCACAGAGTTGGGTGACCAACTGGAGAGAGAAGGAAAACCATGTAACTAGTCCAGCATGTTGGCTCATCAGCTGAAGGAGCAGCTAATGAAGGCTCGACAGCCACCCAAATGTATGCACGTAGATATCTACATGTTCGCTTACATCCAAGATGCAATCTGTGCCCAACAGGAGTTCCCAGGCTTGAAGTGGACATGGTCACCGACGGAAACTACTATAAACACTTATTGTAAGTTGTTGTTCGAATGCATCTTCAAAGTAGTTATCACACAGTTGTCTAATCATTTTTGTCACCCCAGTATACAAGATGATATTCAAATAGGATCCACCCTGCATGTCGAAGGCAGCAATGGAGGCATTGATAGACATTGCTAATTGGTATGCCTCACGGTCCAACACCTTCATATGAATGTACAATGTTGAGAAGCCTCCGCATGTTCTACCAAATTTTTCCTTGGATGTGCTCATCATGCAAGAAGTAGCATATCACATCTTGGTAGAATTGACAGCTAGACTGCACCGGAAGAAGAAGTGCCTTGGCTTGCTCTTCCATTTCAGATTGGGTTATACGAGATCCGGAGTTTCAAGCATGCAGATGTTGACACAGAGCAGATGAAGAAGTATCCATTCGGCCTCTGAAGTTACAATCCGTATGACCCACATGTCTTGTGAAAGATCACTGCACGAGAGTACAGTTCAACTGGATCCACAGGGAATTTCATTAGGCACAGGGGACCCATGAGATATTGCTACAGTTTATCCAGACCCAATGAATAGGTCAGCTTCTCTATGAAGTGGTTAGCGAAGCAATGTGAAGTAGAATCCCAGAGAGCACCAGAAGCAGTAGCAACGGAGGTAAGCATACCAGTGCACGACAAGGGCAAGAGGAAGATTTTCGATCGTATGGAGGAAGAGAAAAGCTGCAAGTTCCAAGCAAATCCACTTGTGGAGAAAGCACCTACGGCTATAGAGGTGAAGAGGAAACAATGCAACAAGCGAATCGTGCAAAGGAAGAGGGAGAAGAGAAGAATGGAGGAAACAAAGAAGGAGTTGCATGAGTTGAAGGAGCAACTTCAAAAGGAAAAAGAGCTGCGCAAATAAGAGATAGAAGCGCAGCAGCAATAAGTATAGAAGGGGGTGTAACATGTCCAAACGGATGAAACAACGCACGTACAGGTAGTGGAATCATCAAAACAGATGGCATCAGGCATACAGGGTAAACCATTGCAAGAGAAAGACTTAGCTCTTGAGATAGAGTGAGCACTTCAACAGTTGGATACGGATATGGACCAACAGGAATTGGAATAGGACATTGATCTTAGGCATTATCACCAAGAGATCAACTTACCCACTTCACCACATCTAGAAGATGGGCAAGCCTCAAGAAACCAAGGAGGCACTGAGATCCTTGGAGATCATTCGGAAGGAGAGATGCACCCCATCTCATTCGACAAGTCTCAACATAGGGTCGTGCAGTCTCGCAGAGTGGCGACTCTAAATGATCATACATCTCCTGTGCAGGTTGAGGAATGAGTGATCATGTCTGACATGCACAAACATCCAACAGCCTTGGCCGATGCTACCAAAGTGTATGCCAAAGCCACTAGCTCAAGTGTTCGCTTTCTGATAACTGAGAATGAGTGAATAGCTAAGGAACTACAGACCACCAAGCAAGCAGGAGAGTTGGTGATAGCATCTTCTCAAGCTGAACTAAAAAAGGAAATACTGGATGAAGTATTGTCCCTTGACACAGTTATGTGAGCATTGTATTCCAAGTTTGGCACTGTGCATAAGGCAGTCGTCCATCTCAACAAATGGCAGCAGCGATGTGCTAGAAGAGCACATATCTTAGAGAACTTGCATGTTGCTATTGATTACATGCAAACATGGATGATGAGATACAGGGAGCCCTGCTTCACTTGCATAAGATGATGAAGGCCAGAGCGGTCAAGCTAAAGGCATGTATTCGGAGTTAGATATGGAACTATGAAGAGCTCCTGCAGCTCATCACTAGTATACAAGCTTCCCATGCATGTGTATTCAAGAGTATTGACATTGTGGTGCGCGCACATGCAATCCCATCTATTGGGACTCTCACCCAGGAAAAGACAAAGGCACATGTCTGAATAGAGCTTGACTCATACTTCGATGAGTTGATGTGCATTTCCACCAACCAAAAATTTCCCATCAGTGCAGACATCATGCACAAGTATGTTGTTGGTCTGGCCACATTGAAGAAAATGATGCGCATGCTTTCAGACGAGATGGACAGAGGAGTCCAAGTAGTGTACCCGGATGTTATGGAGGCAAGAGTCAGGTTCCAGAAATATGTCACATTAGAGTACACAAACACCATCGCAGACTACTAATCTTGGCATCAGTACGCTACAGATGATCATCGTGAGGATGTTGAAAAGTTGGACTTCCATGGTGGTTTAAGTCATAGTGATGTCTAGAGTGGCTTTCTCAAGCCATTTTGTCTCAAATGGGTGCATATGCATTGTAATGTAACGTCTTGTCAATTGTAAGTCAAGTGTCAATAGTTGGATGTAACAGTCATAGAGTAGATGAAGAGTCATGAGGGTAGATGAACTGTCACAAAGGGGAATGTCAAGGGTCACCCCACCCTTTGCTATAAATAGTCCCTCATAACTCATTGTAAAGGCTTTTGGTCAGCCAAGATTTTGATAAGACTATCTTGGAGAGAGCTTGGACAATATTGTAATGAGCCTTGGCTTCTCCACTGTGCAAAGCTAGTAGATCTCTTTGGAGGAGCAGGCAGTTGTGCCTGTAACGTTCACTGTCGGAACTAGTGGTTGGACATGGATGTGTTGTATGACTGGAACTTACACTCCTTAATATAAAAAGAGCCAACATGTTTCATGCATATGTTGTATTGTATTCTATGCTATCTAGTTTACTCTAAATGATATGTGTATCTGTTTTCTTACGGATGCATGTATAACTTGCTATGTATGTATGAATGAATCTTTTTGAAATGTGTTGTTGGTTTAACCATCACTTTGGATTGCTAGCTAACTTGCATTCCATGTTGTGATGCATCTTTTCTCGTGTGTTCCCTTATTAACTCTGTGATATCACAGGTTTCCAAGGGGCGCATGCATCTCAACCCCCTTGTGTTAGAAGCTCTCATGCACCTTCCTTGGCTCTCTACAACAGTCACACCCTTGCTACCAATAGAGTTATCTTACTTGCCTCTATGTGAAATCGTGGTCAAGGCATTACCATACGACCCACTGTTGGGACTCCTACACCAAACGGTCTGAGGTCTAATTGGGACTTCTTATCGAGGAGATCTCCTGACATGTTGGCGGGTCCAACACCGTCAACATTTCAGGCACTAGAAGGAGGGCCAGATGACAAGATGTGTCCTCTCATCCTGTTTTGAACCTTGGCATATCTCTCATGGATTCTTGCACTCTTCTCCCTCCACGATGTTTTGCGAATCACGAAGATGTCACCGTCACAAGGGAGTTTTTCAATCACTTGTCCACTTACATGTATGATGGTGAAGGCGAAGTGGCCTGGCCTCAATTCTTACATGACTTTCTTTCCATTCTTCATGAGGAAGATGGATGTTCTCATGAACAGGCCAGTTTTTTGCTTGCATACACACTTCGCGAATCTCCACATTGGTGGTTGTCCAACCTGTTGGCTAGCAGTGTGCACTCACTTGAGAACTTTTGTGATCTCACTGAATACACTTTCTATCATTTTAATCCAAACCATCTTGAACAAAAATTGTTATAACAACGAAAGGCTCTGCATGAATCGAATATGGACTTTTGGCAGTGCTCTGTGATTTGCAGTTTCAAGCTCCGAAGAGCTAGATGAAATTTTTCTATCTTTGGGACTGATTCGAGTACTGTGATAAGAAATTTGCTTGTCCAAAGAAGAAGTTTGAAATCAAGCCTCGCTCAACATTCTTTAGTGATGGAGTTGCGCAATCTATGATTAAGACGGTCACTATCACGAGTGACTGTCCTCCGTCCCCTCATCAAACAACTCCACCACTGCAGAGTGATGTTAGAGATCATGCTCACACACCTGTTCAGCTGTCACATCCTCCCAACATCGCTTCACTTAATTTCCATGCAGATTTGGTTGTGAGTCCATCGAGTTGTCATATGCATTTTGTTCCACAACATCTATCTTCGCACTTGGTTGTCCCTGCGGATGATACTGTCTTGTGTTCTTACATTTTGGACTCTACACTTGTTTTGAACAAAGATCAAGCCTCCGACGGGGTTGGTGTTGCACAACCAACATGCATTGTTATTCATGAAGAATATGACTCGGAGCTTGATCATCAACACTCAGCGAAGGATGATCCCCTTTTGTCTTGGCCCCCTCCATTCTTTCCTTACATATTTGGTGAACCTTCCACCCATGATTTCGCATGTGTATCTTCATCTATATATGCACCCATTGTTGATCACTCGTAGGACACACCGAATGTCAGTCCATCATCTGAAAATGGAGAGGATAAGTTATTCATTGAAAATCCACTTGATCTTTCATCTTCCTTTTTCGGAAACACAGAGGATGAATTTGTTCTCTTCTCATCTACCCCTCTATTTGATTCATCAGATCATGAGGATGCCGATGAAAACATTGATTTTTCTGATCGTAGCTATCATGATCTATTTACTCCCATATTCGATCATGATCATTATTTTATCGCAGTTGATTTTTCGAAGCCACCAGTCTATGATGATCTATATGACGATGAAGTTGAAACAATCTAGGCTATCAAGGCATTTCAGCCTGAGCTAATGTTTATATCAGGCCCACGCTGTCCAGAGGTCAGTTTCACTTCCGATCAGGAAATTGATCAATCACCCTGTTATCACCAAAATAAGATTTTACATTTTTCCTAATCATGGTCTTAGATAAGTGTTAAGTCATTCTATGTTTTAATGGGTAGGTGATAGGTTAAGAGTCTCAAAAGTCTCATTTTCATATCCAAATAAAGTTTGAGAACCTTATTCCAAGTCTCAAAAGTCTCACATTCTGTTTAGAAACTCATATCTTAAACCATTTTGAAATTTTTTTGGAATTAGCCCAGAAACCACATTTTCATAGCACAAACAGTGTAAAATGTCTATTTTGTGCTACGAAAATGCTGCTCTTTTCGTAGCACTTTTCCCTGCGTGCTACGAAAGCGCGGATTCGTAGACATTCTTGTCAAAACATCAATTTTTTAAGACTCCGTTAAATTTTCATTATTAGGTATCAGCTAGGAGTCAGTTCTTAAGCATGTAGCCATCCAAAATCCATCATTTCGAATTTAGGGGTCATCATGATAGGTAATTTCAAATTTGAAAGGGTTGGCTAGTTTCTTATTACAGTTTTCATGCAAACGCTCAAACAAATCATTTTTTGAATGGTAAGCTTATGGTAATTTCTTACCAAAGTTTCTCTCATCCATAATTCAAGCGAGGTTGACCACCATAAGCAAGCGAGACTGATAAACATAATTTCAAGCGAGGTTGGTTTGTTACAAGAATTCAGAGGCAAAGATGACAAAAGAAAGGAAAATTCACAGGTCTGGTCATTGTTTAAGAACAAAACCTGAAAGCACCGAGGTCTTAGCCAGAGATAACTCAATTGTGGAAGCGTTCAAGAAAACAAGATGTTGCAAGTTTTGTAAAAAAATGCGGGGAGGACATACTCAAGTGACAAAGGAGTTTGCACTACATTTCACTAGCTCAAACACAAAGGTTGGAATCCTAAACTTGCAAATTTCTCCAAAGATCATAGTTTCAGTGATAGAGATTCCTAGGGGGAAAGATATATGTTTCAAAAAATTCAGATTCAACATGGAACCATGTAAACTGATTCTAAAGCCAGAGTTTGCATAAACAAACTTAACCAAGGAAATTCCAAGGAACTACATCAAAGACATCTATGCCAACTTGCTCTTCAACATTCAACGTTATTTTACCTGTGAGGGAAGATATCATACAGTTTATCCATGTCATTTTAAACTCCTGTTGCATTTTACTGTTATGATTTCTTTAGATTTTCCTTACTTCCTGTATCGAAGTATAACTAAGATGGCAGATACAGTGCAAATGAAATCTCAAGGATATGAAACTTCCCTTTTTCATCATGGTCTAATTAAACTGATAGTTTTACATGAAATCAAAAGGATCAACATAGAATGGTCTTCATTTTTTTTATGTGGTTTTGGAGTGGAAAATCAAGATACAGGCATTAGCCCTAAGGTTAAAGAAACTCCATCAGCAGAAACCAGTAAGCCTGTAATGTCCAGGTCAAAAAGATTTGCTAAGCTAAAAACTAGAAAGCAGGTGAAAGATCAAGTGAGCAAAACGTCAGTTTATTGAACACATGAATATTCAGCTAACGAACCAGTTCAAAGGAGATTGACTAGAAGTCAAATTGCAAAGGAGAAGGGTAAATCAGTGATCTCGGGAGAAATTCCAAGCTTGAAGGGTAATTTAAATGATATTTTAAAACCCATTGATATTGCAGAATCCCCTTTGGTGCAGGCAGATTTCATAGAATTTGATGAAGGAAAGTCGAAGAAGATGAAATCCTCTAAGAAACTAGAATTTGAGGATGATGTTACAGCATTTGTGTTCAAGCCCAGAAAGCCCTTAACTGGGAAATCTAAAAAGATACAAGAGTCCAATATTGAGTTAGGGAAAACAGAATAAGCTTTCATTGTTCAAGAAGAGTTGATAGACCTTTCATCACCAATATCTGAAGGTGACAAAAACAGAGTTTTTTCCACTCAAACAGAAAAAACCAGTTACGAAGAAATGGAAGAAAGGTTAAGAGAAACTAATAATGAAATTGCTAGACTAAGGATGAGAGCAAGAAGGAACGCTGCTGAGAAGACAAACTCCAAAAGGATAAAGGCTCTCTAGGAAGTTAAAAAAGTTTCCAAACCAGAAATAGTCAGCAGTGAAACTCAGTACTTTACTTGGACTATTCTTACAATCAAAGAAGATAGATTTGTAAGGAGGATGAATGCTCATTTGAGAGCTACAAACAGGAGATTGAAGAGACAGATTGAAGACCTAGAAATATAGTTAACAAAATCTGAAGAAAGGCTACAGCAATAATGAAACAGGGTGATGAAAAAGGGCAGTAAAGGATATTTCTTAAAACAGTTTTGGTATTAAAAAGAAGGTCATCTATGAAGAAGAACATCTTATAAGGTTAAGTTGTTTTGATTTTATTTTTGGTGATCATATCAGTCTTTATGAAATTTTGAAATCCCCAAACTGTAGATTTTTTAAAACTGTGTTGAAAAAAGAGCATACACAGTAGTTTCATAGCGCGCTACAAAACTGTTGAAGGTGACTTTTTAGCACTTTATAGATGTATTTCGAAGGTAAGGTCTGATAAATTTCAAGTGTTGATGTTGCTGGTAGACATATGAGTATCATAGATGAAGTTTTAGATGGTAGTGATGTAGAAAGAATGCTTCAAAGAAGTATTTCATAAGTGATATAAAAGTTGCGCTACAAAAACAGACTATTTTCGTAACACAGTCATGTTCCATCCTCTTCTCCATCTATTCGAGGTTCCCTTTTTTGCATAGGTGGAAAAATGAAGTTTTAATGGATTACTGACACATGCCACATATATGAAACAATCATCAACGCCTGCAAAACTACTCCAATATAGATAATTACTCCTAAAAACATTGAAACCATCTCATACCCAGCCAAAACCTATAGCAGATACTGAAGCCTTATGGAAGACCATTACTACAATACTAAGCAACTCAAATGTTGTCAAGTCTATTATCAACGCTAATAGTATGGGATCTCATTCAAAATCTTTTCCCCTGACCTTTCAAATTTTTAACCACAATGTGCATGATTGCCTAGTTGACTCTAAAGCCTATCCCAACGCCATGCCCTACTCAATGTGCCAGAAAATCAATGTTTTACTAGCAATGAATAATGCAAAAATCATTCAACTTGGTGCTTACAAAAAAATTAATCTTACATTGTTTCATTAACTTGAATTTTGCATCCTTGTTTACTAAGCCCAATGGGTATGGGCTAGGTTGATCACTAACCGCCAATCAAAGCTTGTAGATGAGATCCACTACTTTGAGATTAGCATGTGAACTAAAGTTGAACAAAGAATCTATCTTGGTCTTCTTGACTTGTACCTTGATGTGGAAAATTTTGTTCATCTCCTTTTCCTAGTGATGAAAACTACTTAGATTCGCCTCCTTCTTCACTAATGTGCAAATAATATTTGCATCCACATCAGAATTACTTTCAACCTGATTGCTCAAAATTGTAGCTAGAAGATTCTTTTACTTTGTGTCCTTCTTACAATTCTTCGGGTTCAACTCTAGATGTAATTTCCATCACTTTCCTAAGTGTGACCAAGAATATGCAATGGTTACAATAGTTGTTAGGATCCTTGCATCGATGTGCAACGATTTTTACCTTGTTATCCCCCCCCCTTTCCACTTCACCTTCCCCTTGGAACCTTCCTAACTTTATTTCTACTTGGAACCACTTGGATGCCCTATCTTATGGCCTATGTTTTCTAGATATTCTTCTCGTACACATGCCTCTTCATTGTCCCCTAGCTTGAAAGACATCATTTGCTTTCATAGATGGCTTTGTAGACCCTCTAAATACTTGAGGAGTACATTTGGGTTCTTGAAAGAGATACCCAGTGTGATTTCCATCATTTTAAACTCAATTGTGTACTTATGTACATTTTCCCCTTGCCTCTATCTGAATCAATTCCATTGAATCCATTGGTCCTCTATATATTCGATAGGATATAATTGGGACTTAATGAGGGTTTTGAAGTCCTCCCACCTAGTTACTAGCAAACAACCCTCTAACCTAGTTGTTCTTGTATAATTTTCCCACCAAGTCAAATCATGGCCCTCTAAATTCAATTCGACAAATGGAATCTTTTGTTCATTTATATGATGAATGTTAAAATAAAATTTTAGTTCATGCAACCAATGATTTTTTTTTAATGCATCAATAGACTCACCATGGTATGACTATGTCCACTTTTGCATCCATTTAAAATAAGGATTGTGAAGGGCTTATGACACTCAAACTCAATTGCTCTTTCTCAAGTTCTTTCCTCAACTCATTTTTTGGGTTTTCATTCTCTTAGTTTCCCCTCTAATCTGATCTCCAAGTTAGAACCTCTAGCCTCTCCTAACAATCCAAATCTACTCTAAACTAGAGTTTCCATGAGGAGGCTCATATTGTGATTTTTGTCAACATGTGCTTCCAAGCTCACAAATCTCTCCTTCTGGATCTTGAGGGTTATTATGAGAAGATTCATTATCCATGGCTAGTTTGGTGACTTTCTTCCTAAAATGATTCTTACATTCCTACAAATTCTCACAAAATAACCCAAAGAAAACTACTCTGATACCAATATGATTTATATACTACCATGGATATTCCACTAGAATATTTCATCACAACAAGCCTGATAAAGTACTGAAATCTTTACAAATATTGTTTTTATGCTTAGATGTATGAATAACTAAATTGTGAAAAGATAGAGAGATAAAAATATACATTCCATCTACAAATAAATACAATATTACCCTGGGAAATGAATATAAAATAAAACCCATCTAGAAGGTCAGGATGTTTTGCTCTTATTTCTCTAGTATGGAAATATGCAAATACAAAGAAAGAGGTACCCTTTGTGGATTTACTTGAGACATGTGGCATGTAAGGTTGCTTAGAATCTTATCCATGTCTATTCTCATCTCTAACTTCCACTCCTAGATCCTCTGCTCAACTATGGAACAAATACAAGGACATAGAATGGAACTGCTTCTCCTCCTAGTGGCCCAATATTTAACATTTCCTAATAGCCATGTAGGGAGATGTTTTTGAATTCATCAAACCTCAATTAGAGTTATCGTTTTGAACCTTCTAGAATCTTTTTGAAATCCCACATGGCTAGCCCCATTTGTATGAGTATTGAGGGTTGATGTGATATCATCTTATATCATGGTGGTCAACATAGTGGGTCAAATTGCAGGAGGCATAAATTTTGCATACAATATTTGATCGATGTGATTCATATGCCTTGGAGAGGTATATGAGTTTATATAAATGTCAAATAGATTTAGATAATGCTGAAAACGTTTTAACCCCAAAAAAATTCCATTTGATGCCTCAAAATAGCTTTGAAAGGTTTCAAACCCAAATTTTCCAAATTGGGACTTGCCACTAAAATGACGCTACAAACTTATTCCACCAATTTTTTTCACTCCAAAGCATCAATATATATAAAAAATAATATATTGATCCAATCAAGATCACTTTTTTAAACCGTCTCTAGTAGTGAAGAGAAAGCACTTTGGGTAGGTAAGATTATGCCAATCTCTAGCATTTCTTTGACCAGAATTTCAATCTAGCTCTTCAAGGATATCTATAAAGTCAAATATTAGGAGGAAGGCTTCCCAAAAATAGTGGAATAGTGTGATCATATTCTTGATTAAGTAGAATACCTTTGGGCATCTCAATATATACCTTGAAATTATTGTTTATAACTCTTTGGAGATCCAAGGGCATAAAAAGTTTATATGTTTGAACATATAATGAGCAAAGTTATGCAATTACTCTAAGATGTCCCTTTTTTAACTTATAACTTTAGATAGTTTCGGTTACATACCTCTAAGTTTAATTTCCCTTCGTTCCAAAGAAATTCTCATGATAAGTTCTTGAAAATTAAAACAATTTGTGTAGAAAAATTTCTTCTCGCTACACTTATGCTTATTACTATACTTTCTATCACAATTAAAACATAGTCCCCTTTCCCTTTTTCATCCAATTGCTAAAGAGTCATCCTTGTCGGTTGAGTGAGATTCGTAGTAGGAATATTGTGCTCTCTATAGGTTTTAGTGGCAACCCTTATTTGCTTTCAACTCTCTTTACCACATTGAAATCATTATTCAAGGATTTAGGCTCCAAGAGAAACCTCATATTGAATGATTTTATTTAAAGTTCCATAAATATATCCAACAATTTGTTCTCGGAAATAATCTTCACTCTAAGACTCAACCAACTTAAATCATTGAATGTGCTCTATAACTAGAACTCGTTGCCTAAGATTTATCAGTGGGCTTAAAAAGTTGTTGCTTTTAATATCTCCATAATGTGTTATCAGTTCATCTATAGAAGGATGCAATATAAGGATGAAATTGATCAAATTTTAAATATAAGGATGCAATATTTACCTTTTGTAAAGTTGGTACGTGTTGTATATCATAGAATTGTGCCATCTAGAACATCAATGTTATGGGATCATAAAATCAAACTTTCTGATATCAATCTTGGGAATGAAGTATTTCATTGGTCCCAAGTTGAGCTTGTGATAATGTGGACCTTAGAGTGATAATGATCGTGTCTAGAACTTGGTCATCTTGTTCATCAAATGTATTCAAATGATCAAGTGTCTCGTTATTCAAATGTATTCCAATTTTCTCATGTGACTAGGACTCAACCATCTTGTTCTCCTTTTCATTTATTAGGGATATGAATTTACGATAAGGAGGATTTGTAGCTCCTTCATAAGGTCCTCCCTTATTTCCTTGATATTCTCTTTGGGGTCATTTTTTAATTCCATCTCTTTGATATCATCTTTTAAAGTTTGAAATTTTCTTTTAGATACCCTATTGAGGATTTCAACCTTCTTTTCCATTGTAGCTTCCATGATTGTTATTTTCTCTTCCAACTTGGACACCTTAGATTCCACATCTTCATTCTCTTCTTATGTCAGCGATGAATCTTGAGAGACCTTTTCAATAGTCACGTGGATAATTAGATCTAGACAAGATGGGCTTAGGGTTTTGCAAGGATTTATCAGAAAGGAAGTATCGATCCCTATAGCTCTAAGATATATTGTTGGGTTTCCAACAATATCACTTGGTCATTGTTCAATGGCTCTAAATAAGGAAGGATTATATGTTTATTCATGATACCTACTTCCCAAGTATGTGAGAGTGATCTCCCCAAGTGTTGTGCTCAATGTACTATAGATATTAGATAATTGAAATGTTATCTAAGTATGGACTCATGTATGCATATGGGTTTTCCTATATAACCTACGGTACATGGAAGATTAAAACCATATACAAAGTCAATTTGATGTGATACTACTCTTTAAGTACTAGTAGAGGTGTACAAGGGAATTCAATGATGACCCCACTTGCATTCTCTGTGTGTATGCTTCCTATCTATGGTTTCATTTATTAAATGACAAATATCCATATTTATAGAATCTAATATATATATCTAACCTAACAAATCTAATTGTTACAAAATTATAGAAAAATAATGAAAATTTGGGGTCTCTTCAAAACCCTTGTAAAACCCTTATTTGGGGTCTATTATGATAGTTGAATTAAAAAGTGTTACAACTTTGTCAATTATAATATTATGTAGAAGTTTTTACACAATGTCCTTTGAATGTCCCCTTTAGGCTTCACTCATCTCATGCAATCTAGACCTTCCAAGAGAGAGTTATGGAGGAAATATTAGAACCTCCTGCTTTTTCCTTTTTCAGGAGAGTGAACTTGTACAAATTATAACATTGCCAATACTTATCTCGCAAGTGTGAAATTTCGATCCGAAACATTCTACTATGTCTTATATCCAATGGCTCTAGTGGCACTTGATTTGGAGCTTGCAATCTCTAGATACAAGTGAAACCATATAAATTAAATGGCCAGTAAACACCGATATGCATCAATCTAGATTATTTTCAGTTAGATTCTAAGATCATTCATTATTTAACAATAATAACGCCATACGCCCTAAAATTAAATGGTTGAAAACTATGCTTACCATTTTAAATCGGGATTCACAGATATTGTTTTAATAATACCATACACCTTAAAATTAAATGTTTCAAACTATGCTTATTATTTTCAAATTGGGATTCATGGATTCCTTTTCTTATGTAGAGAGCGTGATTTATACAGTGAAATTCAATAAAGGAATACAAATTATTTGAGACAACTATAACGTAATTTGATCTCATCAATTGAAATCAATTAAAAAAAAATATGTTTCCATTATCTATTCATCAATTTCATAAATTGAAAGCAATGAAAAGAATATGTTTCTGTTGTCACTAATTATATAGTTTTATCGTGAAAACAGGATGACATTAAAAGAATATGGTGCTTATTTTTGAAGTTAAAATGCTTGAAACCCTAAATTTTGTTACAGCGTACCCAATTGCAATGAGCACCCATACTACCTTAACTTATATGATTTCGTGCACAAGAACTTCATCGTTGCAAGGGACCCGACAAAACTCATACATTCATCTTTCACTAGCATGGTCATCGTTTCCTTGGAAGCTCCATACATGGACGTTATAATCAGGAGAAGACCAATGTGAAATTTCTTCAAACAAACACAAAATCTATTAGTCATGTGGTTTTGAAATGTTCTCAAATCCAAATTAAATTGGTCATTAAATACCCTCATGGGGGTGGAGAAGAATGTGAAAGGGTTCTCAGGGGGGAGGGGGGTGCTCACCACCCCATCAATTTCCATGTTAGGTCCCTATACTACTAGTGTAGACCCTTATTGTTATTAGTGCAGCCCCCTTATTGTATTGTTGTGCCCATATAGTCCCCATATTGTTATTATTGTGCCCCATTGAAGCCCACTATTGTTATTGTTGTGCCCTTGCAATATTATTGTTATGTGGGCTCTGATTATATTGTGACTCCTTAGACTCCTATATATAGAAAGGAGGTCTTGTCATTTGTGTCATCCAAGAATTGTTCATTTGTGTAATGTAAAGGAGGTTGCCCCATTGAAGAGGCTTATTTTGAAGTCGTTGATATATTTCTTCTTCTATTTCATGAGCTGGTTGCAGAACATTTGGTATCAAAGCTTTGGATTCTAGGGTTTCGTTGCTTCAAACAGATCTTGTATTGCTATATGTTTGGAGATATGAGCTGAGGAAGTTAGGTTTTTTACAGGCTCCAGAATTCCATCTCAAACAGATCTTGGTTCGATATATTTTTGGAGATAGGATCCAAGAAAGTTAGGGTTTTTGCAGGCTCCCAAGTTCAATCGCAAACATGTGACCTTGCGAAAATCATTATAACTTTCTCTCTGAGCATCAGATTCAAATTTTGTTAGAAGTAACAAAAAGAGGGTGGACTGTAGTTTGTTGGGTATCGTTTTCAGGGCCGAAGGTTGAAACAATGGCATTTGGCACTTCATACAAGTTTTCTCTACTAAACTAGTCTATATTTAGGTCATCATGGGAGATTGGGCATAACTCTTTCTTGAAGAATCCAATTTCGATCAAGACCTGTGGGGTTGGAAACAGGACTCGGAGGGCTACCATAGGAAGAAATTTCAGACCTTGGTGATCTGAAATTATAGAGTTAGAATAGTTTCAAGATCGAGCTCCTAAAAGTAAGAAAGAAAATGACTCGAATCAAGAAAATAGAAACACCTAGTAAGCAAAATTGGACGGATGATTTGAAGAATGTGATCGAAGCTAAGATCAATGGTTTTATCTATGGCATGGAAGCTAAGACCGATGGTATAGAAGCAAAATTGAAAGGCAACATGGAAGATTTGAAGAAAGACGGGGAGGCTTTGAAGGAAGGTTGGACAAAGTTGCTACAAGAAAGGCTTCCTAATGACGAAAAGGTAGTATAGGAAACTCAAGATAAAAATAAAAGAAATGTTAATCATGATTTCATAGAATCTAACATTGGATTTAAGACCCACCATATTCCAAAGATATATATGAGGAAGTTTGATGGCAAGGATCTAGTAACTTGGATACTACAAATGGAGCAATATTTTGATCTACATGATGTGCAACCACCACAAAAGGTACGTATTGCATCTTTATATTTAGAACCGAATCAGTTTTTATGTTATAGATGTCTTTTCTCTTGTAAACCACTTGTCACTTGGTCAATTTTCACGGAGGAAATGATAGCACATTATGAGGATATGAAGAGAAACACCTTCTTTAGCCAATTGATAAATCTCAGACAAAAGGGTTCAATGGCAGAGCACATTGAAAAATTCCAAAAATTGAATATAAAGGTAAGTGATACTCCAGAGAAGCATAGGATTGAAGTCTTCATATGGAGTTTAAAGGATAACATCCAATATGAGGTTCGCCTTTGGGAACCTGATTCATTAGAGAAGGCATTCAGGTTGGCAAGAAAAATTGAAAGCAAAATTATGGCAACAAGGAAGCCTGCCACTCATAACTATAAAGATGGAAGTGTTGTTGCTCCTAGCCTTCCACAACCTACAAGGTTGACACCACAACAATTGGAAGAAAAAAGAGAAAAATGGTTTTGTTACAGTTGTGATAGCAAACACACTAAAGGTCATAAGTGTGCTGAGAAGAAATTATTTTACATAGATTGTGAAGAGGAGGAAGAAAATGATCAATAAATGTCAAAATAGGAGGATATACACCATGAACCAACCCGAGAGAAAGAAGAAATGAATCTGAGCATATCTCGCAATGCATTGGCAAGAATTACCACCCCTCAAACTCTCAAGATAGATGGACAAGCGGACATAGTGAACAAATGTTTGGAAGGATATCTCCATTGTTTTTTATCTGATCAACAAACATAATGGGTCAAGTTGTTGCCTTTGGTTGAATTGGTATAACGCTTCAGTAAAAATGACCCCATTTATGGCACTTTATGGATATCATCCACCATCGATCACATCATCTTTAAGAGAAAATTATAAGGTTCAAGCAATGGAAGATCACATCAAGCATCAACAACAAATTCTCCAACTCTTAAAGGATAACCTCACTTTGGTGCAGAATTAAATAAAACAACAGGAGATCAACATTGCAGCAAAAGAAGTTTGATGTAGGCGACTGGGTATTTTTATAGCTACGACCATACAAACAAATATCCCTCAAGCAAGTTAAGAAGGATACTAAATTATCACCAAAGTTCTATGGTCCTTACAATGTGTTGCAAAAGATTGGTACTATGGCATACAAATTGGAGCTTCTTGCATCTTCCCGAGGGCACCAAGTTTTCCATGTTTCATGCTTAAAGAAGGTTATAGGTGCCAATCTCCCAGTTCAAACAATATAACCAGAACTTGACGAGGAAGGAAAAATCATATTGGAACCTAAAGAAGTCATGGAAACAAGAACCCGACAGCTACGAAATTGATCAATTTCAGAGTATCTCATCAAGTGGAAGAACTTACCTGCTGAAGATTTCACATGAGAGAGTAATAATTTTATACAGAAGCATCCAAAACTGCTCAAGCATTGAGAACTCATTTTGAAGGAGAGGGGCATGTTAGGTCCCTATACTCTATTAGTGTAGCCCCTTCTTATTATTAGTGCAACCCACTTATTATATGGTTGTGCCCATGTAGTCCCCATATTGTTATTATTGTGCCCCATAAAATCCCACTATTGTTATTGTTGTGCCCTTACAATATTATTGTTGTGTAGGCTCCGCTTATATTATGACCCCTTAGAATCCTATATATAGAAAGGAGGTATTGTCATTTGTATCATCCAAGAATTGTTCATTGGTGTAATGTAAAGGAGGTTTCCCCCTCGTGGAGGCTTATTTTGAAGTCGTTGATCTATTTCTTCTTCTATTTTGTGAGCTATTTGCATAACATTACATGATAATTAAGAAGGGGTGTGATGTGGCACACCCCCCCCCCCATGCACCATTCGTGTGATATTTATTTAAACCATATGTATTGGCTCTTGTATTATTTCCATAGAGTTCATCCTGATTCTGAGAATTGGTAAGGCGCGAAGGTTTGAGGAAAGTTGCAGAGGCACTATACAGGATGCCCTACAAGTCTGCGTCTATATTCTGCGAGTCCAAATTGGGTGAGGGAATGGAAATCTTGCATGGATTCTTTTGATTTTCAAAAGGGGAGGCCAGCGCTGTCCAATCTTCAAGCCACTATCCAACTTCACAGCTTTAAAATTGATGGTTTTGATTCTCATCCACTTTGAGAAGGTTATCTAGAGAAGCATAAACATAGACCTAAGAGAGTGATATCAAGATTTCATCCCACCAAGGTTGGATGACGGCTTGTTGCAGTTAATTGTTGGTGAGAAAGCTCTGCATCTTTTCACCTTGATCTTTGCAAGGGGATTTTTATAATTAATTCTTTGGGCATGGTCTTTCCTATTTAATATTGGTGTTTTGGTCAAGTGGATGGTGTTTTAAGCTGTTGGCTTTGGTATGGTCGTAAGTCTCCAGTTAATTCATTTTGTGCAATTGTTGTTATGTTTTTCTTCCGGGATCCAACTCTAGTTGTTTCCTAGTGTTCTTCCTTGTCCTGTCCTTTCTGCGGTGCAGGATTTGGTTGGTTGACTGGGCGAGCATTTGCTCTCCCCCCACTAGAATACAGGAGGGGGTTTGTAATTATGGGCTCAATAGAACAGAGGGTAAGGAAACCGCTATAGGAGGTATGCATTGTATGTTAATTTCAGGATTATTTGTCGCAAGCGTTGTGCAAGGTAATTCCTAGAAACAATGTCTTTGGAACCTATTCAGTTCAAGCTTTAAGCTTTGTGTGGTCTACTGCTAGCAAAACAATTCCACACCAAATTGGATGTTTCCAATGTTAGGTCCCTATAATACTAGTGATCACCCCATTACTATTGTAGTTGTGTCCCTTATTAATATTGTTGTGCCCCTATTGTCCCCATATTTTTATTACTGTGCCCCATAGAATCCCTCTATTGTTATTTTTGTGGCTTTATATTATTATTGTTAGGTCAGCTGGGTTATATTGTGACTCCTTAAACTCATATATATAGAAAGGAGGTTTTGTCATTTGAATCATCCAAGAATTGTTCATTTGTGTAATGTAAAGGAGGTTGCCTCCTTGAAGAGGCTGAATTCTAAGGCGTTGATCTCTCTTTTCTATCTTTTTGTGAGCTGGTTTCATAACATTTGGTATCAGAGCTTTGGATTCTAGGGTTTCGCTACTCCAAATAGGTCATCGTGGCATTTTCGCTATATCTTTTTTTTGCGACGTTTCAAAAGCGAAAAAAAAACCCATTTGAGACGAAATCACACTGAACCTCGAATCCAAATTTCAGAGCTTTTCGCTCTATATTTGCGGAGATATGATCTGAGGAATTTGGTCTTTTTGCAAACTCCTGAATTACATTCCAAACAGGTGACCTGGGTAAAATCGTCATAACTTTCTCTCTGAGCATCATATTGAAATTTCATAAGAAGCTACAGAAAGAGGACGGACTGTAGTTTCTTTTATATATTTTTCAGAGCCAAAGGTCGAAATAGGGACACATTGCACGTCATACAAGTTCGCTCTTTTGAACTAGTCTATAATCAGGTCACTGAGAGAGATTTGGCATAACTCTTCCTTGGAGAATCCAATTGGGATCAGGCTGGTGGCATTGGAAAGAGGACACAGAGGGATACTACAGGTCATAGTTTCATGACTGGATGATCCGAAATTACAGAGATACATCAGAGGCAATATTGAGCTCCTACAAAGTGAAAAAAGGTGTGTAGATTTTTTTAAATTTTTGCTGAAGCTTAGTTTGAAAAATTATTTTAGAGGAATTCAAAGGGCGTAGTAGAGCATTATTATTGGTAACTGATTCCCCGAGGAAGGAAAATGCAAACACCTAGTAAGCAACCTGAAAGCTCTAGCATGACTCATGAAGAAGAGGAAGAAATGCTACATGATATATCAAAATTACAAGACCAAGTGCAACAAATTTCACTCTCACAAAAGCTAACAGAAGCTAAGATAAATGGCGTGGGATCTAAGATAAAGGGCGTGGAAGCTAATATTGACTATTTGAAGATAGATTTGAAAACAGATTTGACAAATTTTCTACAAGAAATACTTACTAATGGTGAAAGGGTAGTAAATGAAACTCATGATGGAAACAAAAGAAATGTTAATCGTGATTTCATAGACTCTAATGTTGGATCGAAGACCCACCATATTCCAAAAATAGATATGAAGAAGTTTTATGGCAAGGATCCTGCAACATGGATATTACAGATGGAGCAATTTTTCGATATTAGTAATGTGCAAAACACACAAAAGGTACGTATTGAAACTTTATATTTGGAACCAAATCAGTTTGTATGGTATCAATGGCTTTGCTCTCGTAAACAAATTATCACTTGGGCAATTTTTACGGAAGAATTGACAGCACATTATGAGGATACAAAAAGCAACACTTCTTTTAGCCAATTGATAAGTCTCAAACAAAAGGGTTCAATAATAGAGCACATTGAGGAGTTCCAAAAATTGAACATAAGGGTAAAAAATATTCCAGAGGAGCATAGGATTGATGTGTTCATAGGGACTTTAAAGGATAATATTCAACATGATGTTTGCCTTTGGGAACCTGATTCATTAGAGAAGGCATTCAGGTTAGCAAGAAAAATGGAAAGCAAAATTATGGCAACCAAGAAGCATAACAGTCACAACTATAAAGATCGAAGTGTTGTTACCCCTAGCCTTCCACAACCTATAAGGTTGAAACCACAGCAATTGGAAGAAAAAAGAGCAAAGGGCTTTTTTACAGTTGTGATAGCAAATACACTAAAGGTCATAAGTGTGCTAAGAAGAAATTATTCTACATAGATTGTGAAGAGGAAGAAGAAAAGGAGCAAGACAGGTCAAAGGAAGAGGATATACTCCAAGAACAAAGCCTAGATAAAGAAGAAATGAATCCGACCATATCTTGTAATGCATTGGCTGGAATTACCACTCCTCAAACCATCAAGATAGAAGGACAAATCAAGAAGAAAAAGGTAATAGTGTTGATCGATTCAGGAAGTACCCACAACTTTATTCATTGTAAGGTAGCAAAAGAATTGAATTACTTCCTATATCCAGCACCAGAGTGTCAAGTGATAGTTGCAAATGGAGGAACGATAAATTGCTCTGGAAAGTGCCATAATATCAAGCTATCCATGGGGGAATATGTATTGACTAGCCCAATGCTTTCCATTCCAATGGGATGTGTTGATGTTGTGCTAGGAGTTCAATGGCTACAATCCTTGGGTACAATAGCTTTTAATTTTCAAGAACTTTTCATGAAATTTTCTACGGAAGGAAAGGAAGTTGAATTAAGGGGTATTGTAGGGAAACCGGGAAAGATAATCAGCTCTAATGGTATGACAAAGCTTCTAAAAAGGGAACAAAGAGGTGTAATTGCACAATTATGTTCACTAGATGTTTCCACATTGGAATCATCTATTTCTCCAAATCTTCAAAAAGTCTTGGACAATCATTCCAAAGTATTTGAGACTCCCAAAGGTCTCCCACCTATTCGTGATCATGATCATGCTATTCATCTGATTCCCGGAAGTGTTCCTCCAAACATCAGGCTGTATAGATATCCCTATGCCCAAAAGAGTGAAACTGAACGTATGGTTGCAGAAATGCTAGAGGCTGGTATAATTCAACCTAGTCAAAGTTCTTTCTCTACTCCAGTAGTATTGGCGCACAAGAAGGATGGATCATGGCACATGTGTCCGGATTATAGGGAGCTCAACAAGCTCACTATTAAAGATAAGTTTCCCATTCCTGTCATTGATGAATTACTGGATGAATTGCATGGATCAATTTACTTCACCAAGTTGGATCTTCATTCAGGACATCATCAAATCAGAATGAAGACTGAAGACATTCTGAAAACAACATTTAGAACTCATGAGGGTCATTATGAATTTTTAGTCATGCCTTTTGGCCTTACCAATGCACCTTCTACATTTCAAGGTTTGATGAATTCAAGTTTCAAACCCTTAATTAGAAAATTTGTGTTAGTAATTTTTGATGATATACTAATCTACAACAAGTCTTGGAAGGATCATGTTGAACATGTTGACATGGTGCTACAATTATTGGAGGAGAAACAATTATATGAAAAAAGATCCAAATGTTTCTTTGGAGTACAAGAGGTGGAATATCTGGGTCATATTGTATCTCATGAAGGAGTTCAGGTAGACACTAGCAAAATTAAAGCCATTAAGGAATGGAAAATCCCCACATCCATAAAGCATCTGCGAGGATTTCTCGGGTTGACAGGGTATTATCGCAAGTTTGTTAAGAATTATGGGAGAATAGCAGCACCTATAACAACATTATTGAAGAAAGATGCATTTTCATGGACTCTAGAGGCAAAAAAGGCCTTTGAACATCTTAAAGAGGCAATGTGCCAAGCACCGGTCTTAGCTACACCAGACTTCACAAAAACCTTTATTGTGGAATGTGATGCTTCAGGAAATGAAATTGGTTCTGTTTTAATGCAAGATGAAAGACCCATTGCTTTTGAAAGTCGTCCAATCAAGGGAAATTTTTTACACAAAGCTATTTATGAGAAGGAAATGTTGGCAATACTACATGCACTTAAGAAATGGCGACCCTACCTAATGGGAAGACACTTCAAGGTAAAAACGGATCATGATAGCCTTAAATACTTTTTAGAACAAAGTTTATCCTCTGAAGAGCAACAAAAGTGGGTCACAAAGATGTTGGGTTATGACTTTGAAATCATCTACAAAAAAGGCAAGCAAAATGTGGTGGCAGATGCACTCTCAAGAAAGGATGAGGATGTGGAAGCATTGTTGTGCACCATTTCTATTATCCAACCATATTGGATAAACGAAGCAAGAGAGGAATGGAAGAATGATGAAGAAGTGTGGGCACTTATTCGAAAGTTACAACAAGATTCCAGTACATCTGATACATTTAGCTGGCAAAACGATTCGTTATGGTACAAAGATCGCTTATACCTCTGTAATAATTCGCAACTCAAACAAAAGATTCTTATGTAATTGCACACTTCTCCCTTAGGAGGGCACTCAAGATTTTTAAAAACTTACCACGGGGTTAAGAAGGAATTTTTTTGGGATGGCCTTAAATCGGATATTCAAAAGTTTGTGGCAGAATGTTTGGTTTGCCAACAAAATAAAGTTGAAACAATTAAGACCCCAAGTCTATTACAACCTTTATCCATTCCAAGCCAACGTTGGGAGGAGGTTTTAATGGATTTTATCACAGGTTTACCCAAGTCTAAGGGAAAGAGTGTCATCATGGTGGTAGTTGACAGACTTACCAAATATGCACACTTTTGTGCATTATCACATCCATTTAAAGCCAGTACAGTTTCCACTGCATTTATGGAAACAATTCAAAAGCTACATGGAAACCCAAAGATTATTGTAAGTGACAGAGATCCCATTTTCACTGGAAATTTTTGGACAGAATTATTTTCTTGTCTTGGTACTCAGTTAGCTCATAGCTCATCTTATCATCTTCAATCTGATGGGAAAACTGAGATAGTAAACAAATGTTTGGAAGGATATCTTCGTTGCTTTGTATCTGATAAACATACACAATGGGTCAAATGGTTGCCTCTGGCTGAATGGCGGTATAACACTTCCTTCCATACAACAACAAAAATGACCCCATTTATGGCACATAATGGATATCAGCCACCATCCATCACATCATATTTAAGAGAAAATTCTAAGGTTCAAGCAGTGGAACATCACATCGAACATCAACAACAAGTCCTCCAACTCTTAAAGGATAACCTCGTGTTGGCACAGAATAGAATGAAAAAACAGGCAGATCAACATCGCAGCGAAAGAAGTTTTGATGTAGGTGATTGGGTATTCCTACGACTACAACCATATAAGCAAATGTCCCTCAAGCAAGCTAAGAAGGATAATAAATTATCACCAAAGTATTATGGTCCGTACAAGGTGTTGCAAAAGATTGGTACTATGGCATACAAATTGGAGCTTCCTGCAACGTCTCGAGTGCACCCAGTTTTCCATGTTTCATGTTTAAAGAAGGTTATAGGCGACAAGCTCCCAGTTCAAACAATATTGCCAAAACTTGACGAGGAAGGAAAAATTGTATTGGAACCGGAAGCAGTCGCAGAAACAAGAACTCGACAGCTACGAAATCGATCAATTTCGGAGTATCTCATCAAGTGGAAGAACTTATCCGCTAAAGATTCCACATGGGAGGATGAGAATTTTATACAAAACTACTCAAGCGTTGAGGACAACACATTTTTTAAAGGAGAGGGACATGTTAAGTCCCTATAATACTAGTGATTACCCCATTACTATTGTAGTTGTATCCTTTATTAATATTGTTATGCCCCTATTGTCCCCATATTTTTATTACTGTGCCCCATAGAATCCCTCTATTGTTATTTTTGTGGCTTTATATTATTATTTTTAGGTCGGCTGAGTTATATTGTGACTCCTTAGACTCCTATATATAGAAAGGAGGTTTTGTTATTTGAATCATCCAAGAATTGTTCATTTGTGTAATGTAAAGGAGGTTGCCCCCTCGAAGAGGCTGAATTCTAAGGCGTTGATCTCTCTTTTCTATCTTTTTGTGCGCTAGTTTCATAATAGCCAACGTGGTTTAGGTGAGAGAGGTCAGTCCAGATGAGGTCATCCTAGTCAGTCCCGAGCCAAAACTCAAGCCCAGGACACAATTATAGCTTATCAGCTGATGAATCCTCCTTGCACCCAAGCAGACATTCGCAGGTTGGAACAAGTTGTCCAGAGAAAAGACAAGCCTTTTCTAATTTTGAGCTTATTAACGATGTGTCACACTAGATCCTGAATTTGGGACACACCAAGGGGAGGATATATCTTTACATACATTCAGTTATTTTACATTGGCAATTGAAGACCCTCTTGGGGCAGGTTATCCAAGAAAAACATTAAGACCAAAATAAGATCATATTATTCTTAATGTCCTACAACGTATTTAGTATAAAATGCAAGATCCCATGGGTCGAATGGATGCATGTTTGGCCCACATGGAGAAGCATATATAATGTGATTTTAAATTGTCGATAACTCTTGGTTCCAAACCAAAGAACCCCGATCAGGTTACTTCTTCTGACTCATAGATGGATGTTTGTTGCGGTATGATTTCGTTCGTTTTTTGGATACTTGGCCATCTTATGTTTTGGATATATTAGTCTACTCTATCTACTGTAAAAAAAATTGGTCACTTAGTTACTAGCCAAAAAATCCAGTAAGAGATAGGTCGGTAGAATTTTGAAGACCTACAGATGACAATGTAATCTTTTGAATGAATGAAAAACTCTTGAATTACAAAAAAAAAATCAGTTATTAAATGAATTATTAGATATTATAACCATTTTGTTTCAAACATCCCAATCTAAAGTTTTGTTGGTTTTAGCTTTGTCTTTGAGCACATATTCCTCTAGTCCTATGTCACAAGGTTCGTCGAACTTTAACCTTGAGGTTCGAATTTTGGCGAACCTTAAAGAATTTTTGATATTCGGTGAACCTCATTGAACCTCATAGCCATTGACCAAGACCATAATCAAAACTCATGACCTCATGCCACAACTCAAGTTTGTAATCTATCCTTGCAGTTTACCTATCCATAATAGTGCTTTTTATGTTTATTGATGTCGATTTCTTACTCTTATATCCTACATTTCATTTTAAAGTCTATATATAAATATATATATATATATATATATAGACGAAACTAATGGTGAACTTCAGTTGAACCTCATCAAAAAGTTCGAACTCGAACAAAACCTAATCATTATCGTATCTTAACTCGAACCTGAACCATGTGACTTAGCTCTAGTCTAGGCATATCTGGTAGCTCGTCCATAAAAATCTCTAGAGACAAAGCTACCTTGTGCAAATTCATAACACAAGTGTAGCCTTGTGCAACTAATTCTATGAAACGATGTACCTTGTATGAAATGGTGACCATGAAAGGATGAATTCATGCATCCACCTATATTAAACAACCTCACCCTAGTGGAGGTACCATACACATGGTGATATGTTTTGACACTAAAAACTATGTCGATTAAGTTTTGAAACTACTAATTTCATCCCTCTGATTTTGAATACGACGAAGAATATTCTAAGTTTAATATATCTAAACCATTCACATAATTTTAATATTTAAAGAATTAAAATTCTAGAAGCCATATTCCGAAACAGGATGTCTATCAAAATAATGACTACCAAAATCAATTGTTTTAAGTCTAGTTTGAGGACCAAAATAAACCTTAACTTGCACAACCTATAACTCTTTGAGTATAGAAAATCAAAGTCAGATATTTACCCAATGTACTTTGCTATGTCCTTCGTAAACCTTGACGATTGCAATTAATAACAATGATACAAAAAAAAATGATAAGATGACTATTTAAAGGAGTCAAACCAAAGATTGTCCACGTTGATACCAAAATGTTATAGACAAAATATCTAAATAAACATAAAAATACTCAATTGCATAAGGCCACGCCTAAATCAATAAGAAGTATCTTTAAGGGACAACCTTAATTTACATTATATCAAATGCACAAGATAAAATGCTCCTACAAATGAATCCATATATATATATATATATAGAGAGACAAAGCGGACTAGAAACCAATAGCAATAAATTGAACAACCATAATTAATGTAGAATAATGAATAAGGGTTATAGTGAGGGCTTAAGAAATAAACATTTAACTTTTAATTTCTTTTTTTCAAGGCTATAATAAGAAAAAAATTAATGTGATATGCTAATAAAATAAGTTTTTTGCTATCTTTTAATTCATCTATGCCTACAAGTGGGATCAACCAAAAACCTCTCATTGTTATTAAGATAATAAGACTTAAACACTCAACTCTATGATCTCCACTTGGTTCTATAGAATTGGTATAATTTGTAAAAACTCCCATTGGGCAAAAAATTGTCATATTTCCCTTAATTCATGGCATTAGCCCAACGTACCTTGAAGTCACATTGTGTAGGTGTATAATTGTGGAAGGCCAGAGACTTTGAAACACATTTTCTAGTTTTATCCAAAGGCTCAAGTACCTTGGGACTCGCCCAATGCCTTTCTTTGATCACTTTTCCCTTACACCATTTACTTGGAACTATATCATTGTTGGCGATGAACAACCTTGGATCATGAACTTAAGCAATACCTTGCACATGTTTTAAATTAGAAGTTTATATTGTATTTTGCATTGACAAAGCCATATTCTTTTTAAAACGAAGAAATTGTATTAAATATTTTATGGATTTACAAAATAGCAATGTAAAGTATTTTCTGATTCCAAAGCAAGCCCAAGTTCACACAATGGTGAAGGAACTCAATAACCTCAAACAATTGTTATAGTATTGGGGAGGAGTGTTTGGCACGAGCCAAATCCTATTGGATCCTTTTCTAGCCTAATCACCCACTGTATCAAGTCTGTCCCAACTTCACAGGTATCAATGATTGCTTGAGAGAGAGGCAAAAACACAACTATCCACATGATTGATATGAAGATCCATTCCCTTGTAATATGTTGGCAATTTTACAATAGGTTTAGACTTTATGTTATAGCAAAGCTAAATCTAGAAATAGGTTGACCTTTAAAATGAAATCATGAGGTTGTTCTACTGGCTTAATCTTATAGAGTTTTATTGCTTAATCTTATAGAATTTTATTGCTTAAGGGTTAGATGTCCTATGATGTGGGATGCATGCTCATTCAACAATTTTAATTTTAGAGTTTATGTTTATATATTAATGCCCAATTTTGATAATTATGGAAATTAAGTCAAATTTAGGCATTGGAGATTTTCTAATCTTCCAATCTTTGCTTTGCCTACCTCTTACCACCGATAAACATTTTTCAAAATTTACTCTATTATAGTGTTTATCTTATGTTCAACTTGCTAAATTTTTATTTCTTCTATTTGATCAAGCGAATCTTTTAATTCTCAACTCCTACCTCCAAGTACAGGATAAAGCTCAATCGTAAGGACTTTATGAGAATCAAATCATTGACATGAAGATCAAAATCAAAGAACAATAAAGCAAACTCTATAAACAAACCCAACCAATAACATTTTTAGCAATAAAAATTGAAATTATTCTAGCTTGAGCTAAGAATAATACTTCCCTCTATTAATAGTGAACAATGATGTAAACAACTTTGGCTTTCCCCAAACTTTACCATAAAAAAAGGAAAATGGTGGGGGCAACCCCCAGCCACTTCCCCACATTTTATGGGTGGTACTCAATGTAAACCTGTCAGCACTAATTACAATGCCTAACCCTATGGGAACATCAAGTGAGACATCCAACAAGGGTGGTGAGTATAGAGAATCAACCCCAAGACATCCTACATCAAGCTCAAAGCAATCAACCACTCGAGTTAGTCCAATGAACACTTATCCACTTATCCAGTTCTCAACTACAAACATTACCAATATCTTCATTTGTCTTTTTATAACCTAATTAAACTTTTATCATATTTAAAAACAGTGTAAATTCTTAAGTCTACCTTAAAGATATATGTCATAGATATTTATCATTCACCTCAAATTCTCACTGAAACCAAAATGAACTTGGAATTTCATAACAGCATTGTTCAAACTTCAAATATCAATGATCAATTCCCCAATTAAATTGATTATAAGAGAAGAGCACATACAAATGAACTAGGTATAGGACGTTAAAAATTAAATATCTAAAGCTTAAATATTCCTAAATTCAGTCTCTGAGCTCAAAGCCAACCTTAATTAGTAAAACTCTATGATGCACATTTCGATTTTGAAATAGAAGCTGACTGTCTTAGGAATCATAGAGGCCATTCCTTCAATTTTAGCATTTGCACCCTGGAATATTAAACATAAGCCTAAGATATCCTACTTCAAAATGAGAGTATCGTAGTCGAAAATGAGGCAAATACTCGCATACATAATTCAATGTGTGCATGCGAAAGATCTCTGAAGCAAACAAACAACTCCGGGCAAGGTACTGTTGATAGACTCATGGGACTGAGAATGTTGAATTGTTAATTTCTTCCAGGGTGATTCTTATAATTCTGAGTTCCTTCTAACACAAACTACCGTTTATGAGAATGTTAGAATTGTTTATTTCTGCCTAATTCTTCCTATAGATCTGAGTTCATTCTAAGACAAACTATCATTGATGAGATTGAATTATTTAATTTTAGCATGAACTTTAAAATATTACGAAACATCAAGAAACAATGATGAACAAGATAACATTAAGCAGTACTTTTTAAGTATTTAAAGAGATGAACATAGACGTTGTAACTTTTCTAGTAAAAGCATACATGATATATTTGACAGCAAGAGAAAGAAACTTTTTAGACATTTCCAGCCTGCATTTTCAAGAAGCTCTAGAAATGTTTACATCAATTCCATGTAACAATTGTCGAGCTTGGCTAAGGCACACTAGCACTTTACATGCATTTAGATAAGTGAAGCTTATATTCCAATAGAAAGCTGCCAGACCTTTATGGTCTTGGAAGCATATGTCTGATCCATGATAAGTATTTTACAGGATTCAAAATGTCCTTTCACTACTCTGGCAAATACAGTTTACTCTTCAAACAAGAATATAAGATCCTTCATCCCCATCTCATATTAACGAATGAAAAGAATCATATGGTAGATGGAGACTACATCCATAATTGCCAGCTGCAACAATGACATCGTTCACAGCTCTGAAGAATCCCAACTTGCATCAACTGCTGCAATAATTTTCTCATGAAGCCGGGCACCGGAACACGCAATGATGCCTCTATCAAGTCCTTCTAGGTAAATCCCTTTTGAGAAGTCTAGTGGAGATCCACCAGCATCAGTCACAACACCTCCTGCTTCTTGTATAATAAGAACTCCTGCTGCATGATCCCATATTTTTTCTTTGTATCCTGCCCTTGCGAATTTCATGAATATCTCGGCATCACCTCGAGCTATAGCGGCATATTTTGCCATACTATAAACACGCAACGGATGATTACTGATAAAGATCACATACATTGAGTTAGTGGAAAGCTTTTGATGTGAACATTAAGATAATCTTAATTTTTTCTAAAACCAAACAATTTCCAGAAGAAAAATTCACCTTAGTCCTAAACTGTGAGCAAGTCCTGCTGTGAAGGAATGGCTTGAGTTTGCTTTTTCAACTGGTTCACAGAACGTTGCCAGTGCAGGATCATCAATGGCTGAGACACTAACAGGCCTTGCTACATTTGACAATCCCAGCTTTATGATGTCATTGACTAAAGGTTCCATCCAAACTTGCCCACTGCCCTTTTGTGTAGAAAGTACATAGCCTTTACTCCATACACCAGAACCTGGAGGGGATAGTTTTAACATGAGTTGGTAATATCGATGATGGTAGTTTAGCCACTCTTTTCTCAATGGATAGTTTGGGCAGCCCAGCACTCCAAGTACCACCTCTCCTTCCTCTATCATGGCAAGAGCTACTGCATATTGATCTCCCCGTACAAAACCAAGAGTACCATCTACAGGATCTAAGACCCAGTGTCTTCCAGTTGACCCACCTTTGGAGCTCCCCTTGTTGATAGCTTTAAGAACATCAACTCTTCCTAGTGGTTCCAGAGGAGGATTAAGCCCAAAAATAGCTGCCTCACGAAGACACTCATTGACAGTGCTGACCACCCCATGGAGTAAGTCCATCCCTTCCACTCCTCTTAGTGCTTGAGTATCTTCTTCTGCAACCATAGAAATGTGCTCACCAGCGAGAGAATGTGACAATACCCAGCTAACAACTGCTTGCACACTCCAGTCTGGTCCAATAAATTACAATTGAAAATAAATTAGCTAAATGACAATTACGAGTGGCCAAGCTGAAATAGAACATAGAGATCAAAAAACAAAAGAGTAATTCTGGATCACAACATGTAAGGAAATAAAGAAAATATGATTCAAGGAAAATTAAAAGCTGTGCAACGGAGAAGACAAACTTCAAAGTTTTTAATGAAACTAAAACTATGTTACATGCTTTTTGAAAGGGATTGTCAACCTCAATGCACAACAGCAAAAATGCACTTGGAAGAAAACCAAGATGGAGAGTTCTATGTAAAACCATAAAATGTACAATAGTACCATCTACTAAAGCATAGATATTCAAATGGAAATAAATGGCTTTGACCCATTTTTATGAGGCTGGGATTTCTGTGACTGGTTTTCCCCTTTTTTAAACCTCAAATTTATTGAAATTGAGTAGCATCGGGAGGTACTCTCACATTCCCTTCGTCTAAGGCTTGTGAGAGAGAAAAGCCCATAAAATGTGATGTGCGGGCTTTGCACCCTGTTACCCACTAAAAGTGGGTGATCCCGTAGGAGAATTTTTCTCTTCAGCCAGCAGCCAGCAGCCCCTGACATCCACCAGTGTAGCGTGCCATTTGATCTCCACTCCCTGCATTAGTCATATGTCCCCTCACCCATCTGTTGAGAGCATATGTTAGAAGGTGGGCAATCCAACCCAAAAGGTATGTTTTTCATTGTGCAATTGGGTGCTTATGCTTGTTTTTCTTGGGCATCTTGGGCATGGATTATTGGGTGACTTGGAAGGCGGGGCTTTGACTGTGGTTTTGTTCCCTTGCCTTAAATGGGGGGTTAATTCTCAATCCTAGTCCCATGGGATCTCCCCCATTGACCTATGGTTTCAGGAAGTGCACTACTTGGGAAACCCTGATTTTGGTCACATGGTCTTGTTTTCCCATTCCACATTTTTCACTCCCCTCTGCACATTACAACCCTTATTTCATCATTTTCCTTCTCTGGGTCCACATGACCATTAGGTCCACAAGGTACTGACACTTCCCCTCCCCTTGCCCACATGTCTAAGTCGGACCTGGAAATGTTGCCCAAGAGCTTGATGCAACTAAAAGAAAGTTAAAAGCATATCATGGCCACAACCAAGAAACAAAAGAAAATAATATTATAAAATGCAAAAGATGGTTGTGACATTTAATATAAAACGCAAAAAAAAAGCCAAATATGAGCTCTAGCCCTTATCATGGCCATCACCCTACTTCCTAGTGCCTCCACATCATTAAGAAACCCATGCACGTCTCAACCCCGAGTGGGCGATCAACTGCCTGGCCTTAAGCGGGTAATAATTGCTTCACATCATACACAACATGCTCTCATTCCTGGAGCCCCGAGCAGTAATACAAGAAAAATCAAGAAAAGGCAAAAGGCAAGTAAAGGAGGGTGGAAAAACAAAGGTCAGGTTAACTCATGCATTCGCAATTGCTCCCTCTTGCACTTATACACCCAATATGTGGACATCCCTCATTATTGGTATCCTTATACCCATGGAATTTGACCTTCAAGCCCCTGTGACACCATCCATCTCATCATCATTCATATGCCACCTATCAATTGAAGGATGTACCAGGGACCTAATAGGGTTGTTTATTAACCACTCCTACCTAGGGAGGTAACACTATTACAAGATTAAAGCCCCAAATTTGGAAGGGAAGCCCAATATGAAGTCTCAATGTGCCCTTGATTAACAAGCTCGGTACACTTAGATGCACTAATGTATTATTGTCCCAGATGGTGAGGATGTGCATTAGACATTGTATGTAATTGGCAGGAGGTTTCATCGTAGGTTGGGCAACTTAATTGGGGCCCAAGTCCAACAGAGGATCATATTGACATCCCCGGGGGAAGCATTGAGAGCCATGGGACTCCCATCATGTGTACAACATCATTTCATACCATGGACACCTTCAGCATTCTGCTCATTGCCTCACTATATTCACGAGATGATGCACTTGGACTAGTGTTCCCCAGAGGGCTTAGCAGTGATCACATGGTTTGGCAACTGATCAAAGGCCTAGAGGAGGTTTTGTCTCACCCCTTGAGGCATGGGAGGGCAAGCACCATTGTCAGAACCCTCAGTATTGGAGCATTACAGGCTATTTCATCATCAGGAGATCCATAAGACTAGCTTTTGTGCCCCAAACCCAATTTGGGGCCCCAAATGATGACTTACATGGAGAATTAGGGTTCATCCCCTAGTTCATGATTTATGGAGCCCTCTCACACATTTTGGCACAAAAAGGACTCAACATGGCCTTCCAACAGCCCTACATTCGCATGACGTCATCATTTCGGTTTGCATTTGGACGGTTAATTCATACTTTTGTAAAGATAATTGGTCGGCTTGTGATGAAGGGATGTATCTCACCCATTTTTATAATGTTGAGGGGCTTAGGCTAATAATTTGACCTCGTGGGACTCATATAATTAGAACATAACAACATTTGTATTCGATCACCATCACACTTGGATTCTTTCTCTTGTAAAGAACTTGCACTTGTTACTTTGGTTATTGGAGACTCGTTGGGATGTATTTTGATGTATGTAGATGAGTCACACTTCTTCTTTCGAGCTATTTCTTGGATTTTTGGATGGATATATTGCATGTCATTTTGTAAGTGCCTTATGTTGATGGAATTTTTCTCTTGAATTTGTTTAATGTATGGAATTGTTGCTCTACAATATGCTAAATTTGTGCCCTAATTGTTGAAAAAATATTCTTGGAGAGCTTTCTAGTAGAGTATTGCATATGTTACCCAATGTATGGCATGTAATGAATGTTCCTAGTGTATGAATATCTTTGAATTCTCCATGAAACTCCATTATCTCTTGAAGTAGGTAAATGTTTGAAATTGGTACCTAGGGCATCAATTTTGAGCCTCCTTAGGGACATTTTATCTCATCTTAAACATCCTAAGACTCCATATGTTGACAGGACAAAGCACTGATCCAAGTCCTTGGTGGTCATCTCTACTTTTTATCCATAATTTTTCCTCTTAAAATTTGGTCTCTTAAGGCTAGGGCAAATATCTAGGACTTGCAGCGAAATCTTAGGGAGGAGATTTTTTGGGAGTTCGAGAGCCTAGACATCAAGCTTAGGGTCTAGGCTACCTATGCTCCAAGTTTGGTGGGAATCCACTCGAGTTTCATCCATAAAATCTCTTGCCCTAGGTCTTATTCCAAGAGGGAAACCCTAGATTCTTCTCCCTCAACTTGAGGACTTCCATGAAGGTTGTATGAGCTTAATACTTGTTGAAGTAAATCACAAGAAGCCCCTTCTTCTGAGCCTTGACCTTGTGAAATACCTATCACCATTGAAAAACCTCAAAACCCTAGGTCGTGCACCTTCTTTTCTAGGGTTTTTCTTAGAGAGAAATTGCTTCTTTGAAGCTATGTACCTTTACTGAACATCTCTTTCGAATGAGCTCTAGTTTGATCACTTAGTGCCCTATACCTAGCCTATCTATTCTATGTGATCCCCTTCCTACTGGGACTGCTCCCATCAATGAAATTCCATAAAGCATAGGGGACATTGACTAAAGGTGACAGCAGGCCATTGTCCCATTGTTGTCACTTAGTTTAGCTCTTTGTCCTATAGGCTTTCACTCCTTAGGGCCTGCTAGATTTTGTGGTAACACACCCAAAGTTAAAGGATTTGGACCAAAGGAGTGGGCTTGAAACCCAAGGAAAGGCGTTTAATAATCTAATTTAATTATAAGTTGACTAAGTGTCATGTCAGGTCAAGTCAACCAGCAAGGCCAAGAGACACGACCCTTGGGGTTTCACACCCCTTGGAGGGGAATAAATACAAGGGACAAGGAGAATAAAGGATCATCTTCTTCTGTGGTGAAAAAGGCAGCAAAAGGAGTCGCAGGTCAAATGAAGGAAGCCTCACGAGTGAGAGGAGTAAAGGACAACTCAAGGAAGACTAAGTTTTCTATGGTTTTGGTTTGCAAAAGGAGGTCGCAAGTCTACAAAAAGAGGGTCGTATGAGGCAGGCCATGGGAGGGCCACAAGAGACCGCAAGAGGGGTAGCAAGAGACTGTAAGAGGTCGCAGGAGGGCCATAGGACATTGCAATAGGAGGGTCGCAGGTGGCCATAGGCCCAAGGAATAAATTGCGGGCCTAGTTAGGTGACCCACAACCACAAGGAATCTAGTCACAAATGGATTGAAGCAACCAGCAACTAAGGAGAATAGGTTACAAGCATGTTGTGGGTGGCAGAAGGCTAAAACATGGAAGATAGGGCTACTAACGGTTAAGAGTAGTTGGTTGAAGGATTGGTAAAGCCTTTAGGAAGGAGAAAAGTGTTGGCTACAAGGGGCAATAGGCCAACTGTGGAGGATTGTGGGCTAAAGGAATATGCCTAGTTGAGTAGCTTGTTATTTTGGTAATTTTAGGAGGGTTGGTTAAGCCCTAGTAGTGCTACAATTGTGTGATTTAAGTAAGTTGTGGGTGTCATATTTTGGGCAGAAGAGAACCTAAGGGAATTGGACTCAGCGCAAAGTATTTTGTCAAAGAACAAACTTGTATTTTGGCATTTGTACAGGGATATAAAGAACCATTATCCCAGGTACAAGAGTCCTATGAGTTTTCTTATTAATGGAATTGTAAGGAACAAGTTTCAGGCATAATTATTTTGTACTATCATTGATATGATTGTCGGTGTAATATTCGTTGTACAAAATTCTTTTAAAATTAGGCACTACTAGTGTGTTTATGTTTCCTAGCTAAGGCATAGACCAAACCTAGGGTGTGTGGAATTCTAACATGGAATCAAAGCTACTTTGAAGAGAAGTTGGGTCAGAAGTGTTCGCAGGTATCATCTCTAAGAAGGAGCTAAGTTGTCTTGCTATTGAAGGAAGGACAGTTGGTCAAGATGGTTTATGTCTTGAGGTTTGAGGACCAAATGAAAGGGATTTCCAACTACATTTCGTTGAATGAAAGAATCAAGCTAGTGTTGTTGGTCAATGCTTTGTGGGATTATGCCAACACTGAAATCAAGGCATTAACTGTGCAGTAGCTTTGGATTTACATAACAAAGTTGATGTGAAGGCCAAGTTGATCATTCTTAATGGAGTCAACAATCACTTGATACCTCAACTCACCACGAACAACACTGCATGGCACATGTGGGAAGCTCTAAAAGTGTTGTTTTAAAAAAAGAACAAAACTGGAAGATGGTATTGAGAGAGAAGCTCAAGGACATCAAGATGGGAAGTTCGGAGTAAGTGACTTTGTATCTCATAAGGATTTCGTGTTAATTTTTGCAACTAGGGTCAAATTCCACATTGGACAACTCAGATGACCAAGTTGATGCTTGCATTAAATTCCTCTTTTCGAGAGGACCAAAATCGACCTAAAGATCACCTAATTTGGTTAAACGGAAGTTAAGTTTTGAATTATTTTATTCATACATACATTATGGAATGGGTCGGCCCTAACCACATGGGTAACTGCTTGGGTCAATCTTAACCCCAAGTTAACCCTCAGGAAAGCCTATAAAAGGAAGTGACCTCAAGTTCATTTCATCACATCATCATCTTTCTATTCTTCTATTTTGTCTTGGCTCGCACAGGTACGTCGAAAGGAGTTTGCACAGGGTCCAAAATTACAGGCAAAAGGTTCGCTTTGAGTTTGGGTTTTCTGGATCTCGGTCGCTGGCACAGATCAGGACATTTTCGTCCCTGGTTGCAGGCACAGAGTAGGCAAGGGAGCGACTTTGGCTCTTTGGTCGCTCGGAGACAGTTTAGTGAGAGCGACTTTGGGTTCAGAGGTAGATCGGAAGGTTCTGGTCCCCGGTCGCTCGCATAAAGTAGTCCTGGGAGCGACCAAGACATCTCGGTCGCTCGCACAACTACAATAAGGGAGCGACTCTAGGTTTCAGTTGTATTATGCCACAGTCGCACGCATGAAGGCCTCCTGAGAGCAACTCTGCAGTCACATTCGCTCGCATACAGTATCTGAGAGAGCGACCCGGGAGTTTCGATCACTCGCAAACAATGTTGATGAGGGCGACCCAGTTCCGATCTAGGGTTTGACATCTTGGCTTCAGTTAACTTCAGTGATCTGGTAGATCTAGATTTCTATCTACTGTTACATAGATCTGTAGATCTGATTTGTTATTATCCGTTGCAATTACATGTATTGGGCTCATTGTACTCTGCTGAAATATTTTTATGACGATCTACTAAAGAAGAAGATTTGAAAGGGTTTCCCCCTAGTGGGTTTTTTCTCTGGTCTTGGACCAATCTATTGTCTCTTATGGTTGCATTGTTGTCTTCTTTGTCACTGCATATATTGTTCTTTCTTCAGTTACATTTATGATTGATCATACTGCTAATAAATGGATGCATTGTTAATGAAAAGATATATTGGACTAAAGTAACTAATACAACATAGAACAATTAGAAAACTTAACATTTCGCAAGTTCGTGATGAGCTTGTAGCTATAGAGGATAATGTGGAAGAACTGGAATTGGTTAGGACCCCAATAAAGGGCTTCTCGGATCAGTGGAAACCATTCATCAAAGGAGTAGCCTCACGAGAGAATCTTCCATATTGGAATAGGATATGGGATGATTTCATCCAGGAGGAACTTTGAGATGAGGAACTGCAGCAGAACAATGATGCAGAGAACATTGCGCTTGCTAGTAAACTTTAGAAGGGAAAAGGGAAGTTTATCATCAAGAAGGACCTAAGCAAAGTGAAATGCTTTGCATGTGAAGAGTATTGTCATTATGCGAGAAAGTGTCCACACAAGAAGAATAAAGGAGGAAAAGAGAAGAAGCCCAAGATGGAGATGGCTACTCCAGCTACAATCGATGAGGATGAATTTGCTAAGAGATTTGATGAGGAGTTTTTTCTCATCTCTCATTTCTCTAAGAGCACCATTCATGAGGATGCTTAGTTCCTAGATAGCAAGGCATCGAATCATATGACAGGAACTCAACAAGTGTTTGAGAGCCTAACCAAGCGGAACTCTAAGATACATGTGAATATTGGTGATAAGAGTCAGCATGCAGTCAAAGGAACCGGGACTTTACCATTCAAGATGGAGTCAGGTGGATTATTGTGAGTCTAGGATGTACTTTGGGTATCGAAGCTCAGATGCAATTTGCTTTCAGTCTCAACAATTGAGGCAAAGGGGTTTGATGTTAAATTCTGGAATGGAAAAGTGATGCTCAAGCCTAGTAGATATAACTCTAGACCAGGAGTGGTTCTTGGAGTCAAAGAGAATGATCTGTATAGGCTTAAGGCAAGCCTATTGACCAAGGAAAGAAGAAGGTTTTTGATACTCAAAGGGATTCAAGTTCTGGAGGGAGTTCGCAAATTCAGAGGGAGAGTCAACAATGCCAGAAGAGTGCATCAAAGGATATTTCCGTATCTGAGAAGAAGGAGCCATGGACTAGCATAAAGTCTTATTAGGAAAAGAAGAGGCAAGAGACTTCTACTAGCAAGAAGGGTTATGTTCTTACAACAAATTTTGCTTTTGGAACGAAAGATGAAGGTTACGATGAATGTTGGAGAGGAGTAGAAGATGATTGTGTTACAGTGTGGGAAGCAAAAATACTTCCAAGGGATGGAAGTACCTCCCTCGCTAAGAGGGAGTGTTGAAATTGGGTAACATTTGAAGGTACTCTCACATACCCTTGGTGCTAGGCTTGTGAGAGAGAAATGACCATAAAATGTGATGTGTGGGCTTTGCACCCAAAGTTCAGGGTTTTGAGCCTGTTGCCACAAAATATAGCAGGAATTGCAGAGGGGTACCCTACAACGCAGGAACTAGACCAAGTGACAACAATTTGGTAGTGACCCACTGTCACCACAGCCAAAACCCCTTGGTCTTTATGGACTTTCACCAATGGGAGGAGTCTTAGTATAAGGTCACTTATAAGAGATATTCTAGGTATAAAGGTAGTAGGATGACCAATAGGCTTGGGAATGACTCAAGTACAAGACTCCAATCAACAAATGAAGGAAATTTACTTTCCTTAGAGAGGTCAAATTTGTACAGCACAAGAGCTGGGGCTCGTTTAGTAGGTCGAGAATTGGGATGGCCAAAGGTCAAGGTATAGAGAAAGGGTTTCCCACAAGGTATTTCAACAAGGATACGACCCATGAAATCCTCAATAAGCCCCCAAGTTGAAGCTAAAACCAAATTAGGGTCTACCCTAGGGCAAACAACTAGCGAAAGGAAATTTATGGACGAAATTGGAATGAATGGCTACCAAAGTGAGTGAATTTGTTGCAACCAACCTATCCTTGATATTTAGACTTTCCAAATCCCAAAATTACTCCTCCTAACTAATTCACTCTATGCCCTAGTTGGTCGCTTGGCCTTAAGAGGGTCGAATTAGGCAAAGAGAAAGATGGAGAAAAAATTATGGACAAAAAGTTGATTTGATCACCAACAAAGGATGGCCAGCGCCTAGTCTTAGGGTTGAGAGAGTCTATGAGCTCTTAAGGTTGGCCAAAACTTGCGAAGGAGTAAGCATTTTGATCTCTAGCATCAAAACCCTAATTATTACCTTTGTGAGGGATTGAAAGTCACTTGGGAGAGCTAATGTAAGATCACCAAGGAGAGTGCCATTCACATACAATATTATGAGTAATGCATGCAATAATATGACTTAGATTCCAATAAATTGATCTTCAACAAAATTATGGCACAATATTTGACCTAGATCACCAATTTATTCCATACATTAGACATGAAATCAGTTTCAATAAATAGCACTAACAAGGAAATATGCAATGAACAATCCAATCATCAATCCAAGATAACTTCTTCAAAGACAAGACAATAGAATTTCGCTCCACAGATCACATCTCTCCAATAGGAAAAAAGGTCGAAATTCTAGAGAAGAGAAGGCTGTATTTACAAGTGATATATTATTGATGATAAACAAAATGATCCTCTCCTCTATTTATATGAGGAACAATGTCTAATTAGCCTAAAAGCCCCTGAATCTCAACTAAAATCACAATGATGCATTTGGTTACAAGCCAACCCACTAGCTTATAGACATAAAACGAATAAATTTCCCACACGTGTGAGTCGCAAGGACTAGAAAGGATGACGTCATCCATGCGCAGTGTTGATTTTTGTAGCATCGGATGTGCTCTAGCCATGAAAATTGGTGGAGAGGCTAAAGCACATGAGACTCCAAAACCCAGAAATGGTTTGGCGAAATTCCACCCGGTTAGAGAGATATTAAAATAATTAATATTTTTAATGGAGTTCCTAAGTCTAAACTAAGGAAAATTAAAATATTAATGGGTATTAATATAAAACTGGGTGAGAATGTTCTCAATGACATGGATCAAGCCAAATCTAATCTTAGTCATTGATTAGACTTAATCTCGGCTGTTGAAGACTCAACAGAAAAAGTATAAGAGGAGGCTTGAGGGTCAGTTGGAGATACACCAAGATTGATCAGTCAGTTCGATTTTCTGGAGCGGGGTTTGCTGAGAAAATTCGAACAAGTGATCTGTTGCAGTGAGGGGCAGTGAGTACATAGCAGAGATAGTGCCAGAGGGTCAACACAGTGACTGAAAAGGCTGGCGCAAAGGCAGCCAGAGCTACACAGAGGCAGCTAGAGACTGCGCAGAGGCTGAGGGGTCTGTGTGGGTGATGCAGAAGGCTAGAGAGCTAACGCAGAGAGGTAGAAGGTCGACGTGGAGGGTTCAGGAGCTACGCTGAGGCTGGCAAGGCTGACACAGAGCCTAGGAGAAGCGCCAGAAGGATTTTCGTGGGGTAGACTTGCTGAATATCTGTCTCCGAGAAGAGGTATTACTGCCGTGTAAAAATTTATGTTGGGTGAGCCAGTTTGGCATCCTAGTTGTACTCAAGAAATCTGCATAATAATAAAACCCTCAGAATTGCTGCACTAGTTTTCCCGCATTGGGTTTTTCTGAGGACAATTTTCCAAAAATAACAGTGTCCCTTGTGTGTTTGTCTAGTATTTCAGTTGTTGATATTTATATGAGTTAAGGCTTCATTTGTGTTTATTTTCAGTATTTATATGTATAAATAACTTGTTAATGGAATAAACAAATAGGTGAAATAAACCAAATAATGCAGTAGGAATTTCTAATGTGTCAGAGTTAGAAATTTCAACACGTAGAGCTTCATGTGGCATGTGTTAAGGCTCCAAGGTGCCTTGAGTGTTGTATAAACCTCATAAAATCAAGATGCGAGGGTTGGCCTTCCAATTTTTGTTAAAATACCTCTATGGACCCCAAAATCCAATTTGGGGCACCAAAGGTGATCTCCTAGGTCTCCCACTGCTCAAAATTCCCATCTTTGCTCCAACGTTGAGGGCTTTCCAGGTGCTACTAGCCCTCCCATGTCTCAGAAGGTGAGACCATCTCTGGATCAGCTGTGATCTCTCAGAGAATAATAAAGGCCAACCTTGGGGCACGCTGGTCTAGGTGTATCATCCTAAAGAATCATCAAATGTAGTACAAAGTGGTAGAATGTCTTGGGTGCAGAAGGTGTTCAGGGATGGATGTGATGCACTGTTACTGCTCGGAGACCCAAGGCTCTCAACGCTTTACCTATGGGTGCCAATATCCTTCTCAAAAGGCTTGCTTGCCTATGAGTAAGGTACTTGTTACTGCTCAATTTAGCAGGGACCCTAGGAGGGACTACTACTAGATTAAGTGTCAACAATGGGACAAGGACCCACTGTCACCTTATTCGATGTCCTCTGCTCTTTACGGATTTTCATTGATGGGAGGAGTCTAGGTATAAGGAAATCACTAGAAGTGATGAATGAATAATAGGATAGGTAGTGATTTCTAGGGCCCATTCACAAGAAAGACTCAAATAACGGGCTCACTTACTTTAGAAGCAAGGTGAAGGGCTCTCTAAGAAAGGCTCAAGGGAGGCTTAGGGCTAGGGATTGGGGATATTCCTTAACGAAAGATGTCCTAGACCTAAGGCTCTTTGGGCAATAGAAGGACCTCTCTTAAGCTCTTGTGAGCTGACAAGCATGTGAAACGTTGGGACCACAAGAGAGACTTAGAAGTCCCAAGCAAGGCCTAGGGTTTATGATGATCATCAACAATAGGACTAGGTCAAGCAAGGATTAGAGGAAAGGGTCAAGAGAGATTAACTTCCTTGGAGTTTTCAAGCACAATAGACCCTTTGGAATGTCGCTAACCTAGAATGACCTAAACCCAAGCGATTTTGGAGCTAGGGCTTGGTGTTTCTCACAAACCCACCGTGGGATTCGCTTCAAACTTGGAGTGGGAGACACCCCAGCACAGTTCCTTGCTAACTTGCTCTACAAATTGATGGCTCAAATGGAATTTGTTGGATGCCCTAGCTAGGCCGTCTAGGGTTTGTTACTGCTTAATTTAGCAGGGATCCTAGGAGGGGTTCCAAAGGGACTACTACTAGATCAAGTGGAAACAATGGGAGAAGGACCCACTGTCACCTCATTCAATGTCCCCTGTTAGTTTTCATAGCATCGGATGTGTTCTAGCCTTGAAATTTTGTGGAGAGGCTAGAATACATGAGATCTCCAAAACCCAGAAATCATTTCTATTAATTCCACCTAAAAATGACTTAATTAGATTATTAACAAGTTATTTAAATATTTCCTAAGTCTAAACTTGGGGAATATGGTTAATTAATCAGTATTAATTAAGTCAAGGCGAGAATCATCTAGAAACTCACCTGGATCAATCCAGAGATGATCTTATCCATTGATTAAGTTTTAATCTTGGTCGTTGGTGTTCCTAACAGAGGATTATAAGAGGATGTCCATGTGGTGAAGGAGAAGACACTTGTGAGGTTTGATTTCTGAGCAGATTGATTTCCAAAGTAGTAGCAGCCAGTTGTCGGAGAGAGAGCTAGAGATTGAAACAGTGGGAGAGGGGCAAAGACAGTGAAGCAGGAGGAAGATTTCCAAATCCAGTGTGCATTTGCAGAGAGGTTGGCGTTGGGGCAAAGACAGTGAAGCAGGAGGAAGATTTCCAAATCCAGTGTGCGTTTGCAGAGAGGCTGGCGTTGGGGCAATGCAGTAACCTCAAGAGGCAGTTTTGATTCTGCTGGGGAAAGTCGAGTTTCAGTGCCAAAAGCTAGATAGAGGTTCCGAAGGCTAGGAGAGATATTTTCCCAAATAGCAGCAGACTAGACGGCTTGAGGAGAGGTTGATCCAGACTGAGTGCAAAAGGGACTGCGCTAGGGTGACGGAGAGCCAACGTAGAGGCAGTTTGGACGACTCACTTGGAGCTACAATCAGAACCCGGATTTGCTTGTGGGGTGAGGAAAATTCCTTACTAGATTTTTGCCAGTATTTTCTCTGTAGGATTGCCAATATTCGGCATCCAGATTGCACTTAGATTATTTCATTGCTGCTTAATAATAAAACCCTCAACTGCCGCACCGGTTTTCCCAAGTTACGTTTTTTCTAAGGACTTTTGTCCAAAAACAATTTTGTTATTTTAATTTTTATGTGTGTGCTAGCATTTCTTCCAGCGTTTTATTCTTCCGCAGTTTTATTTGTGTAGATTGCAGTGTGATTTATTCAGTGTTTGTCGTAGCAAACAACAAATAAATTGTTAAATTAAATTAACAATTAGGAGAATAATCTCCAATTTCTACAATAGGATTCTAGTTTGGAATTTTCACATGGTATCAGAGCGCAGTTCATTAGCCAAAGAGCTCAGAGGCAAAGAGAGAAGGTATTTCGCTACTCATTGTGGGCAACAGGCCGAAATTCCCAAAGGCAGCGCAGTCATTCTGCCAGCAGGCCGATTTACTTGTGGAGGTTTGATTTTTCCAAGTGAGGGGCAGAAAAATCCAATCTTCTCAAATCGAATGATTCCAGAGGCAGAGGGAGCAGCTCAGACTTTTCGTTGAGCAGATCTCTAGCTGGACGCAGTGGTTTTTGCAGCAGTCTGCTAGAGTAGAGCCAACGTCGAGTGGAAGGAAGAACAGCACACACAGAGGGAAAATTTTCCTCAGGGAATTTCTAGTCTCAAGAAGTTCGATTTTCCTTGCAGATTGGCAGTGGTTGGGAGAAAATATTCTCACTCCATAAGGGAGTGCGAGTAGTAGATCCAGCAGCCGAGCAGCGGGAAAGAGGGAGATTTTTGAGTTTACTTTCCTAGCTTTGAGTTTCGCAGATTTTGCAAGGTTGCAAAAATGGCCAAATGAGATTGCCAGAGGTGGTCATGCGAGTTAGCTAGAATGCATATCTGGACAGTAGATTGACTTCCGGTTGTCGAAGATAGGTACTAGAGGAAGTGTGAGTTATCTAGTGCGGGTTGCAAAGTGAAGAAAGGTCCCAGTAAGGGACAAGGCTCAAAAGGAGATAATGGGGCACCAGATCCAAGAGGAGTATGAGACTCCAATGTGCCAAATGGGCAAGGTCCTTGAGGAGTCCACCTCTTGGATCATTACCTGGTTACGAGGACCCACAGTATTCAGTAGCAAGATGGATCAGTGACAGTTGATGCAGTCAGATGCCCGAGTGATAGTTGCAGAGACTAGTAGCAATTAGATGCTAGGGAGCTCAGTGTAGAGTTGTCAGCAGTGTAGTTGTCACAGTGCAAAGTCAACAGCAGCGCAAATTCTTCAGTGACAGTGAAAATACTAGTTGCAGTTAGAGACTCGGGTGACAGATGCATTACACTGATCATAGTTGATTCAGTATTTTGGATGCTTTTCAATTGCAAATGTTGCAATTGCAGCAACAATAGAAGAAAGGGAGTTGCAATGCAGTTGCAGTGTTGGCAACAGTTCTGCAGGGTCAGCACAACACAGATGTAGTGTATATCAGAGTTGCATAGTAGAGTTGCATAGTAGTTGTTGGGAAGTATGGCCAGACATCAGCAGTGTGATAGGAGATGATGCAGGGATAGGGTGCTACTACAGGGTCTGCAGTAGCACTAGAACACATTCCTCGCTAAGAGGGAGTGTTTGTTTTTATAGCATTGGATGTGCTCTAGCCTTGAAATTTCATGGAGAGGCTAGAATACATGAGATTTCCAAAACCCAGAAATTGTTTCTGGAAATTCCGCCTAGAAATGACTTAATTAGATTATTAAGTAGTTTTTTAAATATTTGTCTAAACTTAGGGAACATGGTTAATTAATCAATATTAACTAAGTCAAGGCAAGAATCATCTAGAAACTCACATGGATCAATCCAGAGATGATCCTAGCCATTGATTAAGTTTTAATCTTGGTCATTGGTGCTCCAACAGAGGATTATAAGAGGAGGTCGATGTGGTGGAGAAAACACTTGTGAGGTTCGATTTTTGAGCAGATTGATTTCCAGAGTAGCAACAGTGAGTTGCAGGAGAAGGAGCTAGAGATCGAAGCAGTGAGAGAGGGGCAGAGACAGTGAAGCTAGAGGAATATTTCCAGGTCTGGTGTGCATTTGTAGGTAGAAGAGCCACAGAGAGGTTGATGTTGGGGCAGTGTAGTAGCCTCTTGAGGCAGTTTTGATTATGTTGGGGAAAGCCGAGTTTTAGTGCCAGAAGCTGGATAGAGGTTCCGGGGACCAGGAGAGACAATTTCTCAGACAGTGGCAGACTAGACAGCTTGAGGAGAGGCTGATCCAGACTGAGCGTAGAAGGGACTGCGCTAGGGTGATGCAGAGCCAGCGCAGAGGCAGTTTGGACAACTCACTTGGCGCTGCAGTCAGAGCCCAGATTTGCCAATGAGGTGAGGAAAATTCTTCACTAGATTTTTGCCAGTATTCGTGTTAAAATTGGCAACTAGGGCCAAACTCCACATGGGTCATCTTATTTATGACAACTGATATTTTTCTTGGATTCATCTCTCCCAGAGTTGTAGGATTGATCTAGAGATCATTCGATTCTAACATGTACAAATGAAGTTATGAATTTATTTTGATTATGGACAAATTGTCAAGGTCGGCCAACAAATTCATGTAGGCTCAGAAACCCAACAGTCATTTCTATTCATCTTCAACGTTTGCTATAAATACATGATGCCTCATAGTCTCCTCATTGATTGGGTACGGATTTCTGGGCAGTCTCTCTCTCCATAAGTGTGAAGGAAGGCAAATTTTCTGTTATGGGCGTTGACCAAGTTTGACCGAATTTCAAAAACTGGTTTTGGGTTGCGTTGACCATATTTCACTGCGATTTTTGGTGGAGGAACTCTATCCCAACAAGCCGCATTTCTAGGCACAGAAATCGAGGCTAAACATTCATTGTTGACCAATGTTGACTACAATTAGGGCTGACCGCGGGTGGACTATTTGACCAGACTTTGACTAGGTTGATTCAAACTGTTTTGAGGGCTGATTCATCTTGTTGTTTGGAGGCCGAAGTTGACTGAAGTTGACCGAATTATTGAGGGTCAAATCTGCGCTATTGACCAACGTTGAATTTTCTACTTAGGGCTCTTTTGTCGCTGTTATAAATTATCAGATTTGTAAATTGTATTATCTCCCTTTATTGAACTATCAAAGATTATAAGAAGAATTGATCAAGGGTTTCCCGACATTGGGGTTTGTCCCTGGCTGGTGCCACATCTTGTGTCCTCTTGTCTTGGCTTGTCTTCTACTGTTTATGTTTATGTTATATTTGCATTTTACTATCATGTTTATGTGATTGCTAAATTGGTTATTGATATTGGGCTATAAAGAAATTGAAGTAAAATTGCTCTAAAGCATAGAACATACCATTGTTGCCTAAAATTAACATGATATCAGAGCTAAAGTGAAGACCAAGCCCAAGCAAGAGTGAAAGAGCAATCACCAAAGACAGTTGGACAAGGACAAAAGACTCAATGGGCTCCTCATCCTACGTTCTAGCTGAAGACAAGCTCCATGACAAATCTGACTATCATGGATGGAAGATGTCTCTTGATTTGACCTTGGAAGAAAAAGAAGTGATGGATTATGTGCAGGGTAAAATCCCTGAGCCTCCTTCAAATGCATTGGTTGCTGCGAAGACCAAGTACAATAGGGCTAAAGTCAAAGTGAAGAAGATTATTAGGGATTCCATTGACAAGCATCTGGTGGCCTATATCTCTGAATTGAAGACTTCCAAGGAGATCTACAACAAGCTAGTCGACATGTTCAAGGTTAGTAATGCTAATCAAATTTTATTTCTAAAGAATAAGTTGAAGGATATTAAGAAGAGCAAGGACAAGGATATTCAATCCTATTTCTTGAGGATTTCTAAGATCAAGAATGATCAACTCTCGATTGGAGAAGTCATTCTTGACAGGGAACTCACTCTCACCACCCTTGGAGGACTCCCACCTGAGTGTTATGTATTTAGAACCACTATACTCAACAATGATTGAATTCAAGGGTTTGAAGAATTGATGTCGAGATGCATTCAAGAAGAAACAAGAATGGTGGAGCAAGAAATGCCTTCTAATAGAAGCAACCCCACTGCATTCTCCGCTCATGCCCAAAGGAAGAACAATGCAGGTTCAAAGAAACAAAGTCAAGGAAGATCGGGATTCAAAAATGGAAGGAAGGGAAGATGCTTTGCTTGCAACAAGTTTGGCTACTATGCAAGGGAGTGTCCAAATAGAAGGGACACATTGCATGATGATGATCACAATCATTCTAGGGGAAATTTCAACAACAATGGTCAAAGGAATGGCAAGTCCAATGGCAAGGGAAAAAGGAATGTGGGACATCAACGAAATGGTCGACCCTCCAATAAATCAAGGAACTCCAGGTATGAAGAATCCAATGTTGTTAACAATAAGCAAAAAGAGTACTATCTTATATTTTCCCTCTCCACTGCCTCTCCTCCAGACACCTTGGGAAACTGGCTGATTGATAGTGATGCCTCAAGGCACTTCACCGAATACACGGAAGCCCTCTTTAATCTAATAGAAAAGGAGACAAACTTGGAGATCATCCTCGGAGACGATGCCACCTATCCCGTGAAGGGAGTAGGGAATGTTACACTTCAATTGAATCAAGTTAACATTATTCATTTGCAAGAAGTACTATATGTACCCGATCTCAAGAAGAACCTAGTGTCCATTTTTCCAATGGAAGACAAAGGGTTCAAGGTGGCTTTTATTGATGGAAAGGTATGTGTTTGGAAAAGAAATTTTAAAGATGCTTTTACTCTTGGTTTTAGTGTTGACACTTTGTATCAAGTTAGAGGAAGTCCATTGGGAGCCATCTCTTGCGACACATCTCGACACTCTGAACTATGGCACCAAAGGTTTTCCCATCTTCATTATAAGGTCCTACCTGATGTGAAACAGATGGTGACAAGTATGCCCGAGTTCAAAGTAGAGCATGAAGGTGTATGTCCAAGATGTGCCAAAAGAAAACTTACAATTGGACCATTCCCCTCAAGTAATAGCAAGACCACAAATATATTGCAATTGATCCACTCTGACATATCTGGTATGATGGCCGTAGACTCTTTGGGAGGATACTTATATTATCTCACCTTTACGGATGATTATTCTCGCAAGACCTGGATCTACTTCTTGAAGAAGAAGGATGAAGTGTTCAAATGGTTCCGACACTTCAAAGCCTTGATTGAAAACCAATTCGAGAAGAAAATCAAGATATTGAGGACTGAAAATGGGACCGAGTACGAATCCAATGAATTCCAAGATTATCGCAGAAAAGCTAGCATTAAGAGGGAGACTGCAATGCCATACACACCTGAGCAGAATGGTGTTGTTGAAAGGAAGAATCACTCTATTGTAGAAGTTGTTTGTGCCATGCTTCATGATTAAGGCCTTCCGAAGTTTCTATGGGCTAAAGTTGCAAATACCACCATGCATGTTCAAAACCAATGCCCTCATCAAGCATTGGACTCCAAAACTCCTAAAGAAATGTTCACTGGTAAGAAACCTGATGTCTCTCATTTTAGAATTTTTGAAAGCCCCATATATTTTCATGTGTTGAAAGAGAAAAGAAGCAAATTGGTTGCATCTAGGAACAAAGGAATCTTTGTGGGCTATAGTGAAAATTCTAAGGGATATAGAATCTATGTGGCTGGTCAAAAGGAAGTTGAGATAAGTCATGATGTCACCTTCGAAGAAGATCAACAACCTTCCTATCTTGAGGAAGGACAAAGAAGTTGAAAAAGAGGACAAAACAATGCCTGATGTTGATGAACCTATGTTGGTTTGAGGTCCATGATCGGGAATCGCATGTATGCAGGTTGGAGAAAGCTCTTTATGGATTGAAGCAAGCACCCTAGGCTTGGTATGAGAGGATCGATAGCTATCTAATGAAGTTGGGATTCACTAGAAGTGGAGCCGATCCATACCTTTACTTTAAGGTTGAAAATGATAAACCTCTCATTCTGGTAATTTACGTGGACGACCTCTTTCTGACAAGTGGAGACCCTCTCATTCAACAAATGTAAGAGGGAGTTGGCTTCTGAATTTGAGATGAAGGACCTAGGACCGATGCACTACTTCCTAGGGTTGGAGGTTTGGCAAAATCCAGGTGAAATTTTCATATCTCAAGGAAAATATGTTGTGAAGATACTGGAAAGATTTCGAATGGTGGACTGCAAGCCTGTGACTACCCCGATGGAACTTAACTTTAAGAAGTTATGTGGTAGTGCTTCTGGACCTGAATTGGGAAACGCTTCTGAGTATTTTCAACTCATAGGAGCACTGATGTTCTTGGTGAACTCCCGTCTAGACATATGTTTTGCAGTTAACACATCAAGCCAATACATGGTTGAGCCTCATCATATACATTGAATTACTACCAAGAATCTTCTGAGATATCTTCGGGACACAATCACTCATGGACTAAGATACACTGCCGGAAATGTGAGGCCACATGGTTATTCTAATGTTGATTGGGCTGGCAGTGTGGTGGATCGCAAGAGCACTTCTGAATATTGTTTTTCTTTGGGTTCTACTTCGATATCCTGGATGAGCAGGAAGCAAAAATCGGTTGCCTTGAACACCGCAAAGGCCGAATACATAGCTGCTAGTATGGCCTCCTGTGAAGCTGTCTGGTTGAGGAAGCTCTTCAGTGCGCTGTTTGGACATGTGCTGGATACCACCATGATCCTCTGCGACAACCAGAGTGGGATCTGATTATTAGAGAATCTCATGTTTCATGATCGCTCCAAGCATATAGATATCAGGTACCACGTTATCCGGGATATGGTACAATGAAGAGCAATAAGGCTCCATCACATTGGGACTGATGAGCAGGTCGCTGATATTCTGACAAAGCCCCTGGAGAAGGTCAAATTCTTGGCCTTCTGAGAATGACTTAGAGTCGTGGGGAGACCCTCATATGAGGGTCCTGTATGAGATGAACATTGAGCTCTGGGAGCTCTGAGGAGCTTGGGATACTTCATGGAGCAGTGGGCAACCATAGGGTGAGTGGTTCAGCCTTCCCCTAGTGGTTTGATGTGTACAGGGTGAGTGGTTCAGCCTTCCCCTATGATACCTCTTGGTGACATGTAGGCAGGATTAGTGGTTCATCCTTCTCTCGCTGAGACATCCTACCCATGCAGTCTAGGACTCAAGGGAAGTACCTCTCATCTGGTCAATGAGTAGGGAAATGAGGATAGGGACCATAGTACTACTGATGGACGCATTGTGTACTACCGTACTCCCTATGCTAGGATGACCAATATTGATCTGGGATCAATGGGCACTGACTTCGAGTTAGTAAGAGTGGTATGAGACACTCTCTTTTGATTGGAACTGACTTCAAGTCAGTAAGAGTGGTATGAGACACTCTTTATTTGGGACTTACTTCGGTCAGTAAGAGTGGTATGAGACACTCTCTTTTTATTTGGGACTGACTTCAGGTCAGTAGAGAATGGTATGATACATTCTCGATCACTTCTTCTTCTTCATAGTTTAGCAGAGCAGTGCATTGATGGCAGAGATAGTACAAATTGGCAAATGGATTAGCAGATGGAGTTCTCCCCAGTTGAGAGGGAGTGTTAAAATTGGCAACTAGGGCCAAACTCCACGTGTCATTAAATTATGACAACTGATATTTTTCTTGGATTCCTCTCTCCGAGAGGTGTAGAATTGATCTAGAGATCATCTGACATGTACAAATGAAGTTATGAATTTATTTTGATTATGGACAGATTGTCAAGGTGGGCCAGCAAACTCATGTAGGCTCAGAAGCCCAACAATCACATCTATTCGTCCTCAACGTTTGCTATAAATACATGATGCCTCACACTCATTTGGACATACTCATCTTCACACATCTCTCTCTCTCCTCATTGATTAGGTACAGATTCCTGGGCAGTCTCTATCTCCACTCGTGCGAAGGAAAGGAAGGCAAATTTTTATTCCGGGCGTTGACCAAGTTTGATGAATTTCAGAAACTGGTTTTTTGCGCTACGTCGACCATCTTTGACTGTGATTTTTAGTGGAGGAACTCTATCCCAGCAGGCCACATTTATGGGCACAGAAATCGAGGCTAAACGTTGATTGTTGACCAACGTTCACTGTAGCTAGCGCTGACCGTAGGTGGACTATTTGACCAGACTTTGACTGGGCTGATTTCAGATTGTTTTGAGGGCTGATTCATCTCGCTGTTTGGAGGCCGAAGTTGACCAAATTGTTAAGGGTCAAATCTGCCCTGTTGACCAGCGTTGACTATTCTAGTTAGGGCTCTTTTGCTGCTGTTATAAATTATCGGATTTGCAAATTGTACTATCTCTCTGTTAAACTATTGAAGACTATACGAAGAATTGATCAAGGGTTTCCCCACATTGGGGTTTGTCCCTGGCTGGTGCCACAACTTGTGTCCTCTTGTCTTCTATTGTTTATGTTTATGTTCTATCTGCATTTTACTATCATGTTGATGCGATTGCTAAACTAGTTATTGATATTGGGCTATAAAGAAATTAAAGTAAAATTGCACTAAAGCATAGAACATACCATTGTTGCCTAAAATTAACAATTCGGCATCCAAATTGTACTCAGATTATTTCACTGTTGCATAATAATAAAACCCTCAATTGTCGCACCGGTTTTCCCAAGTTGGGCTTTTCGGGGACTTTGTCCAAAAACAATTGTGTTATTTTATGTGTGTGCGCTAGCATTTCTTCCAACATTTTATTCTTCCGCATTGTTATTTGTGTAGATTGCAGTATGATTTATTCAGTATTTGTAGTAGCAAACAACAAATAAATTGTTAAATTAAATTAACAATTAAGAGAATAATCTCCAATTGCTGCAATAGAATTCCAGTTTGGGATTTTCACATCCCCTACTCTTTACGGACTTTCACCGATGGGAGGAGTCTTGGTATAGGGAAATCACTAGAATGATGAGGTCAATAACGATACAATGTGATTGCCAATGCCCATTCAAAAGAGAGTCTCAGATAATAGGTTTCTTGTTTTAGAAGCAAAAGAAGGGCTCTCCAAGAAAGGCTTGAGGGAAGGATGACCTTGAGTTTAGAAATATTTAAAAAAATGATGAATACCTAAGATCAAAACTTCCAAAATCCCTCACTTGTGATTGATGTGTTTATACTAGGGTTCAAAGTGAGGAAAGGATGTCTCATTCAATGGAAAAATTCAATTAAAGTGTGAGCTTTGGGAGAAGCTCGGGTGACTTTCCATGAAAAACCCCTTAAGAGAAATACTACAAGAGACTAAGGGTTGAGAGATATACAGTTGTAAAGGGTCAACCAATGATCGCCTATAGTTAAGGGCAAAGGTTTTGAGTGATGAACTACAAAGTGCAAACCTTCAAGAAATCCCCAAGTCAAATGAGCTTCGAGGGTTCCCTCTTGTTGTGATAGCTAGGGCATCAATTTATTTGAAATTCCACCGTCATAATTTGTTCAAAACTGGACGATGCCTAGAGAAGACATAAATGAAGAAACTTGTTAGGATGGAATCCTAAAATTCCTCCTCCCTAAAATTCCGCACCAAACCCTAGAAAATCTCCTCATCCTTAGGGGACGAAGAAATGAGGAATAAAAGAGGTGAAACACTGATATTTCGTTAAGTTAATGTGATCACCAAGGATCTAGGACCAGTGCCTAATCTATTAGGAGAATGGAGTCAAGAATGAGATTGATTTAGGGTTTTGTTCTATCAAGGAGCCTAATTGCAACTTCACATGCCCTAATGAAGCAGCTACCTAGCTACAACAAGGATTTATACTTCGACTTGTCAAATAATGAAGTTTTAGGGTTAGGTTTTCAAAGATAACCCTTAGGAACATTCTATTTTTCTTGCCTAATGAATAACGCATGCAATAGATCAAGACTACCAAAGTGATTCAAGATTTTCACATAATTTAGAGCACAAGCAACATCATGATGCAATATTCCATACATTAAACATATAATGAAAATTTCGCATAAAAGAGAAACTTACATGGTAGAAAAAGTATATCCACCCATCTCATTTGCAATAGAGAAGCTCCAAAATAGAATAGCATTAACCCAAACATCAAAATGCATTAAAGAATCTCCAATTTGTCCTTCAATAGCTATAGCAAAATTCCAGAAGAAACAATGATCCAAATCCAAGTGATGGTGAGTTACAAATGAGGCCTCGTATTTATATGAGCCTCTAATAGTTCAATGGGTCTAATTAGGCTACAAAACCCTAAAAGTGTCTCTAATGTGCAAAATAACACCGTAATTGATGACAAGCCCACCAAATAGCTCTATAACATGAAAAATAACCCACGCAGGAGGGCCGAAATGATAATACAATAGCTAGGAGGGTCGTTCGCTAGTGAAGTCCAACATGTGCCAAAATGGATGTAAGGGCTCCAAAAATAGCAATGAAGGGGGTCGCCCCTTGATCTCCAAGAAAATGACCTGTGGTGCCCCCCAAATGGTTGTGGGGCCACAAAAACATCCTCATGGGTCTCCAAGTGGATTGAAAAAGCATGTATCCCATTTGTAAGGGCTGGAACATTGATGCAATCCCTCCCTTTGTCTCACATAGTGAGACCATCCTCATTTGGGCCCTGCAACAACTGCGAAATGTGTGTGGTGCAAGTGTGTAGTTGGTTGGGCAAGGTGGTCCAGGTACATCATCATCATCAAATAAATGGAACACAAGCAAGCATTGAGTGGAGCTGAAGGATCCCATGATGTGGCTATCTGCTCTCTGCTATAGTGGAGGCCCATGGCTCTCTATGCTCACCCTACAAATGCCAATATGACCCTTTGGAGGGCTTGGACCCTGTATAGGGAGACCAAACCCCAAGACGAAGACCCACCTGCAATCCTATATAAGATCCAATGCATCTCCTCACCTTCCAGTACAACAAATCATCAATGCAATTGAGTAAATGAGCTTACAGATCATGGAACCAAGTGGACACATCACAATGGCATGCCCTTCCATAATGGGCTTTACAATGTACATGTGTCTCCAAGTTCAAGAAGGAGGTTAATCAAGGACCCTATTAAGTGGTTTCAACCTCTAAGAGAGTGACAGGTCCATGGTACATCCCTTAAGTGGCAGGTGTCATGTGATATAATGATGGAACGGAGTGGGACATCAAGGGAAGGCTCCAAGCCATGTGCCACAATATAAGGGTAACCATGATGAGGGAAGCCCACACTTGGGTGTATGAAAGTAGGAGGGATCGATTGCGGTACAAGAGTTACCCCGACCTTTGTTTTCCACACTTCTTCATATGCCTTTTGCCTTTGATTTTTCTTCATCGTTGCTCAAAGCTTCTGAGTGTGAGAGCATGATGTGTAGAATATAGCAATAGATACCCCCTTTTAAGATGGGGCAGCTAATTGTCCACTAGGAGTTGGGACAATCATGGGTTCCTTAATGATGTAGGGGGCTCATATAGGGCCCTAGGAACCAGGGTGATGGCCATAATGATAGAGGGTACAACTCATGTTGGCTTTTGCCCATGTGCTAAATTTGTATTTCCCAACCATCTTTTTCATCTTATGGTACATTTCCTGTTGACAGTGACCAAATTATGCCTTTACTTTCTTTTTAGCTACATCAACCTTCAAGGCATCGTTCCAACCCCGACCGAAAGTGTAGACAAGGGGAGGGGGAGGCTAACTCCTTGTGGACCCAATGGACAAATGTGGACCCAGATGGGAAATATGGTGAAAGGGGTTATAATGAGCAGAGGGGAGTGATGTATGTGGTGTCGGAAAAAGGGACCATGCAACCAAAATCAGGATTTCCCATGTAGTTCCATTCGTAAAGCTAGTAGCCAATAAAGAAGATCCCACAAGACTAGAATACAAGGTTAACCACCAAGTTGGACAGAGGAGACAAGAGTACAAACCAAGCCCAGTCTTTTTGTTGAATCCCCCCACTAATCCATGCCCAAAAGTGTCCATGATAAGTAAGCCAAAATACCCAACTACATAATGAAAGGCGAAACCTTCACAGTTGGAAGGCCCACCTTCAAACATACGATCATAACAAATGGGTGAGCAAGCATAATGGTTGGCTCAAGTGGCAAAGATGGTGGCACATTGAGATATCTAGTGGCTGCAAGGGGCCATTGGCTGCGAGCTGAGGACCATCTAAGAGAAAAATTGTCTCCTACGAATATCACCCGCAGGTGGTGGGTAACAGGGTTAGGGCAGAAAAATTGTGAAAAATGAAAGAATTTTGAGTGAAAATCAAGGATTGAGACCAATGCCTAGCCAATTGTGGAGAATGGAGTCAAAGTGAAATTGATTTAGGATTTTTTCTCTTTCAAGGATTCCTCCTGCGACTTCACATGCCATAGAGATCCATAAACTAGGTTACAAGAGAAATTTATACTTATTTAGACAAATTTAATGGATTTTCAAGGTAAAAGGTATTAACCCACCCCTAGGAATAGTTCGATCTTCTTCCCAAGAGGAGTAATATATACAATGAAGTAAGATTAGATGTGTCTATGAATTTCGCATCAATAATGAGGGCACAAACATAATCCAAGCATAGCATTCCATACATTAGACATAAAACATGAAAATTTTCGCATAAGAAATCACTTACATGACAAAAAGATTATATCCATCCATTTGATTTGCAATAATGAAGCTCCAAGACAAGATAGCAATCTTCCAAACATCAAAATGCATCAATTAACATCCAATTCATCCAACAATAGCAAGTCTGAGTTCTTTTCTCCAAAGAGATGCCAATCCAAGTGATGATGCATGACAGAGAACACCTCCCTTATATTTATACAATCCTCTAATGGGTTTGATGCATAATGATGCCCCTATAATAAAATAATGTGCAAAATAATAATACGTTTGGTGACAAGACCACCAAATAGCTTCATAACATGAATAATTAGCATCTCAAGAGGGCTGAAATGATAGAAAAGTAGCTAGAAGGGCCTGTTGGAAGGCCAAATGAAGTCTCTCATGTGCCATAGTGAATAGGAGGGCTCCAATAATAGTGATGAATGGGGTGGCTCCTTAATCTCCAAGCAAATGACTTGTGGTGCTTGTTATCCACCACATGTGGGTAGTGTATATAGGAGAAAAAATTTCTCCTAGATGGTCCTCAATCGACAACCAGCGGCCCCTTGTAGCTACCAGATAGCTCAATGTGCCATTCTCTCTACCACCTAAGCCAACCATGTGGTCCCTCGACCACTTGTCATGAATGTATGTTTGAAGGTGGGCCTCTCGACCCCAAAGGTTTGGTCTCCCTATACGGGGTCCTAACCCTCCAGAGGGCTACATTGGCACATGTAGGGTGTGCATTGAGAGCCATGGGCCTCCACAGCAATAGAAAACACTCCATGGATCCCCGAGGATGTTCAGAGATTGCTCGAGATTCACCTATTGGACGAGGAAGATGCACCTGGTTCACCTTTGCCTAGCCAGCCCCACAGATGTACCATGCACTTGGCAGCTGACCCAAGACTTGTAGGATGATGTGGCATCACCTACACCATCATCAGAGCCCTTACAAATGATCTACAAGCATCTTCGACTCATTTGGAGACCCATGAGGTTATTATTGTGCCCCCACACCCACTGGGAGCACCACAAGTTTATTGTTTGGAGAACAAGGGGCCAACCCCTTGTCCATCACTTTTGAGGGTCCTATTCTTCATTATGGCACCTATGGACCTCATCAGGCCTCTTGGAGGGCCCTACGACATGTATTATTTATCATTTGACCTCTTAAGAGGCTTATTATTTCATTTGTGAGCTAGTTTGGTGGGCTTGTCACCAAAAGTTAGGTTATTAGCACATTATTTTATTTTGGGGGCTTATGTAGGCTTAGGAGACTAATTTGAACTCCTCATTCGTGTAAAATACAAGTGAGATGAGTTCATTTTCTCATCATCACATGGATTGGATCATATCTTCTTGTAAGATTTTCGCTATCTTTTGAGGATGAGACCTTTTGGATGAATGGATGAATTTCGATGTTTGGTTATTCTTCTTTGTCTTGGAGCTTCTATGATTGGCATATCTTGGTGATTGGATATATTCTTCTTACATGTAAGTACCATTTTAATGCTATTTTGATTCTTTATGTTGTTGCATTCATGATATTGGGATTTTCGTTATTCTAGGGTTAATTTGTTGCTTTTCTTGGAACGAAATTGTGGAAATTGAATCTCTAAATAGTGTTGTATCATGATTGGGCCATGTTTGAATGAATGAATGTTCCTAGAGACATCCTTGTCTTGATAAGTCACCAAATATTGTTGAACAAAGTATAAATGACCTTGAAGCTACTTCCACTAAGCCTTAATGCCTAATTAAGTTGTCTTTTAGGCCTCCTTGACAAGTGGAAATCAATCCAAACTCTAAAATCTTCCATGACTCCTCTCTCCCAAAGGACAAAGCATTGGTCCTCCTCTAGTGATCACTTTAAAGCTAATTTATTTCACCTTCCCCTCTTTTCTAGGCCTAGTCTACATAGGTCACGTAGGGCATCAATTATCTCACAATCTAGCCATCTAAATAATTCGATTTTTGGTCTGCAATTGCGCTGGTGTTTCCTCATTAAGCCCTCCAAATTCATTAGATTTCGACAATGGGAACTTGAGATATCGCAAGCCCTAGCTCGAAGACCAATTCTTTCCCTTGGTTTCCCTTAGGCTAGTAGCCTCATTGGGATCCTTGCATTGCCTTTCATTGAAAATTCATTCTTTGATCCCTTTCTCCTCCCTAATTAGGTCAAGCATATCATTAGTTGCTAAATCCTATCCCCTTGACCTAACCTCGAGTCCACTTAGTCCTCTGTGGTCCCATACATTATCAAGGTTAATTCTTCAAAGATCACTTGGAACCCAAGTTTCTACAAGAATTTTAGGGCCTAGGGATCTCCTTATTAAAAAAACATACTCAAAACCTATCCCTTGAAATTCTCCTTAAGCCCTTCCTTGAGAGCCTTCCATCTTGCCTTCCAAGGCAAGCAAGCCACCATCTTGAGCCTCTCTTGTGAATAGGCTTCCAAGATCACCCCTCATCTTATCTTTGATATATTCCTCTTCATGATCCTCATTATACCAAGTCTCCTCCCATCAGTGAAAGTCCGTAAAGAGTAGGAAGCTTTAACTGAGGTGACAGTGGGCTATTGCTACATTGTTTCCCTTGACCTAGCAATTGTCCCTCTAGGATCCCCCTTTACGACCCCTGCTAATTTGAGCAGTACATTTTGGCGTCGTTGTCGGGGACACAAAACATGTGCTTTGTTCCCTATACAACATTATTGATATAACATTTGGTGACTCCATTGGAGGAACGAAGTCCTAGTTCCTCAATGAACTTCAAAGTCAATGCTTATAGAGTGAAGCAGGCATTTGTCAAGGCATTTTTAATTCACCCTGGCAACTCCATTTTGGCATTATATGCAAGATCATAAAAAATGGTTAAAGAAAGTATCCACGACATTAGCCCCGAAGAAGAACAAGACCTATGGGAAAGATTGGATTCATGGTTTGAGCTTTGTGATCATCTGATAGAGCACGACAACGAGGACTTCATACTCAATTTTTATAACATAAGTAGGTCAAACCTCGATATCATAAGGCAGGAGTATGAAGAAGGGCCCACAGATTTTCTCTTCTTGGAGCTTGCCTATTATACTGGTGCATTTAAATCCTTGTCTCACAAGATCAAAGAAAAATACGGCTCATTCCCAAACGAGAATTTGGATGACCAAGATGACCAAGAAAATGAGGATGATGAGCAAATATCAATTATGGAATTGGGGGCCAATAGCAGTGAAGTGAAAGACATCTCCTCTGAGGATGACGAAGAGTTGGATCCTGAAAGCCTCCAAATCACGCAAGAAAGAATGGATGAATATAGTAGGTCATGCAAGGGGTTAGTAAGGGAATGTAATTCTAATGAAGTATTCTCCTGTTTATATGATGAAGAGGTGAAGCTTCATAAGATGAAATGTGAATATAAAGGGAACCCTACTAATGCTCTCCTCTTAGAAGCATATTACCAAAACCATGTAACAAATACCTTAGTCATTATTCTTCAAGAGAAGAGAGAAGAAGAGAGGTCCCACTTGTCAACCAACCAAGATAAAGATGACCTTGAGGATCTCGGCGATAAGCAAGAAGATGAGTCCTCGTTGGCGCTGCAAGACGGCCAAGATGATTTTGAGAGCACATGTGTTGAGGATAATGAGGCTATGGTAAGTAAGGCCAATATTGACCTTACCTCTCTCAAGGGTATCACTCGTGATGACTCTCCTTTTGAGAACCTTGAGGAAGGTGATCCCATGAGCTCCTTGGAGGATAACATTGGAGATTATTTCCGCTTTGAAAAGGAGGAATGGGAGATTGTTGGGCTTCAATTTGATTATGCTCCCATTTATAATACTGACAAAGAAGATGAGGTTGAGATTGGTTTTCCCTTTATCTCGGGCGTTACTTTCAATGACATACCCATCAATACCCTTCGAAAGGAGAATTATTATTTTCCCTTGCATGAAGAAAGATAGTTGAAAATGATTAATTCTCCTTTTGATGAAAACCCAATCTTTAATGCTTATAATGTGGAACGCAATGAGGCTCCTACCTACCCAACTCATGATTATATATTCAAATTGTTTGAGCCTTTAGATTATGGGGAAGGAAAAACCGTCGAATATGATACTTCACCCTCCCCTTTGCCTTTCCCTCTTGTTCATCATCTTGAGTCTTCCTCAAGTAAGTCCCTCATCCCTTTTGCTACGACCTCGAGTGACCATGCCCCTTTCCCCCTTTCTGAATATGGTGTCAAGGAAGAACCCTTCATTGAATATACCTTATCCCCTTTGACTCACCTGCAGGGTTTTGATCACTCCATGACCTCCCCTCTCTAATGTGACCATCACATTGAGCAACCCATTTGTTGCACTCCTTTCTCTCACCCTTCATTCCCCTCCCATCACAATCATGTGACATCTTAAAAGCATCATATTACAAGCAGTGATTGTGGTGAGGAGTATTGGAGAGTGATCTTTCATTCCACCATTGTGTATTTAGAAGGAAATCTCAGGACCTCTAGATCGACCTATTTTCTTTCTCCTAAGACTTCCCTTTACCTCGAATGGAGATCATGTTTTCCCTCCTCCCACCCGCTTCATCCGCCATGTAACTATGTCCACATTCTATTTGGGAGTTGTTACATGAGTAATCATACTAGCAGGCATATGTATATTGATGTGATGATATATTGGTTGCATTGGCTTTATGATTACATTTAGTATTAGCCTTAATATATGCATGTTACGATAGGATGCATTGCATGGTCAAATTCTCGTTAGAACTAACATCATATGATATTTCTCATGGTAGATTAGATGCATCTAAATTAGAATTTGCATATTTTACTTTTCTGTTGATTTTATGGCCTAACATTAAGCATGTGAGATCATGAGACATTTTGAAAGCATGCTGCCCCGTGTTCATCTCTTATATGTGCAGGTAACAAGTCTACGATAACCAAGAGATTGTTGGAGTTTTCGTGACCTCCCATTCGAGTAGCTTCATCCACTTCTTCTAGAGATCACGTCCCAGTTGGAGCCAAGTGTTACCCACATTTTGTGGGTGATATACCTAAGAGAAAAAAATTCTCCAAAATGGTCCTCAGCCAGCAGCCCCTTGCAGCCACCAACTAGCTTGTTGTGCCACTTCTCTGCAACCTGAGCCAACCATGTGGTTCCTTACCCATCTGTCATGATCGTATGTTTAAAGGTGGGCCTCTCGAACCTAAAGGTATGTCTTGTCATTTGGAAATTAAGTATTGTAGTTTGCTTATCACAGACACTTCTGGGCATGGATTAATGGGGGGATTCGGCTGAAATAATGGTCTAGGTCTGTGCTCTTGTCCCCTAGACCCCTTTTGGATAATAACCTTGGATTCTAGTCTTGTATGATCTCTTTTGCTAACCATTTGGCTTTAGGGATGGTATTTCACAAGAAACCCTGATTTTGGTTGTGTGGTCCCACTCCCTCATCCACATATATTAACCCCCTTTCCACTCATTATTACCCCATTCATCATTTCTCCCACCTAGGTCCATATTCCTCCACTGGGTCCACTTAGGGTTAGCTCTCCCCTTCCCCTTGCCCACACCTTAGGTCAGGCCTGGTATGATGCCCTGAAGGTTGAAGCAACTAAAAAAAAATGTAAAAGCATAATTAGCCACATTCAACGGGAAAATGTACCACAAATGCAAAAGATGGTCGGGACAAACACATCTAGCACGTGGGCAAAAGCAAACACATGAGCTCTACCCCATCATAATGGTCATCACCCTGGTTGCTACAAGTTCTATGAGCCTCCTCCATCGTATAGAAACCCATGATTGTCCCAACCCCTGGTGGGCAATGAACCGCCCTACCTTAAAAGGGAGTATCCACTGCTACATCTCACACATCATGCTCTTATCCCTTGAGCCCCAAGCAGTTAATTAAAGAAAAATCATGAAAAGGCAAAAGGCATATAAAGAAGGGTGAGAAAATCAAGGTCAAAGCACCTCATGTACCACGATCGCTCCCTCCTATATATTATATACCCAAATATGGACTTCCCTTTTAATAGCTACCCTTGTACCCCATCATGTGGCCCACGGCTACCCCTTCTCATCCCCTACTTCATTCGCCTCTCTATCACATACCACGACCTTTAAAGGATGTAACTTGAACCTATTGTCCCCTTTAGAAGTAGAAATCACCTAATAGGACACCTGGTTAACCCCATTTGGAGCTTAGAGACATTAGCACATGCCAAAGCCCATTATGGAAGGGCAAGCCATTATGAAGTCCCCACCTATGTCCATGGTTGGTAAGCTCTTTCACTCGATTTCTCTAATGACTTGTTGTACTGGAAGGCTAGGGGACGCATTGGATCTTATGCGAGATTGTTGATGGTCCCCATCTTGGTTTTGGTCTCCCTATACAAGATCCTAACCCTCAAGAGGACCACATTGGCACATGTAGGGTGTGCGTCGAGAGCCATGGACCTCCAAAGCAGTAGACAACACTCCATGGATCCCTGAGGATGTTCAGAGATTGCTTGAGATTCACCTATTGGACGAGGAAGATATGCCTGGTTCACTATGAAACCAGATTCGCTGGAAATGGCCTACGTGTCCAAATCCCACAAATCGGACACGATTCGATGGTGATTCGAATCCAAGAACATGACATGATCGAATCCTGCACGTGTCACATTAGGACACAATGTGTCACAATTTTGGGATTCGAATCCCAAAAAAGGGAAACCCGCGGGCATAAAAACGCGTTGTTCTATCAGTCATTTACCATTTCTCTCTTTCAGTTTTGCATACATTGAGTTGTGGGCAAGGAGCTAAGGGTTTGGAGCAAGGAGCTAAGGGTGTGGAGTGTTCGGCAAGGAGATTCAAGCACCAGGTAAGTGCATTTCATCTCTATTTTTTTGCATTTCTATTACAACAGTTTGTATATGAATTTTTTTTACAAATTTGTGCATGTTTTGTTTATTTTTTTACAGTATTCATGGCTCAATCAAGGGCAGCAGTTAGGGGGCAAAGGAAGGGGAAGAATGTCTCCATTGGAGATGCCCCTCCTCCCCCAATATCATCAGAGTCTGTTGCAAGTAATGTTGAGGGAAGAGAAGGACCTAAAGACAGCATTAAGAAATATCCCTTGTGGAAATATGTCACAAGAGAGGATGGGACAAGCACCAAGGGGAAGGGAGGAGGCAATGTGCAATGGAGATGCAAATTTTGCCACATTTCTTTCAAAAGCACATATTACCGTGTGAAAGGCCATTTGTTGGCTTTACCAGGTTGTGGAATTGGAGCTTGTAAAGTTGTTCCTTTACAAAAGAGGAAAGGAATGGAAAAAGAGTTCATTGTTGGTATGGAAAATGTGGCTGCAAAATCAAGAAAAACCAAGAATGAAGACCCCCTTCCATTTTTTAGAAAAGGCACCACCAAATTTCCATTTGAGAGTTCTATTGGGGGACAAGCAGCAAAAAGAAGAGCAATTTCACTTGGTCCAATGGACAAGATTTTTCAAAAAGAGAAACGGGAAGAGCTTGATCTCACCATTGCCTTTTTTTTCTATCAAAACTTCATATCATTTAATGTTGCACACTCACCTCTATTTATTGAGATGTGTCGAGCTCTAACTCACGGGTCTCCATCATGGTCTGTGCCTCCTGGTTCAGAGAAGCTTAGAACCACATTGTTGACGAAGGAAAAAAAAGAGGTGCAAAAAATGCTTGAGCCTATTAAAGCATCATGGTCAACATCTGGGGTTAGCATTGTTTTTTATGGATGGATAGATCCAACACGACACCCAATCATCAACTTCATGGTGTCTTCCTTGAATGGTCCAATTTTCTTGAAAGCAGTGGATACACTTGGAGAATACAAGGATGCACAATTTATGGGTGGGTTATTTATTAAAGTTATTGAAGATGTAGGTGTTGATGCTTGTGTGCAAATGATTACAGATAATGCACCTGTTTGCAAGGCTGTTGGCATGATTGTGGAAGCTAAATATCCACAAGTGTTTTGGACACCTTGCATTGTCCATTCATTGAACTTAGCATGAAATCCATTACTTCTAATGTGCTTTGGATTGGTAACAGTATTGAGGATGCACGACATATCCATAACTTTGTGCAAAATCATACAAATGCCCTCACTATCTACAAGGAGTACAACAATCTATCATTGTTGAAGATTGGTGATACACGGTTTGCCTCTTCATTCATAATGTTGAAGAGGTTGAGGGAGGTCAAGACCGCTCTTGGGGCCATGGTTATTTCTGAGTTTTGGTCTTTTTGGAGAAAGACAGATCAAGTAGCCTCTAAAAGATTGGAGGACACAGTGCTAGATGATGCTTGGTGGGAAAGGGTAAATCTAATTATTCAGATCATGGACCCTATCATTTCTTTGCTTCAATTTGCAGATATAGAAAAACCCATCCTAGGAGAGGTTTATGAGGGATGGGATTCCATGATTGAGTCTATGAGGAGCCTTATTCTACAGAGTGAGTGCCCCGAGTACCAGACATCACCAGAGGCCTTCTGTGGTACTATACAGGATATTCTTGTCAGCAGATGGGACAAGAATTGCACACCTTTACATTGTTTGGCTCACTCATTGAACCCAAAATACTACAGCCATGAGTGGCTGAATGGTGGACCTTCCCGCAGATTCCCTCCTCACATGGATGGCGAAATCTCACAAGGGAGGAAAGACGCATTCAGGCGCGTTTTTCAGGATAGAGCATTGCTTGATGAGGTGGAGGATTCCTTTGCAGAGTTTTCCACTAGCACTAGTCGATTTGCAGAATATGATGTGATTAGAGACAAGGGGGCTAAGAAGCCCTATTCCTGTTGAGCAATCATGGGGAAACTAGCCCTCCTCTTCAGCAGTTAGCCAGGAGGCTCCTCTCTCAAGTGACTTCATCCTCTTGTTGCGAGAGGAATTGGAGCACATATGGGAATTTGTATAGTGTGAAGAAGAACAGGCTTGAGCAGTCCAAGGCAGAGACAATGGTGTATGTGCACACCAACCTTCATCTTATTTACAGGCAAAGGGAAGAGTGGTTGAGGGGAAAGACAAAGATGTGGGATGTCTTTCCATATGATATGGATCTGGACAGCAGTGTTGAGTTGGCATTGGCCAACATGGATCTCAATGATCCAGTGCTAGAGCCTGTTAGATTTGATGACGGTGATATTTTAGAGAGGTCATCCTCCACACTAGCAGATGCAGAGGCGACAATGGATACAGAGGAGGAGGAGGATGCAGAGGAGAGCAGTCGTGAGTCTGGTGACCATGATAATGAGGACATTGATGTTGATTCTGATGATGACTATGAGGATTGTTGACTCATGAGTCATGGGCTACGTATTGCCTTGAGGCTTGTATACCTGTAGTTGTTTTATATTTTCTATTTCTATTTGCCATTGGCATTGCACTACTTATGTAACACATTTTGATTTGATGACTTAATGAGAAAACTATAGTTGTCTGTGTCTTTATCTTACATCTTGTATGTTGTCTTTCATTTATGAATCATGATTTATGTGACATGTATTTGAATTTTGTATTTACTATGCATGCTATAATGTTACTAACTTACTTTGTAAAAAGTAAACTTAACATCTGGATGAAGATCTATGTTTGAAATCAACGAATTTGTATCACTAATGAGAATTTGTGTAAGAAATATCTAATTTTTAATATATATATATATATATATATATATATATATAAAATAATAATATATAACAAATCCTGTGTCTTATTCTATATATATATATATATATATAACGAATCTTGTGTCCTATTCCGGGGGGTCAATGTGTCTGAATCCGACTCTCGAATCCCCGTGTCAGGTGACATAGCTAGTTCAACTTTGCCCAACTAGCCCCACAGATGTACCATGGACTTGAAAGCTAACCCAAGACTTGTAGGATGATGTGGCATCACCTACACCATCGTCAGAGCCCTTACAGATGATCTACAGGCATCTTCAACTCATTTGGAGACCCATGAGGTTATTATTGTACCCACCACACCCACTGGGAGCACCACAAGTTTATTGTTTGGACAACAAGGGGCCAACCCCTGTCCATCACTTTTGAGGGTCCCATTCTTCATCATGGCACCTATGGACCTCATCAAGCCTCTTGGAGGGTACTATGACATGTATTATTTATCATTTGACCTCTTAAGAGGCTAATTATTTCATTTGTGAGCTAGTTTTGTGGGTTTGTCACCAAAACTTAGGTTATTAACACATTATTTTATTTTTAGGGCTTATGTGGGCCTAGGAAACTAATTCGAACTCCTCATTAGTGTATAAATACAAATGAGATGAGTTCATTTGCTCATCATCACTTGGATTGGATCATATCTTCTTGTAAGATTTTCACTATGTTTTGAGGATGAGACCTTTCGAAGGAATGGATGGATTTCGATGTTTGGTTATTCTTATTTGTCTTGAAGCTTCTATGATTGGCATATCTTGGTGATTGGTTATATTCTTCTTACACGTAAGTACCATTTTAATGCCATTTTCATTCTTTATGTTGTTGCATTCATGATATTGAAATATCCACTATACTAAGGTAATTTGTTGCATTTCTTGGAACAAAATTGTGGAAATTGAATCTCTAAATAGTGTTGTGTTATGAAACCAGCTCAAGAAAAGATAGAAAAGATAGATCAACGCCTTAGAGTTCAGCCTCTTTGAGGGGGTAACAGCTTTTACATTACATAAATGAACAATTCTTCCATGATTCAAATGACAAAACCTCCTTTCTATATATAGGAGTCTAAGGAGTCACAATATAACCCAGCCGACCTAACAATAATAATATAAAGCCACAAAAGTAACAATAGAGGGATTCTATGGGGCACAGTAATAACAATATGGGGATAATAGGGGCACAACAATATTAATAAGGGATGCAACTACAATAGTAATGGGGTAATCACTAGTATTATAGGGACCCAACATGCCCCTCTCCTTCAAAAAAGTGTTGTCCTCAACGCTTCAGTAGTTCTAGATGTTTCTGTATAAAATTCTCATCCTCCCATGTGGAATCTTCAGCGGATAAGTTCTTCCACTTGATAAGATACTCCGAAATTGATCGATTTTGTAGCTGTCGAGTTCTTATTTCTGTGACTGCTTCTGGTTCCAATATAATTTTTCCTTGCTCGTCAAGTTCTAGCAATATTGTTTGAACTGGGAGCTTGTTGCCTATAACCTTCTTTAAACATGAAACATGGAAAACTGGGTGCAATCGAGAAGCTGCAGGAAGCTCCAATTTGTATGCCATAGTACCAATCTTTTGCAACACCTTGTACGGACCATAATACTTTGGTGATAATTTATTATCCTTCTTAGCTTGCTTGAGGGACATTTGCTTATATGGTTGTAGCCGTAGGAATACCCAATCACCTACATCAAAAATTCTTTCGCTGCAATGTTGATCTGCCTGTTGTTTCATTCTATTCTGTGCCAACACGAGGTTATCCTTTAAGAGTTGGAGGACTTGTTGTTGATGTTCGATGTGATGTTCCACTGCTTGAACCTTAGAATTTTCTCTTAAATATGATGTGATGGATGGTGGCTGATATCCATAAAGTGCCATAAATGGGGTCATTTTTGTTGCTGTATGGAAGGAAGTGTTATACCACCATTCAGCTAAAGGCAACCATTTGACCCATTGTCTCTGCTTATCAGATACAAAGCAACGAAGATATCCTTCCAAACATTTGTTTACTATCTCAGTTTGCCCATCAGATTGAGGATGATAAGATGAGCTATGAGCTAACTAAGTACCAAGACAAGAAAATAATTCTGTCCAAAAATTTCCAGTGAAAATGGGATCTCTGTCACTTACAATAATCTTTGGGTTTCCATGTAGCTTTTGAATTGTTTCCATAAATGCAGTAGAAACTGTACTGGTTTTAAATGGATGTGATAATGCACAAAAGTGTGCATACTTGGTAAGTCTGTCAACTACCACCATGATGACACTCTTTCCCTCAGACTTGGAAAAACCTGTGATAAAATCCAATGGAACCTCCTCCCAACGTTGGCTTGGAATGGATAAAGGTTGTAATAGACTCGGTGTCTTAATTGTTTCAACTTTATTTGTTGGCAAACCAAACATTCCGCCACAAATTTTTGAATATCCGATTTAAGGTCATCCCAAAAAAATTCCTTCTTAACCTTGTGGTAAGTTTTTAAAAATCCTGAGAGCCCTCCTAAGGGAGAAGTGTGCAATTCTATAAGAATCTTTTGTTTTAGTTGGGAATTCTTACAGAGGTATAAGCGATCTTTGTACCATGAAGAATCATTTTGCCAGCTAAATGTATCAGACGTACTGGAATCTTGTTGTAACTTTCGAATAAGTGCCCACACTTCTTCATCATTCTTCCATTCCTCCCTTGCTTTGTTCATCCAATCTGGTTGAATAATAGAATTGGCGCACAACAATGCTTCCACATCCTCATCCTTTCTTGAGAGTGCATCTGCCACCACATTTTGCTTCCCTTTTTTGTAGATGATTTCAAAGTCATAACCCAACATCTTTGTGACCCACTTTTGTTGCTCTTCAGAGGATAATCTTTGTTCTAAAAAGTATTTAAGGCTATCATGATCCGTTTTTACCTTGAAGTGTCTTCCCATTAGGTAGGGTCGCCATTTCTTAAGTGCATGGAGTATTGCCAACATTTCCTTCTCATAAATAGCTTTGTGTAAAAACTTTCCCTTGATTGGACGACTTTCAAAAGCAATGGGTCTTTCATCTTGCATTAAAACAACACCAATTCCATTTCCTGAAGCATCACATTCCACAATAAAGGTTTTTGTGAAGTCCGGTGTAGCTAAGACCGGTGCTTGGCACATTGCCTCTTTAAGATGTTCGAAAGCCTTTGTTGCTTCTGGAGTCCATGAAAATGCATCTTTCTTCAATAATGTTGTTAGAGGTGCTGCTATTCTCCCATAATTCTTAACAAACTTGCGATAATACCCTGTCAACCCAAGAAATCCTCGCAGATGCTTTATGGATGTGGGGATTTTCCATTCCTTAATGGCTTTAATTTTGCTAGGGTCTACCTTAACTCCTTCATGAGACACAATATGACCCAGATACTCCACCTCTTGTACTCCAAAGAAACATTTGGATCTTTTTGCATATAATTGTTTCTCCTCCAATAGTTGTAGCACCCTATCAACATGTTCAACATGATCCTTCCAAGACTTGCTATAGATTAGTATATCATCAAAAAATACTAACACAAATTTTCTAAGGAATGGTTTGAAAATGGAATTCATCAAACCTTGAAATGTTGAAGGTGCATTGGTAAGGCCAAAAGGCATGACCAAAAATTCATAATGACCCTCATGAGTTCTAAATGTTGTTTTCAGAATGTCTTCAGCCTTCATTCTGATTTGATGATATCCTGAACGAAGATCCAACTTGGTGAAGTAAATTGATCCATGCAATTCATCCAGTAATTCATCAATGACGGGAATGGGGAACTTATCTTTAATAGTGAGCTTGTTGAGCTCCCTATAATCCGGACACATGCGCCATGATCCATCCTTCTTGTGCACTAATACTACTAGAGCAGAGAAAGAACTTTGACTTGGTTGAATTATACCAGCCTCTAGCATTTCTGCAACCATACGTTCAATTTCACTCTTTTGGGCATAGGGATATCTGTAAGGCCTGATGTTTGGAAGAACACTTCCTGGAATCAAATGAATAGCATGATCATGATCACAAATAGGTGGGAGACCTTTGGGAGTCTCAAATACCTTGGAATGATTTTCCAAGACTTTTTGGAGATCTCAAGAAATAGATGATTGCAATGTGGAAACATCTAGCGAACATAATGTGCAATTACACCCCTTTGTTCCTCTTTTAGAAGCTTTGTCATACCATTAGAGCTGATTATCTTTCCCGATTTCCCTGCAATACCCCTTAACTCAACTTCCTTTCCTTCCACAGAAAATTTCATGAAAAGTTCTTGAAAATTAAAAGCTATTGTACCCAAGGATTGTAGCCATTGGACTCCTAGTACAACATCAGCACCTCCCATTGGAATGGAAAGCATTGGGCTAGTAAATACATATTCTCCCATCGATAGCTTGATATTATGGCACTTTCCAGAGCAATTTATTGTTCCTCCATTTGCAACCATCACTTGACACTGGTGCTGGATATAAGAAGCAATTCAATTCTTTTGCTACCTTACAATGAATAAAATTGTGGGTACTTCCTGAATCAATCAACACTATAACCTTTTTCTTCTTGATTTGTCCTTCTATCTTGATGGTTTGAGGAGTGGTAATTCCCGCCAATGCATTACAAGATATGGTCGGATTCATTTCTTCTTTATCTAGGCTTTGTTCCTGGAGTATATCCTCTTCTTTTGACCTTTCTTGCTCATTTTCTTCTTCCTCTTCGCAATCTATGTAGAATAATTTCTTCTCAGCACACTTATGACCTTTAGTGTATTTGCTATCACAACTGTAGCAAAGCCCTTTTGCTCTCTTTCTTCCAAGTGTTGTGGTGTCAACCTTATAGGTTGTGGAAGACTAGGGGCAACAACACTTCCATCTTTATAGTTGTGAGTGGTATGCTTCCTGGTTGCCATAATTTTGCTTTCCATTTTTCTTGCTAACCTGAATGTCTTCTCTAATGAATCAGGTTCCCAAAGGCGAACATCATGTTGGATATTATCCTTTAAAGTTCCTATGAACACATCAATCCTATGCTCCTCTGAAATATTTTTTACCCTTATGTTCAATTTTTGAAACTCCTCAATGTGCTCTATTATTGAAGCCTTTTGTTTGAGACTTATCAATTGGCTAAAAAAAGTGTTGCTTTTTGTATCCTCATAATGTGCTGTCAATTCTTCCGTAAAAATTGCCCAAGTGATAATTTGTTTACGAGAGCAAAGCCATTGATACCATACAAACTGATTTGGTTCCAAATATAAAGTTGCAATACGTACCTTTTGTGTGTTTTGCACATTATCGAGATCGAAAAATTGCTCCATCTGTAATATCCATGTTGCGGGATCCTTGCCATCAAACTTCCTCATATCGATTTTTGGAATATGGTGGGTCTTCGATCCCACATTAGAGTCTAAGAAATCATGATTAACATTTCTTTTGTTTGCATCATGAGTTTCCTTTACTACCTTTTCACCATTAGTAAGTATTTCTTGTAGAAAATTTGTCAAATCTGTCTTCAAATCTGCCAATTCTGTCTTCAAATCTGCCATGTCTCTCTTCAAATCTGTCTTCAAATCATCCATCTTAGCTTTCACGCCCTTTATCTTAAAATTCCACGCCATTTATCTTAGTTTCTGTTAGCTTTTGTGGGAGTGGCATTTGTTGCAGTTGTTCTTGTAATTTTGATATATCATGTATCATTTCTTCCTCTTCTTCATGAGTCATGCTAAAGTTTTCAAGTTGCTTACTAGGTGTTTGCATTTTCTTTCCTCGGGGCCTCAGTTACCGATAATAATGCTCTACTATGCCCTTTGAATTCCTTCAAAATAAAATTTCAAACCAAGCTTAAATTTAAAAAAATCTACACACCTTTTTTCACTTTGTAGGAGCTCGATATTGCCTCTAATGTATCTCTGTACTTTCTGATCATCTAGTTCTGAAATTGCGACCTGCAGTAGCCCTCTATGTCCTCTTTCCAATGCCACCAATCTGACCCAAATTGGATTCTCCAAGGAAGAGTTATGCGAAATCTCCCACAATGACTAGATTATAGACTAGTTCAATAGAGCGAACTTGTACGACGTGCCACGAGTCACTGTTTCGACCTTTGGCTCTGAAAAATAACTACAAGAAACTACAGTCCGTCCTCTTTCTGTAACTTCTTACAAAATTTCAATCTGATGCTCAGAGAGAAAGTTATGACGATTTTCCTCAAGTCACCTGTTTGGAATGTAATTCAGGACTCTGCAAAAAGACCAACTTCCTCAGATCATATCTCCTCAAATATAGCGCGAAAAGCTCTGAAATTCGGACCCGAGGTTCAGCACGATGTCTTCTCAAATGGGTTTTTTTTTAGCTTTTGAAACGTCGCAGAAAAAAAGTTATAGCGAAAATGCCACGATGACCTATTTGGAGCAACGAATCCCTAGAATCCAAAGCTCTTATACCAAATGTTATGAAACCAGCTCAAGAAAAGATAGATCAATGCTTTAGAATTCAGCCTCTTCGAGGGGGCAACCTCCTTTACATTACATAAATGAACAATTCTTCAATAATTCAAATGACAAAACCTCCTTTCTATATATAGGAGTGTAGGGAGTCACAATATAACCCAGCTGACCTAACAATAATAATATAAAGCCACAAAAGTAACAATAGAGGGATTCTATGAGGCATAGTGATAAAAATATGGGGATAATAGGGGCACAACAATATTAATAAGGGATGCAACTACAATAGTAATGGGGTAATCACTAGTATTATAGGGACCCAACATGTTGTATCATGATTGGGCCATGTTTGAATGAATGAATGTTCCTAGAGACATTCTTGTCTTGATAAGTCACCAAAAATTGTTGAACGAAGTATAAATGACCTTGCAGCTACTTCCATAAAGCCCTAATGCCCAATAAAGTTATCTTTTAGGACTCTTGACAAGTGGAAATCAATCCAAACTCTAAATCTTCCATGACTCCATCTCTCCCAAATGACAAAGCACTAGTCCTCCTCCGGTAATCTCTTTAAAGCTAATTTATTTCACTTTCCCCTCTTTTCTAGGCCTAGTCTACATAGGTCACATAGGGCATCAATTATCTCACAATCTAGCCATCCAAATACTTCAATTTTTGGTCCACAACCGCGCTGGTGTGTCCTCAAGAAGCCCTCCAAATTTCATGAGATTCTGACAATGGGATTTTGAGATATCGCAAGCCCTAGCTCGAAGACCAATTCTTGCCCTTGGTTTCCCTTAAGCTAGTAGCCTCATTGGGATCCTTACATTGCCTTTCATTGAAAATTCATTCTTTGATCCCTTTCCCCTCCCTAATTAGGTCAAGCATATCATTGGTTGCTAAATCCTATCCCCTTGACCTAACCTCGAGTCCACTTGGTCCTCTATGGTCCCATACATTATCAAGGTTAATTCTTCGAAAATCATTTGGAACCCAAGTTTCCACAAGAATTTTAGGGCCTAGGGATCTCCTTATCCTTCGAAATTCTCCTTAAGCCCTTCCTTGAGAGCCTTTCTTCTTGCCTTCTGTTACCCACCATTTTTTGGGTGATATCCCTTAGAGATTTTTTTTTTCTCCAATATGGTCCTCAGCCTGCATCTAGCAATCCCTTCTAGCCACCAACTAACTCATTATGCCATTTCTCTGCCACCTGAACTAGCAATGTGGTCTCTCACCCATCTGCCATGATCGTATGTTTGAAGGTGGGCCTCCTGACCCTAAAGGTATGTCTTGTCATATGATAATTGAGTATTATAGTTTGCCTATCATGAACACTCCTAAGCATTTATTAATGGAGGGATTTGGCGGAAAGGATGGGTTAGGTCTCTATTCTTGTCCCCTAGACCCCTTTTGGATGTTAAGCTTGGATTCTAATCCTACGAGATCTCTTTTACTGACCATTTGGTTTTAGGGATGTTATTTCACAGGAAACCCTGATTTTGGTTGCGTGATTCCGCTTCCCCATCCGCATATATTACCTCATTTCCACTCATTATTACCCCATTCGTCATTTCTCCGACCTAGGTCCACATTCCTCCACTAGGTCCACACAGGGTTAGTTCACCCCTTCCCCTTGCCCACACCTTAGATCAAGCCTGGAATGATGCCCCGAAGGTTGATGCAGCTAAAAAGAAAAGAAAAAGCATAATTGACCACATTCAACAGGAAAACGTACCATAAAATGCAAAAGATGGCCTGGACAAAAACATTTAGCACATGGGCAAAAGCCAATACGTGAGCTCTAACTCATCATCATGGCCATCACCTTGGTTCCTACAGGTTCTCTGAGCCTCCTTCATCAAATAGGAACCCATGATTGTCCCAAACCCTGGTAGGCAATGAAACGCCCTACCTTAAAAGGGGGTACCCATTGCTACATCTTATACATCATGCTCTTACCCCTTGTACCCCGAGCAGTTAATCAAAGAAAAATCATAAAAGACATATAAAGAATGGTGGAAAAATCAAGGTTGGGGTACCTCATGTATAACAATTGCTCCCTCCTATACATTATAAACCCAAGTGTGGGCTTCCCTTTTATTAGCTACCCTTGCATCCTAGCATGTGGCCCAGGGCTACCCCTACTTCATTAACCTCTCTATCACATACCACCACCTTTTAAAGGATTTACCCTGAACATATTATCCCCTTTAGAGGTAGAAACCACCTAATAGGACACTTGGTTAAGTTTGGAGTTTGGGAGACATTGGCACATTCCAAAGCCCATTATGGAAGGGCGGGCAATTACGAAGTCCCGCCTGTGGTCCATGGTTGGTAAGCTCATTGACTCGATTTCTCTAATGACTTGTTGTACTGGAGAGCTAGGGGACGCATTGGATCTTATGCAAGATTGCATATGGTCTCCCTATATAGGGTCCTAACCCTCCAGAGGCTACATTGGCACATGTAGGGTGTGCATTAAGAGCCATGGACCTCCACAGCAGTAGAAAGCACTCCATGGATGCCCCAGAATGTTTAGAGGTTGCTCAAGACTCACCTGTTGGACGCAGAAGATGCACCTGGTTCACCTTTTCCCAGCCAACCCCACATATGTACATGCACTTGGCAGCTGACCCAAGAGTTGTAGGATGATGTGGCATCACCTACACCATCATCAAATCCCTTACAGATGATCTACAGGCATCTTTGACTCATTTAGAGACCCATGAGGTTTTTATTTTGCCCTCACACCCACTCGGAGCACCGCAAGATTATTGTTTGGAGAACAAGGGGCCAACCCCTTGTCCATCACTTTTGAGGGCCCTATTCTTCGTTATGGCACCTATGGACATCATCAAGCCTCTTGGAGGGCCCTACGACATGTATCATTTATCATTTGACCTCCTAAGAGGCCAATTATTTCATTTGTATGTTAGTTTGGTGGGCTTGTCACCAAAAGTTAGCTTATTAGCACATTATTTTATTTTTGGGGCTTATGTAGGCCTAGGAGACTAATTCAAACTCCTCATTAGTGTATAAATACAAGTGAGATGAATCCATTTGCTCATCATCACCTTGGATTGGACCTCTTTTCTCTCTTGATAATTTCGCACTTTTTCTTGGAGGATGAATTGGAGCTTTATGGATGAATTTTGATGTTTGGATTTCGTTTATCTTATATTGGAGCTTCTCTATTGTCAAATTGTGGATGGTTGGATATGTTCTATTATATGTAAGTACATGCTTTTAATGTTATTCTTGTTTTACTTTGTCATATATATTGGATTGGATGTTTTGCTATTTTTAGGGTTAACTGTTGTATGCATTTATTGCTTAAATTATGGAATTTTGTCTCTATATAACATCTCTCAATGTATGGGCCATGAAATTTTGAATGAAATTTCCTAGGGATAATTCTATCAACGAATTCATCTCTATAAGCCATCACCTTTTGCAAGTCTAAGTATGAAGTTGTAAAGTTGCTTCCCCTCTGCCCTAGAAGGCAAGCGAAGTAGTCTTAAGGCCTCCTTGACTAAGAAACAAGGTCCTCATTCATATTTATCCTAGACTCCATTATCCCAAGATTAAGGAACTGATCTACCAAGTGGTGATCACTCAAAAATCAACTCTTTTTCACCCTCTTTTAGGTCTAGCCAAGTTGGGTCACCTAGGGCATCATTTTCTCGACAAAGTAGCACTCCAAAAAATTCAATCTCCTAGCCTCTCCTGCCCTGGTGTTGTTGATTTGTGGTAGCATCGGATGTGCTCTAGACACGAAATTTGGTGGAAAGGTTGGGGCACATGAGATCTCCAATACCCAGAAAGGGTTTGGGCAAATTCTAAACAGTTCAGGAGATATTAAAATAATTAATATTTTTAATGGAGTCCCTAAGTCTAAACTTAGGGAAATTAAAATATTAATGTGAATTAATATGAAACTGTGTTAGAATGGTCCAAAAGACATGGATCAAGCCAGGTCTAATCTTAACCGTTGATTAGGGTCTTAATATTGGTCGTTGATATGTCAACGAGAAAAGTATAAGAGGAGGCTTGAGGATCACTAGGAGAATACATTAGAGTGATCAGTGATTCTATTCTCTAGAACGGGGTTTGCTAAGAGATATAGAATTAGTGATTGGAGTTGCAGCTGAGGGGCATTGAGTACAGAGAGAGAGAGGCATAGATAGAGTCGGGAAAGCAGTGCAGGAGCCAGAGAGAGTGACGCAATAGCAGCCAAGGTTCACGCAGGGCCACGCAGAGGCAGTCGGGAGCTGCGCAGTGCTTCAGAGAGGCCAGCGTTGTTGACGCAGAGGGCCAGAAGGTTGCGCAGGGGCTTTTGAGGCTGATGCGGGCCCACTCAGGGTGATGCAAAGCCAGCACTGGGCAGAGAGAGGCTGACGTAATCAAGAAAGGCAGACGCTGGGGTTTCTGGGGCAAATTGGAGCTGAAGAGCTGCCAGAGGGTTTATCTGAGGTTTCTGCCCGAACATTTGTCTCAGACTGAGAGGTACCACTGCCAAGGAAATTCTCTGTTGGGTAAGCCGGATTTGGCACCTAGATTGTACTCTGAAATTGCTTAATAAGAAAACCCTCAGATAGCTGCACTGGTTTTCCCGCATTGGGTTTTTCTTGGGACATTGGTCCAAAAATAACGGTGTCATTTGGTGTGATTGTTTCTGTTTCCTTTAGTTGTTGATTTGTAATATGTTGAGCATGCACTAGTGTTTATTTTCAGTATTTACATTGTAAATAACTTGTTAAGTAATGAAACAAGTAGGTAGGAATAAATCATATAAAGTGCATGGAGGGTTTCTAACTGGTAGACTTAGAAACTTCAACAGGGTATCAGAACGTGATTGCAGATCACAAGAGAACTGAGGACATCAGCCGAGCGGAGCAGCAGTAATAGAAAACAGTTGTCCCGAGGTGACAGAAGTTGTTTCTAGCAGAGCAGCAAAAAGGGAAGGGTGACACAATGCCTGCGTCATCAAGGGTGAGCTAAGAAGAGACAGTGCAAAGGCTAAGGAAGGCAAAGGGAGCCTCACGCAGAGCCACCCAGAAGCTAAGAGGGCTAACATAATTGGCTGAGGAGGCCAGGTTGCTGGTGTCGGGATTGCACAGAGCCTAGGAGCTCTCACTTTAAGGTTGTTGGGGTTTAGAAGGTTGTGGGAACATTGCAGAGTGGAGATGGTGAGGTATTGTAGTCAAAACAGTACCTGACAGAGCAAGGCCATGAGGAGGGAGTTGCTACCAAGGGTTTCTAGCCGAGAAACCTGGATCAGTGGTGTAGTTGCACAGACAATCAGAGAAGGGGGCATCTCGACATCGGCAGAAGGATTTCCAGGAGGGAAATCAAGACTCAGAAGGAGTCAAATTGAGAACTTCCAAGAGGGAAGTAGAAGAGCATCATGGCACTACGCGGAGTAAGAGACTAGGACAGGCTGGACAAAGCATCGAACTTCGCATTCTGGAAGGCCAGAATCTTATCCGTACTTGACAGAAATCGTGTCAAGCACTTCGCCTTGAAGACGATAGCTATCCTAGTCGACCCAACTGAGAATGACAGGTATGAGGAGACAATGGTGAGGGCCAAGAGCATCATCCTTGACGGGGTCAAGGACCATGTAGTACCACACATTGCCAAGAAGGAAACGGCATATGAGATGTGGGAGGCCCTAAAGAAATTGTACCAACATACTTCTGCGCGGAGAAGGATGTTACTAGGAGAATCATTTCAGGTTGTATCAGATGAAGAAGGGAGAACCGATTGACACCTTCCTCAGCGGACTAAATGAGATCTGAGATCGGTTGACTGCTATAGAAGCCACGTCGGATCAGGAATTTATGGTGAGGACAGCCCTGAATGTTGTCTTAGAAGATTGGGAGGTATTTGTCTAGAGTATATTGGGCAGAGGGACACTTCCACCTTGGGATGAGATGTGGGCAGCTCTTCGCCAGGAAGAGATCAGGCGGCAGTCAAAGGCAGGAAGCAACAGTAAGGGGATCAAAGTCAAGGAGGAAGAGGAAGATGTTGCCCTAGCATATGAGGGAAAGCAAGAAAAGCGGAAGAAGAAGGATCTCTCCAAGATCAAGTGCTTCGACACTGGGGAGTTGGGTCATTATGCGACCCACTGTCCAAGGAAGAAGAGTAAGGGAGAGACTTTTGAGACTAAGGCAGTGCCAGCAAGGGCAGAGAAGGAAGTGTTGACAGACGATGATTGTGCCATGAGTGCACACGCACCACTTGAGCGAAAATGGGGAGACATCGAACTGTATTCAAGCGGACTACAGGTGATGAGGGGCAGGATCCTCCAGGTATCCAACCTCTTGGATTAGACCTTACTACGGGAGCCCCAAAGAGGAGTAGCAGGACTGGCTAATGTGGGTAGAGACAGATACAGATGGAGCAGCAGAGAGAGCTACAGTGCAGGAGTCTTGAGACAGCGTAAGGCTAGCAGGCTACAGCAGTGCGAGAGGCACATGAGTGTTGCACCAGTGCAGGATGGCACAGAGAGGTGTGCAACGGTGCGAGATGCAAGGAGTTGTTGCAGCAGTGCAGAGGTCAGAGAGGGAGTACTTGTCAACCACAGAGGGAAATTCAGCATCAAGAAGGTCTCTAGCCCAACAGAGAGGTCAGAGTTGGGAGATCAGTTATTTACTTCTCAATAACTGAGTTGTAGTGCAACAGTGGGCAGCACAATGCAGCATGATGAGAGGAGTTGCAGTGCAGATGCAGTGTTGGGAGAAAGGACCAGCAACAGCATGGATGCAGAGGGAGTTGTCGTACAGATGCAGCAGTGGCAGTGGCAGAACCATGGGCAGCAGTACAGGATGCAGCAGTGCAAAGGATGGTGAGTAGCAGGCCTAGCATCAGCACAGGGACCGATGCTGGATGATCAGAGTAATACTCAATGAGGAGTATTGCTAGGGCATAATCCTCGCTAAGAGGGAGTGTTGATTTCTAGTAGCATCGGATGTGCTCTAGCCACGAAATTTGGTCGAGAGGTTGGGGCACATGAGATCTCCAATACCCAGAAAAGGTTTGGGCAGATTCTAAACAGTTCAAAAGATATTAAAATAATTAATATTTTTAATGGAGTCCCTAAGTCTAAACTTAGGGAAATTAAAATATTAATGTGAATTAATATGAAACTGTGTTAGAATGGTCCAAAAGACATGGATCAAGCCAGATCTAATCTTAGTCGTTGATTAGGTACTTAATATCGGTCGTTGATATGTCAACGAGAAAAGTATAAGAGGAGGCTTGAGGGTCACTTAGAGAATACACCAGAGTGATCAGTGATTCTATTCTCTAAAGCGGGGTTTGCTAAGAGATATAGAATCAGTGATCGGAGTTGCAAGGGAGGGGCATTGAGTACAGAGAGACAGAGAGGCAGAGATAGTGTCGGGAGAGCAGTGCAGGAGCCAGAGAGAGTGACACAGTAGCAACCAGGGCTCACGCAAAGGCAGTCGGGAGCTGCGCGGTGCTTTAGAGAGGACAGCATTGCTGACGCAGAGGGCCAGAAGGCTGACGCAAGGCCAGCGCTGGGCAAAGAGAGGCTGACGCAGATTGGAGCCGAGGAGCTGCCAGAGGGTTTATTCGGGGTTTCAGCCGAGACATTTGTCTCACACTGAGAGGTACTACTGCCAAGGAAATTCTCTGTTAGGTAAGCCAGAGTTGGCACCCAGATTGTACTCTGAAATTGCTTAATAAGAAAACCCTCGGGTTGTTGCACCAGTTTTCCCGCATTAGGTTTTTCCGAGGACATTGGTCCAAAAATAACGGTGTCATTTGTTGTGATTGCTTTTGTTTCCTTCAGTTGTTGATTTGTGATATGTTGAGCATGCACTAGTGTTTTTTCCAATATTTACATTGTAAATAACTTGTTAAGTAACGGAACAAGTAGGTAGGAATAAATCAGATAAAGTGCACGGAGGGTTTCTAACTGATAGACTTAGAAACTTCAATAGGTGTGTCCTCAAGGCTGTTGAAGAATCTAGGGCATGCACAATTAGGTTGATTCTTCGTTACATGATAACAATTTGTGAAGCATTTAAACAATTTATCTTAGCTTGATATTTCATTTATTATTAGAATATGTATTTACTTCATCAAACTGCTACCAAAAGAACAAAAGAGACAAGAACACAAATGTTTGGCTTTCTACCAGGACCAACACCTCTCCCTCTTGGAGAGAAAAACCCATGCATAAATTCTTCTTATAGAGATTCCATTGACGAATGCCAAGACCATGACCCTTAACACAATCTGCCTCTTCAAGACTAAGACATCAATCCTTCACTTCTCTGGTCATCATCTTCACTGCATCGTTGAATCCAATACTGCTAGATTACTAAGATCCTCAATATTGCTTGATGAAATCTTTCGACCTAAGATCATCATGTCGTTGACATCCCACAGCCACTACATCATCACTTGTTGTTCTAGGACCCTTGTTGATCTACATCCTTGGAACAATGAGATCACTGAGATGATCTCATGTTCTATCCATGCTCGAGGGGAAGTTCTATATATATATATATATATATATATATCACAGAGATCTTCTCAGAACCCTCATCACAGCTATTCATCGTATCAACCGAGGTACTAGATCTAAGTTTATTGTTGGACATAATCATGCTGAGATTGTCATACGCTTTCACTATGCATATTCATTAAGACTATAACAGTGTTCTTAGAGTCTCACCCTTAGGGTGATGCCGAGATAGAAGTGAATGCAAGATGATTATGATTTCTGAGATTGTAATCAAGAACAACATTCATCACTGTTAGCCAACAAGAGCGTAGATGTATATGCCATGATTGCTATGCGAGATCTCACTGTGTCTTTGTCCAAGATCCATCATTTTTTGTCCGAGATTCACAATCATTGTGCTTTCGTCCGAGATTCATTATCACGGTCCCTTCGTCAGAGGTACATCACAGTCATGCCGAGTCCATTGCGGCTTACTATCTTATCTAAATCCTTGTCTGCAGTTATGTCACGTCCAAGGTTGCACCTGCCTGCACTCAAACGATATCTTCGACCTACAACTCATCCGAAACCCAAGTCATGACTTCCTACACTCTATACCCATTGACATTTTAGAAGATAAATGCGAGTTTTATCTCTTGCCATTTGTGGATAACCCAAATGGGGTATTTATAGTGGTTTGCATCATCTCTTTGAGCCGACGTGAACCATGAATCGTTGTGTCTCTTACCCAAGCTGACATGACTTCCATTAATGTAATTAATTCATAATTTGAGCCGACAAGTAGACTTCTTCATTTCTTTTGCTTGCAGACTTCTAGTGAAGGATTATGCTTGGTCTTTGGAGGGCTTCTTCACATCTTTGAGGGCTTGATTACATTTACATAAAGTCGTGAAGAGTTTCTATATCCATGACATGACTCTTTGACACATAAATAAATCCTAAAGACATCAAGAAGAAGTCTTTCACCTAGAGACACTTCTTGCTCATGAAACCCATGTAGCAAGATTACAAAAAAAATAATTTCTTTCCTTTTATTACATCAATTACAAAGATCATGTCATTATGAAGACCGAACCTAGTTACACTTTCTTCAACAAAGGCCTCCTCCAATTGTGAAACCATTCTAACAATGGAGTTGTGAGATAACACAAGCCCTAGCTCTGAGATCAAACTTTTCCCTAGCGTTCCTAAGGCTAGTGCCTCATAGGATCAATTTGACACCTTTAAGTGAAATTCTTGCTTTAATCCTTTCCCCTTCCTTTTCTGGGTTAAGAACATCATTAGTTGTGTGATCCTTCCATCTTAACCTAGGCCAAGTCCACTTGTTCCTGTGTGGTCCCATACCTTTGAAAGGTCAATTCTTTAAGAACCATTCAAGAAGTCATGTTTAATAAGGATTTTTCGATTGGGAAACTCCTCCATAAGGCATATTCCTCTAAATCTAACCCTCAAGTCCTTACCTACTCCTAGAAATCTTCGTAACTTGCTTGACAAGCAAGAAGGCTCTATTCTTAAAACCCCTTTTAGGAAAATGATTATAAGGGTCACTTCATATCCATTGGTCGATTTATCCTTGTCAAGTGACCTTATATATATATATATATATATATATATATATATATATATAAAACGGGTCTCCTTCCATCAGTGAAAGTTTGTAAAGAGTAGGCAGTCTTAGTTGAAGTGACAGTGGGCCAAGCCTCCATCATTGCCCTTTGATCTAGCAGATGCCCTTTAGGAATCCCTTTTATTGTGTAAATTTCCGAATCTAAGAAACCAGAAATCCTACTGCAGTAAACTGATTTGCATCACCTACTTGTGTTCTTCAGTTTAACAAGTTATTTTCAGAATTATTTCAGAAAATATTAATGCAAATACACTACAGTCTACACCAATATATAGATCACGTACTGAAAACTAAATGAGACAACCACACAAAGGACACACTTATTTTTGGACTAAACGTCCTCGGAAAAAACCCAATGTGGGAAAACTGGTGCAATAGATATGAGGGTTTTATTATTAAGCAAATTTATGAATACAACTAGGGTGCCAAATCTAGCTCACCCAACAGAGAATAAACCCAGCAGAAGTACCTTGATCCGAAAACAGATATTTTGGCAAATTCGACAACTGGATGAACAAACCCCACAGGTGACTGCGTTGTCCCCAGTACTGTGCAGCGATGGCTGCTCCCAGCTCTGCGCTGGAATTGCGTCACCTTCTCTAGGAGCTGCGTCACCCTTCCAGTGAGCCTTCCCGGCTCAGAAATCGATTTGTTGAACTACTACCTAATCTGCCTCATATAAACCCTAGCATTGCCTCTAAGTGACTGCGTCAGCCCTCCAGCCTTTGCGTCACCCTCTCTGGCTCTGCATTTTCTCAACCTGGAACTGCTCTACCTCTATGCTATGTATTCTTTGCCTTGGACTGAAGTCGCTCTGCTGAACTGCCCCTCTTTGCACTAGAAACATACTCCGAAATTCTCAGCAAACCACATCCCAGAATTTCAAACAAGCTCAAGTGTTGCTCTCTCTGTGTGTTCTCCAACTAACTCCAAACCTTACTTTATATTTTTCCTGTTGAGAAATCAACGGTCGTGATCTAATCTCTAGTCAATGACTAAGATTAAATTACACTTGATCCTCGTCTCTTAGAAGCTTCTCACCCATATTTTCATTAATACCCATTAATATTTTAATTTTCCTAAGTTTAGACTTAGGAACCCCATTAAAAATATTAATTATTTTAATAAAATACAATCCGAGTGGAATTTGTCCAAATGATTTATGGGTCTTGAAGATCTCATGTTTTCTAGCCCCTCCACAGAATTTCGGAGCTAGAGCACATCCGATGCTACCCAAAAATCAACACTCCCTCTTAGCAAGGAATGTGCTCTAGCAATACTTCTCGGCAGAAGTATCACACTGATCCACGATATCAATCCTCTGCGTTGTTGATGATCGGCTTGTTGCCCTTCATCCACTGCGTTGCTGCAATCTATATTGTTGCCCATGACACTGCCATTGACACTGCTGCATTTGTATTGTAGCTCCCTCTCAATATGCTGCATCATGCTACCAATAGAATTGCCACTGCTCACTGTTGCACCACAACTCAATCGCTGAGAAGTAAGCAACTAAAAAGCTACCCAAAAGTTGACACGCTGGCCAGTCTGGATGCCCCTTAATGCTGAAGCTACCTCTGCTGCTAATCTGTGTTGACCCTCTGATGCTACTGTGCTGCTATTGTATCTACATTGTGCCTCCCACACTATTGCAACATTCCACTGCGCTGCTTCAGACTTTGGCACTCTAGCTTTGCCACTATTGCTCCATCATCCCTCGCACCAACTGACTCTCGTCATTCTGCTACTGTCATTAAGGGCTCCCATAGTCGTATGTGATCCACGAGTTTGGGCACCTCAAGGATCTTTCCCTTACTGTAGACCTCCCGACTACAACTCAATATCGCCCCACCTCTTCTCTAGAGGTGCATGAGCACTCATGGCGCAATCATCATCATCCTCTTTGTCAGCTTGTGCTGGAGCAGCCTTCGAGTCAGACTTCTCTTCTTTGCCCTTCTTCCGAGGGCACTGCGTGGCAAAATGACCCATTTCTCCACATCTGAAGCATCTGACTTTGGATATGTTCTTCTTTCGTTGCTGCTGCCCTTGCTGGCTCGTTGATGAGAGAGTCGCATCCTCCTCTTCCTCCTTCTTGATTCTGATCCCTTTATTGTTGCTTCCCGCCTTGGTCAACCGTCTGATCTCTTCCTATCGAAGAGCTGCCCACATCTCCTCCCAACTGGGAAGAGAAGCTTTGCCCAAGATGCTTTGGAAAAAGGTTTCCGAGTCTTCAATGACTGCATTCAGGGCAGTCCTGACCATAAATTCAGGATCTGGTGCAGCCCCTATGGAAGTTAGTTGGTCACGGATCCTTTGCAACCTGAGAAATAAGGGATCGATTTCTTCTCCCTTTTGCATCTGAAACTGTCTTAGCTGACTCTCAAGCAACATCTTCCACTAAATGAAAGTTCCCTCGTACAATGTGGTCAAGGCCTTCCACATTTCCCTTCTGTCCGTCTCAGCAATATGTGGGATCACATGATCCTTGACCCCGTCCAAGATCATGAACTTCGCTTTTGCCTGAGCCTCGTACTTCTTGAGAGGATCAGTATCAACCGAAACAGCAACCATCCTCAAGGTATAATCCTTGATGCGATTTTTATCCAAAAACTGCCAAGATCCTGGCCTTCCAAATGACAAAGTTGGATGCTCCATCCAACCTATCTTGATCCCTCAATTCGTTAACGGCCATCTCTACTCAAATAAATGTCGCACTGGTTCTCTTCTCCCTCTTTCGTTGCTGCCCCAGCAAAACTCGGATCTAATTTCTGTGGCGCTAGAAATCCTCTAAGGAACAAGCTCCCTCTGAATTTCGATTTCCTTAAACGAAATCCTTCTGCCAAATACTGTCGAACCACCCCTCTGATCTCTCTTTGTTCTTGCTCGGCACTGGATCTAGATTTCTTGGCAAGAAATCTTTTGAGGAGCCAATTCCCTCTACTTTGCTTCTACCCCACTAGGTATTGTTCTACACCAATAGAATCAGCACCCCACCAGAATCTTTTCAGGGTTTTATTATTAAGCAAATTTCTGAATACAACTAGGGTGCCAAATCCAGCTCACCCAATAGAGAATAAACCCGGCAGAAGTACCTCTATCTAGAGACAAATATTTTGGCGGATTTAGCAACTAGATAAACAAACCCCACAGGTGACTGCACTATCCCCAGTACTGTGCAGTGATGGCTGCTCCCAGCTCTGCGATGGAACTGTGTCGCCTCCTCTAGGAGCTACATCACCCCCTCCTAGTGAGCCTTCCTGGCTCAGAGATCGATTTTCTCAACTGTTGCCCAATCTGCCTCACAGAAACCCCAGCGCTGCCTCTAAGTGACTGCGTCAACCCTCCAGCCTTAGTGTCACCCTTTCTAGAGTTGCGATGTCTCTCCCTAGTACTGCTTTGCCTCTCTGCTATGTATTCTCGGCCTTGGACTGAAGTATCTCTATCAAACTGCCCCTCTCTACACTAGAAACTTACTCTGAAATTCTCAGCAAACCACACCCCAGAATTTTGAACTAGCTCAAGTGTTGCTCTCTGTGTGTGTTCTCCAACTGACCCCAAGCCTTCCTTTATACGTTTCCTGTTGAGAAATCAATGATTGTGATCTAATCTCTAATTAATGGCTAAGATTAAATTAGACTTGATCCTCCTCTCTTAGAAGCTTCTCACCCATATTTTCATTAATACCCATTAATATTTTAATTTTCCTAAGTTTAGATTTAGGAACCACATTCAAAATATAAATTATTTTAATGGAATACAATCCTAGTGGAATTTCTCCAACGATATCTGGGTCTTGGAAATCTCATGTTTTCTAGCCCCTCCACAAAATTTCGAAACTAGAGCACATCTGATGCTACCCAAAAATCAACATTTATGACCCCTACTAGTTTGAGCAATAACACCTTCCAAGGCAAGCAAGCCACCATCTTCAGCCTCTCTTGTGAATAGGCTTCCAGGATCACCCATCATCCTATCTTCTGATCTATTCCTCTTTCTGATCGTTATTATATCGGGTCTCCTCCAATCGGTGAAAGTCTGTAAAGAGTAGGGAGCTTTAGCTGAGGTGACAGCGGGCTACTGCTCCATTGTTGCCCTTGAGCTAGCAATTGTCCCTCTAGGATCCCCCTTTAGGACCCCTACTAGTTTGAGCGGTAACAGGTGCCAAATCCCAGAGAACCAATGGTCATTTGAACCCAAGGAATGCAGGTGGAATATGGAAATATAATGTAAGATGGAAAGTGGTAAGTACAGAATAGGGATCGATGGAACACACTATCTCAATCAAGGTTTCCTAAGTAGTGCCCCTCCTATACTCATTAGACCATTAGGGGAGGTCCCACTAGACTAGGATGAAAGACCAACCCCCAATTTAAGGTGAGGGAACAAGATCACAGTCAAAAACCCTCCTTCCAACTTCGAAGTCACCCCATAATCCATATCAAAAGCCCAAATAAAAACAAGCATAAGCACCCAATTGCAAAATGAATAAAGTACCTTTTGATCGAAAGCCCACCTTCATCCATATGTTCTTGTCGGATGGGTGAGAAGCATATCACTGATGCAGGTGGCAGAGATAAAATGACACATCATCATTAGCTAGTGGTGGCTGTCAAGGGTTGCTAGCTAGCCAGCTGGATGTACAGAATGAGAGAAATTTTTCCTCCTATGGGTTCACCCACTTTTGGTGGATAATAGGGCCTAAAGGAGTGGGTTGTGGGCTTAGAACCCAAGGAAAGGCATTTAATAACCTAATTTAATTATAAGTCAACATAAGGGTCAAGTAGGTTTAGGTCGGCCAACAAGGCCAAGAGACACAACCCTTGGGATTTCACACCCCTTGGAAAGGTATAAATACAAGGGAGGACAGATAGAGCGTAAAGGATCATCTTCTATGTTAGTTTTTGGTAGCATCGGAAGTGCTCTAGCCTTGAAAATTGGTGGAGAGGCTAAGGCACATGAGTTTTAAAGAACTCAGAAACCCTTTGGTAAAATTCCACCCCGATTGTATTTTATTAAAATAATTAATATTTTTAATGGAGTTCCTAAGTCTAAACTTAAGGAAATTAAAATATTAATGGGTATTAATCAAAATATGGGTGAGAATGATCTAGAAGATCGATCAAGTCGTGTTTTAATCTTAACCGTTTGTTGACCACTACGTGTCAACGACCCATAGCAGCACACCCCCTTTTTCGCAAAAGAGATAGCACCTGATCGATATGTCCGCGTCGTCCAGCTATCATCACCAACTTGGTTGTCATGTTATAATGTAAACCCATTCTACATATAATGATGTAAATAATCTCAGCAAATCTGTGTCATGTATGTAATTGCCTAGGTAAACCTATTTTTCTGGTAACGATCTACATTCCGGGAGGTTTTTTGTCTCACCAATTCATTCTCAAATGGTCGGCAGAGTTTTCCTTCAGCCCTACCCCAAAGCCGGAATGAATTTTGTCAACAGAATCTTAGGTGAGTCCGAGTGTTACAGATTGATCTATGTAAAAGTGATTTGGGAATAGTCCTAACTTTTGGTTAGGTGATTTTCTTACAAATTGCTTAGTCTGCTGGATTATATTTGTGTTGCAGAAATTGGTGGTTTGTGAGGGTCTATTTCAGATGGGTTTTCCCCCTTTTGATGTAAAATATATGAAAATAATGACGTAAAGTGTTTTGAGGGTTGGAAAAATAATTTATCCCCTCATAGGTTAATTAATTAAATTTTCTAGACAAAATTAATTAAAATCCTAAGCCAGAAATTTAATTAATTATAGGTCTTAGGTAAATTTAAATTTTTCCAAAGGCAAAATTCATGGGTCCTTAAAATTTAAATTTTAAAAACCCTAGGGACTAGGGTAAATAGATTATTTTGCTAAAATTTTAGGCCTTTGGTCCCTAGGTTAAGTCAAAGTCAAAATTTTAATGCAAAATTTTAATTTTTGAATTTATTAAAATGCATTAAATTGAAAATTTTGAATTTTCCTCAATATTTAAAATTTCAACGGATGAGATTAAAAGAAATGTTGATCTTCATCAACGGTCGTGATTACTTTGACAAGGATCACTCGAACTAGCCGTTGGAAGATTTATCTTTAAATAGAAGGTCATTTGTCAGTTGAGATCATTCGATCTTTGAGTCGTGTGCTATGTGAAAGCTCTCTTGTAATCTTTTTTCATGAGAAATAAAGAAAGACTTTGGGGTTAATTTCTGCTAGTATTACTCTTCGTGGAAATGCTATAAGATGTGTTATTTTCATGCATAGATTTCCTTTTAGCCATTGATGATAGTTTTATGAAGAGTGATTTAAGCACATGTATCTTGCTTGATTACTAGGGTTTGAATAGTAATTTAAGTCCTGAATATAATAGCAGGTATCTCTATTAAATCTTAATTTTATTATTGTTTTCTCGCTCTACGTTAATAGTTGAATTGAGTTGTGCAGGGAATTCTTGAGTTTTAGATCATCGGGCATTCGGGGATGTTTTCAGTTGGACCAGCGAACTCCCGATTAATATTTTCTGAAGAGCCCAGTTTGACTGAATCCCGGACTTATCATAAGAAGTTTCATTGTTGATGCATGAAGGGTTTTGGGTGAAGTACCTCCGTTTAAATTTAAAATTTCAAAAATTTTCTGTGTTAGATTGATAAATCTGGATTTTAAGAGCCTTAGATTATCAGATCTAGGAGCAGAGTTGAGCTCACACTCACCAAATCTAGTAGATCTGCTAGTCCTGTGTATAGATCTGTAAAAAAAAAAATTATGACTTAGGGTTTCTGGAATTTCATTTTTTTTGGTATATCGAGATTTTAGGTGTTTTTGTTTTCAGGGATAGGTTGCAGATCTAATGGTGAAGTTTGATTTTGAAGCCAGGTCTAGGCCCTAGAGGGTAAGATCTAGGCTCAGAACCATCTCTTGCAGGGTCATTATTTCTGCAGTCCAAAGTTTTAAATTTTTTTATTTGGAGACAATTTTACAGGGGTTTCAAGTAATAAATCTAAAGCAGAACATATAAATTCTATTCAAAAATCTCTGGGAAAATTCTTAAGGGTTTATTGGGCTGCTATTTTCTTTTCCTATCTGCTGCCTAGGATCTTCAATTTTTCTGTTGCCTGAGAAATTTTGAAATTTTGGGGAAAGCTTTGCTGCCTGCGTTCTCCTCTTTGTTGTTCGATCTCCTCTGTCGGTGGCTATCCAGAGCTCAGTCCATCAAGCCCTCAATCTTCCTGCACGTTGTCCTCTCCTTAAACCCTCATAGCCTCTCAAACTGCGTCTAAACCCGCCTTCGAGTCTCCTATTTCTCCTTCTCCACGCTGCCATCATTCTTCTTTCCAGCGTCCATTTCTTTACCTGCAAACCATTTTCCTTGCATCGAATCTCCACTCCCGCAGCTTTATTCTTCATTGCTATCATTTGTTGCCTGCGATGTCGCTTTCTCATCTTCCAAACCTATGTTTTCTCCTCCCTCTTGCTGTGTCTCCAAACTGTTCTCCCTTCACGCTCGAAAATCCTCTGTCCGTTGACATTTTTTGCTCCTCATTCATCAAGTTACCTAAACCATCCCCCGTGTAGATCCCTTCATCCCTTTCTCCCTCCATGCAAACCTGCAAACAAACTCTCAGCTCCTTGCCGTCAACCTCACCTGCACGCACAACAGCAAAACAAAAATATTCGATTTCCCCTTTTTTATTTTCTATGTATGCGTTGAGTCTGGTATTTCCTCTTTATTCTTTTTTTTAGTTAGGGTAGATTAGGTTTGTATAGTTTCATTTTCGATTTAAATTTGATTTTTTATTTTTAAATTTGATTTCATTTAAATTTTTTTTTGAAGTCTAAAAAATCTAAAATATCTTAAAAAAAAAAACATTTTTTTACTTTTAATCTTTTAAAAAATATTAAAAAATCATAAAAAATAAAAAATAAAAAAAAAACCATTAAAAAAGTTCTAAAAATTTTAAAAAAAAGTTTCAAAAAGGGTTTTTGTGGCTAAGGAGTTTGAAGTAAAATAAGGGATTTGCGCTTTAAAGTTAAAAATTTTAAATGTGGCCTATGGTCCATTAAAATTTTTATTTTTTAGCCCTTTGATTCATTTTTCCATTAAAAGATTTTAATTTCTTCAGTTACCATCAAAAATTATTGCCTAAGGGATAATTAAAAAATTTTAACCTGAAGTTCCTTAGTATCATTTGGTCATAAAATGCATTTTTTTATGATAGTCAAAGTGCGATAAATGTTTTAAGTTATATTGACTGTTGGAGAAAACTAATTGAATCTAGATCTTGGTCATTAACGATAATCATCTTAAATCTGGAATATCTTGCATGATACGGTGTTGGGCGTTTTTGTGGATTATTTATAATTGTCACTTTTCATCACATATTGAAAATCGTTCTGGATAGCTTGTTTTATTGATGGTTAGTTCAAATATCGAAGGCACTGGTCTATAATTATTTCTATCTTATGGCCGTGTCTTGTTTACATTGGCGTTTAATCTATCAATCTGATTTAATCGTTTATATTCACCAAGTTTTCCATCATTAAAATCTCCTAAAGCCCGTGATCCATAGGCTTTCTCATCCATTTACCTTAGGGACTCCCCCCCTTGACTTGCATAGGAGAGAGTCTAAACGGAGTAAGGATTAAGAATGACATCCCTTACTCTGAGAGTTGTCGTGCTGCCTAAACACTTTGTGTGACAACACCATTGATTAGAGACTCAATCTCAGTCATTGAAGACTCAACAGGAAAAGTATAAGATGGAGGCTTGGGGTTCATTTGGAAACACGCACAGAGAGAACAAATTGATCTGGAGTTCGATTTCTGGGGCTAGGAAGCTGAGAAATTCGAACTAAGTGATTATTCTGCAACAGAGGGGCAAGGAAAATCCGAAAAAAGGACTTTCCAAAGAAAATTGACAGAGAGGCGAAAAGAGCTTGCAGAGAGGCAGCGCAGTAGCCGGGAGAGCTGATGTTGGGCCAGTCTGAGCCCACACAGTGTTGACGCATGTAATGACCCATATTTAATATAAAGAGCGCAAGAATATTAACATGCATACGATGCATGCATATGATAGCTACATATGCATGTACCGCATGCACTGCACTAATATTTATGTTCTAAAATTAACTATAAATGTTAAATATCATGACACACCTTCAGATAGAAGTTACCTTCATCCATCAACACGCATATCGCTTAATGCATCATAATTAATGAGCAAATACCAATGATATAAATTTAAAAAAAGTATGAAGTTAAAAGGGTTATAATAGATGTAAAAATTAAGTTAATTTTTACATATGGTTATATAATTATATATCCTAGAATATTAATAAATTATTAAAATGATAAAGTAAATCAAAATAAAGTATTTAATATGAACCTAAGGCATTTAAATTAAACAAACAAAAAATCCTAAATATAAGATAAATACACCTTTAAAGGAATATGACTCACGTACATAGAGGGAAAAGGTGTCACTACGATTGGAAGCGGTGGGATCGCTGGTGGAGAGAGCGGTCACCGCCAAGGAAGGCTACATATAGAGGTAGAAAGAGTTTTTAGGGGGATGGGAACTGGGAAAAAGGAAAAGAGGGGAGAAAGGAGGAAGAACGAAGAATCTGAGGACAGTGAGAAGAAGCACAGTGGGAAGGAGCCTTACTTGTTTTGAAGTTTTTGGGCGCGGGGGAACAAATTGCAGAAATTGGAAAGCAATCTGGACTGAGTACCCAGGTTGTACTTGGTTTGGCTGGGAGGTTATGGTCTTTTGGTAACAGGAGCGAGCTGAGAAACTCTGAAGTCTATTCATCCGCAGGAATGCAGGAAAATAGATAGGTACTCTCATCAATTCTATCAATTAGATTTGTAAAATTTTATGTAATTTTATCACAGGTTCATGATGTTTTTTAAGAAATCCTTTATTGTCTTTACAATGGATGTTAAATTCTATACAGTCCTTACATCATAATTTGTCCAGGGTAAATAGCTAATTAATCATTTAAAGACTTTACATTTGGTAGATTTCATAATATGTTCAGGGGAAAATAGTTGTTTAATTAATTGTAGCCGTTACATTTGGTATCAAAGCAAAACCTCCACAATCAGGATTTTCAGGAAAGACTCCCCGAAATTTCTTCAGGGAGGTAACTCAAAAACACCTTATGGTAATAGATTTACCCCAAGAAATGTAGGAACAAGAGCTCCCATGGCAGTTAATATTATAGCTGTTGAATCATCAAACACAAGTCCATGGAAATCTCATGGTACTGCTAATAAAGGAAGAAATTCGAGAGGAATCAGTATGAGAGGGCGAAGCTCTTTATCTAGAAACTCACAAAATGATTCAAGATGACTGACCCAGGTTATTTGTTGGGGATGTGGAGGACCACATTTTCAACGTAATTGTCTAGAAACTTCATCAAGTATATTGCATAGGATTCGAAAGGAACCAATACCAAATAACCAAGGCAATCATAGAATTCATGCATTAGTCAACAACAATCAAGCAACACATCAATCCACTATAGTGGAATCTTCAGGTATTATTAATGGTATAAAACTCAAAACCTTATTTGATACTGGTGCCACAGATAGTTTCATTTCGTCATATGCATTAAACAAATGTGGGTTGGCAGCTCACAGACAAAACGATTTCAGACAGATAGAAATGGCCTCAGGAGAACTCCAATAAGTAGACTTAAGTGTGGATCAATGCAAAATTGACCTAGGTGTCTGTTCGACTAAATTGAAAGTTTATGTCACAACCTTAGGGACTTATGATCTTGTCATAGGTATGGATTGGCTAGAAGCTCATCAAGCTTGGGTAGACTGTTATGGGAAAAGAATTCTAGGTATAAATGATGAAGGAGAAGCGATCCAAATTTAAGGTATCAAGAGAAAAGTATCTTTACACTACATATCAGCAATGAAAATGAAGTGTTGCTTAAGAAAAGGTTGTCAGGCATATGTAATTCAAGAAGTAAAGAAAAAGGACCATCATTAAGTAATTATGTAATTAATTAAATAGCTATTTTCCCCTTAACAGAGTATGAAATCTACCAAATGTAAAGTCTATAAATGATTAATAAGCTATTTACCCTGGACAGATTATGATGTAAAGATTGTACAGAATTTAACATCCATTGTAAAGACAGTAAAGGATTTCTTAAAAACATCATGAACCTGTGATAAAATTACATAAAATTTTACAAACCTAATTGACAGAATTGATGAGAGTACCTACCTGTTTTCTTGCGTTCCTGCGGGTGAAGAGACTTCAGAATTTCTCAGCTCGCTCCTGTTACCAAAAGACCATAACCTCCCAGCCAAACCAAGTACAACCTGGGTACTCAGTCCAGATTGCTTTCCAATTTCTGCAATCTCTTCCCCTGTGCCCAAAAACTTCAGAACAAGCAAGGCTCCTTCCCACTATGCTTCTTCCCACTATCCTCAGATTCTTCGTTCTTCCTCCTTTCTCCCCTCTTTTCCTTTTTCCCGGTTCCCATCCCCCTAAAAACTCTTTCTACCTCTATATGTAGCCTTCCTTGGTGGTGACCGTTCTCTCCACCAGCGATCCCATTGCTTCCAATCGTAGTGACACCTTTTCCCTCTATGTACGTGAGTCATATTCCTTTAAAGGTGTATTTAAATTTTATCTTATAATTAGGATTTTTTGTTTGTTTAGTTTAAATGCCTTAGGTTCATATTAAATACTATATTTTGATTTACTTTATCATTTTAATAATTTATTAATATTCTAGGATATATAATTATATAACCATATGTAAAAATTAACTTAATTTTTACATCTATTATAACCCTTTTAACTTCATACTTTTTTTAAATTTATATCATTGGTATTTGCTCATTAATTATGATGCATTAAGCAATATGCATGTTGATGGGTGAAGATAACTTCTATTTGAAGGTGTGTCATGATATTCAACTTTTATAGTTAATTTTAGAATATAAATACTAGTGCGGGGCATGCGATACATGCATATGTAGCTATCATAAGCATGCATCGTATGCATACTAATATTCTTGCGCTCTCTATATTAAAGATGGGCCAGAACGAGAAACTTTCACTTCGGTATCGGTATGGATTCGAATATACTCCTTACCTTTAGATTACTGGATGCCAGAGTCTTTAAAAGCTATAGACAATAAATTAGGTCATTTCTTAAAAATTTCAGAGGCAACTCTAAGGGGAAAATATACATCCTATGCCCGTATATGTGTGGAGATGGACCTATCAGGAGCCCTTCCAGATGATGTCATTCTAGAAGTCTATGACGAGGAATGGGTTCAAGCAATTGACTATGAACATATCCCATTCAGATGTCACAAATGTCATGAGCATGGGCATCTATCCAGAGATTGTCCTCTCAATAGAAGGGAGGAAACCTAAATACCAATAAAGGAAAAGACCAAACAGGTTTCACCAAAGTAGGAGGAAAAGGAAAAGGAGGAGGAAGGAAGACACAAAAGAACCCTAGTGTGAATGATAAAACAAAAAGTTACAACAGTTTTGAGATCTTAGGGGAAAAAGAAGTTGATGAAGAGGATAAAGAGAGTACAGACAATCAGACAGCAAGGGGGAAAGAAATAGAGACCAGCATGGAGTACACTCAAGAACAAAATGAACACACAACAGACCCTTTGAGTACCATGGAAATAGAAAAAGACCAGGAAATGACTCAACGTGAAAGTGGTACAGAGGATCAAGATTTACAAGAGATCCTGGAAAGGGAGAACCTAGAGCTGGAAAAGTTTCTAGAACAAGGAAGCAACCTGGGAATAAACTCCATCCCTCAAGAGGACGTGGACAAGGTCCAACAGATATTCCTTAACAAGGCACATCAAACAGCTGCAGGAGTCAAAAGATGACATGACAACCAGGAAAACAAAGGGACTTCCTCAATAGGATTAATAACAGGAAAACTAACAAAGAATCCAAGCAAGAGGAGGGGAAGAAAAAGACAGAAAGAACTACTACTGGAGTGTGGCAAACTCATGATTGATTCAGGAAGGATGAAAGACCTTTCTAGTTACTCTTTTAAAACCCCACCTCAATGAAAATCACAACCTGGAACATTAGAGGACTAGGGAACAGAAGAAAACATAGGAATCTAGGTAAAAGAATCAGAAAGGAAAAACTTGACATAGTTTTCATACAGGAAACAAAATGCTCAGTGGAGAGGATCCACGAAAAACATAGCAAATGGGTAAATAGATATGAATACTTTGAAGTTAAGGCAAATAAATCTACTGGTGGTATTCTCACTCTATGGGATCCACAAAAATTTGGTGTGATTGATGCGGAGGCATCCAGACATCACCTTTCTCTGATTTTCCAACCGGTGGGTGACAGACAATGTTACATGATCACCAATGTCTATGGTCCGCAACCAATGGAGGACAAACTTCGACTCCTCACAACACTGGAGGATATGAAGAAGAGATACCCAACTCTACCCTAGACTCTTGGAGGTGATTTTAACATAACAAAATCACTCATGGAGAAGAAAGGAGGAACTAGAACACTAGGTAGAGACTCAGTTGTTTTCCAGAACTTCATCACCAATATGAAATTGGTTGATATGGAAACAAGCAATGAAATCTTCACTTGGAATAACAAAAGAGGGGGCCCTACCCAAGTGGCCTCAAAATTGGACAGATTTATGGTTTCCGAGGAACTTCTCTCAGGGGAAGCAGCATTACTGCAATCATACTACCTTTTGGGGGTTCAGAACACTGGCCTATCCAATTGGAAGCTTCCCTTTTTGGCAAACCACAAGGAACACCCCCTTCAGGTTTGAGAACACTTGGCTCACACATTCAGATTTTCTCACAAACATTGAAAAATGGTGGAAGGAAGAGCTTCACCTTCAAGGTACAAAGATGTTCCTTCTTCACTGCAGGCTCAAACACATTAAAGGCGGACTCAAAGAGTGGAACAAAAAGGAATTTGGTAACATCTTCAAAGCTAAAGGAGGGGTGGAAAAGAAACTAAAGGAAATAAGCCAGATTCTTATCACAGAAGGCTATACAAATGAAAGGAAAGAGATGGCAAAGTCACTCCAGCAAGAGTGGGACAACAGATGCCTTCAAGAGGAAATACTCTGGAGACAGAAATCCAGAGTACAATGGATTAAAGAAGGGGAGAGAAACACCAAATTCTTTCACAGATCCACCATAGCTCACCGAAACAACAATAGAATTGTGAAACTTACAGATCAGCATGGAATAGAGAGAAACACTCATGAAGAGATGGAGAAGGTTCTACTCCAACATTTTCAGAAAATTGCTGAGGAAACCTCGGAAGATAGATACCAGTTTACAAAAAAATTCACTCAGTACATCCCTAAATTGGTTACCAGAGAAGATAATTTCAATCTCAATAGACCAATAACAGAGGAAGAAATTGAGGAAGTTGTGAAAGAGATGCAAAATGGGAAAGCACCAGGCTCGGATGGCTTTAATGTGGACTTTTTCAAAGCTTGTTGGAGGATAGTGAAACAGGACATCCTGGAGGTAGTGGAAGACTCTCGAAGATTTAAGAAAGTCTTAAAGGCGCTCAATGAATCTTTCATAGCTTTAATCCACAAATAGGAAAAGGCCACCTCTCCAGACATATTTCGGCCTATAGCATTATGCAATGTGATATACAAAATTATATCCAAATTCATTGCCAACCGTCTCAAACCTCTCCTCCCAACCCTAGTGTCAGAGGAACAAACGAGCTATGTGGAAGGAAGACAAATTCTAGATAATATAATTCAAGCACATGAAACGGTTCATTCACGCATTACCAACAAACAGGTAGGAATGATAATGCAGCTGGACATAGCAAAAGCCTATGACAAACTTAGCTGGTTGTACATGAGAGCAATTTTAAAAGCCTATGGCTTTGATTACAATTGGATTAAATGGGTTATGGCGCTAGTTACCACAGCTAGCGGTTCAATTCTTCTCAATGGCTCTCCTTCCAAAACCTTCATGCCTTCTAGAGGTCTCAGGCAAGGAGATCCTCTTTCTCCTTTCCTTTTCATTCTAATGATGGAAGGGTTAGGAAGAGCTATCAAAGCTACTAAGGAAGAAGGGATAATTAAGGGTTTGCGACTCACTCAAGGTGGGGACACGGTGACACATCAGCAATTTGTGGATGACACTATGCTTCAAGGCACACCCACTGTCAAGGAAGCCAAAGCATTCAAACAGATTCTGAGTGAGTTTGCTAGGGCAGCAGGCACAGAGGTAAGTCTCACTAAATCAAAGATTTTCTTTTTCAATACAGATATTTCAATTCAAAGAAATCTTTCCAGAATTTTGGGCTTTCAAAGGGAATCACTGCCTGTGAAGTACCTGGGAGTTCCTCTCACTGAGAAACCACTTCACAAGGATATCTGGGAGCTTGTTCTTAATAAGCTAAAAGATAAGATCAATAAATGGACAAACAGAGCACTAAATCTAGCAGGGAGACTGATTCTCACTAAGGTTGTCCTCCAAAGTATCCCTATCTATATGCTATCTGCCATTCCAGCACCAATCGGTGTCATTACCAATATAAAAAACATTCAAAGAGACTTTCTCTGGGGGGAAAGGAGAAGAAAAGAAGAAATGGGCCCTTGTGGCATGGGGAAGAGTATGCAAACCTAAGTCCCATGGTGGCTTGGGTCTTCATGACCCAGGAATTCCAAATAGAGTTCTTGGTGCCAAAATCTGGTGGAGATGGCTGAAAGAAATACAAGACCCCTAGGAAAAACTCTGGAAGCAGAAATATGCTAGCGAATGGGAGGAGAACAATCTAATCAGAATGACAGGACAAGTTAAAGGTTCTACAATTTGGAACAGGACATGGGAGAACAAGGCCCTAGTCCAAAACCATAGTTTCTGGGAGATTAGAAATGGGAACCTAGCTTGGTTCTGGGAGGACAATTGGCAGCAGGAGGACAATCTCCAAAGTGAAGAATTAGCAGACATTCACACCGATACCATCAACAAAGGACTAAGGTGGGTAAGTGACTATTGGGACCAATCAAGGAACAATGGGAAATGGAGAACTTGGAAACTTCCAGATTACAGTGGAATGGGCATGCTGCATACTCAAGCTATAGCCCTTCAAGGTCTTTTAGACAAGAGACAAATCTTGAACTCAAACTTGAACGATCAACTAAGATGGGGAAAGAACAAGACAGGTCTCTTCAACCTTAAGGAAGCCAAAAGAATAGATGCAGGGCTTAACCTTCCAAACACTGATAAAACATGGAAAGAAATTTGGGAAAATCCTCGTTGGATGAGAGTAAAACTATTCAAGTGGCTAGTTCAACAGGGCAAGATTTTGACATGGGATAACCTAAGAAAAAGAGGCTTTGTTGGCCCCTCAAGATGTCACTTATGTAGACAACAAGAAGAAACTACAAATCATCTACTGAATAGATGCACTTTCACTACAATACTTTGGAATTGGGTTGGAGAAGTCTTTGAGCAGACAGACAGAAATGTCAATGACATCACTACTACGTTGAAGAATTGGTGAAAAAAATTTCGAACAATGAGATCATTAACTCCACCTGGATGCTGACCTCAAGATTCATAATCTGGAATGTTTGGAAGGAGCGCAACAACAGGATTTTCAAGGAGAAAGCGAGTCCGGTGAGCAGCATCCTTAAGCTAATCCTTAAACAACTCAAAGAGACTATTCATATCCTGGGAGGTGCAGACACTGGCAAACCCTTTGGACAAAGAGAGGCCAGAAATTTGGAGAAGTTAGAGCTCAAGGTTCATCCCCCTCAGGGTTCTACGCAGATTAACAAGAAGACCTCAGCAGATAAGTCTTCTTGGCAACCCCCTTCTCATGGCTTTTTAAAATTCAACATAGATGGGGCTTCAAAAGGGAATCCGGGAGAAGCTGGTTATGGAGGGGTCTTGAGGGATGAGGAAGGAAACATACAAGTCATCTTCCACAGTTATCTAGGAAAAGCAACCAACAATATGGCTGAGCTCATGGCGATGGAATTTTGCCTGGAAATACTGATCAAGCACAACATTCACAATGTCATCATTGAGGCCGACTCGGAATTAGTCATTAACTCAGTAAAGAGGATAAATGTTGGTGCTACTCCTAAGAAAATCTCAAAACACTGGAGGCTTCTACAAGTCTACCAAAGAATCCAAGTGCACCTAAGAAGGCTGAGAACTCTTAGGTTGGTGCATGTTCGCAAGGAAGCCAACAAAGTCGCGGACTGGCTTGCAAATGAGGGGGTACGAAACAAGCATATCGACTTGTGCTGCTGGTGGGAGGAGATAACGGATGACAGGTTGAAGGAGGGATGCTCATCTAGGGCCATCAGCGACCGACAGCAGCATCAGGAAAAATCAAGAGACAGAATTTCCGAAACAGAGCCACATAGACGGGGTCTCGTTGATCTGGATTCATTATGAAATGTTATGACATATGTGAGGTCCTTTTTAGGATGCAGGTCTATGTCGACCTCCTTAACCCAGGTAACAACAAACCAGCAGTCTCAGAGGGACGGACGGAAGGAGGGATCTTCATCTTCCTTTGGCCCTTGCGCCGGAATCCAGATTTTCTCGGCAGGCGCAAAACCCCCGCTTGTATTCCTGTGATCGCTTTACTGCCCTCGGGGTGGTTTCCGGTTTATCGCATGCTCTTTAGGCCGGAAGCGGTTTTTCACAATCGGGAGCGATTCCACTCACCACGCGACACATGGCCAAGGGTGGGGAGGAATTACCGCCCTCATCGCGCGCTAACTATCGGTGCTATTAGTCTGCACGATATGATCCCTAGCAGTTGGATCAAGCGAGAATAATCCACGGCCAGGACTGAGTGTGCTTGTTGGTGGGTCCGATAGAACGGTTATGTTTCAAGCTGTTTACATGAATCACATGCAAATGGTGGATTTCGGGTGGTAAAATTGATTGTCGGTTATGCCAAAAATGGACCCGATATAGTTATAAATTATGGTTTAAAGGGTTCATAGGGTCCGATATGTTTGTTAAACGGTGAGCTTGTTGGCCACCCGATATGTTTTTCATCTGCTAGATCTTCAGCCTAGGATCCAATGGTCAATTTTGGACTGCTAGTTTGTGTTGGTGGGCCGCGTCCCTAGGTTCACTTTGTCGTCTTGCGACCATGGATTGGGGTGGGCCTGTCATATTGGTGGGCCCCACCGCCAAGGTCAACGTTTTGTATACTATCTCTCTTTTTTAATTGAATAGAAAGATTCGCTCTTGCCTTAGCAAAAAAAAAAAAAAGATTTTAGTTATATATCTATGAGATTTAACTATAGACCTATGAGATTTAGGTCATGTTCTTGGGGTTTTGGGCACGGGGGCTAGAAGACTTCATTCTTGAAGTCTTCTGGGTCTGGGAGCCGGAGAGGATTGTCCCAGATTGGCTGGGAGGAATTAGTCAGTTTGGAAACGGAAGCTCAAAACTGGATTCAAGATTCAACCCTGGATCGACTTCGTCAACCAAGAGAAACTAGGTATGTGAAGTTGTTTAATTTTAACAAGGTATGTGAAGTTGTTTAATTTGATACATGTAGTAATGAACTTTTTATGATTTACATATGGTTGATGTAGATGAAACTTATGATTAATATTTAATTGATATAGATGAAATCAAAATACCAGGCCTCACAAGTAGAGGGTCCCTAAGATGTCTACTTCAACCAACTTATGTTTGAGGTAAAATTTTAATAAGGCTTGGCGCCTTCCTTACTAAAATGCCTAGATGAAGTGAAAATTGTGTTAATTCCCCAAATTAAACTAATGTTACATGCAAATGCTTCAAAGAAAAATAGTTTTCCAAACTTGAGAGACCAGAATGTAAATAAGTGCATATGTGTTTGCGCCATTGAATGGAAAATAAGCAAGTAAAATGGAATAGATTGCTTTAAGCTACAATTGTTTCAAATAAATGATAGTGCTCTAATATTTTCCATGACATGTAACATAAATCGACCAAGTAGTGAAGCATACACTTGAAGAAATTATGAAACAATTAAAACTTGCCAAAGTATGAAGTGTTTACATAAGATGAGATTTTGTCAAGTTTACAATTTGGAAGCTTATGCATGTGGGAATTTAAATACAAGATTAGTAAAAATTTGCATATGAAGTGAAATGTGTTGATTTTAAGCATGCACAAAATAAAATTAAGTGCTATAAAGCTAAGAAAAACTAGAAGAAGAATTAGTCCACCCACAAGAATCCCTCCTCTAAATAAGGAAAGGGGATGCCATGGGAAAAATCCCAAGCTCCCTCAAACAATTTTTTTATGTTCTACTAGCGCTTAAAGTGGGTAAAAATGCCTCTAAGAGGGTTGCCCACAATATGAGAGAGATATTTACAAAAATAGGAATCTAACAAAGCTAGACTCTCTCCCAAAAATATAACAACAACAAACTTGAAGATGGAAAAAACTCTCCAAGAGAGATTCACAAGGCTCAAAAGGCCCACAGCTTAGATGAGTTTGCAACTCTCTCCCAAGTGCTTACGACCTCCCTAGAAATCAGTCTTTGGATAGCGTGAGGGGGTCCTACATACACACGAGTGAGTAGTTTCCCAAAGTTTCTTCTCAAGCTCATTGCTGCCCAATGCTCAAGCCCAATGTTACTTGGGAGCGGGAGCGGAAGCGGGGAGCGGGAGCGGGAGCGACCATTTTCAGAAGCTCCCGGTTTGGGAGCGAATCCCGGAGCGATTTTTTAAAAATATATATATATTTTATATTTTTTAATTTTTGATACATATATGTCAACAAAAACATGTAGAATGATGAATTAGATATAAAAAAACATAAAAAAGCATAGATTGAACCATATAACAACAATCATCTAGAAGTTATAATCTTCATCAACCACGTCCGCAAGTTAGTAACATAGTAACATACAACATATTGAGTCTCATGATTCATCAATCTTAAAGTTTCAAGCTTTCAAAATTCAATATATAACATTTATCATCATTGATCACCAAAGTTGTACTTGTAAGCTAAGTGTAACCATTACAACAAATAATATCTAACATGAAATGAAATGTTATAAAATAAATTGAAATGAAACAACTTTCAACTTTCATGAAGCATCATATTCATAATTCATTACTAATGAGTTATAATTGCCAACTTCAAACTTAAATTGTCATATATTGTTTAAAAAAATATCATAATAAATATGAAAGAGTCAATAGTTATAAAAGCTATTAGAAACTAGAGAAGAGAAGTAAATCTATTATCTATTTCTTATGCTTGGGCCTCTTCCCACCACGAGAAATGTCTAATTTTTTAGTCTTGTTGCAAAATCAGGATCTTTGTCATTAATATCACCCTCCAAGCATTAATATCCAGAGGTATCTTTGTCATTACCTTTGTATCTGTATAGGGATCTTTGTCATTAATATCACCCTCTAAGCATTAACATAAGATAGAAAAAGCATAGCATGTCAAGTCAAGATTTTGTTTGAGTGATGCGTACATTTTTAGAAGGGTCATGATAGAGGAGTTCGACAACCAATGTCACTAACATCAAGGTACATAGAGGGATTGGTACTCTTGATTAAATATGAGTTCCATACCCTAATACATGACAAAATTCAATGGAAACATTGCAATTCCCCCAATCCTGAAATCCTGAAAAACTAATAAGTCTGCTGGATTTTGAATGAAATCTAAAATTCTACTTTCTCCATATGAAATCCAATGAGGACGAAACCACTCTCAAACATCCTGAGTCATTTCATGGTAATGTTAAAAATTTAAGTAAAAGGATGAAAATGAAAATTAAAGAAAATGTCACTTTTACTTTAAGAATTTAACATTACCATGAATAGCATATCAATACTAGGGCCTAGACTTGATCATTAAGTTGCCCCACTCAAAAACTATTTGTTTCTTTCAAAAAAAATTGCATTTCGAACATTACTACAAAAAAAAAATGCAAAAAAGGCAAAACGCTCCCGAAAAGGCAGGGAGCGAAATTTTTTTTAGGGAGCGCGCTCCCGACCCGCTCCCGCCCGGAGCGCGGATCGGGAGCGGGAGCGAGGGGGGGGGGGGCGCTCCCCCGCAACACTGCTCAAGCCTATGGGCTGCAAAACACAAAACCAATTGTCAGTGCCAAATTAGGAAAAAGAACCAAAACTAAACTACAATTTAATATACAAAATACTAGCTCAAGTAATGAGAGTGAACCTCCATACTTGCCTAGTTTTGAAAATGGCTCTTGAATATGAGATATAATTTTGAAAGAACTAGAATCAAAACAGTATTTTAAATTTAAATGGATGATCAAGTAGCTATAGAGTAAGAAAACTCCCTTTTGTTCTTCGTTGGATGAAAGACTTGGATCGAAAAAAATGGTTGAGCCTTGGATCGTTGTGACTCTAGGAGTGAGTTGATCTAATTGAGATTTCTAACACTTCCAGATAGATTCATGCACACAATATAAAAGATTTTTCCTACACACTTGAACAAGTATTAGTTTGCAAAGAATTAGAGCAATATAATGAATAAGATAAACCAAACATTCATTCTAAAATGAATTGGCAAACTTATCCCTAGAATACTACTCTAAATCAATCATATGTGCAACATAGCTTGCACACATCAATCCAAGCAAGATGGCAATTATAACCTAATATTAATTCAATATGCAAAAGAAAGTAAACACATTAGCAATAGCATGAAAGGACATCACCTCATAATGCTAAGAGAACACCAGTCAGATAGCCCCAAAGTCTTGGTTATATTAAGAAAATATGCAAGTACAAAATGGAAGAGTTTCCTCAAGCCCAATAGCTCATAACATGATACAGTATGAGAGAACATAGTCGTCTCATTATATAGAGAGTTGGGAGAAAATCCCAAGGAAAAATGCATGTGAGAACTGAACTTGGAGCAAATCCCAAGGAAAAATATGTCAAGTTCGATGTGGAGAAGATAGAGACACCGGAGCAAAATTGAATTCCATATGTCCACCTCAAGGGGAATCGAATTCCATATTTGGCATAGTAAACATATCCATGAATTAACCAAACCAATGAGATAACTCTAGTCAAACCAAATCAAACTCGAACCAAGTGTCGCCACTTCAGATGATGATCCCAAATATGCTATCCGCAAATCCCTAGGAACTGCGATTTCCTCAAGTGAAAATCATAATCCTCCATATGAAGTGCTAACTGTAGAAGCAACTCGAGCTAACAGTAAGAGAAGGTCCCATGAAATCTTCAGTCTAAATATTTCGTAGAATATTCCTTCAGTACATGATTTCCTCTAATAAATTTGATTTTCCACATGTAGTTGTTGTTTTATCTCTAGGAAATTTGATTTATGAAATAATGGTATATTTATGATGCAATGTGTTCAGTCATCATCTTCCACATGTTTGTTGACTCAACTCTTTCACTTAGGATAATTTCCAAGTCATTTCCACGTCATTCTGTCACATGGAATAATTTATTTCTCTCTATTTTAATTAATTATATCATAATTAAATGCCACAATTTCCACTAAACTTAGGAAATGTGGATTTTTAGGGTCCAAAACACATTATTAACCCCTCAAAGTGTGTTATAGTAAAAAGTTGAGGGTGAGAAGTGTAATTTTTATCACTCACACCCCATACAACTTCTCTAGACTAAACTTATTACAGTTTAAATACAATTTTTAACCTACGGGAAATCTAAAAATTTTAAAAATGGCTACCTAGACCTAACCAAATTCCACGATATTTTTTGTGTGATCTAGTATGGTAATATACATCGACTCTAAACACTAAGATGTGCTAAGGGCTCAACCTTCAAACCGTCACCCCGACTTGGGGGTAAAATGTGAGTGAAAAAACCCAGAAAATTATTTGCCTCTGAAAAAGAAAGGATAATTAACCAAATAAAAAAAAACACTCCAAAGTGTACTCATTTGCTGATCAAGTCCCAACATCCTAATCCTATTACAGACACAAAACTCATCATTACTAGTATCACTTATTACAATTCCCCATAGGGTGTGGAATTTGGGTATAAGAAAGATGATGAGAAGATAGAAGTAGAGTTAAAAAACATTGTTGACTAATGATATATGATGGTACAAGTGTCCTCTGGATCATCCTTGGGCATGGAGTCTTTCATATAATCATCAAGTGCCATCCCAATGGTCAACACAGCCTATTCTCAATCTATAACTAAGGAGGACATGATAGGGAAAAGGGATCATCATGTTATTATCTATCCCTACCACTTGTATAGAAGGAAGGGATCGTGCATGAGGAAGAGGAGCGCCAAGGATTGTAACAAGCTTCTTCATAATCAAGATAAGTGTTATGAATTTTCTAAAGTGCATTTTCCTCTCAATTTATTAGATTCTTTCCCACTATATATCTTGTGTCCCTATGCGTTTGTATGTTTATTCACTTATGTCGTCTTTAGGATTATGTGTATTGACTAATTGTTGTTATAACGATAATGAAAAGATTGCACATTATTGATCAAGAATGTAATCCATTAAGATAAGGATAATTTACAAGTTGGGTCAATAATGATCCCAACAAGAGGCTCCCACAAGTTGGATGGATGGCCTAAATGACTAGTAAAAGGATTTTACAATTCAATCTAGAGGCTTCTGCGTTTTCCCTGTCCTCATCGATTGCCACCCTCTCCATGTTTTCCTTTTCTATTTCTAGCGTTGTGCTCATATCAATGGGATAGAAGGTTTGGTTCTCTGTCTTATACGCACAAAACTCAAGATTCTGAACATATCTATGCTCTATGGGTTTGTGACTACAAAATTTTGGTTTCATAGCAATCGCAGTTTAAATTATTCTAGTTGGACAATACGTTAAGATATGATAATTTTAGTAATATACACAAATAATCAAGGAATAGGTCAATGGGACTCGTGAAACCATTCAACCGCGAACTATAGGAGCATCAATATCACAGCTAGTGCTGAAATATAAAATAAAATAAAATAAACGACAATATGAGAAAAAAGAAGAATGTGATAAAGGTTGAACTAAAAAAACCCTAGGAAGAGAGAAAACACTACTCAATATTAGTAATCAAAACAATAGAAGTAGAGGAGAGACTGTAGACATCCTTGTCATCATTTATCTCTATAAAGGAGTTGATGCAAAGCCTAATATTGTCAATTGGAGAGTGTTCGAGGCTAAGACAGCTTGGCTAAGAGAACCTAGGAGGAGCTTGGGAGCGATCTATTAAAGCTGGCCTGATACCAAATCTAGGCCTTATGAATTGCGGTGTTGTGAATTGGACCTCTAAGTATACATTGTAGTGATTTCTGTTAGCCACCCATGTGGGTAAACCCTAGGAGAAAATGTTTTCTCCTATTGTTGCAATTTACCAGCCAACAAACCTATGATGATCCATAGACAGCTAGAATCAAATTGCCTCTCATGCTCGGATCAATGCTTATTCTCATCTAGTCTACTCATCTGAAGAAGGCGGGTTATCTATTGTAAGGTACATTAACCATTTTTGTATTTAAATGCTTTCATTTAATGTTTAAGGGCATTCTAGTATGGATCACAAGTTGAATTGGATGATATACTTCTTTTGGTTGTACTCTTATTCTCAGAACTCACCTTGGTGGTTATCTCTTGCCCATAGTCCAGTTTGACCTTCCTTTTGTCCTTTCTTTCACTGTAGAGGAGGGGCACAAATAGGAGGCATTGATTGATGTTGTGTGTCCATGGTAATCCATACTTAACACTTTCCATCTCTCCCTTGTATTCACATCCCATATTTGTGTTGTTATTTGCCATTAGCATTGGTTCCTTGTTTTCCTCATTCTTGAGTAGGGGGGAAAAAATTTCCTAAGAGGTTGATGCAGCAGAAATAAAAGAAAGAGCATGAGCCATAATGTTAAAATGAAAAAGAGTGGCAAGGATATATGGAAGTGCGTAGACAAAAGCCTGGCCTTAAGCTCTACTCCCCTAATTCTGCCTCACCCAATTCCTCGCTAATGCATGAGTTATCAAAATAAATAGAACTTTGATTATCCCAATCTCAATATGATCCAGGTGGATATCGGTGGCCACCCACCTATTCCACTAACTCAAAGCACAATTCTCCATCTTGGCAGTTTTTCTACAATGTTTCAGGTCCTAAACTTATGAGGTCGTTTTGAGGCCCTAAACGATATTTTTTATGTGGCAGTCGAAATATGTACTTCTCGGCTAAACCTTTCCAACAACCTACTGAGCATGCCAAATAGAGAGCATATGTAATTGTTACGACCCCGAGAAGTTGACGTACCAACTAACCCCATTGAAGCCCACAAACCCTTTGGCATTTCATCTCCTAGGGCTAGGTTTTTTGGATGTTTTGGGTTTCCTTATTGTTGTTGTATGTTAAAAAGGGTCTTTCGACCTCATTGTTATGCGCTCTAGCGAATGCATGTAGTTGTCACATCTCTTCTCAGAGATAAGCTACCACCATTCGAGCAAGTTTGTTTCATTCTGCATCTCTACAATTGCAGCGCATTCCATTTATTAGTAGAGTCAAGTTTTATTGTATCTATGTGATTTTGTTATAAATCAATATTTCATTTTGTTCCCTTCATAAATCTAGATTAGTGTTATTAGGACAATCTGCTCTTTATCTATTTCTCTGTGTATGTCCCCAACAAGGTCAAGTTATAAGGAGTTGAAACTCGAACTACTTGAGCCTTTGCAAGGCCATCCTTGTCGACCCAATGGCCTTCCATGGCAGAAAAAAAGAAAGGCGATGGAGCAGGACATCCTACTAAATTGTTGCTCGAGGAAGCCCTCACATGACAAAGGAACGAGACGATGGATAATTTTTCCCAGATCCTTCGACCACTACCAACAATCAATGCATCTTCGTTAAGCGGCCACTTTGGAGGCACTGCCCACTTCAAGGTACAAGTTAGTTTTGATATTCTTGTATTTGAAGGCCAAATAGATGTGGATGCTCTAGACAAATGCTTAAATCTACTAGAAGAGTATTTTTTTGTCCACAATTTTTCCAACACAGAAAAGATTGCCTTTGCGCTTCTTAAGGTTGTCCCCCATGTAAAGGATTAGTGAGAGACTTATCGTAAGCAAAAGGCCACAAAGGAATCCACAATGTTTGCAATCGTACCCACTTGGACCTCTTTCAAGGAGAATGTAACTAGATTCGGTCTTCATAATGACTTTTTTCATTATGACATTGTATATTTTATATAAAAAGAGAAAAAATAATTTTATTTGTTCAAGCATGGGTTTCATGCTCAAATCTAGGTCAAAGCATGTTCTTCATGCCTCTAGGGCTTGTTGAGTCAAAGAAGAATATTTATCATGTATTGTAGTCCCATTTGGACTTCTTGTAACAACAGAAAATCATTATTTTTAAGTCTAGAAAGTCATTTTTTCCTCCAAGACCAAGTTGGCCCTACCAAGGAGAAGTCGGCCTAGGAGAGGCCTATTCAACCTCTTGAGAAGTGTATATATAGGAAGGAACCTCAACTCATTTGGACACACTTCACAAGTTCGATTTGAAGGAAGACAAGAAGACATTTCAAGAGTGAAATTCAAGGAGAAAACAAGAATTCAAGAGCAAAGGAAGAAGATCTAAAAATCTAATCTATTTTGCTCACGCGTGTGAGAGAATTAGGATTTTTGTGCGAGTTGCAAGGCCGAGAGTTGCAAGTTCAAATTGCAGACCTGAAGTTGCAAGGCCTAAACTTTGACAGGAACAAATTTTGGAGAGTTTGACCTCCGTTGACTTTGGTAGACTTTGACTTGTTTGGAAGAGATATTATCGGAGGGCTAACTTGGTGCTCGGAAGGAATCTTGGCTTTTGGTCTTTGGGTCTTGGAGGTCTCACTTTGAATTTGATTCTATAAGAAAAGAAGTATTCATTCTACGTTTTCCCTTTGGAGGGGTTTTGCGCTAGCTTGGAGCCTATATATTGTGTTCTTTGTGTCTTTGTGATCTTCATGTTTTTGTAATTGCATGATGAGGAAGAAATAAAAATAATAAAAGGCCAACTAATATCGCAAGTAACTATCAAGTAAGGAAATTCAACTCTAATCTACAAATACAATGATTTTACAACAGCCCTCACATGACAAAGGAACGAGATGATGGATAATTTTTCCCAAACCCTTCGACCGCTACCAATAGTCAATGCATCTACATTAAGCGGCCACTTTGGAGGCACCGCCCCTTTCAAGGTCGATAATCTTGTATTTGAAGGCAAAATAGATTGGGTGCTCTAGACAAATGGTTAAATCTGCCAGAAGGGTATTTTTTTTGTCCATAATTTTTCCGATAGAGAAAATATTATCTTTGCGCTCCTTAAGATTGTCCCCATGTCAAGGATTGGTGGGAGACATATCATGAGCAAAAGGCCACAAAGGTATCCGCAATGTTTGCAGTCATACCCACTTGGAGCTCTTTCAAGGATGTTATTAAGGAACAATATTACCTTGGAAGCTACGTGACCAGTAAGCAAGGTGGACCACACCACGACAGGAGAGGGACCAAACAGTGCCAGAGTTCACAAGTATCTTCCACGCCTTACACATCAAAGGCTCCAAGCGACATCTAGTGCTCAAGTACCATGGTGGTTTCCACAGATACATCTAGACAGAAATGGAATTTCTAGACATCTCCTCACTGGGTGCAATGTATCAATATGTTGTCAAAATAGAGTAGAAATTTAAAAAGAAGAAGTGAAAGTTTGGATCTGTAAATTCCTTACAACAAAAGCAAGGCAAGGGCAACCCCAAACCACAAAACAAAGGATAGAGCCAAGATGGACCACCCCGGGGCAACCCATCTAAAGCCGCAAACAAAGAAGGGTAATGGGAAAATGATGAAAGACAAAGGAAAGTAGCGTGAGTTCCATAAGAGCCCTTGGCATAACACCGATGAATGTCACTTAAAGTAGTCATCGGTGACCGAGCTAAAAGTCTCAAAGTCAGATGTTGGTTCCGAATTTAAATTACATCTAAACAAGGGGAAGTGAATCATTCATGGAGAACCTAGTGCCACCGTTTCTACCACCAAGGTCTAGCAAAGTGAACTCGAAGAACCGGAGGAAGGTGAGCGCCTTTTTCACTCACAGATGTCGCTGAAGGGTGCTCCGTTGCACTTCATTGTCAATAGCATAAGTCAAAAGAACCTCATCTCAGCAAAGGTCATCAAGCGGTTGGACATACCAACAACACCACACCCACAGGCATACACCATCAGATGGCTCCACCAAGGCACGATCTTTGTGTCAGCCAACAGTGCCACCTACCCTATGGCATTATTACCCACCATTGCATGGGTGATATCCCTAGGAGAAATTTTTTCTCCAAGATGGTCCTCAGTCGGCAGCCAGCAGCCCCTTGCAACCACCAACTAGCTCGTTGTGCCACTTCTACAGCGCCTGAGCCAGCCATGTGGCCCCTCACCCATCTGTCATGATCGTATGTTTGAAGATGGGCCTCCCAAACCTAAAGGTATGGCTTGTCATTTGGTAATTGAGTATTGTAGTTTGCTTATCATGGACACTTATGGGCATGGATTAATGGGGGGATTCAGCAGAAAGAATGGGCTAGGTCTGTGCTCTTGTCCCCTAGACCCCTTTTTGGATATTAACGTTGGATTCTAGTCCCATGGGATTTCTTTTACTAACCATTTGGCTTTAAGGATGGTATTTCACAGGAAACCTTAATTTTGGTTACATGGTCCCGCTCCCTCATCCTCATATATTACCCCCTTTCCACTCATTATTACCCCATTCATCATTTCTCCCACCTGTGTCCACATTCCTCCACTGGATTCACATAGGGCTAGCTCTCCCCTTCCCCTTGCCCACACCTTGGGTCAGGCCTAGAATGATGCCCCAGAGGTTGATGAAGCTAAAAGGAAAAGTAAAAGCATAATTGGCCACATTCAACAAGAAAACGTACCACAAAATGCAAAATATGGTCAGGACAAATACATTTAGCACATGAGAAAAATCCAATACATGAGCTCTACCCCATCATCATGGCCATCACCCTGGTTCCTACAGGCTCTATGAGCCCCCTTCATCATATAGGAACCCATGATTGTCCCAAACCCTAGTGGGAAATGAGTTGGCCTACCTTAAAAAGGGATATCCACTACTATATCTCACACATCATGCTCTTACCCCTTGAGCCCCGAGCAGTGAATTAAAGAAAATCACAAGAAGGCAAAAGGCATATAAAGTAAGGTGGAAAAATCAAGGTCGGGCACCTCATGTACCACAATTGCTCCCTCCCATACATTATATACCCAAGTGTCGGCTTCCCTTTTATTAGCAACCCTTGTACCCCAGCATGTGGCCTGAGGATGCCCCTTCTCACTCCTTATCCCATTCACCTCTTTATCACATGCCACCACCTTTTAAAGGATGTACCTTGAACATATTATCCCCTTTAAAAGTAGAAACCACCTAATGGGATACTTGGTTAACCCCATTTGGAGTTTGGAGACATTAGCACGTACTAAAGCCCATTATGGAAGGGCAGGCCATTATGAAGTCCCCACCTGTGGTCCATGGTTTATAAGTTCTTTTACTCGATTTTTTTGATGACTTGTTGTACTGGAAAGGCTAGGGGACGCATTGGATCTTATGTAGAATTGCAGGTGGTCTCCATCTTGGGTTTGGTCTCCCTATACAGGGTCCTAACCCTCCACAGGGCTACATTGGCACATGTAGGGTGTGTGTTGAGAGCCATGGGCCTCCACAATCTTCGACTCATTTGGAGACCCATGAGGTTATTATTGTGCCCCCACACCCACTGGCAGCACCACAGGTTTATTGTTTGGAGAACAAGGGGGCACCTCCTTGTCCATCACTTTTGAGGGTCCTATTCTTCATTATGGCACCTATGGACATTATCAGGCCTCTTGGAGGGCCTTACGACATGTATTGTTTATCATTTGACCTCTTAAGAGGCTTATTATTTCATTTATGAGCTAGTTTGGTGGGCTTGTCACCAAAATTTAGGTTATTAGCACATTATTTTATTTTTGGGGCTTATGTAGGCCTAAGAGACTAATTCGAACTCCTAATTAGTGTATAAATACAAATGAGATGAGTTAATTTTCTCATCATCACTATAGACTGGATCACTCTTCTCTTTAGAGAATTTCGCACCTTTTCTGGGATGAAGAATTGGAGCATGGATGAATTTTGACGTTTGGATTAGAGTATTTTATCTTGGAGCTTCTTTATTGTCAAATTATTTATGGTTGGATATCTTCTATTACATGTAAGTACGCATTTTTAATGTTATTCTTGTTTTACTTTTGTCATATGCTTTGAATGGGATTTTCGCTATAATAGGGCTAATTGTTGCATTGAATAATTGCAAGTGGAATTATTGTTTCTATATAGCATCTCTCAATGTTTGGGCCATGTATGTGAATGAAATGTCTGAGGGATAATTCCACTGGTGAATTTATCTTGATAAGCCACCTTTTTTGCCAAGCGAAGTATAAAAGCTTTGAGGTCTCTTCCTCTTGCCCTAAAGGCTAAGCGAAGTATAAAAGTTGAGGTCTCTTCCTTTCTCATTATACCGAAATACAAGTTCCTTTCTCATTATTCTCCTTGACTCCATTCTCCCCAAGGTATTAAGGCATTGGTCCTCCAATAGGTGATCACTCAAAGAATACCTTTCCTTCACCTTTCCCTCTCTCTTCTAGGTCTAGCCAAGTTGGGTCACCTAGGGCATCATTTTCCTGACAAAATAGCCCAAGAAAAAGTTTGATCTCCTAGCCTCTACTACGTTGGTGTGTCCTTAAAGCCTCCTCCAATTTTGAAGCCATTCTGACAATGGAGTTGTGAGATAACCCCAACCCTAGGTCTGAGATCAAACTTTTCCCTGGTGTTCCCAAGGCTAGTGCCTCATAGGATCAATTTGACACCTTTAAGTGGAAATTCTTGTTTTGATCCTTTCCCCTTCCTTTTCTAGGTTGAGATCATCATTGGTTGCTAGATTCTCTCTCCTTAGCCTAGGCTAGGTCCACTTGGTCCCGTGTGGTCCCATACCTTTGAAAAGTTAATTCTTCAAAAACCACTTGGGAAGTCAAGTTTAATAGAATTTTAGGGATTGGGAAACTCCTTTACAATGCATATTTCTTAAACCTGGCCCTTAAATCTTCACCTCCTTCTCCTAGAAAGCTTTGTACCTTGCTTGAAGAGCAAGCAAGCTCCATTCGTAACCTCCTTCTAAGAGGAGGGTCATTAAGGTCACTTCACATCCATTTGTTGATTCATCCTTCACAAGTGAATTTCTATATATCAGGTCTCCTCCCATCAGTGAAAGTCTGTAAAGAGTGGGGAGTCTTAGCTGAGGTGACAGTGGGCTAAGTCTCCATCGTTGCCCTTGACCTAGCAATTGTCCCTTTAGGAGCCCCTTCTAGGTCCCCTGCTAGTTTGAGCAATAACATTTTGGCACCATTGTTGGGGACACGAGACGTGGGTTTTCTTCCCCGTACGACATACTGATATATCATTATTGGCGACTCCATTGGAAGAACAAAGCCCTAGTTCTTCCTTGAACTTTAAGGTCGATGCTTGTAGGGTGAAGCAAGCATTTTTTTAGGCATCATTAAAATTCACCCTGGTAACTCCATTTTGGCATTATATACAAGATCATGAAAAATGGTTGAAGAAAGTGTCCACGACATTAGCCTCAAAGAAGAACAAGCCCTACGAGAAAGATTGGATTTGTGGTTTGAGCTTTGTGATCATCTGATAAAGCATGAGAACGAGGACTTCATACTCAACTTTTATAACAGGAGCAAGTCAAACTTCAACAACATAAGGCAAGAGTATGAAGAAGAGCCCACAAATTATCTCTTCTTGGAGCTTGCCTATTATACTGGTGCATTTAATTCCTTATCTCACAAGATCAAAGAGGAATATGGCTCATTACCAGATGAGGATTTGGATGACCAAGGAGATGAGGATGATGAGCAAGAATCAATTATGGAATTGGGGGACAATGGTAATGAGAAAGGGAACACCTCCTCTGAGGATGACGAAGAGTTGGACCCTGCAAACCTCCAAATTACACAAGAAAGAATGGATGAATATAGTAGGTCATGCAGGGGGTTAGTAAGGGGATGTAATTCTAATGAAGTATTCTTCCATTTGCACGAAGAAGAGGTAAAGCTTCATAAGATGAAATGTGAATATAAAGAGAACCCTACTAATGCTCTCCTCCTAGAAGCATATTACCAAAATCATGTAACAAATACCTTAGCCATTGTTCTTCAAGAGAAGAGGGAAGAAGAAAGGTCTCACTTGTCAACCAACCAAGATGAAGATAACATTGAGGATATCGGTGATGAGCAGGAACATGAGTCCTCGTTGGGTCCGCAAGACGAACAGGATGATTTTGAGAGCACATGTGTTGGGGAGGATGAGGCTATGAAAGTTGAGGCTGACCTTACCTTTCTTGAGGATACCGCTCCTGATGACTCTCCTTTTGAGAACCTTGAGGAAGGTGATCCCATGAGCTCCTTGGAAGACAACATTGGAGATTATTTCTGCATTGAAAAGGAGAAATGGGAAATTGTTGGGCCTCAGTTTGATTGTGCTCCCATTTATGATACCGACAAAGAGGATGAGGCTGAGATTGGTTTTCCCCTTCTCCCGGGCATTACTTGTGATGACATATCCATCGATACCCTTGGGAAGGAGAATTATTATTTTCCCTTGCATGAAGAGGAGCATTTGGAAGTAATTGATTCTCCTTTGAAGGAAAACCCTACCTTTGATGCTGATAGTAATGAAATCGATAGGGCCTCTATTCTTACCTATCTTCCTCATGATCCTATGTTCAAGTCACTTGAGCCTTTAGATTATGATTTTGAGAAAGAAAAGCCTATTGGGTATAACACTCCACCCTCCCCTTTGCCTCCTTCTCTTGTTCATCATTTTGAGAGTGATTCCCACACCTATTCTCATATCATCTCAAGTGACCTTGATCCCTTTCCCCTTTCTAAGGATAGTGTCGAGGAAAAACCCCTCATTGAATATTCTTTATCTCCTTGGGCACCCCCTCAGGATCATGATCAACCTATAATCTCCCCTTTCCAGTGTGATCATCATGGGAAACCTACTTGTGTTTCTCCATCTCATCACTCTCCCTTTCTTACTAATAGGCCATAAAATATGACATAAATGATAAGGACCATAATGGAAATAATATGCCCAAGGTTTCCATCCATCAAAGGTTTATGAGCCTAATCATTGACATCTCTATATTTTGGTTAGAAGAGAGGATCTCATGGACTAGATTACATCCTTCTCATGAGATCATCCATGTGTGGGCATTCTATTTTCATACCTCCCGCCGGCCTTATCATCGATATGATTGTGTCCACATTCAGTGTGGCATTTACTACATGAGTAATCATATAGGCCGGCATATATATATTGATTTGATGATATGTTGGTTGCATTGCCTTTATGATTACACCTAGTATTAGTTATGTACCATATGCATTTTAGGCTAGGATGCATTACATACTGATTTTCGCATTAGAGCTAACATCATATGATATTTCTCATAATAGATTAGTTGCATTTACATTAAAAAATCGCATATTTTATTTTTCTGTTGATTTTACGACCTAACATTAAGCATTTGTGATCATGAGATGTCGTGAAAGCATGTTGCCCCGTGTTCTTCATCTATGTGCAGGTAACAAGTCTATGGTAACCAAGAGATTGTTGGAGTTCTCGTGACCTCCCGTTCAAGCAGCTCCACCCACTTCTTCGAGAGGTCACATCCTAGTTGGAGCCAGATGTTACCCACCATTTCGTGGGTGATATCCCTAGGAGAATTTTTTTTCTCCAAGATGGTCCTCAATCGGCAGTCCCTTGCAACCACCAACTAGCTCATTGTGCCGCTTCTCCGCCAGCTGAACTAGCCATGTGGTCCCTCACCCATCTGTCACGATCGTATGCTTGAAGGTAAGCTTCCCGAACCTAAAGGTATGCCTTGTCATTTGATAACTGAGTATTGTAGTATGCTTATCATGGACACTTTTGGGGATGGATTAATGGGGGGATTCGGCGGAAAGAATGGGTTAGATCTTGGCTCTTGTCCCCTAGACCCCTTTTTGGATATTAATCTTGGATTCTAGTCCCATGAGATCTCTTTTACTGACCATTTGGATTTAGGGATGGTATTTCACGACAAAACTTGATTTTGGTTGCGTGATACCGCTCCCTCATCCGCATATATTACCCCCTTTCCACTCATTATTACCCCATTCATCATTTCTCCCACCTGGGTCCACATTCTTCCACTGGATCCACATAGGGCTACCTCTCCCCTTCCCCTTGCCCACACCTTGGGTCAGGCTTGGAATGATGCCCTGGAGGTTGATGCAGCTAAAAAGAAAAGTAAAAGCACAATTGGCCACATTCAATGGGAAAATGTACAAAAAAATACAAAAGATGGTTGGGACAAATACATTTAGCACGTGGGCAAAAGCCAATACATGAGCTCTACCCCATCATCATGGCCATCGCCCTGCTTCCTACAAGCTCTAGGAGCCCCCTTCATCATAGAGGAACCCATGATTGTCCCAACCCCTGGTGGGCAATGAACCGCCCTACCTTAAAAGTGGATATCCACTGCTACATCTCACACATCATGCTCTTACCCCATGAGCCCCAAGCAGTTAGTTAAAGAAAACCACAAAAAGGAAAAAGGCATATAAAGAAGGGTGGAAAAATCAAGGTCGGGGCACCTCATGTATCATGATTGCTCCCTCCTATACATTATATACCCAAATGTAGGCTTCCTTTTTATTAGCTACCCTTGTACCCCAGCATGTGGCCCAACGCTGCCCCTTCTCACTCCCTATTCCATTCACCTCTTTATCACATGCCACCACCTTTTGAAGAATGTACCTTGGACATATTATCCCCTTTAAAAGTAGAAACCACCTAATGGGATACTTGGTTAACCCCATTTGGAGTTTGGAGACATTAGCACGTACCAAAGCCCATTATGGAAGGGCAAACCATTATGAAGTCCCCACCTATGGTCCACAGTTTGTAAGCTCTTTTACTCGATTTCTTTAATGACTTGTTGTACTGGAAGGCTAGGGGACACAATGGATCTTATGCAGGATTTCAGGTGGCCTCAATCTTGGGTTTGGTCTCCCTATACAGGGTCCTAACCCTCCAGAGGGCTACATTGGCACATGTAGATTGTGTGTTGAGAGCCATGGACCCCAACAGTAGTAGACAATACTCCATGGATCCCTAGAAATGTTTAGAGATTGGCTCAAGGTCCATCTATTGGACGAGGAAGATACACCTGGTTCACCTTTTCCCAGCCAGCCCCACAGATGCACCATGCACTTGGCGATTGACCCAGGACTTGTAGGATGATGTGGCATCACCTACACCATCATCTGAGCCCTTACATATGATCTGCAGGCATCTTCAACTCATTTGGAGACCCATGAGGTTATTATTGTGCCCCCAGACCCACTAGGAGCACCACATGATTATTGTTTGGAGAACAAGGGGCCACCCCCTTGTCCATCACTTTTGAGGGTCCTATTCTTCATTATGGCACCTATGCACCTCATCGGGCCTCTTGGAGGGCCCTACAACATGTATTTTTTTATCATTTGACCTCTTAAGAGGCTTATTATTTCATTTATGAGCTAGTTTGGTGGGTTTGTCACAAAAAGTTAGGTTATTAGCACATTATTTTATTTTTGGGGCTTATGTAGGCCTAAAAGACTAATTCGAACTCCTAATTAGTGTATAAATACAAGTGAGATGAGTTCATTTTCTCATCATCACTTTGGATTGGATCACTCTTTAGAGAATTTCGTACTTTTTCTGGGATGAAGAATTAGAGCATGGATGAATTTTGATGTTTGGATTGGCTTCTTTATTGTCAAATTATTAATGGTTGGATATGTTCTATTATATGTAAGTACACACTTTTAATGTTATTCTTGTTTTACTTTTATCATATGCATTGAATGGGATTTTCGTTATAATAGGGCTAATTGTTGCATTGCATAACTGCAAATTTGTGGAATTATTGTTTCTATATAACATCTCTCAATGTTTGGGCCATGTATGTAAATGAGATCTCCTAGGGGTAACTCACTACTGAATTTATCTTAATAAGCCATCTCTTTTTCCAAGCGAAGCATAAAAGCTTTGAGGTCTCTTCCTCTTGCCCTAAAGGCTAAACGAAGTAGTCCTTAAGGCCTCCTTGACCGAAACACAAGTTCCTTTCTCATTATTCTCCTTGACTCCATTAAGGGATTAAGGCACTGGTTCTCCAATAGGTGATCACTCAAAGAATACCTTTCCTTCACCTTTTCCTCTCTCTTCTAGGTCTATCCAAGTTGGGTCGCCTAGGGCATCATTTTCCCGACAAAATAACCCAAGAAAAAGTTTGATCTCCTAGCCTCTATTGCGTTTGAGTATCCTCAAGGCCTCCTCCAATTTTGAAGCCATTCCGACAGTGGAGTTGTGAGATAACCCAAGCCCTAGCTCTGAGATCAAACTTTGCCCTGGTGTTCCCAAGGCTAGTGCCTCATAGGATCAATTTGACACCTTTAAGTGGCAATTCTTGTTTTGATCCTTTCCCCTTCCTCGTCTAGGTTGAGATCATCATTGGTTGCGAGATTCTCTCTCCTTAGCCTAGGCTAGGTCCACTTGGTCCCATGTGGTCCCATACCTTTGAAAAGTTGATTCTTCAAAAACCACTTGGGAAGACAAGTTAAATAGGACTTTAGGGATTATGAAACTCCTTTACAAGGCATATTCCTTAAACCTAGCCCTTAAATCTTCACCTCCTTCTCCTAGAAAGCTTTGTACCTTGCTTGAAGAGCAAGCAAGCTCCATTCTTAACCTCCTTCTAGAAGGAGGGTCATTAAGGTCGCTTCACATCCATTTGTTGATTCATCCTTCACAAGTGAATTTCTATATATCGGGTCTCCTCCCATCGGTGAAAGTTCGTAAAGAGTAGGGAGTCTTAGCTGACATGATAGTGGGCACCGGCACACCCATCACTAACTCCCATCTTCAGGACGGACGGTTATGCCATCTGGGCCAACTATGTGTTCCTTCAAGCAAGTGTGTAAAGCTGACTTGGGAAGCTCACTACAGTCAAATGGCAAGTCACTTTGGCATGTAAAAGATAGTGGTCGTGCTACAAAAGTATTTCTATTGGACAAACTTCTACATGATTTCAACAAGTATATCAGGTCTCGCATTGCCAAACCAGCCATTAAGAAGCAATGTTTGTACGCTTCTCTACCTACCCTTGACAGGCCTTGGAAATCCATCTCAACGAAATACATGTCTTGTCTTCCTTCAACCAAGCAGGGAAATGATTTTGTCTTCACGGTTATGGATTGATTTTCTAAGATGGCCATTTTGACAGCCTGCAAAAAGAATATCACAGTGGACGCCACTGCCAACCTCTTCTTTGAACAGGTGTGTGTACATTTTGGGATATCACAAACCATCATATCAGATGGGGACAGTAGGCTCCTAAGCACCTTCTAGTCGAGCCTCTGGACACTATTGGACACCAAGCTCACCAAATCCACTGCCTTCCACGGCCAAATTAATGGCAAAACAGAGGTCATTAACAGGATGATCATGCATATCTTACGCACATACAACTCCTAGCATCCACGCACATGGGATGAAAGTGTCCCCTATGTTCAACATAGCTACAATAGAACCCTCCATAGCTCGACCAGCCACAACCCTTTTCAATTGGGCTTGAGATTTGAACCATTGGGTCATATTGATGTAGCGCTACCCCTTGCATCCACAAAGGCAGAATCTCCCCATGCTCACTCTAAGGCCAACAAACCCACCAAATTCATTGAACATTTTCAGAACATTCATCAACAGGTCCATGATATTTTATAGAAATCCAATGCTAAGTACAAGCAACGACATGATCGACATCGGGTGCCATAAAAATTTTGGGTGGGAGACAAGGTTTGGTTGCATTTGCAAAAAGAGTGCCTTACAGGGCCCCATCGGAAGCTTCGACCACTTCGCTATGGACCTTAAACCATCACCAAGGTTTTGTTTGACAATGCTTTTGAGCTAAGTATCCCCCACTTCCTTGGCACTTAATTCCTAGCATATTACAGATCTATTGATTAATTGCACAACTAGGTTCCAATAAAATTCAACGGAAGCAAAATATAACAATCTCAATTATAATGACACAATGAATTCTACCTAATCATAGTTCTTCATTAACTTTCAGAACTTACTTGGGCTCCCATCCTGGGAAAATGGCTCAACGGAGGAAATGCACAACAACTAGATCTGATGGAGTTGATCAAGCCCTCCATGGCTAATCTGGATCTCTTTGTTGCCCCCTTCCTCGGATCCAACACACTCACTGAGATGCCTCTCTCAATCTTTTGTTGTTGTATGGTGTGTTTTCTCCCTCTCCTTAGCCTTGCTTTTATAACTTTACATTGAGCTAAATCCCTTACCCTAATCTCTAAAGTGATTGACGACTGAGATTAGATCTTGCCTCCCTTGAGATCAAGGGTTGAGATTAAAAAATAATCACTAAAGTAATTAATTTACTTTTCTCAAGATTACTTTAGCTCGATAAGCCCACATAATAATTATGTGTTTTTCTTAAGTTAGACTTAGGCTAAGTTACAAATACAACTTGCTCAAACTAGAGCAAGAGTCTAAGAAGACTTTGGGTGACTTCTGCATGCCTAGACACTTAGGCCTATGCAAAAGTAACTACACAAGCTACAAACATCAACACTCCCTCTTAGTGAGGGAGGTATTGTTACCACTCAATTTAGCAGGGGTCCTAGGAGGGGTTCCAAAGGGGCAACTACTAGGCCAAGTGGCAATAACGAGACAAAGACCCATTTCACCTCAGTCAATGTCCCTGCTGTTTACGGGCTTTCACCAATGGGACTCGTATATGGGAAATCACTGAGAATGATATATCAATGATGGAAAGATAGTGATTTCAAGAGCCCATTCATAGGAGAGACTCAGATGATAGAGCTTACTTGCTCAAGAAGCAAGGTATATGGTGTTACAAAATTGGAATCTACACATCAAAAATCCTACTGCAATCACTGGTTTATCATCTCCTACTTGTTTTTACATTCAACAAGTTGTATAGTTATTTAAACACTGATGAAAAACACTACTGCAGACTACACTAACATTAGATCATAAACTGAAATAGATATGAGACAGACACACAAGGAACACCGTTATTTTTGGACAAATGTCCCCGAAAAAACCCAATGTGGGAAAACCAGTGCAGCAGCTCTGAGGGTTTTCTATTATTAAGCAGTAGTTTTGAATACAACTCGGGATGCCCTCTCGGCTATCCATTTACAGAGATAAAATATACTGGCAAAAACCAAAGTAAGATTACCTCACTTCACCCGGCAAAATCTCTCTGATCCAGCAACTGGACTGACTATCCTCGGCTATAACTGCGCTGCCCCTTCGCATTAGCTGTGTGGGCCTACGTGGAGCTCACTGAGACACTGTGTTAGCACTGCATTGCCTCCTCTGCCTCCTGGAGCTCTGATGTCAGCTTTCTCGACTGATCCTACTGCTCCCTGGCTGAATTCGGACTTCTACAGGAGTGCAGCTCCTCCCTGCGTTGGCACTGTGTCAAGCAATGTGTGGGTCCTTCTAGCCCAACATCAACCTCCCTTGGTCTACGTTGCCTCCTCTGGCTTATCTCTGCCTCTCTCTGTTGTGTATTCGGGGTCCCTGAGAAGATCCTCCAACCCCAACTATCCCTGCCCCTCTGTTGCAACTTAGAACACCAGTTCGATTTTCTCAGCGAACCATGCCCCAGAAAAATCAAACTTCTTTGATCACTTGGTGTAACTGACCCTCAAGCCTCCTCTTATACTTTTCCTGTTGACGAATCAACAGTCGAGATTAAGTCCCCAATCAACGGCTAAGATTAGAACTAGCTTGATCCTCGTCACTTAGAACTTTCTCTTCCATATTTTATTAAATATACATTAATATTTTTATTTTCCTTAAGTTTAGACTTAGGAACCCATTAAAAATATTAATTATTTTAATATATCCTCATCCAGGTGGAATTTCTCCAAACGATTTCTGGGTCTTGGAGATCTCGTGTGCCTTAGCCTCTCCACCAATTTTCAAGGCTAGAGCACATCCAATGCTACCCAAAATCAACACTCCCTCTTAGAGAGGAATGTGCTCTAGCAATGCTTCACCATAGAAGCATCACACTGATCCTCTGCATCGGTCCTTTGTGCTTATGCTTGGCCTGTTTCCCCACATCCACTACACTATTCCTTCCTGTACTGCTACCCATGACACTGCCACTACCACTGCTACATTTGTACTGCAACTCCCTCTCAAAATGCTGCCTCATGTTGCCCATAGAACTGTCACTACTAACTGCTGCACTGCAGCTCAGTTACCAAGAAGTAAGTAACTGACTTTACCCAAACACTGACATCCTGGTCAGTCTGGAAGCATTGTGATGCTGAAGCTACCTCTGTTGCTATCTTGTGCTCCCTCTGCTGCCACTGCGCTGCTGCAATCTGCTCTGTGCCTCTCGCATTGCTACAACATCCACTGCACTACTCCAGAGTTTGGCACTCTAGCTCTGTCATTGTTGCTCCATCACACCTCGCACCAACCGACACCTGTCTTTTTGCTACTGTCGTTAAAGGCTCCCGTAAGCGTATGTGATCCAAAAGTGTGGGCACCTCAAGGATCCTGCCCTTGTCTTGTAGTCCTTCCAACTACAGCTCTATGTCACCCCACCTCTTCTCCAGAGGTGCATGAGCACTCATGGCACAATCCTCATCATCATCCTCCTTGTCAGCTTTCATTGGAGCAGCCTTCAAGTCAGAAGCCTCTTCCTTGCCCTTCTTCCGGGGGCACTGAGTGGCAAAATGTCCTAGTTCCCCACACCTGAAGCATCTGACCTTGGATATATCATTTTTCTTCATTTTCTGTTGTCCCGATGATGCGAGAGTTGCATCCTCCTCCTCCTCCTTCTTGACCTGGGCTCCTTTGTCGCTACTTCCTGCCTTGGTCAGCCTCCTGATCTCTTCCTGTTGAAGAGCTACCCACATTTCCTCCCAACTGGGGAGAGAAGCTCTGCCCAAGATACTTTGGACAACTGTCTCCTAGTCTTTGATGGACTGCATTCAGGGCCGTCCTGACCATGAACTCAGGATCTAGTGTAGACCCCATGAAAGTCAACTAGTCTCGAATCCCTTGCAACCTGAGAAGGAAGGGATCGATCTCTTCTCCCTTCTGCATCTGGTACTGTCTCAGTTGATTCTCCAATAGCATCTTCTGTTGAATGGAAGTCCCCTGGTACAAGGTGGTCAACGTTTCCCACATCTCCCTTGTTGTGTCCTTCTCAACAATGTGTGGGACCACATGATCTTTGACCCCGTCTAGAATCATGCATTTAGCCTTTGCTTGGGCCTCCTCGTACTTTTGCAGCGATCAGCGTCGACCGGAACAGCAACTACCTTCAAGGCATAGTCCTTGGTGCGATTCTTGTCTAGGACTGCCAGGATCCTAACCTTCCAGATCACAAAATTGGATGCTCCATCCAATCTGTCATGATCCCTTAGTCCATTTACTGCCATCTCTGCTCATAAATATAGGACTAACTTCTCCCTCCATTGTTGTTAATCCAGCAAGACTCGGATCTGGATTTCTTCAGTGCTAGAAATCCTCTAAGGAACAAGCTCCTCTAGACTCCCTCTGAGTTCTGATTTCCTTCACAGAAATCCTCCAGCCAAATGTCGAATCACTCTTCTCCAATCCTCCTTTGCTGCTGCAACCCGGATCTAGATTTCTTTGGCTAGAAATCTATCAAGGCAGTGACTCCCTCTACCTCAGCTTTGTCTCCACAAACACTATATTGCACCAACAACAACAGCGTCCCACCAGCTCCACTGATCAAATCTGCTCTCCTCCTCCAACCCTGGCAACTGACTGATTTGAGCCTCTCAGGCTCTACCCTGGCCCAGAGAGCTGATGAAGTCACTGCGTGAGCTCCTCTCGGGTACTGCGACACCCTATATAGGCTCGAAATGCTGACGCAAGCACTTCTCTGGCTCTGCATCACTCCTTCAGCTGCTCCTTTGCCTCTGAAACAGTGTTGTCAATTGGGACAATAGCTTCTCTGCAACAAATTCACTAGATCTCCCGGCTGATGTCTTCAATGTCCTATGATCTGCAATCTTCTGATACCATGTGAAAATTTCTGAGTCTACACATAAAAAATCCTACTGCAATCACTGGTTTATCATCTCCTACTTGTTTTTAAATTCAACAAGTTATTTAATTATTTAAACACTGATGAAAAAAACTACTGCAGACTACACTAACATACAGATCATAAACTGAAATAGATATGAGACAAATACACAATGGACACCGTTATTTTTGGACAAACGTCCCCGGAACAACCCAATGCGGGAAAACCAGTGCAACAGCTCTAAGGGTTTTCTATTATTAAGCGGTAATTCTGAATACAACTCTGGATGCCCTCTCAGCTATCCATTTATAGAGATAAAATATACTAGCAGAAACCTAAGTGAGATCACCTCACTTCACCCGGCAAAATCTCTCCGATCTCGCAACTGGACCGACTATACCCAACTACAACGGTGCTGCCCCTTCGCATGAGCTGCGTGGGCCTGTGTGGAGCACACTAAGACACTGCATCAGCTCTGCGCTGCCTCCTGGAGCTCTGACGTCAACCTTCTCGGTTGATCCTACTACTCCCCGACTAAATTCAAACTTTTGCAGGCGTACAGCTCCTCCCCTGCGCTGGCACTACGTCAGCCAATGTGTGGGCCCTTCTGGCCCAGCGTAGGCCTCCCTTGGTCTGCGCTGCCTCCTCTGGCTATTCTTTGCCTCTCTCTACTGTGTATTCGGGGTCCTGGAGAAGATCCTCCAACCCCAACTATCTTTGCCCCTCTACTGCAACTCAAATCACCAATTCGATTTTCTCAGCAAACCACGCCCTAGAAAAATTGAACTTCTTTGATCACTTGGTGTATCTCCCACTGACCCTCAAGCCTCCTCTTAGACTTTTCCTGTTGACAAATCAACGGTCGAGATTAAGTCCCCAATCAACGGCTAAGATTAGAACTGGGTTGATCCTCGTCACTTAGAACTTTCTCACCCATATTTTATTAATACACCTTAAGATTTTTATTTTCCTAAGTTTAGACTTAGGAACCCATTAAAAATATTAATTATTTTAATAACTCCTCATCCGGGTGGAATTTCTCCAAACGATTTCTGGGTCTTGGAGATCTCATGTGCCTTAGCCTCTCCACCAATTTTCAAGGCTAGAGCACATCCGATGCTACCCAAATCAACATATGGCTCTCCAAGAAAGGCTTAAGGGGAAGCCTAGACCTAGCGATGAGGGATAATCCTTGATAAGGGAGGCCCTAGACCTAAGATTCCTAGGAGAAGAGGGTTTCTAAGATGATCCTTATGAAATTAGAGTGATAAAGGATGCAGGACCACAGAAAAGCCCAAACAAGGTCAAGGGTTTAGCGTGAAAATTCAAACAAAAGGTCTTGACCATGTAAGAGAGGAGAAAAGGATCAAAGAGATTATACTCTACTTGAATTTTCAATGCAATGATCCTCGAAGAAGCCACTAACCTATGAAACCTATGACCAAGAACGGAATTGGAGCCAAGACTTGGGATAATTCCAAATCTAGCCACAGGAATTCTCTCAAAATTTGTGAGGGCCTAGAGGACACCCCAACGCAGTTCTGCTCCAACTCGCTCACCAAATGGATGGATGCAATAGATTTCGTACGATGCCCTAATAGACACTAGGGTTAGGGCTCAGAAAAAGAGAGAAAGGGAGGTGAAAAGATGTCTGTTGAAGTGATCACCAAGGATTAGACCAGTGACTAGTCTATTGGGAGAATGGAATCATAGAGATTTCAACTTTTGGAGTTTCTTTTACCCAATCAAGGAGTTCCCTAACAACTTCATATAACTCTAAAGGCAGCAACTAGGTTACCAAAGAAATTCAATCTTCATCTACTACAATTTGATCACTTATCAAGGTAATCATTAAGATAATGTACCCCTAGGAATATTTATTCACTATACCCAATCATGTAACATATGCAATACCCTTACAAAATCAAGATTTGACAAATCCACATTTCATTAGAGAAGAAACTTACATTTCATGAGCGAAAATTCCATACATTATACATGAGCATATAAAAGTAGAAAAATAGACCATGAAAAGCACTTACAAATACAGTGAGTATATCCAATCATCAAAAAGAGAGAAAAGTGAAGCTCCAAGACGAAGACAAGATTTCCAAATGTCAAAATGCATAAAAGATCATCCAATTCCTCCTCCAATAGCTATAGCGAAATTCTCAAGAGATAGAATCCAAATCCAATTGATGATGAGAATCAAATGATCCTCTCATCAATATACATCATCCTCTAAGGGTTCGATTTGCCTAATTAGGCCTAATGATGCCCCAACTAATAAAATAATGTACAAAATAACATCCCTTGGTGACAAGCCCGCCAAGATAGCCCCATAACATGAAAATAAGCCTCTTAAGAGGGTCAAAATGATAGATACAATAGGTCAGAGGGCCATTAAAAGACAAATGGAGTCCAACACGTGCCAAAATAAGTGGAAGGGCACCAACCAGTGTTGCAAGAAAGTCCCCCCCCCAGGATCAAAATCCTAAAACGCGATCCATATGGATCCGTGGGCGATCTGCCCTCCAAAACGTGTTTCGGAAAAACCAAAACGCAGATCAGGCTGAAAAATACGATTCTTGCCATTTCAGAACCGTACAGCCCGATCTGTGTTTCAGAACGCATTTCATACGGCAGATCGACCGTACTATCTGTGGTGTTTTTGGGTCGGATCCTTACGAATCGCGACCGCTTCACCAACGAAGTGGTCATTTCCGCTGCGAGGGCCACAAAGTGGCGCATTTTTTTCCAGTTTTTTTGTTTTTCTTTGTTGGGGATGGGGTTCCACCTTAGGTTAGGGTGAGGAGTGAAGGGATTAAAGACCCTTTCATCTCTCATGTGCTCACTTTTATTTTATGAGAACTTGGAGAAGAGAGGAGAAAAAGAGGAGAGCTTGGAGGAGTGAAGGAGGAGCTTGGAGGACTTCCATCTACAAGAGCTAAAGAGGTAAGTGCAAACCCCAAACTCCCTCATTTTTTTGACATTGTTTTCTGTATTTTTCACCTCCCTCTCCTACTCTTTCCCATTCTTTGTACTTGCTCATTTAATTGCAGGTTGTCCACCACCTATATCCATATTCCAAGATGGTGTTCTTTTGGCTTCTATGTATCATTCCACTTTTGGTTTTAATGATGGCAAGCGGGGGTAGAAATAGAAGGGAAGAAGAACAAGAGGATAGTAGTCCCCATATGAGTGACCCAATGTATGATGAGGAGAAAGGGTTTGAATAGGAAGGGGATGAACCTAAAGGGAACACTGAAACACTAGAGGGGAAAGTTGCATTAACACCCTTGTGGAACTATGTGACCAATCTTGAAGGGGGAAAGGGTGGTGGAAGCTACAAATTTTTGTGCCCTCATAGTTGTCATGGAGGAAAACCATTTAGTGGTTCATATACCCGTGTGAGGAGGCATCTTTGTGGGGTGATGAGCAATGATGATAAAAAGGGTGTTGTGGGGATACAAATTGCCCAAACATTTCAGCTAAACAAAGAAGAAAATACATCCAAATAGAGGAGGTTGCACAACAAAAAAGCAAGAAACAAAAACTCATTATGAATCAAGTGCAACCTCTAGATTTGGTAGCTCATCTCCTCATGGTACTTCTGTAAGCTCTGGAGGAAAATGAACAATAGGGGATTTCCTGAATGTTGTTGGGAGGGATGATGTGGATGGAAAGATAGTACGATTTCTTTGTGCTTGCGGTGTACCATTCAATGTGATCGCTCTCCCTATTGGCATGAAATGGTAAAGGCCATCAATGAAGCCCCAAAAGGATACAAGTCCCCCAACTATGAAAAAGCTAGAATAGTGTTATTAGAAAGAGAAAAAACAAAGGTTCAAAGAGATTTGACACGTTTTACAAATGAGTGGGTAGATTGTGGGGTATCCACTGTATCAGATGGGTGGAAAAATATTAGAAACAACATTTGATAAATGTTCTTGGTGTTTCCACTAGTGGTGCAATATTAATTACATGTCATGACTCCTCCTCCATCAGTGCATCTTCCCAAAACATTGCAGATCTCCTATTGCAATCAATCAGAGATGTTGTTCCGAATAATGTGGTTCAAGTGATCACAGATAATGCAGCAAATTGTAAGGCAATAGGAAAAGTTATTGAGCGTACTCATCCACACATCTTTTGGTCTGGGTGCCTGGTTCCAGATTGAACCCTTTGATGCATGATATTGTGAAGCATAAAGAATGTGGGTGGATTAATGAGCTTTACAGGAGAGGGGAGCAACTCATTAAATTCATCACAGGGCATACAAGGGCAAACTACTTCTATGGCACTTACTCCAAGTTGCAGTTGCTTAAACTTGCAAAAACAAGATTTGCCAGTTATTACCTCACCTTTAGGCGGCTAATGAAGGTGAGACAAGCTTTAACCAAGGTTGCATGAAACGGGGAAACGGGTACGAGTTTCCGAAACGGGCACGGGTACGAAACGCGACCTCCCAAAATTTTGGAAACGGGGAAACGCGAATATATATATATATATATATATATATATATATATATATATATATATATATTAAAATATTTAAATATATATATGTGCAATCATAAAGCATACATGATACATTATAATTTATTACATTTAAACATTATGATTAAATTTACCCAAATTAATTTTCTGTAGCTAAAGCTACCCCAAAATGCCAGAAAAGACGAGAAATATGGTTGTAGCTGAGCCAAAAAGCCAAGAATGTCGTAGCCGGAAACTCTGCACTCCAAATCTGCTGCTGAAATCTCTTTCTCTAGCTACTAAAATCTCTTGCTCTTACTGCTGAAATCTATTTTTCTCACTATTGAAAACACCCTAGCTGAAACCACTGCTCTCTTCCTCTCTTCTCCTTTGCTAAAATCGCTAGTCTCCAAGAGAAACGACTTGCTGAATTGTGTGATGAGAGAATGAGACAAAGGTCACTTTTATAACTTGAGAGAGGCATCTAGAAGCAACTAGAAGGCATTTTAATAACCCAATTAAAAATTAGAAAACAAAATAATAATAAAAAAAATTAAAAAAAGTCAACCTACATGTGGAAATGCTGTCGTACGGCCTAGAAACGCATTTTCGGCCGTATTGGCCACGTTTCCTCCTCGAGAAATGTGCCAGTACGGCTGGAAACACGTTTCTCGGCCGTATCGTACGCATTTCCGCGTTTCAGTTTCGTTTCCGTACAGAAACTCCTCCTCTGCCCACGTTTCCTGCAACTTAGGCTCTAACCAAGGTTGCACGAAACAGGGATACGGGTACGAGTTTCCGAAACGCGCACGGATACAAAATGCGACCTCCCCAAATTTTGGAAACGGGGAAACGCGAATATATATATATATATAATATAGATAGATAGATATATTGAAAATATTTAAATATATATATATATATGTGCAATCATAAAGCATACATGATACATTATAATTTATTACATTTAAACATTATGATTAAAGTTACCCAAATTAATTTTCTGTAGCTGAAGCTACCCCAAAATGCCAGAAAAGGCAAGAGAAATATGGTTGTAGCTGAGCCAAAAAGCCAAGAATGTCATAGCCGGAAACTCTGCACTCCAAATCTGCTGCTGAAATCTCTTTCTCTTGCTGCTAAAATCTCTTGCTCTTGCTACTGAAATCTACTTTGCTCACTGTTGAAAACACCCTAGCTGAAACCATTGCTCTCTTCCTCTCTTCTCCTTTGCTAAAATCACCAGTCTCCAAGAGAAACGACTTGCCGAATTGTGTGATGAGAGAATGAGACAAAGGTCACTTTTATAACTTGAGAGAGGCATCTAGAAGCAATTAGAAGGCATTTTAATAACCCAATTAAAAATTAGAAAACAAAATAATAATAATAATAAATTAAAAAAAAGTCAACCTGCGTGTGGAAACGCCGCCGTACGGCCCAGAAAAACGTTTTCGGCCATACGGGCCATGTTTCCTCCTCAAGAAACATGCCAGTACGGCCGGAAACGCGTTTTTGGGTTGTACCGTATGCGTTTCCACGTTTCAATTTCATTTCCATACGGAAACTCCTCCTCTGCCCACGTTTCCTGCAACTTAGGCTTTAACTAATATGGTGTGCGCTGAATCATGGGAGGAAATTAACATTGATCGAGATGGTGCTAATGTAGCCAAGGACACTATTCTTGACATGTACTTTTGGTCACAGGTTAAATATGTCTTGCAATTCACCAAACCAATTTATTACATGATCAAGTTTGGAGATTCAGATCGACCAATAATTGAGGAGGTGTATGAGCAAATGGATAGCATGTTGAGGCAGATTAAAGACATTGTTTAGCCTAGAGATATCACCTTGTACAATTATATTTGTGCAGAGGTGGAAAACCGATCGGAAATACTAAATCTTCCATCGCATGCATTAGCATATGTTTTGACACCTAAATACTATCACCCATCATAGCTTTCAACACCAACACCTGGGGGGCAGCAGGAGAAAACCACACCAAGATCAAGAGGTTCACAAAAAATATATGATTGCATTGAGTAAATTAGTCCTTGATGAGGAGGATGTTGCCATGGTACGGAGACAGTTGAGCAACTATATGCTTAGCACTGGTCCATTTAGGAGCATGCATGCTATTAGAGATCGAGAGACTTTTTCTTTTCTTAAGTGGTGGAACATGCATGGAGGTGCTACTCCACTTCTACAGAATTTGGCATTGCAGGTGCTATCACAGGTGGTAAACACTTCTTCTGCACAGAGGTGTTGGAGCTCTTATTCTTTCATCCACAGTGTTAAAAGGAACAGGTTGAGTTTAGACCGAGCAGAGAGCTTGGTTTATGTTCATTACAACTTGCGATTGTTGTCCCATTACTGTGATGATGCAAAGACTAATAAAGACCTTAAGGTTTGGGACAAGAATCCAAAGGAGCCCAATTTGGAGGATGGAGTGTTGCGATTAGAGCAATTAGAGGATGCTCTTATCTAGGTATGTCCATTGTGGTATGAATTTTGCTTATAAAGCATTTCTCTAATTCTGTTTTTAATTTTTTTTGTTAACTAGTGGTTTTTTTTGGTATGAATTTTTTGCATGATTCCAGGATGATGATGATCGAGTTGAGATGCCACCCCCATCTAGTCCCTTGGTTCCCAGGTTCCATGGTTCAACACCAACAGCAGGGGGTTCGTCTTCATCAGTTTTAGTGCCACAACTTCCACAAACCCATTTTCTTCATTGCCACCATGTGGAGGCCCACCGCCACGTTCTCTTCGTGGTGGAAGGAGGAGAGATTAGTAGATATATTCACAATTTACTACTTTTGTCATAGATTAATCATTAGACTTGTAGGCTTGTTGTGAATTTGAACCTTTTTGTCTTGGCAGTGACCAAGTGACCTATTTTGTAAACATTATTATTTGAATTTTGGACATGACAAATGTTGACAGTTGCTCACTTGCTAGATAATATGCTCTATGTTTTATGTTTTATAATATGCTTAAATGTTTTATGTTTTATAATATGCTTAAAATTTTGATGTATGTTTGTAATTGCTAGAATATAGATGGTTGATGCTCGAATAATTAATCATTGATGTACAATGGAATCATGGATGCCATATCTATCTTGATTTATGTAAAAATATGCATGTTTTCATGTCTTCTACAACTAATTTGGTATTTGGGATGTTTGTTTTGAATATAAATGCAAAAAAAATATAAAAAAACATATATATATATATATAGTAGACACTTCGCTTCCTAGATTTTTGGAAAATGGCGCTTCCGCATCCCCGCTTCCAAAAAACGTCCCCGTTTCATCCCCGCTTCGTGCAACATTGGCTCCAACTATAGTGATAAAGGGGAAGACCCCTTGATCTCCAAGCAAATGACCTGTGGTGCTCCCAAGTGGCTATGGGGGCACAAAAACATACTCATGGGTATCCAACTAGATTGAACAAGCTTGTATCCCATCTGTAAGGGCTGGAAAAATTATGCAAGCCCTCCCTTTGTCTCCCATGGTGAGACACAACCTCATCTAGGCTCTGGATCAACTGTCAAGTGTGTGGTGCAAGTGTGTAGCTGGCTGGGCAAAGTGGTCCAGGTGCATCATCATCAAATAGGTGGAACACAAGCAAGCAATGGATAGTACTGAAAGATTCTATGGCATGGTTATCTACTTTGTGCTACAGTGAAGGCCCATGGCTCTCAACGTACACCCCACAAATGCCAATATGACCCTCTGTAGGTACTAGGGCTTGGACACCATATAGGGAGACCAAACCCCAAGATGAAGACCCACCCGTAATCAAGTATAAGATCCAATGTGTCTCCTCACCTTCCAGTACAACAAATCATCAGTGTAATTGAGTAAATGAGCTTACAAACCATGGAACCAAGTGGACATATCATAGTGGCATGCCCTTCCACAATGGGCTTTAGAGTGTACCAGTGTCTCCAAGTTCAAGGAGGTTAATCAAGGATCCTATTAGGTGGTTTCAACCTCTAAGGGAGTGACAGGTTGATGGTATATCCCTTAAGTGGCAGGTGTCATGTGATATAATGATGGACCGAAATGGGGCCATCAGGGGGAGGCTCCAAACCACATGCCACAATACAAGGGTAGCTATGATAAGGGAAGCCCACACTTGAGTATATAGATGTAGGAGGGAGAAATCATGGTACATGAGTCACCCCGGCCTTTGTTTTTCCAACCTTCTTCATATGCCTTTTGCCTTTTATCGATTTTTCTTTTATAATTGCTCGGGGATCCAGGGGATGAGAGCATGATGTGAATGATATAGTAGTGAATACCCCTTTAAGGTTGGGCAGTTCAACGCCCACCAAGGGTTAGGACAATCATGGGTTCCTTAGTGATGAACGGGGCCAATATGAGGGGCCCTAGGAACCAGGGTGATGGCCAATAATGATAGGGGTGGAGTTCATGATGGCTTTTGCCCATGTGCTAAATTTGTTTGTCCTAGGCATCTTTTGCATTTTATGGTACACTTCCTATTGAAAGTGGCCAATTTATGCTTTTTACTTTCTTTTTAGCTGCATCAACCTCTAGGGCATAGTTCCAGGCTTGACCGAGAGTGTGGACAAGGGGAGGGGGACGCTAACTCTTTGTGGACCCAATGGACAAATGTGGACCCGGATGGGAAATATGTGAAAAGGGGTTATATGAGCAAAGGGTAGTGATGTATGTGATGTTCGGAAGCGGGACCACGCAACCAAAATCAGTATTTCCCAAGTAATGTAGCTCCTAAATCTAGCATCCCATAAAGGAGATCCCATGGGACTAGGATACAAGGTTAACCACCAAATTGTACAAGGAGACAAGAGTACAAACGAAGCCCATTCTTTCCGCCAGATGGGTGAGGAATCATAATGGTTGGCACAGGTGGAGGAGATGGTGGCACATCAAGCTATCTGGTGGTTGCAATGAGTTGTTGGCTACTGGCTGAGGACTAACTAGAGAAAAAAAAATTCTCCTATGGGTGTCGCCCACAAGTGTGTGAAAATTCCTAAACCCAGAATTCATACTGCAGCAAATTGATGTTACTTCTCCTAATTGTTAATCAATACAAGTTATTTATTGTGTTCTACAATAAATGTCGAAGTAAATACAACTGTAGCATTCACTATTTAAAATAATATGTCAAAACAAGAAACTAAACAGGGAAAGATACAACACAATGACACCGAAATTTTTGGATAAAAGTCCTCGGAAAAACCCAATGCAAAAAAATCGGTGCAGCAGCTCTAAATGGTTTTATTATTATGCAGTAGTAAATCTGAATACAACTTCTAGATGCCTTCTCGGCAATCTGGTTACAGAGAATATCACTCTGCAGAAGAAATTAGTGAGATTACCTCACTCTACACTACAAGTCCCGGCTGATCCGGCAATTGAAACAACAAGTCCCCGGCTAATCCAGCAACTGAAACAACGAGTCTCCAGCTACCTCTGCGTTGTCCCTACGCAATCACTGCATGGGCCGTGCCACTGCCTCTGAGAAACTGCGTCACTTCCTCTACTGGATCGATTTTCTCTCATGGGCCTCGACTTCAGCCCTCCTGTCTCAGAACATCGAACTCCCAGCTAAATTTAGGATTTCTGCACTGAGGACACTGCGCTGCTCTGTGTGAGCCCTTCGTGGCTCTTTGTCACCCTCACTAGGCACTGCGCTACCTCCTTTGCGTCTTTCTTTGCCTCTCTGTTGCGTATTCTTGGCTCAGGAGAAGATTCTCCAACCAAAAACTATCTCTTCCCCTCTCTCCGTGATCACCACGAAATCACTACGTTGCTCTAGCCTCGGCAATTCGACCTGACTGATCAACTCTCGGTGTGTTGCCATCAAGCCTTCTCTTATAATCCTCTCATTGATCAATCAACGGCCCAGATTAGATTATAATCAATGGCTAGGATCATATTGACTTGATCTCCCCCTTCTAGAAGTTTACCCACAGTTTATATTAATACCCATTAATTATTTTAATTTCCTAAGTGTAACTGTAAACGTAGGGTCCCATTAAAAATAATTAATTATTTTAATAAAACTGTCTCCGCGTGGAATTTCCCAAAATGATTTCTGGGTATTGGAGAATGCGTGTGTCTAAGCCTCCCTGCAAATTTTGAGACTTAGAGCACATCCAATGCAACCAGAAATCAACACTCACTCTTAGCAAGGAATGTGCTCTAGCAATGCAACGTGCTGAACCATCACTCTGTTTTGTAACATCTCCTTCTGTGTTGTTGATGTCTAACATCCTGTCCACCACCTACTACGCAAACGTTGCATCTGTACTGTTGCTGACCCTACCACTGTCAACACTGCATCCGTACTACAACTCCCTCTTAATTCTACATCTGTGCTACTGCTGGCACTGCCACTGCCAACTACATCTGCACTAGAACATTCTCCAGTTACTGCTGCTACTGCATCAGCAACAGAAAAGCATCCCAAATTACTGAACCAATGTTCAATATGATGCATCTCGTTGCTAGAGTCTGACTGCTGCTAGTCTCTGTGCTGACCCTCTAAAACCTTTGCATTGTTGCTGACCTCTGCTCTGTGCCAACTGCACTGTTATCAACTCTACTCTGCGCTGCTCAGTCTCTTACGCTATTAGCCTCTGCAATTGTCACTCTGACGCTCCTTTGCATCAATTGACCTGGTCCATCCTGCTACTTCTAATCTAGGCTCCCGTAGCAAGGAATTAATCCAAGAGGTGGGCTCCTCCAGGGTCCTGCCCATCTGTAGCTCTTTCGAACTACAGCTCTAAATCAACCCACTTCTCGGTTGTCATGGCAAACTCCTCCTCGATCTTCACAGGAGCAACCTTCAAATCATGCTTCTCATCTTTGTCCTTCTTCCTGAGAGGACATTATGTTGCACCCATTTCACCACACCTGAAACATTTAATCTCTGAGACATCCTTCTTCCACCTTCACTGCTCCTATTGTCCCTTGGATGCGAGGGCTATATTCTCATCCTCCTCCTTTGGCTTCGACCCACTACTGTCGCTTTCGTCAAGTTTACACTTGACCAAGTGCCTCCTCAGCTCCTCCTGCTTGAGAGCAGCCCACATCTCATCCCAGTTTGGCAAAGTCGCCCTACCTAGGATCCTATAAACAAAGACTTGCTACTCCTCTAAGACTGAATTGAGGACCAATCTAACCATCTCGGATCCTTGAGGTGTCGACCCCACAACTGTTAACTCGTCCCGGGTCTCTTGAAGCTTCGTGAGGAACGGATCAATGTGTTCCCCCTTCTGCATTGCGTAGATCTCATCTTCTACTCTAAGTACATCTTCCGCTACTCGGAAGATCCTTGATATAGCGTCGACAATGCATCCCACATCTCTTTGGCAGTATTTCTACTAACAATGTGACAAATTATATGATCCTGCACTCTGTTGAGGATCATTCTTTTTGTCTTCGCCATTTCTCCTTGTACTTCTTGATCTGATCTAGATCTATGAGCTCAACTACCACACTGACGACGTAGACTTGGAGAAAACGCTCATCTAGAAGGCATGACATACTTGCCTTCCAGATCACATAGTTGGATGCCCCATCCAACCTATCCTAATCTCTCAATCCATTGGCTTCCATCTCTGCCAGTCAAAAAAGTCGAATAACCTCATCTCTCCTATACGCAGTACTGGACTGGCCTACACACTCCCTTCTGGAGCTTGTAGATCTGCTACTCCTTGCTGCTGCTCAGCTAGTGAGAATTCAAACTCCTTTTCTGGAAGTCCTCTGAGGAAGAATTCCCTCAACCGTGTCTCTCTCTTCCCTCTAGCGTCTTTTTGCCCAGCAACTGCGTGCAGAAAAACTGTGTCCCACCAGAAAACCCCTTTTCACTGAAGCTTCTGTTGCGCTATTCCCTCTACCGCCGACAAAATCTCGAACTGGAAATCCTACCTCTCTGTCGACTCACTCAAAGAGAGGTTTACCACGAGAATCTAGCCCTCCTTGCCTGAACTGCGCAAACCCTCAGGGGATTCGAATTATTGCCTCTGCAGGGCTTTCGAACTCCCTTCGTCCTTCAGCACTGGATATTCCGGCTCTGCTCTTATTGTTTCACCTGCAGCTCCGATACCATGTGAAAATTCCTAAACCTGGAATCCCTACTGCAGCACACTGATGTTACTTCTCCTACTTTTTTTTTCTCTTGTGGTTCACGGATACCCGTGGTCACTAGGTAGCCGCTACGTCCATGGATCAACACTAGGGTGGACCCCACCCGAAGGGGGTCACACCCCTCGGCCTATTTACTGACCTGACCCCAAGAGCTTTCGGGAATTGACCCTGTGATCTCCTGATTGGCGAGGCACTGATTTGACTGATTGAGCTAACTCTTGGGGCTTATTACTTCTCCTACTTGTTAATCCATACAAGTTATTCATTGTGTTCTACAGTAAATATCGAAGTAAATACAACTGCAGCATTCACTATTTAAAATAATATGCCGAAACAAGAAACTGAACAAGAAAGATACAACACAATGACACCGTTATTTTTGGACAAAAGTCCCCCGAAAAAACCCAATGCTGGAAAACCGGTGCAACAGCTCTGAGGGTTTTATTATTATGTAGTAGTAAACTTGAATACAACTTTTGGATGCCTTCCCGGCAATCCAATTACAAAGAATATCACTCAACAGAAGAAATTAATGAGATTACCTCACTCTACACTACAAGTCTCGACTGATTTGACAACTGAAACAACGAGTCCCCGGCTACCTCTGCATTGTCCCTATGCAATCACTACGTGGGCCTACACCACTGCCTCTGAGAAACTGTGTCACTTCCTCTACTAGATCAATTTGCTCTCAGAAGCCTCGACTTCAACCCTCCTGGCTCAGAACATCGAACTCCCAGCTAAATTTCAGACTTTTAAACTAAAGACATTGCGTTGCTCTGCGTGAGCCCTTCGTGGCTCTGCATCGTTGCCTCATCTGCGTCTTTCTCTGCTGCGTATTCTTAGCTCAGGAGAAGATTCTCCAACCAAAAACTATCTATGCCCCTCTCTGTGTGATCATCACGAAATCACTGTGCTGCTCTAGCCTCAGTAATTCAATCTGACTGATCAACTCTCTATGTGTTCTCTAAGTGCCCATCAAACCTTCTCTTATAATCCTCTCACTGATCAATCAACGGCCCAGATTAGATTCTAATCAATGGCTATGATCATATTGACTTGATCTCTGCCTTCTTCCAGAAGTTTCACCCACAGTTTAGATTAATACTCATTAATTATTTTAATTTCCTAAGTTTAGACTTAGGGTCCCATTAAAAATAATTAATTATTTTAATAAAATTGTCTCCAGGTGGAATTTCCCAAAACAATTTCTGGGTATTGGAGAATGCAAGTGTCTAAGCCTCCCTGCAAATTTTGAGACCATAAATCAACAAAGTGGAGGGTAACAGGTACTTCTACCACTTGGAACCCACATCATTCCTCAAATTGCATCTGCAACCATGGCTACTCCCTTTGAACTAGAAGCCTTCCTTGCCACCTTGTTTGGAAACATCCTCAAAGTTTTGTTGTCATTGGTCTAATTCCTACAAGCCTCTTGCCCTTGAACATCTTGCAAGGTCATCTCATACCAAGAGACCTTGACATATTTGGAGAATTCTTTCAACTACTCCTCCCCTCTTGAACATGAAGGTTGACTCCCTCTAACCTCTACTCAACCTCCGAAGCTACTTGCCCCTTGTTCTCTGTCACTGCTTTGCTTCATGCCATTGCTCAAATAGGTTGGCCCTTTATCTTACACAAATTTCTCTCTCTAACTCTAATGACATGTCCCTCATCAAAGGTAGATACCTTAAGTCTGACCAATATTTCTTTGGGTCCTAATCACACTTTGCAGGCCCCGACAATGCCTCTAGCTTCTTGCCTTAGCTATTTTTCCTGACTTGTTGCATGGCTTCTCACGGTTGAATCACATCCCTATTGTGCATTACCTTTGCATGCCTTGGTCGGGCATCTGTCTTTTCTCTCACCCTACAACAACTAACACGTTCGATGGCTGGTTTGTGTAAGCAGTTGTGGTTTCTTTGGCCAACTCAGCTAGCCACATTTTTTTTTCACCTATGTGTAGCCAGATTTGTTATTGTCGACTTAATTCAACTGTGACAACTCCTACAAATCAAGTTATCAATCTCCTTACCTTCTAGTTCCATGACTACTAGTTTCCAACTAACGTCCCCCACGGTGTCTACTATGTTATGCCAGACCCATGGCGTCCGTTTGGCGGCTAGCACATCACCCCCCACTACTCTTCTCTATCTGCCTATCAGTTATTCCTTGTTGGCAGCTCTAGCAATGCACAGTGGCCACATTGACCCGTAGCCAATCTTGGCTCACGTTTGTGCTCCTAGTAACCTGTTGTTTCAATGCATCGTTGCTTCATCTTTTTGCTAGCCAATCGGCCACAACTTTTCCACACGATGGCGGCTAGTCTCAGCCCCTATGCGCTAGATTAACGTGGCGGTTGTCATGCGACACCCTTGTCCCGCCACTATTGTCTCATCGTAAATTGTTGCCACCACAACCTGCGTCATGCTCCAAATCTGTCTTTGACCTCCACTCATGCCCAACATTCTCCTGGGCCCACTCTACGCCCTCTACGCCCAATGGCTGCATGGCTCAGTCGATAGCTCTAACGGCTCACATTTCTATCATCTATCGACCCAAGTGCACCCACGTTTTTTTTTTTTTTTTTTTTACTTTTGACTCAACCTATCTTTGCGCAATTTCGACCCCTAAAAAAAAAATCAGCAAAGCAGTGATATGGCCAATTTCCTATGACCTCTTTAAAAACAGAAAATATACTTGTACAATTGCAACCAAAGCAAGCCCTGGCAAATCCTATACAAACATGGCACCTGTGATTTAGAGATCGATACCTCAAAATTTTAACTTTGATACATGTTCGTCTCCTTGCAAACCTAGCAACCTTCACTTATCGTAGTAAATTACAAAGTTATTGATTCAATGCACAGCTAGGTTCATTAACATAATAAAATTCAATGGAAGAAAAATATACCAATCCCAATCACAAGAAACAACAAATTCAAACCAATCAAAGTTCTTCATTAACTTTCAAAACTTAGTTGGGCTCCCATCCTGGGAAAATGGCCCAACTGAGAAAATACATACAATAACTACATTTGATCTAGTTGATCAAGCCCTAATTGGTTGATCTGGATCTCATTGTTGCCTCTTCCTCTGACCCAACACACTCAATGAGATGCCTCTCTCAATCTTGTGTTGTAGTATGGTGTGCCTTCTCCCTCTCCTTAGCCTCGCTTTTATAATTTTATATTGAACTAAATCCCTAACCCTAATCTCCAAAGTGGTTGACAACTAAGTTAAGTTCTAGCCTCACATGAGATCAAGGGCTGAGATTAAAACATAATCACTAAAGTAATTAATTTAGTTTTCCTAAGTTTACTTTAGCTCAATAAGCCAACATAATAATTATGTGTTTTTCCTGATTAAGACTAAGGCTAAGTTGCAAAGGCAACTTGTTGACAATAGAGCAAGTGTCTAAGAAGAATTTAGGCAACTTTTGCAAGCTTAGACACTTAGGCCTATGCATAAGTATCTACCCTATAACCCACCGAAATTGGGTACCCCTAGGAGACTTTTTCTCCTAATAATCTTCTTTTAGCCACCAACCCGTGACAACCACCTCGTAGCCAATGTGGTGTGCCATTTTATCTTTGTCACCTACATCAGCCAGATGTTTCGTCGCCCATTTGTCAAGAGCACATGTTAGAAGGTGGGTAAAACGATCCAAAAGGTATGTTATTCATTATGCAATCGGGTGCTTATGCTTGTTTTTCATTTGGGCATTTGGCATGGATTGTTGGACGACTTGGAAGAAGGAAGGGTTTTGACCGTGGTTTTGTTCCCTCAACTTAAATGGGGGGTTAATCTTCAATCCTATTCCAATGGGACTTCCCCTAATGGCCCAGTGGTTTAGAAAGGGCACTACTTGGGAAACCCTGATTGAGATAGTGTGGTCCCATTTTCCTATTCCATACTTGTCACATCCCTCCGTACATTACGAGCCCTATTTTCCTCCTCCCATCTCTAGGTCCACATGACCATGGGTCCATTGGGTTCTAGCACACCCCCTCCTCTTGTCCACATATTTGGGCCTGGAAACTTTGCCCCAAGAGGTTGATGCAACGAAAAGAAAAGTAAAAACCATACCATGACCACAAGCAAGAAACAAAAGAAAGAAAATTATAAATGCAAAAGATGGTTAGGACATTAAAATTAGCACATGGGAAAAATCCAAACATGAGCTCTACCCCTTTATCATTATGGCCATCACCCGGTTCCTAGGGCCAAGGTTGCCCCATCACATCATAAAAGGAACCCTTGCATGTCCCAACCCCTGGTGGGCGATGAGTCGCCCCACCATTAAGGGGGTAACCACTACTACACATCATTCACAACGTGCTCTCATTTCCTAGAGCTTTGAGCAACAATACAAAGAAAAATCAAGGAAAGGAAAAAGGCAATAAGAGGGGTGGAAAAACAAAGTTCGGGGTAACTCATGTATCCACGATTTCTACCTCACACTTGTATGCCCAAATGTGGATCTCCCCATTATTGCTACCCCTTCGACCATGGCATTTGGCTTAGAGACCTTCCCTCCCCCTCCCCCATTCCATCATTATTCACATGACACCTATTGATTGAGGGATGTACCAAGGACCTGCCTTTCCCTTTAAGGGTTGGGAACACCTAATAGGATCGTCTATTAGCCACACCTACCTAGGGAGGTAACACTATTACGTGATCGAAGCCCAAAATTTGGAAGGGAAGCCACGTATGAAGTATCAATTTTCCCTTGAATAACAATCTTAGTCCACTTAGATGCATTAATGATTATTGTACCTAATGGTGAAGATGTAGCATTGGGCATTGTATGTGATTGGCAGATGGTTTTCATCATGGGCTGGGAAACTTAACTGGGGCCTGTTACCCACCACTTCGTGGGTGATATCCCCAAGAGAAATTTTCCTCCATGATGAACCTCAGTCGGCAAACAACAGCGCCTTACAGCCTCCTACTAGCTCGTTGTGCCATTTTTCTGCCACCTAAGCCAGCCATGTGGTCCCTCACCCACCTGTATTGATTGTATGTTTGAAGGTGGGCCTCCAAAATCTAAAGGTATGTCTTGCCATTTTCTAATTGAGTATTGGGTTTACTTATCATGGATACTTCTAGGTATGGATTGATGGGGGGATTTGGTAGAAAGGGTGGGCTTAGTTTGTGCTCTTGTCCCCTTGATCTCTTTTGGATGTTACCCTTGGATCTTAGTCCCATGGGATCTCCTTTATTGACCATTTGGTTATAGGGTGGTACTACATGGGCAACCCCGACTTTGGGTGCGTGGTCTCGCTCCTTTATCCACATATATTACTCCCTTTCCACTCATTATACCCCATTCATCATTTCTCCCACCTGGGTCCACATATCCATTCTAGGTCCACATAGGGCCAACCTCCCTATCCCCTTGTCCCCACCTTGGGTCAGATTTGGAATGATGCCGCGGAGGTTGAAGCAGCTAAAAGAAAAGAAAAAAGCATAATTGGCCACATTTAACAGGAAATTGTACCACAAAATGCAAAAGATGGCCAGGACAAAAACAATTAGCACGTGGGCAAAAGCCAATACATGAGCTCTACCCAATCCATGGTCATCACCCTGGTTTCATATGCCCTAGATGAGCCTCCTTTATCATTCAGGAACCCATGATTGTCCCAACCCCTGGAAGGCAATGAACCACCCTACCTAAAAGGGGGTAATCACCACTATATCTTACACATCATCCTCTTGTCCTTTGAGCCCCGAGCAATTAATTAAAGAAAATTCATAAAAGGCAAAAGGCATATACAAATTACATACGCAGGTGTGGGCTTCCCCTTATCCAACTACCCCTATGCCCCAATATGTGGCCCAGGGTTGCCCCTCTCATTCCCTATTCCATTCCACTTATTTATCACTTGCCAACCCCATTAGAGGGATATACCTTGGACATACTATCCCCTTTAAGGGTTGAAACCACCTAATAAGGTACTTGGTTAACCCACTTGGGAGCTTGGACACACTAGCACATGCCAAAGTCCACTACAAAAGGGCATGCCATTATGAAGTGCCCTCTTTGTTATCCATGATTTGTAAACTCTTTTACTCGATTATTTTAATGACTGGTTGTACTAGAAGCCTAGGGGACGCATTGGATCTTATGCAAGATTACAGGTGGTTTCCATTTGGGTTTGGTCTCCCTATACGGGATCCTAACCCCCAGAGGTCTATATTGGCATAGATAGGGGGTGCATAGAGAGCCATTGGCCTCCACAACAGCAGACAGCACTCCACGGATCTTCATCGATGCTCAGAGACTACTAGCAATCCACTTTTGGGATGATGGTGATATTCTTGGTACATTATACCCAGTGGGCCCCCATAGGAGCCCACACTCTTGGTATGTGTCCTAGGACTTGTACAATGTCATGGAAGCATTCATTCCACCACTCAAACTTTTGCAGAGGATCTATAGGCATCTCCGATTCATATGGAGACCCATGGGGTCATTTATGAGCCCTCAAACCCACTGAGAGCACCACAGGAATTTATTCCTCAGTATGGCATTTCAGGACATTATTAGGCCTTTGGAGGGCCCCACATGTACATATCATTATTTGGCCCCTTGTGAGTCTTATTTTTACACTTGTGAGCTAGTTTGGTGGGCATGTCACCAATAGGGGTTTTATTTGCACATTATTTTATCATTAGGGACTACTGTAAGCCCATAGGCTAATTCGAACTCCTTAGGAGGCTATATATTGATGTTAGATACATTCATTTGTATGATCACTTGACTTGGGATCTCTCTAATCATAGAGAACTTCGCATTTTTTCCTTGGAGGATATTTTTTGGAGATGGATGAATTTTGACGTATGGATTTGGGTTATTTTTCTTGTCTTGGAGCTTTGTCTTGCAAACGAAATGCTGGTTGGATATATTCTATAATGTTGTAAGTAAATTTTGACGTTGTTATTCTTGTTGCTGCATACTGCTAAAATTAGGGCTAGTTGCTGCATAATTGAAATGTGGAATTAAGCATGTTTTAGCTAATTTAATGTATGGGCCAATGTTATATGAATGAAATGTCCTAGAGATTATTTGTCTCGATAAGCTTGCATCGTTTGCTTTGAAGTATAAATGCTTGAAGGTCACTTTTCTTTTCTTTCTCTCAACATTAGATGAAGCTGACTTTTTGGGCCTCCTTGATCAAGAAACCAAGTTCTTACTCATCATCATCCTTGACTCCATATCCCCAAGTGAATTATGTTGATTTTGGGTAGCATCGGATGTGCTCTAGCTCCGAAATTTTGTGGAGGGGATAGAAAACATAAAATCTCCAAGACCCAGAAATCATTTGGAGAAATTCCACCCGGATTGTGAGTTATTAAAATAATTAATATTTTTAATGGGGTTCCTAAGTTTAAACTTAGGAAAATAAAAATATTAATGGGTATTAATAAAAATATGGGTGAGAAGCTTCTAAAAGATGAGGATCAAGTCTGTTTTAATCTTAACCGTTGATTAGGGACTTAATCTTGGTCATTGATTCATCAACAGGAAAAGTATAAGATGAGGCTTGAGGGTTAGTTAGAGATACACCAAGTTGATCAATCAGTTCAATTTTTCTAGGGCGTGGTTTGTTGAGAAAATCAAACCAGTGATCTGAGTTGCAGTGAGAGGGGCAGAAGCAGAGATTTGGATCAGAAAGGAGTTCCAAGCCAAAGAGTATCGGGCAGAGAGGCAGTGCAGAGGCCTACGCAACCCATGAAGAGGCTCATGTAGAGTTGTCATAGGCCAAGAGGGTTTCTTGCAATGGCAGTGCAGGATATTCGTCAGAAGTTCGAGATTTTGCTGGAGAAGTGAGGTTCTGAGCCAGGAGGGCCGAACAACAGTCTTCCTCCAACAAATAAATCCAGCAGAAGGGGTGATGCAGTCTCCTAGAGGCAATACGCTGGCCCAAGCAGTGATTGCAATGGGATTTCGCAGTGTTTGTTTGAGTCAAGCCACTCAGTGGATCAGTTGTGACTTGGAGAACGAGGTAAACCCTCATATGTATTTCTTGTTGCTAAGATTTCTCTGAAAGGTTAGTCGGTGTAAGAGGCAACCTGTTGTACTTAGATTCTACTTGCTTGATAATACAAACCCTCTATCTGCTACACCGGTTTTCCCGCATTAGGTTTTTCCAGGGACGTGTTGTCGAAAAATAACGGTTTCCCTTGTGTGTTTGTCTCATATATTGTTTCAGTTTATGATCTGTATGTCAGTGTAGTTTGCAGTTGTGTTTTTCATCATTGTTTATAATTAAATAACTTGTTGAATGAAATAACAAGTAGGAGATGATAAACCAGTAATTGCAGTAGGAATTCTATTTGTAGAGATTCATAAATTTTCACAAATTAGGCATTGATCCCTCGAAAAGGGTGATCATTTTAACCCTCTTTTTACCCTTTTCCCCTTTTTACCTAGGTCTAGCCCCATTAGGTCACCTAGGGCATCGATTTCTTGGGAATCGAAAAAAGGAAAAATTTCAATCTCCTATAGGCTACTGCATTGGTGGGTCCCCTCCCTCTCCTCTAAATTTGAGGCAATTCTAACAGTGGAATCTCCAAGAATCCCAAGCCCTAGATCTAGGATCGAATTTTGCCTAGGCATCCCCAAAGCTAGACCTCAATAGGATCAATTCAACCTTCTGAAGTAAATATTCTTGTTTGGTCCTTTCCTTTCACCTTGTCCAGGATAGGAACATCAATGGTTGCTACATTCCATCCCTGAACCAGGACTAGGTCCACTTGGCCCTGTGTGGTCCACTTCTCAATAAAGATTATTTGTCAAGGACCATTTGGGAATCCAACTTTCCCAAGGATTATAGGGATTGAGAACCTCGTCTATAAATCTATTCCTTCTCCCTCGACCCTCCAATCCTCACCCCTTACCCCTAGAGGACCAAGTCCCTTGCTTAAAGAGCAAGCAAGTTCCTTTCTTCACTCCATCCTTCGAAAAGGGTTTCCAAGGTCACTTTCCACCTATCCAGATTCCATTGACATATAATTTACAAGTGATCCCTACACTACTGGGAATCCTCCCATTGGTGAAAGTCCGTAAAGAGCAGGGAGACTTAGTTGTGGTGACAGTGGGCTAAGCCTCCACTGTTGCCCTTAACCCAGCAGTCACCCTCTTAGGAACCCCTTTTAGGTCCCCTACGGGTTTGAGTGGTAACGGGGGCCAAGTCCACTAGAGGTGCATTATGACACCCTACGAGTGAAGCATTAAGAGCCATGAGACTCCTACCACTTGTAGAGCTCCATTCCATGGGCACCCTTTAGCATCCCCAGAACCCTGCACTTTGCCCCACATTATTCATGAGATGATGCACTTGGACCAACATGCTTCAATCAGCTTAGCAGTGTACACATGGTTTGGCAGCTAATCCGAGGCATTGATGAGGTTTGCCTCACCCCTTGAGATATGGGAGGGCTAGCACCATCCTCAGAGCCCTGAACGTTGGAGCAAAATCGGGCTATTTTATCACCAAGAGACCCATGAGTTCCATTTTGTGCCCTAAACACAAAATTGGGGTCCACACAATGATTTGCATGGAGATCTAGAGGCCAAAAACCTAGAACATGATTTTCGAAGCCCTCTACACTCAGTTTGGCACTGGAGGGGCCCAATGCATGCCTTCAAGAGGCCTATGTATGCATGAGGTCAGCATTTATGATTTTACATTGGCTACTAGGTTGGCATATGACCTAGAGTGATTTTTCACATTACTTTATGACTTAGGAGGGGATTTTGCTCTAATTTGATTAAGTAGGACTAATATATATTTGAGATCATATCATTGTGATCAATCATCATCAAACTTTTGAATTTCATACCTCTTAAAGAACTCGCACTTGCTTCGTGTGGGTGATTTTGGAGATACTTGGATGCATTTTGATATATGGAAGTTGATTTTGACATTCTTTGGAGCTATTTCTTAGTCTACTGGAAGGACATATTGCACGTTATCTTGTAAGTGGAATCTTTTGTTGAATATCTTTTTCTTAAATGGAACTACATATTCTAGGTTGAAATTATGTTCCCTAATTTGTTGAAGATCAATTTATTGAAGAATATCTAGATGAATGTTGTGTGCATTACTCATTGTAACATGTATTGAATGTTCCTAGTGGAGTAATTCTTGTTATTCTCCATCAAAATCCATTATTCCATTAAGTGGGTAATGGTTGAAATTTTGATAGCTAGGGCATCAAATTTCAACCTCCTTAGAAGGAATTTGGCTTATCTTAAACATCCTAAACTCCATATCCCCATAGGGTAAGGCATTGGTCTTATCACTTGATGATCAAAATTAAAATTTCTCCATAAATTTCTCTTCTCAAATTTGGTCCTTTTTAAGTTAGGGAGAAAACTAGGGCTTGGAGCGAAATTTTAGGAAGGCGGTTTTTTGGTGATTTGAGAGCCTAAACATCAAGATATAGGTCTAGGCTACCTAACCTATCAATTTGGTGGGCATCCACTCAAATTTCATCCATAAAATCTCTTGCCCTAGGTGTTGCCCTAAGAGGGAAACCCTAGTTTCTTTTCCCTCAACTTGAGGGTTTCCTGAGCCTTGGAATAGCTAATTATTATTGCAAGAAACCCTTTCTCTTTGGTCTTGACCTTGTGAACACTTGTTTTCATCGAAAATTTCAAAACCCTAGGTCTTGAACCTTGTTTTCTAGGGCTTTTCTTTGAGAGTGTTTTGCTTCTTTGAAGCCTTGAACCATTATTGAGCCTCTCTCTTGAATGAGCTCTCACCTGGTCACTTCATGCCTTATATCTCGCATATCTATTTTAAGCTATCTCCTTTCTACCGGGACTCCTCCCATCGATAAAAGTCCGTAAAGAGCAAGGGGTTTTTGCTGAGGTGACATTGGGCCTCTATCCCATTGTTAGCACTTTGTCTAGCTTTTGTCTTGTAGGGTTTCAACTTTCCCTCTCCAATGCCTGCTAGCTTTTGTGGTAACATGCCCGAGCTACAAACATCAACAAAACCCCCATGGCTGCCAAAAACGCTACAAGTGCAAATCAGCCCTCAAATGATGCTACAATCAGCTCATACAATGACAAATGAGGGCAGCATTTAAAGGTCCTCTACGTGGCATGTCTAGGAGGTGTCCATGTGTGCCAAATAGCCCCATAAGTTTCTCAAGAGGTGTGACCAATGCCTCAATATATGTGAACTGCCTTGGGAAATGTGAAAGTACCCAAAAATCATGATGCAACCAGCCCATCAAGGAAGAGGCTATGTCATGCCACTAAATGGCCCTGCTCATCCAAATGCAAGTGAGTGCAAAAAATTTTACTAAAGGTACCCTTACTAGAAGAAAGGGTAACAAGACCCATGTGGAAGTGTGGTATGCAGGTTTGGGAAAGCATATAAATGACCAGCAAGCAAACCCCCTCCACAAGATCCTAACAGTTCACCGCTTGTAAATAGAGGAGCAGCCCCAAGGTTGAATCTAGCTCCTCCAACAAGATTTCTATACCTTGATTCTTTCCGTCAGCCTCAAATGGTAGAAGAGATACACACTTGACTTCAAAGGTTGACCCCCTCTCTCCTTTGCCCAATGGCAAGCTCTTGAAGCACTGAAGCTCTTTCCCATGAACACGGCTCCAGAGCATTCTATTTCCTTTTGACATTATGTCAGTTGCTTTTAGATCTAGTGGTCAATTCGGTTTGCTGCCTTTACAAGAGTGACCTTCAGACTCCTACTTTGAATTGCCATTTGTGTAGTAAGAAATCCCGTTGACCTAGGTTTTGGTCATTTGTTGGACATTTAATAAGCTTATCTTATCTTATGCCAAAATTTGATTGGATTGGATTCTAAGGCTCTTCTCAGAAATATCAAGATAAAATGGGCTTTTCATATTATGACAATACTATGAAGTTGGCTCAAAGTACCAGAAGTTAGGTTCTAGATTTTATTCAATTTTCTATTATTGGCATTAATAGAATGATTTATTGATAGGCTACAGTAGGGATGTGTTCCATGAAGAGAGTATCCCATTTAACACTAATCTCTCCACCAATGCATATTCTATGATAGACCATTGGCCATGCTTGAAATTGAGACTATCTATGACTAGCTCCTTAGGTCAATACCCACCTTATTTGAGTTGGATAGTCAAAACTTGTGTCAAAGCTCTTTGTAGTTGATCCATTCCCTTTTGGGAAGTCATAGCATTGTACGAGGGGATATCACCCAAAGAGAAGCCATTTTAGGCCAAAATTATCGTCCAATAGATGGAAAGATCATCGAAAGATTAGCTAGTTCTAAAGTTGTTACCATTTCAGAGTCCAACACGTTCCATATGCTTCCAAAAACAAAAGCCTTTTACTGTGACTGGTGCCTAGATTGTCATGAGGTCAGGAAACTCAACCCCTTCCATTCTAGCTGAAAAAATGGAGTGCCTCCTGAGATATTAATTAAAGATCTTCCAGTTTTCATGCCCCCTCAATGGATCTAATGATCCATTTGGCCTAAGTTACCTAGTTTGCATTCATTTTTTATTTGGGGATAAAGGAATTAGAAAAAAGCTAGCCATGCAAAAAATAAATAATAAAATTGGCCATCAAGTTCAATAAAGATAATTTTGTGAATTCCATCATAACTTCATGTATTCAAACAAAAAACAAATACAAATATTTTTTAACTTCAGATTAAACCCAAAAACTATGACAAATTAGTTATTGGGTAGGAACCAGATGTGGTTGAACAACAATTTCCACAACGGCTAAGGTTTACCCTAGCCATCACCACCACTGTTCTAGGAAACTCTGATGCAGGTCCCACCCTAGAGGAAGTTGAAATCACTGCAAAGGAGTTCTGTTTGCTCGCTAAAGCCAGGTGCCATCATTGATCTGCGCTGGAGTAGGCCAAAATCGCCAGTCTACTGGCTAGAGTACCAAGAGATGCAATAACCCCCATTGGCTAGAGTTTTCTAGTGTCATTTTGCTTGGGAAGATTGTTTTCTAGTGTCATTTTGCTTGGGAAGACTGTTTTCCGCAAACATTGGGAGTTGAACAGACTCTAGTCATTGGTTGTTACTAAAGAAGGGATATCACCATCCCTTGCAGCGATTGGGCCATAAGCTATGGGAGACGCCTGAGGGAAACAGAGGCATTCAACATACTAGTTTAGTCACTAATTCCAAGCAAATGAAATCAGCATCAACAACATTTTCTAAAACTACTGGAAGCCATCCCTCAACTAGATCTCCCATCTCTACAGCCGAGTAGGAAAGCCCTCCTTCTATCTAAGTGAGATTTGGTTGGAAAGTTTGCAGGCCTCTGGCCCAATCCCAAAGCTATGGAGACATGGGTAGCAGAACAATGGTCCCCAAAGATATATGGACAACTCTAGGCCATACTTCATGGGATCCAAGGGAATGTTTCTATCCCCATGGACCTTGACTTCAATCCAGAACACGTGATTACAGCAGCCCCAGTGTGGGTCAGTTTAACCCAACTCCCATTAATTTTCTAGGACAATTGCTCCCTTAGTGAGATTGGAAACAAGCTGGGTCATTTCATTGTCTGCGAAGAACCAAAAGGGAATTTATATTCTTGTGTGAGAAATTGCATGTAGGTTTAATTTGGAGAAGGGACTCACATAAGCTTTGCAAATCAATATAGATGGCTGGAGCCACCATTAAGAACTAGATTATGAGCAGATTCCATTGAAGTGCATGGCTTGTCATGCTTATGGACATTTTGCTAAAAACTGTCCAAAAGTCCAGGAAGAGCAACCTCCTTCAAGGAAACAGTTAAGGAAGGAACCCAAAATCTAGATGGTTCCAAGCAAGCATAAGAAATTTTCAACATAAGGGGCCATCACATCCAAAGCCATCACAAGAGAGTCTGCCCATGTCAAGCAACAACAAATTTAAAGTTCTAAGGAACTTAGAGGGCTCAGTAAATCTTGAAGATACAGAGAAGGATGTTGTAGATGAACAGACTTTAGATCTGAACTCTGGACCAGCTCATCCTAGTAATGGTACAGACTCATCCCTTGAGGATCTAGTGGTTAATGCCCAAGAAGGAAAGTAAGCAAAAGAAGAAGAGGAAAATGAAGAAGAAACAGAGTCTAAAGAAGAAGATAAGGAAACGGAGGAGGAAGAAAGGGACATAGGTCAGAAAGAGGAAAAAGAGGCAGAGCCTGAATCCTCTAAATCCTTCTCCTTTGCCAAAGTTATGAAGATGGCTCCAGATTCCTCCCCTCCTCTTAAGGGGAAGGAAGTCCAATTGGGACCAGATATCTCAAAAGGTAGAAATGAATATTCACCTGAGATGTCAAGCAATACTTGACTTGCACCTGAGATAGTTATGCTCTGTTTATGTATTTCACTTCGTAGTCAATGTGTAAGAATCTGCCCATGTACTCAGGAAACTGATATGAAAAGCTCATGTAGGAAAATTCACTTTCTTTCCCCACTGTTCCATGAAGGGAGGTTAGAAATCTGCAAGATTTCCAATCAGCACTATTTGTACGACTGCTGTTAGCTATGCCACAGCTTTTTTATAATAAATTATTTTTCGATTTCAGTAAAAAAAAAGCCAAACTAAAATTCGATTGAAAACATTCATATAAGTCTGTGTGGGAGTTTTTGCTTTTATATTTTTAACATTTAACAAAAAAACTAATCTTAACATTTATTTCTCAAATTTATTTAAAAAAAAACTGCACGGTCAGTTAACTTTGCCATTGAGTTAGTCACTGCTAGAGATTCAACGAACTTCGATTTTTTTTTAAATCATACGGATAACTAAGCATTTGGTGCAAAGAGTTTCTCATTGAATACTGATATATGTGATCCCCAAGGCTCTAAGATCTACGGGATACACAGTTAGTGTTTGTGTTAGAATTCAGTGACAATAAAGTATGGAAAAAAATTGTCGGTGCATAAAAAATATGATAAAATTCATTAGCAAGTTCAACAAAGAGAATTATGCACATTTTGTTATAACAACATATTGTCAAGGGAAAAAAAATACAAATATTTCGTATAGCTTAAAATTGGATCCAAAAATTTCTCAAATTAAATGTCAAGACTGAAAAAAATTTAAAATATTGTTCAAAGACAATCCATGATCGACTCATATATTGTTCAAAGATTCCCATGTTGATTTGTGGCAATCAAATTCATTGAATCTGGCAAATTTAAACACCAGTGCTTGAGATTCAGTGAATTTCAAGTTTAGGGTAAAAAAAATACCTAATGAGGTGACTATGCTAAACGTGCCCATGCCTATTTGTTGCTGGGAAGATCATAAGAGTTCTTGATAATCATCACAATCTAGCCAGTTATGACTTGATCAGAACCTTCAGAAGCACATTCACCTTTAATATATCATGTGGGCAATAACAGTGGTGTTTACCTAACCTAATGATGTAGCCCATGCCAGAGCTTACGACAAGAATAATTGAGAACCAGTATATATATACAGGTGTTTATTATTATATTCATTCACAGATACAGAGATCACACAAATGGCATGCTTACTTAATATTGTTGCTGCTGGACTTATTCGGAGCAGTGCAATATTATCATCATTATGATGCCTTGGAGGTACGCTCCTCATCTATATCGGCAAAATTAGTATTATTGTACTATTTTGGGAAACTATACGTTCCAAGAATGTCAAAGAACAGCCCGTTTGAAGAAGGAAATTTCAGATACATAACTTATGCTTATAATTCTGATGAACTCTCTCTTCCTATGAAGCATTAGGCATGAAGAAAAATCACAATGGAGGTGAAACTAATTATGCCGAAGAAATTATTGCTAACAAAACCAGATAAATCAGCTAAGGATCGTACCTGCCACTGTAACGAATGAGTTATCATCTTTGGAGTTAACTCTTTCTTCATTTTTGAGGAGGCGATCCTGAACACGCTGGCAAAGTACACAGGCCAACTGTACTGCCTTCACTGCAACTTCAAGCTCCCTGTCATACTTACCTCCCACTTTTAGGGCAGGCGCCCTTATGTCCAGGATGGGTTCTCTTAAATCAGTCGAGAACTCTATGGCGGGACTCTCAGATTCTTCTTCCATGCTCAATTCTTGCAAATTGGAGGCCCCGCTAATACTTCTACAGCAAATTGCCTTGTTGTCTGTGAACAAAGCTATGTTGTTACTAGACTTTTGGAACAGCAATGGATGACCCAACAGTTTCTTTCTCTGCAGTGAAGGATATGAGCAGCGCCCACTTTGGTTTTGGAAGAAATATTTAGACCCAAGTGAAGAATTTGAGAGAATGGTTGCGGTGGCCATCGCCTTAGCTAGTGCCTAAATTTATGTGGGCATGCCAACTGAGGAATGCTTTGAACAATGTTTGGAAAAATTGAAATCAAACTTTCGTAATTATGAGATAAAAAAGGAGGGGAGGGGAGGTGTGGTCACCATCTAATCTCATGACAAGATACTGCATTGGTTTTGAGATTGACTAAAAGATTTTGTGGCTCCTTCGACAAATGTAGGGGTTAGTGGAAGAATGTTCAATGTGGTGGCCTAAGTGGGCGTACTTGTCTGTGAGGAAAGGAAACATTGGTTCCATGGCATACGTAGATTGACATGAGCAATGATGTCAAAGAATATCTATTGAGCAGCAAAGGGCATATACAACTAAAGGTTTATAATGAATTTTAATGAAAAATTGGTGAAATTATTATAATTAATATAGAATTATTTTAAATATGAATTCAACGTGAGTTGATAGAGATTTAATTTTTTTATTTTTAGATTTTTTTAATTAGTTAACAGGATTAAAATTGAATTTTTTTTTTTTACTTTTTAGATTTTTTAATTAATTAATATGATTAAAATTTCAATTTTAATGATAAACGAACAACAACATTACACATTATCATAAACCTCTTAACCCAATCAATAAAATTATCAAAAATATAAATAATATATTATTAAAATATATTTAATTCATTTAAAAATATATATATCAAAGTTTAAATAAATAAAACTATTTTTAAAATATGAGATAGCAATGGCAATGATAGGATTTCATTGTTTTATATATTCAACCATATGGTGGTAGTTTGAAATTGCAATCCATTTTGAGACTTTAGAACATTCATAATGATTGTGAATGTTTATATTTTTGTTTATCTTTATTAGTCATTACACTAGTCTTTGGCTTTAGTGTTAAATATTTAATAAGAAGTTTATATTTATTTATTTTGTGTATCTTTATTAGTTATTGCGAGGGTCTTTGGCTTTAGTGTTAAATATTTAATAGGTTTATATTTATTCAATATCATATGGTAGGCTATGCATGTCCACACCGCTTCAATTTAAAGGTTAATTATAGTGAGTGTTCGCTCGAGGGTGGGGCCTATCCATAAATCCCGGGAATATTGTTTGAGCAATTAATGCTCGACATATTTTTTAAAGGGTGAATTATAGAATATGTTTTCAAATAATATTTTAATCATAGGTATATATGTGGAAGATTGTGTTGTGAATGTTTGGTTCAATGACATCACAATGCATCATTAAAGTGAAATTTAATATAATTTATAAAGATGATAATAGATGATGTAATACAGGTAAGATATATAAGTTTCTTATATTTATAAATTATAATAAGTGAGATATATAAAAGAAACTTAAGTTTATAAATTAAAATAAAATAATAATAAGTGAATTTTATAATATAGAAAAAAAAAAAAAAAAAAAAAAAAACTATGCTTTTATAATGCTATTTTAATTCTATTACACATAAAATAATAATAAATGAACTTTATAATGTAAAAAAATATTTAGTATATAACAAAATTATTATAGTAAGATATACAAGTTTGTCAAGTCTAAAAATTAAATTAAAATAATAATAAATAAATTTTATAATATAATATATTATTTAACTATTATAATGGTATATTAGTATATAGTTATTTTAATTTTATTATTACATATATAAAGTATATAGTTATTTTAATTATATTATTGTATATTTATTAATTGTTGAGAGGAATCAAATGTCTTTACATGTGCAAATTTCTTTTACAATGAAAAAATCTTTGATCTCTTTCGGCAGAACCATGGGCTAGAACATTTTATGTTTTTTATTTTATTTTATTTTATAAATTAAAATAAAATAATAATAAGTGAATTTTATAATATAAAAAGAAAAAAAAAATAACTATGCTTTTATAATGCTATTTTAATTCTATTACACATAAAATAATAATAAATGAACTTTATAATGTAAAAAAATATTTAGTATATAACAAAATTATTATAGTAAGATATACAGGTTTGTCAAGTCTAAAAATTAAATTAAAATAATAATAAATAAATTTTAGAATATAATATATTATTTAACTATTATAATGGTATATTAGTATATAGTTATTTTAATTTTATTATTACATATATAAAGTATATAGTTATTTTAATTATATTATTGTATATTTATTAATTGTTAAGAGGAATCAAATCTCTTTACATGTGCAAATTTCTTTTACAATGAAAAAATATTTGATCTCTTTGGGCAGAACCATGGGCTAGAGCATTTTATGTTTTTTATTTTATTTTATTTTATCTTATTAATTTTATTTTTAATTTTGTTTTATTTTGATTGAGTCAAAATGTTAACATTACAACATCTTCCCCATACTAGGCTAGAGCGGTGCAGTGCATAAGAGAATTTTTGGTCGACGCGTTTCGAACCAACAAATGTGGTTCATCATAAGAATTTTTGTTTGTCATGTTTCAACCATATTACTGCATCAATGCACTCCATCAACACTCACATTAATGCATAACCCTACCACTAGGACTAAGGTAGGGTAACATATTTCATTAAAAAATATCAATTGTTTTTTCAAAAAATCCTTAATGGTTCACTAGATATATTACACAACATTGCAATGTAACCATATCACATGTATCATGATAAGTCTATGACTTTTCGAATAAAAATGTTGTATGTACACCTATTAGATTTAACCACAAAAGTATGTAATTTTTCCATGCACAGTGTGTTAGATTCAAATGTTTGTAATAAAACATCATTTTGTCAAACAACTTTTCAGTTTGTCGGGTATATCAACCCACACTAATGCACCGCACTACCAAGCACATTGATTGCATATTCATGATGTGTTTCGTGTATCATTATTTAGAAAGTATGTTCCTGGTATTGATCATGTTATTGATTGACATGTGATTTTGGTTGCCTTAGAGGTTTTTTACGGTGTTGAATCCATTTCCACCATCAAAAAAATGATTCAAACACTCCCATAGTTGAATTTTTTTGAAAAAAAATTATCAAATTCCGACAAAAAAATGGTCATTCGAGAAAAATTATCACCTCAATAGAAAACACCGTTAAACTTAATAAATGTCATACTAAAATATAATATGACACTCTATAAACTAAAATAAATTATATAATAAATAGATAAGTGTATCCTATACTTATACTATCAAGCCTTTGGGCTTGACCGTGCACGAAGTGTGTTCCCAAGTCAACGTGGTGAGACGACTTAGCAAAGAGTGGAGATGACTTGAAGTAGAATCGACTAAAACAAGTCAAGAACATAATTAAACGAAGGGCAATCAAACTGCAAAAGGTGCGCGTAATCTAACGAGGCAGAGGAGTTGCCCGGAAAGTTATGGAAATTCCAGTCATATTTAGAGAAAATCCGGTAAGGATTTAGTCATGCGAGTTAGAAGGGAGAGATGAGTTGTAGGTTTTGAGGCTCGCCTAGTTGATCCTAGAAGAGGGCAAAGTAGTATGTTTTTGTTGCAAGGCTACATGAATAGAAGTAATGTCGAAGGTCCCAGGCGCCTAAGGTTATTTCTGGGTTTTGGTTTTTGATAAAGAGTAGCAGGTCGAAGGGTCGCACTTAGCTAGTGAGTTTTTCTGTGAAGTTATGCAGGTTGTGGTAGCAAATTGTTTGAGGGCTCGACCCAACCGTGTTATTGTATTATTGCACCGAAGTTTTGTAATTATATTGAAGGTTGACTATTAAAGTAAAGGGGAAGTTATTCAGGGGTCCCCCTTCCCACATATTATTACTATGTATTGTTATATATTGTTGTTGTTGAAACTAAGTTGTATAACAATCGATGTAGAATTGTTGAAGTAAGATTGTGAATTGGTGAATGAAGTAGAATTATAAAAGAAATTAAGTGTTGGAATATTTGAAGGGTTATTGTAGTGGATCTAGATAGATTACTAATTACACAAGTAAGACATCTAGTTCACATGCAGGGTACATAAGTTAGAGGCATAATTTGGGTGTTAGTAAGCCTAACTTTGCAAGCCATCGGGAAGAAAGTACGCTAGTGTTTCACACCTCAAGGGACTCATGAACCTTGAGGTTAGAGGTGCACCCTAAGGGCATGATAGTTAGTATGAGAGCAGCTTATTGAAGTCAAGATTAGTGAGATGGTGTCTCTAGGTGAATCAGGAGAGGGCAGCCAAACTCAAGACGTAGGATGGGAATTGCTTCAACAAGTTCTAGAAAAGTTTGATCTCTATGTAGATAATCTTGAAAGGCTAATAAAGTCTACGAGTGATTGGATAATGTAACACCCTCCTCCCACACTTACCCAAGCTAACCGGTCCGTCGGGGTAAATATGTGACGAAGAGTTACCATGATGTGATTCAACTCCCCAAGTACAATTAAGGAAGTGGAATCGACAAACCAAAACCAAAATAACCTTTCTCAGGAGCTATTGAACCCCCGAAGGCTAACCAACCATTCCAGGTGCCCAACCCCTGAGTTAACTTGATTTTTTAGTGCCCTAGACTCCCAGACGTTGGCACAACAATGTTGGAATTTGACTCTAACCCTCCAGTGGCATGCACAGCCTACAAGGGAGCAACTATAGTCTTTTTAACTCAGTTCTATGTCTGTGACTACGATATCTGCAGTACATTCTCAGGGCTAGTCTCCAGACCACTACACAGAACTTAATGAAACTCTCATAAATGATAAATGACATAGGGACAAAGCCTTCCACACAAAACTTACATAATAACTTGTGTTGGACCAGCCAACATTCAAGGGGTATGCCCGATATGTGGTCCCAACTAGACCTCACACCATTTGGGATAGGAGCCCCATCCGAAATATGGCCTTATTTTCGATTTCTTAAGTATCTTCCTTGGCTCTAACTGTCAGCAAGAGAGAGGAATGCAAATTTTCCTTTGAAAAACAATTGAGTGTGCCTGGTGAGTGTTCGGTTGTAAGTGTGTCAAGGCTCTTCTACTACAAAGGGAGAAAAAAAATTGAGTGTCTAAGAGAGAGGTAATGTACCACCCTAGTAGAGACACACGCAACCAAGAAGGATTTGTCTAACATCCAACTGGATAGTCCATAAAGATGTGATGGTCATTACAACCAATCAATAAGGAAGATTTGTCTAATATCCAGTGGAATAATTTGCAAGCATGTGACAACAATAGCGACCATTATAGTACATCTTCAATATGATAAGTACTAAAATAACGTAAATGGTTCAACTACTTTAACATAGATGAAAGCAAACATGAATTACAATCATCCACAAAATAGTCTTATAAATATTCATAATCCATGCATGAAGAACATGTTGGCCATGAGGCTTCTAATATTAAGTAAAAGTTCCAAGACACATGTATACAATGAACACCACTAGCTCCAATAGTGGAGCGTTGGAGCCACCACTTGCTCCTCAAAAGAAATAATCCTATCTCTCTAATGCCTTGCGGGAGGAGCCAAGGTGAAAAGTCCTTTGCTCATATAATGAGGGTGTATATATAACCTGTTGGCATTATGGCACAGGTTTGGAGCTATGGCACAGGTGTTGTCCTTGATGGCAACTCACTCTGGTGACAGATCTCAGTTCAGGCTCTCATAATGAAGGAAAAGATATATACGCAGGTTCATGTAGACGAAGACGCGTATATACGCGGGTTAGACGTTTCAAAGGCGCGTATGCGTATACACGCACTTTCACGCAAGTAAAAGCACGTACATGTTGGAGAACTTACTTTTGGTCCGTGGTATTTAGTCCTTGGTAATTGAACCTATGGTTTTGGGCCATGGTATCTCGTCAGAAGTGTTGATCCCAAGTATTGGGTCCATGGTATTGTTTTGTTATGGTTTTGGACCGTGGTATTGTGAAAGGCCTAAGACTATAAAAGAGGAAGGAGATCATTTGGCAAAGTATGATCTGAATTATTGAATATATGATAAAGTGCTAGATCTGAAATATTGGTGATTGGGTTATGGTGCAGATCTGGATCTGAATGAAGGAGGAACCTAAGCGCAAAGAGAAGGATAAGTTCTATTGATGGGTCATAATCTTAAGGCTTGAATAATAGTATCTTTGTATGATTTCGATCTGTTATATGTGGCGCATGCTTGATCTATAAATCTGGTAATCTGGGTTAATTAATGTCTGAATATTTGAAAGAGTGAATTATCCTTTATAGATCTGTACGCAGGTTCAGTGAAGCGAAGACGCATATACATGCTGGTTCTGTGAGTAAAAACAACGTATACGCAGGTTGGTCCAAACACAGAAGCGTATGCACACAGGTTTCTGGGTATTGAAGTAGCGTACATCTGTTGAGTTGTGTTCTAGTTGCTTCTATTTGTTGCTGCAGTGTTTTGGGTTCAGAATTTGGTGTGTGGTTACTGTTACTATGTTCTGGGTACAACTGTCAGAGAAGTGTCTACTTGATTCAGTTCTAATTGGTGAAAAGGAGACTGTTTGATGCATAAATTCTTGATGATTGATTGATGTTCATGGATCCAGTCTGAAAATTTATGAAACGTGGTCCCTGGAAGAAAGAGAAGGTTGTAGCCTTCTGTAGGTCGGCACCTAAGTACTAGTATCTTGGCTAGTGCAAGAGCTAAGGGGGTTGTAGCCCCCTTCCAAGAGAAGCTGGGGAACGAGAGAGGGTTGTAGCTCTCTGTAGGTTGCAGCCTGCGTACTGATAAAGGACTGCACCAGTACAAAATCATTGTAAAAATAAGTTTCTAATTAAAGAAGATAGAGACGAATTGCAACAGGTGGTTTTCACCCACATTGGGTTTCAAGGCTTCAGGCAAAGGAGATTACTATGAGTCAGGACATCTGTCAGAAGAAGAGGAAGAATCAAATTTTGTCAAGAACCTTCAACGAGGTGCTGGAAGATTCAGAGGTAAGTTACCTTTCAAATGCTTTGCTTGTGGAAGAGTCGGTCACTATGCTGTCAAGTGTCCTCATAAAGATAAGTTTGACAAAGGTAAGGAACCTATTAAATGGAACAAGAAACAGAATGTAAATAAGAAAAGCTATTACACTCATGAAGATAGTGATGGACTTTCAAGTAGTGATGAATATGAACAAGGTTATAATTATAAACTTTTAATGGCTTTTGAAGATGATGATTTTGTGGATGCTATAGATGAAGAAGGTCTTTATGAAGAGATTTCTAGACTCAAATTTTGTTTAGAAGAGAAGAATGTGATCATAGATACTCTACAATTCCAGCTTGCTGAAAAGGAAAAACATCATGAAAAGTTAGAATGTGAAATTGTGGGACTTAGAAAAGAGATTGAGAAAACAAAAGCTCTTAATCTTAGATTTGTTAAAGGATCTGACACTTTAAATGAGATTATCAAAGTGCAGCATTCTCCACTAATCAAGACAGGTCTGGGATATAATGAAGAATCATCTCAAGCACAGAAGCCATCCACCTCCAAAAGTTATCTTGATGCAACAAGGAGAAGTGAAATGGTTGACAATCAACAGCAAAGGCACAATGCTGCTCATCAAGTAAATCAGGGACAATTTACCTCAAGAAAGAACAAAGGCTACCAGGTAAATCAAGGGCAATCTACTTTAAGGATGAGTAGAAGCTACAACCAGCCACAGGTAAAACCTTCTCAATTTGCCTCAAGAATGGATATCAATAGAAAATACAATCACTTGGCTGGTAGATTTGATAATCGCAGGATTTTCTTCAATGGCCAATGTTTCTCTTGTCATAACTTCGGACACAAAGCAGCTCAGTGTGTTGCCTACAAAACTATCATGACTAGAGAAGCTCAAAAATAGAGGAGCATGACTGGGATCATGAAAAGGACCTACAATAACTTTTTTGCTCTTGAAAATGAAATAGAATGTTCTATTTGTAACAATTTCGATCATGAAGATTCTGAATGCAGGAGCAGGTTTCGGCAAACAACTCAGAAGGAGCAAGCCTCGAGTGCCATAACATGGAGAATGAAAGAACTGCAACCAGAAAGATGTGGTATAGCCTTATATGCGGAAGGGCAGGAAAATCAATGGTACATCGACAGTGGATGTTCAAAACATATGACGAGTGATAAAGAAAAACTTCAGTCATATTGTGCCTTAGAGAAGGAGAAGAAAGTATCATTTGGAAATGACACCCCTGCGTTCATAAAAGGTAAAGGTTCAGTTCAGTTGAAAGAAAGGGTCAAAGCTGGAAATGTTATGTTTGTTGATGGTTTAAAGCATAATCTACTGAGTGTCAGTCAAATGTGCGATCAAGGAACTGAGGTAATATTTCGATCAAATGGATGTAGTGTTCGTGATCTTGATACGGGAAAAACAGTGATCAAAGGCATAAGAACTCCAAATAATTTATACATATTCAAAGAAGGACAACATCAATGCGATCTAAGCAAGAATGATGAACATTGGCTATGGCACAGAAGATTGGGGCATCTTAGCTTCTCACAGATAAGGAAAGCATGCAAATACCAGGCAGTTCGTGGTCTTCCAGACATCAGAATTCCAGACAATACAATATGCAAATCATGTCAGTTTGGTAAGCAAACCAGAACTAACTTCCCTGAGAAGGAAGGATCAGCCAGCAGGCCGCTTGAACTTGTCCATACTGATGTATGTGGTCCATCTAGGAAAAGGTCACCTCGAGGAGAAGAATACTTTATATTATTCATTGATGACTTTTCCAGGATGTGTTGGATAGGACTTATGAAGCACAAAGACGAAGCCTTTGAAAAGTTCAAATCATTCAAAGCCTTGGTGGAGAACGAATCAGATCACAGAATCAAATGCCTCAGGTTTGATCGAGGAGGAGAATTTACCTCGAATGAATTTTTCGATTTTTGTGAAGAACATGGAATAAGAAGGGAATTCTCTACAGCTAGGACTCCTCAGCAAAATGGAGTAGTGGAAAGGATGAACAGAACGGTTCAACAAATGGCTCGTGCTATGCTTGATGAGTCTGGAACTCCCGCAACCTTCTGGGGTGAAGCCGCATTTGCTGCAGTTGTTATTCTCAACAAAACAAATGTCTGGGTGAACAACACTCAAACTCCTCATGAGCTCTGGTATGGTGAGACTCCTTCGGTAAAATATTTCAAAATTTTTGGAAGCAAATGCTATATCAAAAATACTGATGAAAATCTTGGCAAGTTTGAACCTAGAGCAGATGAAGGCATTCTCCTTGGTTACTCTCCCCACAGCAAAGCTTACAAGTGTTACAATAAAAGGCTTGGAAAAATTGTTGAAAGTATTGATGTAGTGGTTGATGAAGAAGAAAACACTCCTAGGCAGGTAAGATCTAAAGATTTCAAAGATGATGAGGACTATCCATCAACATCAAATCAGATTCATGATGAAGAAGAAACCCATGGGGCACCAGAAGAACAGATAAGGATAGAAGAAAAGACTCCATCCAGGTACGTTCAAAAGAATCATCCATAATCTCAAATCTTGGGGCAGAAAGAGGCAAGTATACAAACAAGAAGAACACTTGCAGAAGCCTCAAGCTATTTGGCATTGCTCTCATCCACTGAACCACAAAATGTAAAAGAGGCATGCAAAGATGAATGTTGGGTCAAGGCAATGGATGAAGAACTTGAGCAGATCGAAAAGAATAACACTTGGGAGTTGGTTCCTAGACCAAAAGATAAGAATGTCATAGGGACAAAATGGATCTTTAAAAACAAGTTGAATGAAAATGGGGAAGTTATTAGAAACAAGGCCAGACTTGTTTGCAAAGGGTATGCTCAACAAGAAGGGATAGACTTTGAAGAAACTTTTGCTCCAGTTGCTAGACTTGAGGCCATCCAAATGTTCCTTGCTCTCTCAAGCTTTCAGAAGTTCAAAGTATTTCAAATGGACGTGAAATCAGCTTTTCTGAATGGAGACTTAGAAGAAGAAGTGTATATTGAGCAACCAGATGGATTCATCCTTAGAAATGATCCAAAACTTGTAAGCATACTTAAGAAGGCTCTCTATGGTCTTAAACAAGCTCCAAGGGCTTGGTATTATCGTCTGGACAAATATCTTCATCAACAAGGTTTCTCAAAAGGATCAGCAGATAGCAATCTTTATATAAAAATTGAAAATAACAAATTGATAATACTTGTTGTGTATGTTGATGATATCATCTTTGGCAGCAATGAGGAAGCTATGAGTCAAAACTTTGCCTTGGTGATGCAGAAAGAATTCGAAATGTCCTTGCTTGGAGAATTGACATATTTTCTTGGATTACAAATCCAACAAAATGAAGGCAGTATCTTTTTATCTCAAACCAAGTACCTCAAGCAGATTTTGAAGAAGTATGGCATGGAAGATTCGAAACCAGTATGTACCCCTATGGTTACAGGATGCAACCTCAGTGCAAATGATGAATCAGCAACAGTGCATCAACCAACTTATAGATCCATGATTGGAAGTCTGCTCTATTTAATAGGTACCCGACCAAACATCATGCATGCACTGGGAATGGTTGGAAGATTTCAGGCAAATCCTAAGGAAACCCATCTTCAGGCAATAAAGAGAATTTTCAAGTATCTTCAAGGAACTCAAAACTATGGCCCGTGGTATCCAAGAGATACAGATCTCACTCTTCATGCTTATACAAATGTAGATTGGGCTGGAAGCGTGGATGACAGAAAAAGCACAAGTGGTGGTGCATTCTTTATGGGTTCCAGATTAGTATCTTGGTTCAGCAAGAAACAGAGTTCGATTGCTCTATCTACAGCTGAAGCAGAATATGTGGCTGCCGCATCTCGTTGCACACAACTCCTTTGGATGATGCAAACTTTTCAGGATTTTCAAATCACTTGTACTCCACCTATCTCCATCTTATGTGATAATACAAGTGCTATCAGTATCTCAAAGAATCCTGTCATGCATTCAAAGACTAAGCACATACCGATCAAGTATCATTTTCTCCGGGAACAAGTGTTGGAACAAAAGGTCAAATTGGAGTATGTTCCCTCTAAGGAACAAGTTGCTGATATTCTCACCTAACCACTTCCCAGGGAAACTTTTGAATACCTCAGACAGAAGCTGGGAGTAGTTGATGCATCATCTTGCTGTTGAAACTTGTCTGTTTCAGAGAAAAATGGGTGTACGCGAGTTGCCTGAGGAGGATCCGCGTACATACGCCGGTTTATGCAGAGACAGTCACGTATATGGTAGTTTGAAAGAAATCAATGGGGACAAACTCTGGTTGAAGAAAGTCTGATATGGGTCTGACAGAGACCATCTGGCACAGGTTTAGGGGGAGTAGATAAACTTCTGATAATGCATTGTTGGCATTACATTAGAAGCTCTTGGTTTAGGTTCACAGCTGTTGATCTCAGGTGGAACAAATGCAGAGGGAGAACATAAGGAAAACATGGTTGCTGATCTGAATAGTGATTGACAGATGCTGCTGATATCAGTTATTGGTGACTTTCATAAGTCTTGCTCTAAATATTTCGTCTCTATGTCATGTATCTCTTTTATGGTGTCAAGGTCATGTAACAGCCTATTTTGGTTTCCCCACTATGCCTGGGATGAATGATGTAATGTACTTGGTTGTCATATGTAAATTTCTGATGTATCCCCACTTGGTTGGGTGGATGATCCCCACTTGGTTGGGTGATGGATGTGTGCATAGAGTCTTTTTGGTGATAGGAAGGTCTTTTATGATGTATAAGTCATGGTTCTTCTTGAAGAACATCTTTTTTCAGATCTTGCCTACAGTTAGGGGGAGCATGGTCAGCACAGCAGAGTAGAGATTTCAGCATGTACTCAGGGGGAGCACAACCCTTTGCCCTTGATGACAAAGGGGGAGAATGACTTTGAGGATCTTGGGGTTTCCATCAAGTCCAAAGGGGGAGATTGTTGGCATTATGGCACAGGTTTGGAGCTATGGCACAGGTGTTGTCCTTGATGGCAACTCACTCTGGTGACAGATCTCAGTTCAAGCTCTCAGAATGAAGGAAAAGATATATACGCAGGTTCATCTAGACGAAGACGTGTATATACGCGGGTTAGACGTTTCAAAGGCGCGTATGCGTATACACGCACTTTCACGCAAGGAAAAGCACGTACATGTTGGAGAACTTACTTTTGGTCCGTGGTATTTAGTCCTTGGTAATTGAACCTATGGTTTTGGGCCATGGTATCTCGTCAGAAGTGTTGATCCCAAGTATTGGGTCCATGGTATTGTTTTGTTATGGTTTTGGACCGTGGTATTGTGAAAGGCCTAAGACTATAAAAGAGGAAGGAGATCATTTGGCAAAGTATGATCTGAATTATTGAATATCTGATAAAGTGCTAGATCTGAAATATTGGTGATTGGGTTATGGTGCAGATATGGATCTGAATGAAGGAGGAACCTAAGCGCAAAGAGAAGGATAAGTTCTATTGATGGGTCATAATCTTAAGGCTTGAATAATAGTATCTTTGTATGATTTCGATCCGTTATATGTGGCGCATGCTTGATCTATAAATCTGGTAATCTGGGTTAATTAATGTCTGAATATTTGAAAGAGTGAATTATCCTTTATAGATCTGTACGCAGGTTCAGTGAAGCGAAGACGCATATACACGCTGGTTCTGTGAGTAAAAACAACGTATACGCAGGTTGGTCCAAACACAGAAGTGTATGCACACAGGTTTTTGGGTATTGAAGTAGTGTACCTCTGTTGAGTTGTGTTCTAGTTGCTTCTATTTGTTGCTGCAGTGTTCGGGGTTCAGAATTTGGTGTGTGGCTACTGTTACTGTGTTCTGGGTACAGCTGTCAGAGAAGTGTCTACTTGATTCAGTTCTAATTGGTGAAAAGGAGACTGTTTAATGCATAAATTCTTGATGATTGATTGATGTTCATGGATCCAGTCTGAAAATTTATGAAACGTGGTCCCTGGAAGAAAGAGAAGGTTGTAGCCTTCTGTAGGCCAGCACCTAAGTACTAGTATCTTGGCTAGTGCAAGAGCTAAGGGGGTTGTAGCTCCCTTCTAGAAGCTGGAGAACGAGAGAGGGTTGTAGCTCTCTGCAGGTTGCAGCCTGCGTACTGGTAAAGGACTGCACCAGTACAGAATCATTGTAAAAAGAAGTTTCTAATTAAAGAAGATAGAGACGAATTGCAGCAGGTGGTTTTCACCCACATTGGGTTTCCACCTTATATCTTGTGTTCTTGTGTGTGATTGTCTTCTGCTCTGTTTCACTGTTTCTGGTTATTGTTTATTTGATTCTGATACACAGATTAATGATCAACATCTGTAAGATAAATTAATTATAAGTTTGCATGGTATACGCGGGTTTCCTTATCTGTAGTTGCGTATATACGCGGTTTTCACTAACTGAAGTAGCGTATATGATATGGGTTTGAAGGTGAAAAGTCCTTTGCTCATATAATGAGGGTGTATATATAACCCATGGGTGATGCTTCACCTCCTTGTGACTCTTTGACTACCCTCATGATTGTTTGACTTCCTATGACTTTTCGACATTACATGACTCTTCATATTTTGTATGTGTCCTTTTGATCCAGGTGGATATTGGTGGCCACCTGCCAAGTCCACCTGGACCCCCACCATTGTCAGTCTCAGCATTTTCAGTTTCCTTAATTGTAGCACAACCTACTATTTTTAGCAGTTTTTCGGGTCCTGAACTTCCGGAGCCGTTTTGAGGCCCTAAACGACGTTTTTTAGGGAATCCGGGGGAAACATGGGTCCAAATGGACCGATGTTGCCCATTCCAACAATGATAGTACTCCGATAGATCTTTCTAACGAGCTATTGTACACGTCAAACGGAGATCGTATGCCAAAGTTACGACCCCGGGAAGTTGATGTACCAACTTACCCAAAAACGAGGCCCACAATTTGGCGTTTCATCTTCTAGGGTTAGGTTTTGGAATGTGAAGGGTTTTCCATTGTTTCTCAACAATAAATAGGCCCTCGAGCCTCATTGTAATACAGTTCGAAACAGTTCAGAGGCATGTAGCCACCACATCTCTTCTCAGAGATAAGCTACCATCGCCTTAGCTGGTTTATTTCCATTTCTGGTTGTAAGCATATTTCATTATTTTCCATTAATGAAATGAAGTATTATTTCCGCTGCATCTTTGTGTATATGGTTATCTCTGTAATTTGTTGCGTTCCTGTTTAAATCCGGATCAATGGTATCAGAGCGGTCTGCTTTTTCTCTGTTTTTCTTTGCATGTCCCCAACAAGGTCGGGATATAAGGAGTTAGGGCTTGAACTGGTTGAACCTTTGCAAGACCAGCCTCGCAAATCCCGACGGCCTCCCATGGCGGACGAGAAGAAAGACGAGGGGGCAGGAGATCCCATCAAAATCTTGCTCGAAGAAGCCCTCGAGCGACAACGGAACGCGATGATGGACAACTTTGCCCAGATCCTTCAGCGGCTACCCAGAAGCAACGCATCGGCTTCCAGCAGCTACTCTGGAAACGCCACACCCTTTAAGGTACAAGTTAATTTTGAAATCCCCATATTCGAGGGTCAGATAGACGCAGATGCCGTAGATAAATGGTTAAATATGCTAGAGGGTTATTTTTCTGTTCATGAATTTTCGAGTCAGGAAAAGATTGTTTTTGCTCTTCTCAAAGCAGCCCCTCACGTCAAGGACTGGTGGGAAACCTACTGCGAGCAGAAGGATGAAAGTATTGGCTCACTATTTTCGGCCGCACCCACCTGGGATTCGTTCCGGGATGCCATCAAGGAGCAGTACTACCCTGTCGGAAGCTATGAGGATGAATACATAAAGTGGACCACGTTGCGGCAGGGAAGGGACCAAGACGTGCTGGAGTTCACTAATCTTTTCCATACCCTTCGCACAAAGTTGGGTATCAAGGATTCGGAGCAACATTTGATACTCAAATACCGTGGCTGCCTGCACAAGTACATCCAGGAAGGAATACAATTCCTAAACATCCCCTCGCTCGGCGCAGCATACCGATATGCCGTCAAGGTCAAGCAGAAGTTTAAACAAAAGACGCAAGACTTTGGATCTGCGAATCCAAAACAGGGGAAAGGTGCCCCTAAACCACAGAACAAAGGACAAAGTCAAGGCGGGACAGCCGAAGACAACCAGCCGAAGCCGCAAGCAAAGAACAGCACCGCGAAGCCGAGAAAGGACACTGGAAAATGGTGCGAGTTCCATAAGAGCTCCACTCACAACACAAGCGAGTGTCGGGCCAAGCAGTCACTGGTGGCTGAGCTAAAGGTTTCAGAATCAGATGCATGTTCCGACTCTGAGTTAGAATCCGATAAGGGGTATGAAAAAGGGAAGCAGATCATTGATGTGGATCCCAACGCCACTGTTGCTACTGCCAAGATCCAGAAAAATGAGCCCGAAGATCCAGAGGAGGGGGAACGTCTTTTCCACTCACAGATGTGGGTGAAGGGTTCGCCGCTGTAATTCATTGTCGACAGTGGCAGCCAAAAGAACCTCATTTCAGTAGAGGTCGTGAAGCGGTTGGGCCTACCAACTACACCACACCCACAGCCGTACAGTATCAGTTGGCTTCACAAAGGACGAGATCTCAAAGTTCGCCAACAGTGCCGCCTTCCCTATAGCATCAAGCCCTTCACAGACGAGGTATTGTGTGATGTTACACCTCTGGATGTTTGTGATGTACTATTAGGCCAACCATACTTGTGGAGGCGACATGCTGTGTATGAGTCAAGGCCTCGCGCCGTCATCATTTCTTTGGATAATTCATTATACAGGATACCGGAGGTAGCCCCACCTACCGCCACCTCTTTGATCACTGCTAAGAAAGGAAGCAAGCTCATCTCACAGACTATGAAATTTATTTTCTGTCTGGTTCGCTCCCAAAGTAAGGGGAAGATCGTTGCTACATCGATAACCCCCGCGAAGGGTTCCTCCACACAGCAGCAGCAACAGAGGGATACAGTCGTGACAGAACACAGGAACAACTTCTCCTTACCCGGAGGGGTACCACACAAGTTTCAGGTGGGTGACAAAGTTTGGTTACATTTGCAGAGGGAGCGCCTTACCAGAACCCATCAGAAACTCAGACCACTTCGACATGGTCCTTACACCAGTAACAAGGCTACGAGAAACAATGCTTTGAAGCACAACATTTCGCCATTCCTTCGCTTGCACCGAGTGTTCAATGTGGACCGTCTCTGACCATGCTCCCCAACATTTCTGGACACATCAGAGATTGCAGAACAGCTCACCAGAGACCCAGCTCAGCAGAAGCTTCCTCATCTCAGGGAGGAACTTAACGCAATGGGGACCATTGCTTCCTAAGGGGGGAGGAATGATCCAGGTGGATATTGGTGGCCACCTGCCAAGTCCACCTGGACCCCCACCATTGTCCGTCTCAGCATTTTTCAGTTTCCTTAATTGTAGCACAACCTACTATTTTTAGTAGTTTTTCAGGTCCTGAACTTCCAGAGCCGTTTTGAGGCCCTAAACGACGTTTTTTGGGGAATCCGGGGGCAACATGGGTCCATTCCATGATAGTACTCGGATAGATCTTTCTAACGAGCTATTGTACGCGTCAAACGGAGATCGTATGCCAAAGTTACGACCCCGGGAAGTTGATGTACCAACTTACCCAAAAACGGGGCCCACAATTTGGCGTTTCATCTTCTAGGGTTAGGTTTTGGAATGTGAAGGGTTTTCCATTGTTTCTCAACAATAAATAGGCCCTCGAGCCTCATTGTAATACAGTTCGAAACAGTTCAAAGGCATGTAGCCACCACATCTCTTCTCAGAGATAAGCTACCATCGCCTTAGCTGGTTTATTTCCATTTCTGGTTGTAAGCATATTTCAGTATTTTCCATTAATGAAATGAAGTATTATTTCCGCTGCATCTTTGTGTATATGGTTATCTCTGTAATTTGTTGCATTCCTGTTTAAATCTGGATCACCTTTGGACTTCCACTTTACAATACATTTTGAATAGATAATTACATAATCCGCAATAATGATGTGGCATATGACGACTCATGACATGACATGACATTGCTGACATGGACTACATGATGACATGGCAATGTCAAGTCATTCTTGTTGCTACTTGCTATGTGTCTTTTTGAGTATGCTCTTCTATCCTCCTCTATATGGTTTAAAGGTAAGGAGTCTTCAATGATATCAAGTCTTGAGTTGTGGTCGCAAACTGGTGTCTGAAGCAACAAAAATTGTAGCTTGCTGACTTTAAAATGTAAAATACACAAGGGTATTTGTAAATAATATTTTATTAGTAATATGAATGTACAAGTATGACTCAATGTTATAATGAGGGTCTGCTTATATACCTAGGCAGGTGTCCTTTCATGATTGGGTGTGTCTTTTAGACATGCATTTTCACTTAACTAATGACTATTTAAAATAATCATTATTTTGATTTTATTATTTATATTCATTTTATTTTATATAATTTATATTCATAATATTGCCCCTTCCTTCGAAAGCTTTGTCCTCAAAACATAATCACTAATAATTTCTTCCTTGCCCACATCTTTCTCGGCATGTGTAAGTCATCATTGCAATAAACATAACCCTCCTTGTGATTTGTTGTTCAACGACATAATCTATGTCACAAAATCCATCAACCTTATTCTTTTTGTTCACCTTTCTTGGCCAAACGTGAGATGCAAAGAATTACTGAATCAACTAGAACGCCACGGTAGTCACACTCTGAGTTGATGCAACTCATCCTATTTTTCATCCAGGCAACCTTTATGACTAACACTCCATTGTAGAGGTCTTCACTATCTATATCACTTAAATTTACACGCTCTAATGCATAGAGAGTGACCCTAACCATCCAGATACAAAAAATGTTCAACCTAGCCGAGGGTGGGGCCTATCCATAAACGCCGGGAATTTTTTAGATGAATAATTGTTTGAGCAATTAATGCTCGACATATTTTTTAAAGGATGAATTATAGAATATGTTTTCAAATAATATTTTAATCATCGGTATATATGTGGAATATTGTGTTGTGAATGTTGGTTCAAAGACATCACAATGCATCATTAAAGTGAAATTTTAATATAATTTATAAAGATGATAATAGATGATGTAATACAGGTAAGATATATAAGTTTCTTACATTTATAAATTATAATAAGTGAGATATATAAAAGAAAATTAAGTTTATAAATTAAAATAAAATAATAATAAGTGAATTTTATAATATAAAAAAATATTTAACTATGCTTTTATAATGCTATTTTAATTCTATTACACATAAAATAATAATAAATGAACTTTATAATGTAAAAAAATATTTAGTATATAACAAAATTATTATAATAAGATATACAAGTTTGTCAAATCTAAAAATTAAATTAAAATAATAATAAATAACTAACATATTGGAAGATCAGTAGGCCGAAATAACCGTGAGCAGCCACAATATTGTAGGTTTCTTCCTCTTAACCAAATTTGTAACCTGCATTTGCGGACTGATTCTCAGTAGTTTCTCTGATCAAACTGGAAGTTACCAAAGAACCATGCATAGCACTGAATAGAGAGCCGCCGAATACGCCAGCTACACCCAACATGTGGAATGGATGCATAAGGATATTGTGCTCAGCCTGGAATACAATCATGAAATTGAAAGTACCAGAGATTCCTAGAGGCATACCATCAGAGAAGCTTCCTTGACCAATAGGGTAGATCAAGAAAACGGTAGTAGCAGCTGCAACAAGAGCGGAGTATGCAACAGCAATCCAAGGACGCATACCTAGACGGAAGCTAAGCTCCCACTCACAACCCATATAGCAAGCTACACCAAGTAGGAAGTGTAGAATGATTAGCTTGTAAGGACCCCCATTGTATAGCCATTCATCGATGGAAGTTGCTTCCCAAATGGGATAGAAGTGCAAACTGATAGCTACAGAGGCCATTGTGGAGGGAAGACCTGGGCATTTAAATAGAAGTTATGGAATGATGGAACCTATGACTGCATAAGATCATATAGGAATCTTAATCATTCATTGGATAGGATGGCGAAATAAACCAAAAACCAATTAATCTCATTGGAGTCTATAGGTAAGTCAACCTGTTGATGCCCTGAAAATCGTTGTATCAACATTGGGGGATAACCACCTGGTTCGGACCTTAATACAGCTCCTTTTCCGTTTGGAATGGTGGCTCCGACTGGGGATAATGGGACCAGTTTCCCACTAATGAATAAAAAGGGTGGATAAATGATTGATTGTCTAATCTAATGATAGGCGAATAACTTAATCTATCAACAAAATAAAAGAACTACTACTAATCCCGGGAACTATTGTACTTTGAAATGTAGCGCTTGATGATCAATGTCTATTGACAGGCATATTGCTACACTTATCATTTATATCATCGATACATATATGATCAAAAGAAAAGCATACTATAAACATCCAATAGTGGAGGGAATAAAGAATGCTGTTAAAACACATACATATATCTGATAATAGCAAAGGCGATCAAATGACAATTCATATAAAAAGAATGAATTCAGACATAGATAATAGTACCATATGAGCTACGAGTCACTCCCAATATCAATCGCTATTTGAGATTCTTCTTCCGACTCAGAAATACTTTCAAACAAAGACAGTGGTGCACATTCGCATAAAAGCTTCCTTGCCAAAATCAGAATAATTGGTCCAGTTTTATAAAAGAATATGCCTGAAGTACAGTAGTGCAACTTCACGCTTTAAGTCATGTACAAAACTTACGACCCTTTCCAAATACATGAAAGGGTCTATAAATACTAAATTAAGCTAACTATCTATGAAACTGAAATCCTACTTAATTGGTATCAATTGATCTTGAATATCTCCTTCTCAGCAATCTGGCAGTCAGCGGCATGAATCATCATGTAGGCTGTTTGCCTTTAAACCTGAGCTGACATATCGCAAGCATTGGCTCCACTTCGGGCGGTCTGTTGAGGCGAGAGTTGAGTTGGGCGGCATAGGTGGCATCCTGAATATCGGGAATAATATACCCGATTGCATCTGTAAGGCATTTGAGGGCGGCTCTCTGGTTGTGTGGTTTGACTAAGAAGAACCAATAGGCATCCCATGTTAAACTGTTAATTCCTGCGATTAATCTCCCATTTTTCTCTAGTTCCGGATAACATGACTGCTCCAATGTTTTCGCCGTTGTCAATTTACCTGGAGTGCATTGGGAAATCATGTTAGACAAGTAGAGAGTATTATTAATCAATTCAACCAAATTACTTGTGGTTGATTTGCATCTTGAAACTGCTCTCTCTGCTTTCATTAATTGGGACTGCCATTCTGTAAATAATATTTCCTTATGTGATTCTAAAATCTTTGGTAAATTAGCCGCCTATCCCTGATCGGTATCTTGCCACTCAAGAAAATCAGTTAATGTTACATTGGCTTGATCCAAGTCTGTTCTAGCTTTTTCTGATTTTTTACTTATCGATGTCGTCAAATCGCATAATGGTTCCGCCTGGGTGATTTGTTCACATAAAAGCTTTATTTGTGTTATCAATGCCTTATTTATCTATAATGCCTCTACTTTGAATTCAGCTATCTGCTGAAGATTCTTTGTCTTCTCTAGCTGGACTGATAGTTGAGCAATCTGCTCATCTTTTGACTTCAGCATTTGTTCATTCGCTGCCTTCAGTTGTGCCAATGCCTCAGACAACTCTTTCTGCTTTTGGATTGCACTGTGATCAATCCAGTGTTTCTCTTCCCGCAATTGTTGAGTTAATTGATTATTTATTTGTTGTTGTGTTAACAATTGTCGTTCTACCTGCTCTGCCTTCTGCTGTGCTTCTGATAGTTGCGCTTGCAATGAAAAGATCTCCTGGTCTTTTGTTTTTAATAGAAGACTCACCTCTGATGCCTTGTCTATTGTTGTTGCCGAATAGGCTCCAACATATTGTGATAGTTTTGTTAGGTCGTCAGAGGGGTCAAATTCCTCCTTCCAAACCACATTTCCCGTCACCGTTTGTTCTGGGAATAGGGAAGGTTGATCAGTCCTTCTCCTCTTCCTCTGTCGTTTTACCACAGCTTTGTGTCTTGGGCTATAGAAGACATCCAAGGGAGGAATTTCTTCTATCTGCAAAACAATTTGAACAGAGGGATCCTTTGGGATTATCTCTACTTCTTTCGAACTGGGTAGGCCGCTAGTTTCACTTGGAACCTGTTTTGAAGTGGTCTCCTGTGTATCTGCTGCTTTTGATGTCTCGGTATCTTTAGAGCATTCAAGATTACTGATAATTGAATCGAATTGCTGTCATTCCTGGAGCAATTTCGGGTCAATTTGAGTATCTACATTCACCTCTATGCTGCTCTGTTCCTGCTCTTTCGTCTGGGTTTCCTCTTGCACTTTCTCCTATTCTTTTGATGTAACCAGAGGTTCCTTAGTATGTCGTTGTTCAGGCTCGCTTGATTCTGTTGCTGGGGTTGTTGCTAACAGATCTAGAGGCAGAGTTTGCAACCTCTGTTCTCTTAGTCTGTTGAATTCAACTAACCCTTCATCTTTGTATTCCATTATGGCCAGTGATCTAACTTGGGACATTGATTCAGCTGAGGAGAACAGGTCATCAAGCTTATCCTCTTTATGGTCAAATTTTGTCAATTTGGCCTGTTCAAGTGCATTATAGGCGACTTTGTTGGGATCAAATCACCTATTAGGGAGAGTTGCTAGAGTTAATGATTTCATCTTTGTAGATTCTTTCTCTGCATGTTTGAAATCATGCAAAGTGAAGACACCACATCTCAGAGGAAAAGAGGGCCAGACCTGCTTCTTATTTTTCTTTAGAGTTTGTGTAACTCCTTCGGAAATAATCTGATAGGCTATCTCCCTCGCCAGCAGTTTATCAGGTATGTACAAAGGAAGGACATGAGGTTCGGCTTGGCTGCCGAGAATTCTTATATAAGTAATTTTTTCCTCTCCAAACCATCTTCCTATTGATGTCAAATCTATTCCTGCTTGATAAGAAATCTTGGGAGCAGGTTTATCAAAAATAGAGTAATGAATGGGTAACATAAAGCCATTGCAGACTTGGTATAAATGGTACTTATAGGAAGTTTTCCACAATTTCTGATGGTATATGTGAATAGGCATGGAGTCTTGTGTAGTCCACCTCCAGCTCAGCACGGGAAATTCAGAATTAAAACGCAGGGTGTCTAGTATATAAGCACTGTAGTAGAATGGGGGAATAAGCCTTTCGGTGACGCGGGTTTTAGTTCTAAAATCAAGAACTGTTGTTGCTAGCTTATCTGACAGTATAGTTGCGCAATCCATTATTTCACTATTACACGCCACTTCCATCAAGGGAACCATTTCTATAGTGAAATTAGCGGAATCGTGCAACCCCCACAATCTACACATCATTATCCCAGCATAACAATAAGGAGAACATAAGGAATCAACAGAGTACTTACCGGAAGTTTCATGCTTGTGTTTTGCCGGATTTTGCCTCCAATCCCGAATGGGTTCGGATTCAGTTTCATTCTCATTTCGGAATTTCTCCAGAAATGCCTTGTTGTACTTCTTCTCTGGCACAGGCAAATGATACATTTGCCTCAAATCATTAGCCTGAAATGAACCGAAGATTCTCCCATCTCTGGTGCAGAAGGTTCTGTCTGTGATTGGGATTTCCTCAATTGCCCACCTCACTACATCCGTATATGGGAGAATTTGTTCCCGAGCCGCTATCCGATGAAGGAAAGAGTCGGCTAAGTCCTTTAAAGTAGCATCAGATTTTCGATTGGCATCCGCTGTGGCTTGTACTGCTGTCACCTTTGGTTTTCGGCCTCAGTCAAATTATAGGTACTTTACCAAGTAGTTCTGCCAAGTCCTGAACATGTAGTATCAGATATCAACCCTTTCTTTTTAGTTCCTGGATCAGCGACGGGTTGTCTTGGGGCTGGTGAAGCGGAAGCGATTGCAGTTTTCTTAGACTTCTTCCCCATTCTGCTTGAATCTATTACTTCGGAAGAATTCTGCACAGGAGTGAAAATGAGCGTAACACAGAGAATTGGTAGCGAAAACCAAATACGAGCGAGATATATTGATCAATGCACGATGAAGGATTAACTTAAAGTGGCCGCGGATACAATCTGTGAAAAGATTTTTAAGCTTGTTATTTCATTAAATGGCCATTAAAACCTGCCAATCCTTTAAATGCCCATCATATCGTTTTATTGGCCGAATGATTTGTTTAAGCGTGCCTTGGATGTTTTGGCGGTTGAGCGCAGGTGAATGACTGTTTGGAAGATAAGGCCTTTAATACGAATTAATCGTAATATCCCCGCTTTTATAATTCTCGAAGTTCGTGCTTTTGGATTTATCGCAATCGGGCGTCGGGGGAAAACTTAAATCGTTATATCGGTTCCTTTTGGAATCCCCGATCGCCGATAGCGATATCGCATCGCATCGGGAGTATTAAATGGGCACTTTGAAAAGCATGCATGGTACATCCCCGATCGCCGATAGCGATATCGCATCACATCGGAACGAAAGGAACTTGATCGCATCGCATCGGAGCGAAAGGCACTTGATCGCATCGCATCGGAGCGAAAGGCACTTTTGTTATGGAAACTTATTATTGCCGATATCCGATAGCCTATTGCATGTTGTCGCATCGGAGAAAACCAATGGGTCTTTAAGTTATGCCTCCTTTGTCATTGCGATATGCGATCTTGCGATCGCTTTATCGCAATGATAAAAGATTAATCATTTATATTATAAGACCAAATAATTGGTTTGTCAAAAAGGTTTTGTAACATTTTCATTTTGTTTTCAGACCTTTTTGAATAATACAAAGTTGATACCAATTAAAATAAAAAGGGACCCATTTCATATTATAGTTTTGTGAATAAAAATGATATGAAATGGGGGGTTGTTGTAGAGCACAACAATTGGCGATTCGCTGGAAGAAACAGTTATCTCTGAAAAGTACGGAAATACTTAAACTTTTTCAAAATAGAGTTCTCATCAAAGGGGAAAATTCTAATATAACTAGGTATATATGCATTCCGAGTAAAATGAAACTATCTTTGCTAATTTCCTCTCTTGTTTAAAATTAGATACATTCTAAGTTTTAAATTGGCCTCTATTGGTTGATAATGATAAAACAGAAAACCTTTCCAAATCAGCTTTTAGAATTGACTCCTTTGTCATAGGTAGAGCCTCTGCTGCCAGCAAACGTTCATAGTTTCGACAGGGATACCTTTTAACCATGTTATTGTCCATTGTCCCATTCATTTCAGAGTATGATTAACAGAATGAATTCAAAACATGCTTTTCATATTTTGCGTTTCTTTTCTACTTTTCTGTTATTTTGTAAGATAAAAAGCCATTGTCCTGGTTTGGTGACCAGCTGAGTGACAATGCCATTCACTGGTAGTAATTTAACTGAACAAGCTGGCTCGTGATGAGACCCCCTGTTTTGGTATGCAGTATTGGTAATGTTGGTTAAACTATTTCCCTATGATCATGGTAAGCAGGCTTGTAATAAGACCTCTTATCTTTTATATCAAATATTTTAGAATTACACTCTGAGTAATCATAAGCTTTGGTGAGAGGGATGGACAATTTTCTCCTTAAGAGTAAATGGATGACAAGGTAAGAGTTAAAGATGCTGAAGTTGGATTAGTTCCTATTTTGATATTGATAACCTTTTTTTTGTGACCAATCTGAAACATAGAATGATTTACAATATTTCTAAACTTTGAGAAGCGTTCACAAAAATTGAAGAGTGGTTTTAGAATGCAATTACACCTAGTTTCCTAGAAATTATCCCTTTTTGTTTAAGACTTCTATTATTTTAAAAGTAAATATCAACCCTACTTGTTTTGAGCAACTTTCAAGTACAACAAAGGTCAATGGAAGATACCTTACAACTTTATTTTCTAATGATCCTACAAACTACAAAATTCTATATTAAAAAGGAGAAGGGGTTACCTTCTCAATTGAAGAATTTTTTTAAGAGAAGGCCATTAACAAGGAGAGAATCTCTCAAACCTGATAAATCTTGTAATATGAAGGTCGAATGGCCTATCTTCTCACAGATCTGAAATGGCCCAAGCCACATCTTCTGGAACTTGGTGTGTTTTTCCTTGTCCTCATGGGCTTTGTCCCATTTCAGAACTAAATCACCGACTTGAAATTGTTTTGAACCGGATGAGACTAAATCAAAGGATGACTTGATGATTTGTTGATGTTTTGCATGAATAACCTTGGATTTTTCTCTTTCCTCTTCTAATTTTAAAATTTGGTCATGTCTAAGTTGAATAGAAGAAGAAGGGCTTTCCTCAATAAACTCAACTAGGGCTAGAGAAGGAAGGACAAGATTTGTTGGTAGTACTGCTTCTTTTCCATATACGAGGTTGAATGGAGAAGAACCTATGGAAGCTTTCTGTGTTATCCTATCAGCCCATAGTGCAAATATTAAGGATTTGTGCCATTTTTTATGATTCTGTTCGATAGTTCGCTTAATAATTTTAATCAGATTTTTATTTGTAGACTCTGCTAAACCATTACCCTAGGGATAGTAATTAGCAGAATATTTTAATTTAAATCCTCTTTAATAGTGAAATCAATCATAGCATTGCCTGAGAAATAATATGCAATATCATAAACAAGAGCATTTGGGACACCAAACCTGGTAATGATGAATTGATCTATGAATTCAATAATTGCCTCAGAATTTGTTGTCTTTAAAGGAATTGCTTCAACCCACTTAGTAAAATAATCAGTAGTAGTAAGGATATATTTATGCTGTTTGGAAGAATGTGGAGTAATTTCTCCAATGATATCCAATCCCCATTTCTCAAATGGTTGTTCAATGTTGACTGGTTGCAAAAGGAAAGCTGGTTTTCTTTGTCTTCCACTAGAAGTTTGACAATTTCGGCATTTCCTTACATATTCATGAGCATCTCTAAACAGAGTGGGCCAGTAATATCCAACATGAATGATTTTGTGGGCTGTTGTATCAGCTCCAAAATGTCCTCCTGCTGGTCCATCATGTAATTCCTGCAAAACCTTTTGTGCTTCAGGTTTTTCTAGGCATCTTAATAAGATTGAATCATAATTTTGTCTGAAAAGCACATCATCAATAATTGTGAAATTTTTTGCTTTTAATCTAATGGCCCTTTTGTTTTTGTAAGACAGGTTAGGAGGTGCATATCCATTTTTCAAATAAAAGATTAATTCAGCATATTGTGATTCAGAATCAGTAGTACTTATCTGGTTGATTTCTTCGGTTTGATCTGTATCACCTGATTCTAGAATGTTGGATGCTCTTGCCAACAACCTGCAAAAACCTTGGCCTCTAACAATCTTTGCTGGTTTAATTTCTAAGTCATATTCTTGAAGTGTTGTAACCCAATTTGCCCTTTTTTCACCTAGTTCCCTTTGGATTAATAATTGCCTTACTGCAGGAAAAGGAACTATAACTTTTGTATGGGCTTTTAAAAGGAAGGGTCTGTAATGTTTGACAACTTTATATACAGCAAAGGCTTGTTTCTCTACTTCGGAGTAATTCAATTCAGCACCCTGAAGATTTGAACTATAGAATGAAATGGGTGCTTCCAAATTGTGATCGTTAATCTGTGTGAGTACTGCTACATAAGAGAAATTGGATGCGATAGTATACAATGTGAAATGATTAGAAAAATTAGGAGTATTTAATGCGGGGGCATTAATTATTGATTGTTTGATTAAATCAAACGCTTCGTTTTCTGCTGATCCCCATCTAAAGACTAACATTTTCTTAATCATAGTTTGAAGTGGCAAAATGATTTGAGAAAAGTCTGGAACGAATCTTTTGACAATTTGATTTGGCCTAAAAATGACTGCATGGATTTTTTATTATGAGGGAAAGGGATTTTAGAGATTTCTTTGATCCTGTCAGGATCAATATAAATGCCATCTTTAGAAACAATAAAGCCTAAGAGCTTTCCTTGGTCAAGAGTGAAGAAAGATTTTTTTATGGTTAAGTGAAATACCATACCTTTTGCAGCATTGAAAGATTTGATTTAAATCATGCAAATGATTGGATTTCTCTTTAGAAAACACAGTAATATCGTCTAAGTAGACGACTACTGTTTTGTTAATCAACCCTTTAAAAGCTATATCCATCGCTCTTTGGAATGTGGCTCCTGCATTAATAAGTCCGAAAGGCATTTTATGATACGCATATGTTCCCCATTTTGTTCTGAATGTGGTTTTGAGTCGGTCATCAAGATGGACCAAAACTTGGTTATATCCTGAAAAACCGTCTAAAAAGGACATTAACTCAGAGCCTGCAACTGATTGGAGTATCTGCTCCATAGTAGGTAATGGGAAATTATCTTTTAGGCTCGCCTTATTCAAATTTCTGAAATCTATACAGATCCTGATGTCGCCATTTTTCTTTCTGACTGGCACCATATTGGAGACCCAGTTTGAGTGCCGAATGGGAAAAATAATCTTAGCTTTCAAGAGTTTATTGAGTTCAGATTTTATTTGACTCTCTAAGTTAGGATGTATTTTCCTCAACTTCTGCTGAATTGGTTTCTGTTCGGGAAGCATTGGGATGGTATGCTGGATGATGGATGTATCATATGTCTTTAAATCGTCATATTTCCAAGCAAAAACATGTTTATTTTTCCGTAACAGTCTAATGAATGCTTCCTTTTCTTCCACGGAAAGTCCTAATCCTAAATTAATGTTTTGAGGAGTTTGCTCAGTGCCAAGGTTTATCAATTCAAACCTTAAGGTAGAACTTTGGAGCTTTGCATTGGTCACAGGTTTAAACCTGTCTTTAATATCATAAAGATCCTCAAGCTTCACCACAGGCTTTGGGATTGAATTCCCTTCGTGTTTACCTCTCATTTGAAGGTCATGCTCGTTTTCCTCAATGATTTGATCATCATAGGACTTTTCAGAAGTTAAAAATTGTAAAATGTCTTCATCGTGGTTGAATACTCTCCAATTAGTGATATTGTCAGGAATTGATGGCCTAAAAAGTAATTCTACTGAAAATCTATCTGGGCTATAATCTTCGGAAGGTAGGAGCTTGGAAGCAACATTAGCTAGCAGGTCGGCTACTGAATTTTGAGACCTGGGAATGGAAGAAATATTGAATGCCGAAAAGTGGGAGGTGAGTTCCTGTACCAGCGATTGATAATGTTTGAGATGGCTAGAAAGACAATGAATTGTATTCCTTACCTGTTTGATAATAATTTCAGAATCTCCAAACACTTTCAAATATTGGACCTTAAGGCCAATAGATTTATATAGTCCTTGGACTAAGGCTTCATACTCTGCTGTATTATTCGTGCATTCGAACTCTAACCTACAGGACAACATTGTTTTTTCTCCTTGCGGGCTAATCAAAATACATCCTACTCCTGAGCCCTCACTAGATTTGGACCCATCGAAATATAATGACCAAAATAAAGAAGTATTAACAATTTTATTTACAGTTTCCTCAGTATCGTTAAAACATCTTGACCTATCTGTTTGTGAATAATTTTCGATCTGAGATGTAGAATGGTTTACTGAGAAAGGAGATGGTTGGGCAGCAAAGTTGCCAAAGAACGACTCTGATGAATAATTCCCCAAAATGTTGTTATTAAATGCTATTGGTTGGTTTTCTTGTTCAAATTCTGTAACTGTATGGGTCATGTGTTTTTCCCGATCGATTTTTATTTGATTTGGCTTACCCTTATAGGGAAGCCACATATGGGACCAATCGGTAGAAATATACCCATGTAGTTTTTCAGACCAATCCCTACTCAAGATCAAACCATAAAATTCAGGTATATCGGCGATCAAGATATCAATTCTTTGTACTACTCTAGGATCAGCTGATAGCCTGATAGTTACTGAGTTGATTTCTCCTAAAACCTGTACTTTAGTCCTGTCCAACTGTACAATATGAATAGCAGACTTTTGGGGTTCAATGTTCAGTTTGGAACAAACTGAAGCTGGCATTATATTAGAGGATGCCCCTGAGTCAATTAAACAGTTGTGCAGGTTTCTATTGTAGATCTCGTAGGTTAGAAGGAAAGGTGGAGTATGAGAATTTGACCTATCTCCTATCAGAACTGCATCAGTAGCTTCGACCATACCAGAAGGTGGTTGACCTGTATCATTTGCAGCTTTAGCACTGGGAAGGGGTGAAGTAGGAACAACATTTAATTCTTTGAGAAGCAATTTTTGCTGATGTTTCAATTTACTAAGTTCAAACATGGTAATGTTTGCCTTAGTCCTTTTCATGTCATCAACAATATTATAATCCATTGAATCAAACACTACCAATGTCTTAGATGTTGATGGGATAGTTGAGGTTGAAGGTTGGTTTTGTGGAATTATTACAGGTGGCTTCTTTGGGGGTACCTTTTCCTTTGTTGTAGTAGCACCTGCACTCCTTTTCTTTGAAGTTGTCTGAATAGGTTCAGAGGTACCTTTGTTCCTGGTAGTGACAGGAAACGCTTCTTCTTCATTTTCTGTATCGGAGTTAGGTAATATAAAATCCCACATTCCATGAAATTCAACAACTTCCTCTTCTTCATCAGTTGGTGAAGCTGTTTCTTCTTCTCCTTCTTCAAGATCTGAATCTGCATTAGATATAACATTTGGTGGTTTTGATTAAGTTTTCTTGTAATTCTTAAAGGGTCTTTTGGTCGAGGTTTCAGCTACCTATTTTTTGATTTCAACCATTTCATTTGACATAGTCTTGAGGACCTTTTGTAGACCTTCCATGTCATATGGATCTTTATGGGTTTTCTTCTTTGAATCATCTTTGAAAGAAACTTTTTTGGTTTTTCTATCCTCAAGAGCAACTTTCTTCTCTAGAGCATTAATACGTTTCTCCACAGCAAGTGCTTCTTTCATGTTTTCAACTAAAGTTGGTTTTCCAGCCTTGTCTACAAAAATAGCTATATTGGCAGGTAGGGCAGTTATATACCACTCGCTTTGGATTTGCTCACTTGGTTTGGAGGCCGTTGGGATTTTATTCAAGAGTTTATTGAATCGCGCATTAAATTCTTTAATTGGTTCCCTATGCTCTATCCTAAGATTGGAGAGATCATTTATTAGTGTGGCCAAAGACCTATCATCGCCATATTTAGTAAGAAATTGTTCTTGGCAAGTCGTCCAACTGGTAATAGAACCAGAAGGTAAGGAAAAATACCAGGATCCTGCTGATCCTTGCAAAGTATAAGGGAAAAGTCTAACGACAACATCTTGCTCTGTTACCCCCTTCAAATTAACTGCCAACATGAAGTTATTAATATGTTCCTCAGCTTGTGCTCCATCATCTGGATTAAACTTAGGTAACCATTTCTCAGGTGCATCAGGTAATGCATGCAATGGAGCAGGCATATTGACTGCACCAGGCCTGGTCCATGGGTCTGCCATTGTAACCACAGTAGTGGATGATATTACTGTTGAACTTCCAGAAGTCTGGGAAGGAGTTGATATTAAGGATTGCGCAGGTTGGGATGTTGAAGTTGCTAATCCCTGATGAACATCAATGTGTGATGATGGAGTGGATGGTTGACTTCGCACTGGGGAAGGTGAGATGGAGGATGTGGATGAAAGTTCTTCACTGTCAGATCCTTCAGTGTTTTTCTTCGCCTTTTTCCTTTTGGGTAAAGGGAACTCAATAGTTTCAATACCGAGCTTTTCACTCTGAAGTCTGGTGAGAGGGTGAGGTAAATTGAGCTGCGAAGTCGTACTGCTTTGAGATACCTCAGATTTCTGTGGTGATATCGAGAAACTCTGAAGTTTGTGGATAAGGGACTGGACTTCAGGAGATTCAAGACTTAGTTGTTCTGGAGTATGATGGGTTTCAGCAATGGTAGTTGATTTCTCTTCTTCTTGTTTGGATACTGGAGAACCAGCATGCAATTGGGAAGTACGAGGTGATGCGGAGGGAGAATTACTCTTAGAATGGTTTGTAGATTTGGGTTTGCTTGCCATTCACAGTTGATGGCCCTCCTTCTAGCGCCAAAAATGTTGATGCCCCGAAAATCGTTGTATCAACATTGGGGGATAACCACCCGGTCCGGACCTTAATACAACTCCTTTTCCGTTTGGAATGGTGGCTCTGACTGGGGATAATGGGACCAGTTTCCCAGTAATGAATAAAAAGTGTGGATAAATGATTGATTGTCTAATCTAATGATAGGCGAATAACTTAATCTATCAGCAAAATAAAAGAACTACTACTAATCCCGGGAACTATTGTGCTTTGAAATGTAGAGCTTGATGATCAATGTCTATTGACAGGCATATAGATGACTCTATCTAATAGACATAGACATTTATTCATTCAAGGATTACTTTGCTTAAATAGTTAAACAAAGTGATTAACATAATATTGCTACACTTATCATTTATATCATCGATACATATATGATCAAAAGAAAAGCATACTATAAACATCCAATAGTGGAGGGAATAAAGAATGTTGTTAAAACACATACATATATCTGATAATAGCAAAGGCGATCAAATGACAATTCATATAAAAAGAATGAATTCAGACATAGATAATAGTACCATATGAGCTGCGAGTCACTCCCAATATCAATCGCTATTTGAGATTCTTCTTCCGACTCAGAAATACTTTCAAACAAAGACAGTAGTGCACATTCGCATAAAAGCTTCCTTGCCAAAATCAGAATAATTGGTCCAGTTTTATAAAAGAATATGCCTAAAGTACAGTAGTGCAACTTCAGGCTTTAAGTCATGTAAAAAACTTACGACCCTTTCCAAACATGAAAGGGTCTATAAATACTAAATTAAGCTAACTATCTATGAAACTGAAATCCTACTTAATTGGTATCAATTGATCTTGAATATCTCCTTCTCAGCAATCTGGCAGTCGGCGGCATGAATCATCATGTAGGCTGTTTGCCTTTAAACTTGAGCTAACATATCGCAAGCATTGGCTCCACTTCGGGCGGTCTGTTGAGGCGAGAGTTGAGTTGGGCGGCATAGGTGGCATCCTGAATATCGAGAATAATATACCCGATTGCATTTGTAAGGCATTTGAGGGCGGCTCTCTGGCTGTGTGGTTTGACTAAGAAGAACCAATAGGCATCCCATGTTAAACTGTTAATTCCTGCGATTAATCTCCCATTTTTCTCTAGTTCCGGATAACATGACTGCTCCAATGTTTTCGCCGCTGTCAATTTACCTGGAGTGCATTGGGAAATCATGTTAGACAAGTAGAGAGTATTATTAATCAATTCAACCAAATTACTTGTGGTTGATTTTCATCTTGATACTGCTCTCTCTGCTTTCATTAATTGGGACTGCCATTCTGTAAATAATATTTCCTTATGTGATTCTAAAATCTTTGGTAAATTAGCCGCCTATCCCTGATCGATATCTTGCCACTCAAGAAAATCAGTTAATGTTTCATCGGCTTGATCCAAGTCTGTTCTAGCTTTTTCTGATTTTTTACTTATCGATGTCGTCAAATCGCATAATGGTTCCACCTGGGCGATTTGTTCACATAAAAGCTTTATTTGTGTTATCAATGCCTTGTTTATCTGTAATGCCTCTACTTTAAATTCAGCTATCTGCGTAAGACTCTTTGTCTTCTCTAGTTGGGCTGATAGTTGAGCAATCTGCTCATCTTTTGACTTCAGCGTTTGTTCATTCGCTGCCTTTAGTTGTTCCAATGCCTCAGACAACTCTTTCTGCTTTTGGACTGCACTGTGATCAATCCTCTGTTTCTCTTTCCGCAATTGTTGAGTTAATTGATTATTTATTTGCTGTTGTGTTAACAATTGTCGTTCTTCCTGCTCCACCTTCTGTTGTGCTTCTGATAGTTGCACTTGTAATGAAAAGATCTCCTGGTCTTTTGTTTTTAATAGAAGACTCACCTCTGGTGCCTTGTCTATTGTTGCTGCCGAATAGGCTCCAACATATTGTGATAGTTTTGTTAGGTCGTCAGAGGGGTCAAATTCCTCCTTCCAAACCACATTGCCCGTCACCGTTTGTTCTGGGAATAGGGAAGGTTGATCAGTCCTTCTCCTCTTCATCTGTCGTTTTACCACAGCTTTGTGTCTTGGGCTATAGAAGACATCCAAGGGAGGAATTTCTTCTATCTGCAAAATAATTTGATCGGAGGGATCCTTTGGGATTATCTCTACTTCTTTCGAACTGGGTAGGCCGCTGGTTTCACTTGGAACCTGTTTTGAAGTGGTCTCCTGTGTATCTGCTGCTTTTGATGTCTCGGTATCTTTAGATCATTCAAGATTACTGATAATTGAATCGAATTTCTGCCATTCCTGGAGCAATTTCGGGTCAATTTGAGTATCTACATTCACCTCTATGTTGCTCTGTTGCTGCTCTTTCGTCTGGGTTTCCTCTTGCACTTTCTCCTGTTCTTTTGATGTAACCGGAGGTTCCTTAGTATGTCGCTGTTCAGGCTCGCTTGATTATGTTGCTGGGGTTGTTGCTAACATATCTAGAGGCAAAGTTTGCAACCTCTGTTCTCTAAGTCTGTTGAATTCAACTAACCCTTCATCTTTGTATTCCATTATGGCCAGCGATCTAACTTGGGACATTGATTCAGCTGAGGAGAACAGGTCATCAAACTTATCCTCTTTATGGTCAAACTTTGTCAATTTGGCCTATTCAAGTGCATTATAGGTGACTTTGTTGGGATCAAATCGCCTATTAGGGAGAGTTGCTAGAGTTAATGACTTCATCTTTGTAGATTCTTTCTCTACATGTTTGAAATCATGCAAAGTGTAGACACCACATCTCAGAGGAAAAGAGGGCCAGACCTGCTTCTTATTTTTCTTTAGAGTTTGTGTAACTCCTTCGGAAATAATCTGATAGGCTATCTCCCTCGCCAGCAGTTTATCAGGTATGTACAAAGGAAGGACATGAGGTTCGGCTTGGCTGCCGAAAATTCTTATATAAGTAAATTTTTCCTCTCCAAACCATCTTCCTATTGATGTCAAATCAATTCCTGCTTGATAAGAAATCTTGGGAGCAGGTTTATCAAAAATAGAGTAATGAATGGGTAACATAAAGCCATTGCAGACTTGGTATAAATGGTGCTTATAGGAAGTTTTCCACAATTTCTGATGGTATATGTGAATAGGCATGGAGTCTTGTGCAGTCCACCTCCAGCCGAGCACGGGAAATTCAGAATTAAAACACAGGGTGTCTAGTATATAAGCACTGTAGTAGAATGGTGGAATAAGCCTTTCGGTGACGTGGGTTTTAGTTCTAAAATCAAGAACTGCTGTTGCTAGCTTATCTGACAGTATAGTTGCCCAATCCATTATTTCACTATTACACGCCGCTTCCATCAAGGGAACCATTTCTATAGTGAAATTATCGGAATCGTGCAACCCCCACAATCTACACATCATTATCCCAGCATAACAATAAGGAGAACATAGGGAATCAACAGAGTACTTACCGGAAGTTTCATGCTTGTGTTTTGCCGGATTTTGCCTCCAATCCCGAATGGGTTCGAATTCAGTTTCATTCTCATTTCGGAATTTCTCCAGAAATGCCTTGTTGTACTTCTTCTCTGGCGCAGGCAAATGATACATTTGCCTCAAATCATTAGCCTGAAATGAACCGAAGATTCTCCCATCTCTGGTGCAGAAGGTTCTGTCTGTGATTGGGATTTCCTCAATTGCCCACCTCACTACATCCGTATATGGGAGAATTTGTTCCCGAGCCGCTATCCAATGAAGGAAAGAGTCGGCTAAGTCCTTTAAAGTAGCATCAGATTTTCGATTGGCATCCGCTGTGGCTTGTACTGCTGTCACCTTTGGTTCTTCGGGCTCAATCAAATTATAGGTACTTTACCAAGTAGTTCTGCCGAGTCCTGAACATGTAGTATCAGATATCAACCCTTTCTTTTTAGTTCCTGGATGAACGACGGGTTGTCCTGGGGATGGTGAAGCGGAAGCGATTGCAGTTTTCTTAGATTTCTTCCCCATTCTGCTTGAATCTATTACTTCGGAAGAATTCTGCCAAGGAGTGAAAATGAGCGTAACACAGAGAATTGGTAGCGAAAACCAAATACGAGCGAGATATATTGATCAATGCACGATGAAGGATTAACTTAAAGTGGCCGCGGATACAATCTGTGAAAAGATTTTTAAGCTTGCTATTTCATTAAATGGTCGTTAAAACCTGCTAATCCTTTAAATGCCCATCATATCATTTTATTGGCCGAATGATTTGTTTAAGCCTGCCTTGGATGTTTTGGCGGTTGAGCGTAGGTGAATGACTGTTTGGAAGATAAGGCCTTTAATACGAATTAATTGTAATATCCCCGCTTTTACAATTCTTGAAGTTCTTGCTTTTGGCTTTATCGCAATCGGGCGTCGGGGGAAAACTTAAATCGTTATATCGGTTCCTTTTGGAATCCCTGATCGCCGATAGCGATCGCATCGCATCGGGAGTATTAAATGGGCACTTTGAAAAGCATGCATGGTACATCCCCGATCGCCGATAGCAATATCGCATCGCATCCGAACGAAAGGAACTTGATCGCATCGCATCGGAGCGAAAAGCACTTGATCGCATCGCATCGGAGCGAAAGGCACTTTTGTTATGGAAACTTATTATTGCCGATATCCGATAGCCTATTGCATGTTGTCGCGTCGGAGAAAACCAATAGGTCTTTAAGTTATGCCTCCTTTGTCATTGCGATATGCGATCGCTTTATCGCAATGATAAAAGATTAATCATTTATATTATAAGACCAAATAATTAGTTTGTCAAAAAGGTTTTGTAATGTTTTCATTTTGTTTTCAGACCTTTTTGAATAATACAAAGTTGATACCAATTAAAATAAAAAGGAACCCATTTCATATTATAGTTTTGTGAATAAAAATGATATGAAATGGGGGGTTGTTGTAGAGCACAACACAACCCCATGGAGCAAATACTGGAAGAGTAAATATACACCTGTGAAATTCTTTATTAAGACATTGGATGGAAATGTAAGAGTTATTCGTCCTGTAAATTAGATTCTATATACAATATGTGTAATGCATAGATATAGAGTCATTTATCTACACATTGATTATTCACGAGGAGCCGGATGAGAAGAAACTTTCATGTTCGGTTCTGGATTAGAGATGGGATCAAAATACTATTAACCATCGACTATAACCCAAAAAGAACAAAATTTCGTAAACAACATAGGGAAAGAATGAAAGGAGTATCTTACCGCAGCAATCGCATTTGTTTCGGTAGATTCGCTCTTCAAGCACTTGAACCCGCTTGGATCACATCTGGGCAGATAGAAGCCGGACGAAGAACGATTACTCATTATGCCCGTCGTGGCGGAAAAATATGCGTACATATATTTCCTGACAAACCTATTGCAATAAGCCCTGTAGAAACACGTATGGGTTCTTGAAAAGGATCTCTCGAATATTGGGTATCTGTCATCAAACCAGGCCGAATACTTTATGAAATGGGCGGAGTATCCGAAACCGTCGCTAAAGCAGCTGCTAGAATAGCTGCATACAAAATGCCTATACGTATTCAATTTGTTACTATTTAACCCAACCCATCCATACAAAATCAAAGAGTTATTTCTGGTGGAAGAAGATTACTAGTTTGTAAGAAATCTTACTTTTTTTCATGTTATCTGCCGAGGTAAAAAATATTTTGGAGGAAAAATGATTCAGTCTCAAACTTATTTGAATATAGCGGATAACAGTGGAGCCCAAAAAATAATGTGTATTCGAGTTCTAGGAGCAAGTAATCTAATGCGCTCATATAGGTGATGTTATCATTGCTATAATTAAAGAAGCAGTACCTAACATGCCCCTGGAAAAATCGGAAGTAGTTAGAGCCGTAGTTATATGCACTTGTAAAGAATTTGAACGCGACAATGGAATGATGAACCCGTTCTAAAAAGGTCAAGGTATTTTTGAATTTTCTGTTGAAACAATCAGGGAAAACTTCGAAAATGATTTCGATATTGAACCTTGGACATATAATAGTTCCAATGAAAAATAATATCGTGTTTTTTTTCATGGTAGCCTGCTCTAGTCCCCTTACAAAACGTTCGTTATTAGGTTAGCTATATACTAAACATGTTCCTAGCAATTCACATGGCATCATCATGAAATGATACAAGTATTAGATAGGTAAGAATATACAATGCACTAGAATGCCCTTGTTGACGATCTTTTACTTCGGCAGCATCTAGGGTTCCTCGAACAATGTGATATCTCACACCGGGTAAATCTTTAACCCTTCCTCCTCTTACTAATACTACAGAATGTTCTTGTAAATTATGGTCAATACCGGGTAAATCTTTAACCCTTCCTCCTCTTACTCATACTACAGAATGTTCTTGTAAATTATGGTCAATACCGGGTATATAAGCAGTGATTTTAAATCCAGAGGTTAATCGTACTCTAGCAACTTTACGTAAGGCAAAGTTTGGTTTTTTGGGGGTGATAGTGGAAAAGTTTACAAATAAGTTTTCTTCACTGTCACTCTACAAAACCGTACATGAGATTTGCACCTCATACGGCTTCTTGTTCAATTTTTTTTTTGTTTCGAAGTAAGATAGATTGGATTATTCTCGTTGTTCGAGAATATTAATATTCCCTTCCTTTATACATTATGTCTCAAAGAGTAACTGGAACCAATTAAGTCAAACACATTTTCGTATTCTAACCAAACACTAATGAATCCTATTTTTCCTTTTTGGTCAAAAAGATTATGCAAAATCTTAGGGATTCCCTCTTCCTTCTCTATTCCCATCCTATAAGTACAGTGCCTGAAGAAATACTCTTTTTGTATGAATCGACATTATTACATGCTAATTCCTTCTTGATATCTCGATATATCATTCCTCCAAATCACAAATTGGATTCGAAATTGACGGGTTAATGTGAGCTTATCCATGTGGTTATACACTGTTCGAATTTGAACAAGAATCAATTTAATGAAAGATCCTGGCTTTCGTGCTTTTGTTGGGGTTGTCCAAGATCATTTCGATGACCTATGTTGAGGGAGATATATATCCATATCTATCTGAGATATGATCTGATCGACTGCGTAAGTCCACACGAATAGCAACCGATACCAGGGAGAGTATATAGAAAAGAAAGTTATTTTTGATCTGATATGATGAACTGATGAACGACATCAGTCATATATCTTGTTTCTGTGGACCGGTGGAAAAGTGAGGGCTCAGCGGGAAGAGGATTGTACCACGAGAGAGCGAAGGGGTCAACCTGTTCCAAATAGACAAGATGGATTTTGGAAATGTAGTTGTACTCTTACATCGATCCAGATCAAGAAGTATTTCCATCCACGGGGGTAAATATTTGCTCGCTAGGCGAGAGGATAGTAGTGCTAGTTACAAATTCTGTTCCAGTAGGATTTCACTTTATTTCTATAAAGTAGTTAACGGTTGCATAGGGTCTTCTCCTTGGTGCAAGAAGAACAATTTGATCCGTATCATCTCTGTATAATCTGGACTCGATCTTGTTCTCCTTGTTCTTCCAAACAATATTGAGTTCTTTTCGTATGCACTAGTGCTAGATCGGATCAAACATGCTGATTCAAGTTCATGTAAAACTTGCTTGATCAAGATAGGTAAAATATTACTGATTTTACGGGACCATATGTTATGATTCGGATCAATAGGAAATACTACTTTCGACAAGATTCACTCAGAATAGGCTCCAATTTTTTTTTCTTCGTAATAGTGTGAAAAGAAGGAAGGTTTGGCTTCAAGTTGTTCGAGATAAAATAATGGGATAGTTGTGTTGAGTCTCTCGACCCTTTGGTAAGTTATTATTCATAAGTCAGTTCTCCTTCTAGATGAGAGTAGGGAAGGGATATAACTCAGCGGTAGAGTGTCACCTTGACATGGTGGAAGTCATCAGTTCAAGCCTGATTATCCCTAAACCTAATGTAAGCCCTTCCATATTTTTTGGTCAAAGGTATAGTAGTACTTACATTATCAATCCTCATATATCGCTTCAATCATCAAAGTAGTATGATTGATAGAAAAAATTTCTATTCGATTAAACTCTTTCCTATCCATAACTTTATGGAACTTGGAAATGAAACTCCGGAAGAATATTTAAAGCCTTTCACTCAAAATTGGTTGAGATTTCCGCATCTTTTACTATCTTTCCAATTGAAAAGATATTACAATTGGGATTTTGATCCCAATAGTTTAAATTCAGGATATGGCAAGAACACGAACAAGAAGGATGAGATTATCTCGAAGAATCAAGGACCGAGCAAGCACTTGAACCTGCTTGGATCACATCTGGGTAGATAGAAGCCGGATGAAGAACGATTAATCGTTATGCTCGTCGTGGCGGAAAAATATGGGTACGTATATTTCCCGACAAACCTATTACAATGAGACCTGCAGAAACACGTATGGGTTCCGAGAAAGGATCTCCCGAATATTGGGTATCTGTCATCAGACCACGTCGAATACTTTATGAAATGGGTGGAGTATCCGAAACCGTCACTAGAGCAGCTGCTAGAATAGCTGCATACAAAATGCCTATACGTACTCAATTTGTTACTACTTAACCCAACCCATCTATACAGAATCAAAGAGTTATTTCTGGTGGAAGAAGATTACTAGTTCATAAGAACTCTTCCTTTTTTTTTCATGTTATCTACCAAGGTAAAAAATATTTTGGAGGAAAAATGATTCAGTCTCAAACTTATTTGAATATAGCGGATAACAGTGGAGCCCGAAAAATAATGTGTATTCGAGTTCTAGGAGCAAGTAATCGTAAATGCGCTCATATAGGTGATGTTATCATTGCTATAATTAAAGAAGCAGTACCTAACATGCCCCTAGAAAAATCGGAAGTAGTTAGGGTCATAGTTATACACACCTGTAAAGAATTTGAACGTGACAATGGAATGATGATACAATCTGATGACAATGCAGCTGTTGCCATTGATCAGGAAGGAAATCCAAAAGGAACTCGAGTTTTTGGTTCGGTTGCTCAGGAATTGAGACAATTGAATTTCACGAAAATAGTTTCATTGGCTCCCGAAGTATTATAAGTACTGATAGATCTTGAAGAATCTTTGACTTAAGGTTCATCAAATGGTACATGGATCAATTAAATTCGTTGCTCCTCAGGCATATTCCTCAAAGAAGATTGAGCATGCCTTTTATATCGAGACCAGGAATTCCTAAGAATTCATTCGTCATCGGTAACGATACTATTACCAATCTAATTACTTCTATAAGAAACACTGACATGGTAGAAAAAGGAATGGTTCGAGTAATGGCTACTAATATTACCAAGAACATTGGAAGGATCCTTTTACGAGAAGGTTTTAAAGAAGATGTTAGGGAACATCAGGAAGGCCAAAAATATTTTTTGATATTGACTTCAAAATGTTGGAAATAATACTGAGAGGGGGGGTGAATCAGTATTATCAGATCAATCAAACTTTTTCAATGCTCAGAAACATATACGCTACTTCAGTTAAGTGAACCAGCGTGTACACGCTACTGTGACTAAATAAAACAGCGTATAAGAAGAAAGCTTATAATTTAGTTAGATTAATCTTCAGTTAAGTGCATCAGGACATTATTCACCACATTAACAGTAAAGAGGTGCAGTATAACAGAACAGATCAAAAGCCACACACATGAACACCAAGATATAAGGTGGAAACCCAATGTGGGTGAAAACCACCTGCTGCAAGTCGTCTCTATCTTTCTTTAATATAAAACTTCAGTTTATAATCTTTTTGTACTGGTGCAGCCTTATACCAGTACGCAGGCTACAACCTGCAGAAGGCTACAACCTTCTCTCGTTCTCCAAACTTCCTTGGAAGGGAGCTCCAACCCCCTTTTGCTCTTGTACTAGCTAAGATACTAGTACGTAGGTGCTGGCCTACAATCTTCTTTCCTTCAGGTACCACTTTTCATACATTTTCAGACTGGATATTCCTGAAGCACAACATTACAATCTGAAGACTACAATTCATTCACCTTTCACAACAGATCATTGAAGCATAAAACAACCAAACTTTGAATCACTGAACCACTGAACCCTGTCAATCACCAGTTACCAAAACACAGAGCAGACTACAGAACTCTGCAATAACAGTCAGACCCAACTGTAGACCCAAAATCAAGCTTCAAAAGATATACGCTACTTCAATGAGCAAAACCCGCGTATACACGCGCTTTTACCGAAGCCAACCTGCGTACAGATCTAAAAATAAACTCTCTCAATTTGCAGCTGTACCAGACATCAGTTAGACCCAGAACATAACATTGCGACAGTATGCAGATCTAGAAATACGCATAATCAACCATATCATGATAGTGCATTTCAAACCATTAGATCTCAATCTATCCTTAGATCTAGTCTTCCATCAACCGATGTGATCTCTCCTTGGCTTAGATCAAGCAACCCAGAACCTGCATGTCAGATCTCTTTCCTTTTCAGATATTCAAGCCTTCTCAAAAGATGATGTTGCCTAATGATATTCTTCTCCTTATATAGCCTTAGGCCTTGCTCAATACCAAGAGCCAAAACCATAGAAATCCAAAACCATCAACTTCAAAACTAGAGATCTACACGACTGTCGAGGTACTTTGGTCCAAAGACATGGGCACAAGTACCGAGGACTAACTACCATGGACCAAAAGGAAACTTCCCGACATATACGCATTTTTCTGTTCATGCATCTGCGTGTATACGCGACTTATTATATAGCTCTCCTGCGTATACGCGACTTAGTATGCATATCACCAGCGTGTATACGCAACTTGGACTTAATTAACTTGCGTATATGAGATTTATTCTTCATTCTGTAGACTGAACGAAGATCTGTCATCAAAGAGAGTTGCCATCAAGGACAACACCTGTATCATAGCACTATACCTGAGCCAAAATGCCAACAATCTCCCCCTTTGGACTTGATGGCAACCTTCAGATCCTTAGAATCATTCTCCCCCTTTGTCATCAAGGGCAAAGGGCTGTGCTCCCCCTGAGAACATGCTGATACCTCTGCTTGGCTGTGCTGAAACATGCTCCCCCTGACTGTAGGCAAGATCTGCAAAAGATGTTCTTCAACAAGAACCAAGACTTATACACCATAAGGGACCTTTCTATCACAAAAAGACTCAATACATACATCCATACTCCCTACCAAGAGGGGACACATCAGAAACAATCAATTATATTACATCATTCATCCCAGGCATAGTGGGGAAACCAACATAGGCCGTTACATGACCTTGACATCATAAAAGAGATATGACATAGAGACAACAGATCTAGACCAAGACTTATGAAAGTCACCAGCAGCATCTGAGAAACATCTTTTTAGATCAGCAACCAAGATTTCTTTCTGAGCCCCTTCTCCTGAACCCAACAACCAAAACATCTGAATGCCAACAATGCTTTATGAGACTTTTAAGCTGCTCCCCCTGAACCTGTGCCTGCTGCACCCCCTGAAACTGTGCCTGAAGAATTCTGACATACCCATTGCTGTTCAGAACTCCAGAGATTGCCCTTGCTGTTCAGAACTTCATATACGCGATTTATCCTGCATGAAACTGCGTATGTACGCGGATATACTTTCTGCAACAAGCGTCCAACATACACGCGACTTCCTTTTACGTAACCTGCGTATATACGCGGATATCCCTTCCGTAACCTGCGTATACCAACTTTTCTGTAGAATAAACAAACTTCAACAGCAGGATGAAGCATCAACTACTCCCAGCTTTTGTCTGAGATATTCAAAAGTTTCCCTGGGCAGTGGTTTTGTGAGAATATCAGCAACTTGTTCCTTAGAAGGAACATACTCCAACTTGACCTTCTGCTCAAGCACTTGTTCCCGAAGAAAATGGTACTTGATTGGTATGTGCTTGGTCTTTGAGTGCATGACTGGATTCTTTGAAATGCTGATTGCACTTGTATTATCACATAAGATAGAGACGGGTGGAGTGCAAGTGATTTGAAAGTCCTGCAAGGTCTGCATCATCCAAAGAAGTTGTGTGCAACAAGATGCTGCAGCCACATATTCTGCTTCAGCTGTAGATAAGGCAATCGAACTCTGTTTCTTGCTGAACCAAGATACTAATCTGGAACCCATGAAGAAAGCACCACCACTTGTGCTTTTCCTATCATCCACACTTCCAGCCCAATCTGCATCTGTGTAAGCATGAAGAGTGAGATCTGTATTTCTAGGATACCATAAGCCATAGTTTTGGGTCCCTTGAAGATATTTGAAGATTCTTTTGACTGCTTGAAGATGAGTTTCCTTTGGGTTGGCTTGAAATCTTCCAACCATTCCTACTGCATGTGTAATATCTGGTCGAGTACCTGTCAAATAAAGCAAACTCCCAATCATGGATCTATAAGTGGGTTGGTGAACTGCTGCTGATTCATCATTTGCACTGAGGCTGCATCCTGTAACCATGGGTGTACATACTGGCTTTGACTCTTCCATGCCATACTTCTTCAAGATCTGCTTGAGGTATTTGGTTTGAGACAAGAAGATACCTCCTTCATTTTGTTGGATTTGCAATCCAAGAAAATATGTCAATTCTCCAAGAAGTGACATTTCGAATTCTTTCTGCATAACCAAGGCAAAGTTTGGACTCATAGTCTCTTCATTGCTGCCAAAAATAATATCATCTACATAAACAACAAGAATTAGCAATTTGTTATTTTCAACTTTTATATAGAGATTGCTATCTGCTGATCCTTTTGAAAAGCCTTGTTGGTGAAGATATTTGTCCAACCGATAGTACCAAGCCCTTGGAGCTTGTTTGAGTCCATAGAGAGCCTTTTTCAATCTGCATACAAGGTTTGGATCATTCCCAAGAATGAAGCCATCTGGCTGCTCAATATATACTTCTTCTTCTAAGTCTCCATTCAGGAAGGCTGATTTCACGTCCATTTGAAATACCTTGAAGTTTTGAAAGCTTGAGAGAGCAAGGAACATTCAGATGGCCTCAAGTCTTGCCACAGGAGCAAAGGTCTCTTCAAAATCTATTCCTTCTTGCTGTGCATACCCTTTACAAACAAGTCTGGCCTTGTTTCTAATTACTTCTCCATTTTCATTTAATTTATTCTTGAAGACCCATTTTGTTCCTATTACATTCTTATCTTTTGGTCTAGGAACTAATTCCCAAGTGTTGTTCTTTTCGATTTGCTCAAGTTCTTCATCCATTGCTTTGACCCAACATTCATCTTTGCATGCCTCTTTCACATTTTGTGGTTCAGTGGAGGAGAGTAATGCCAAGTAGCTTGAAGCTTCTGCAAGTGTCCTTCTTGTTTGTACTCCTGCTTCTTTCTGCCCCACAATCTGAGTTTCTGGATGATTCTTTTGAACATATCTGGATGGAGTCTTCTCTTCTATTCTTGTCTGCTCCTCTGGTTCTTCTTGAGATTCTTCTTCTTCTTGAGGTTCTTCTTCTTCATCATTCCGCCTTTGAGAGTAGCCTTCATCTTCTTCAATGTCTTCATGATGAACTTGCCTAGGAATATATCCCTTCTCATCAACCACTACATCAATACTGTCAACAATTCTGCCAAGTCTTTTATTGTAGCACTTGTATGCTTTGCTATGTGGAGAATAACCAAGAAGAATGCCCTCATCTGCTCTTGGTTCAAGTTTGCCAAGTTGCTCATCAGTATTCTTAATATAACATTTGCTCCCAAAGATTTTGAAGTGCTTCACGGAAGGAGTTTTACCACTCCAAAGCTCATGAGGTGTTTGAGTGCTGTTTACTCGGACATTTGTTTTGTTAAGAATAATAACAGCAGCATGTGCAGCTTCACCCCAGAAGGTTGCAGGAGTACTTGATTCATCGAGCATAGCACGAGCCATTTGTTGGATAGTTCTGTTCATTCTTTCCACAACCCCATTTTGCTGAGGAGTTCTAGCTGTAGAGAATTCTCTTCTTATCCCATGTTCGTCACAGAAATCGAAAAATTCATTTGAGGTGAACTCCCCACCTCTGTCAGATCTGAGGCACTTAATTTTGTGTCCTGATTCATTTTCAACCAATGCTTTGAAGGATTTGAATTTTTCGAATGCTTCATCTTTGTGCTTCATAAGCCCTAACCAAACAAACCTTGAGAAATCATCAATGAATAATATCAGATATTCTTCTCCTCGAGGTGTCCTTTTCCTAAATGGACCACATACATCTGTATGGACTAGCTCAAGAGGCAAGCTAGCTGATCCTTCCTTTTCTGGAAAGTTAGTTCTGGTTTGCTTTCCAAACTGACAAGATTTGCATATGGTGTTGTCTGGAATTTTAATATCTGGAAGATCGCGAACTGCCTGATATTTGCATGCTTTCCTTATTTGTGAGAAGCTTAGATGTCCCAACCTTCGATGCCATAACCAGTGCTCTTCATCCTTGCTAAGATAGCATTGTTGTTGTCCTTCTTCAAATATGTACAGATTATTTGGAGTTCTTTTGCCTTTGAGAACTGTTTTACCTGTATCAAGATCACGAACAAGACATCCATTCGATCTGAAAATAACCTCGGTTTTTTGATCACACATCTGGCTGACACTTAGTAGATTATGCTTCAATCCATCAACATACAAAACATTTCCAGCCTTGACCTTTTCTTTCAAAGGAGCAATACCTTTTCCTTTTATAGTTGCAGGAGTATCATTTCCAAAAGAAACTTTCTTTCCCTTTTCTAAAGTAGAATAAGATTCAAGTTTTTCTTTATCACCTGTCATATGTTTCGAACATCCACTGTCAATGTACCATAGATTTTCCTGTCCTTCTGCATAAAATGCTATCCCACATCTTTCTGTTTGAGGTTCCTTTATTCTCCATGTTTTGGTGCTTGTGGCTTGTTCCTTTCTCTCCTGAAACCTGCTCCTGCATTCAGAATCTTCATGACCAAAATTATTGCAAATAGAACATTCAACTTCATTTTCAAGAACCGAAAAGTTGTTATAGGTCCTTTTTGTAATCCCTGTCATACTTCTTTGTTTTTGAGCTTCCCTAGTCATGATTGTTTTATATGCAACACATTGAGCTGCTTTGTGACCAAAGTTATGGCAAGAAAAGCATTGTCCATTGAAGAAGCTTTTGCGGTTATTGAATCTACCAGCCAACTGATTGTAATTTCTATTTTCATCTATTCTTGAACCAAACTGAGAAGATTTTACTTGTGGCTGGTTGTAGCTTTTGTTCACCCTTAAGATGGATTGTCCCTGATAGTTTCTGTTTGTAATTCGTCCCTGCTTTACCTGATTATCTTCATTGTTCTTCTGCTCATTTCTTCTTGCTGCATCAAGATAACTTTTTGAGGTGGATGCTTGAGAGGTTTCTCCATTATAGCCCAAACCTGTCTTGTTTAGAGGAGACCGCTGCACATTGATAATCTCATCCAAAGTTTCAGATCCTTTGACAAACTTAAGATTAATAGCTTTTGTTTTCTCAATTTCTTTTCTGAGACCAACAATTTCACCTTCTAGTTTTTCAAGATGTTTTTCCTTTTCATCAATTTGAAATTGCAAAGTATCAATGATCAAATTCTTTTCTTCTATGCATCTCTTGAGTCTAGTAATGTCATCATAGAGATTATCCACATCTACAGCATCCTCATAATCATCATCTTCAAATGCCATTAACAGCTTATATTTATTACCTTGTTCATCTTCATCACTGTTTGATAAGCCATCACTATCTTCATGGGTGTAGTAGCTTTTCTTATTTGCACTTTGTTTCTTGTTCCATCTAGCAGGTTCTTTTCCTTTATCCTTATAAGGACATTTTGCAGCATAATGACCTACTCTTCCACAAGCAAAGCATTTGAAAGTTAGCTTACCTCTGAACCTTCCAGAACCCCTTTGAAGATTTCTGACAAAATTTGATTCTTCTTCCTCTTCTTCTGGAACATGGCTTGCTTCATAGTAATCTTCTTTTCCTGATGCCTTAAAAGCAGCTTCCCTTCTGTCTGATGGACCTCCCTTTCTCATTTCATAAGCAGTTAGAATTCCATGTAGCTGAGACATAGTGAGAACACGGAGATTTTCCTTTTCTTCTATTGCAGATACTTTAGATTCAAACTTGGGGGATAATGATCTTAGAATCTTTTGAACTACTATAGTCTCTTTTATTTCTTCACCCAAATTTTTCATACAATTAACAATCTCATCTACCCGAAGAAAATAATTAGCCACACTTTCATCATTATACATCTTGAGAGTCTCATATTGAATCCTGAGAGTTTGAAGTTTAGCTTGTTTTACCTGTTCATCTCCTTCATAGCTAGTGATCATTTTGTCCCATATCTCTTTTGCTGATTTGAAGTGCATGACCTTCATGAATTCTGTTTGGGATATACTTCCTAATAGAGTACTGACTGCTTTTGCATTTGTTTCGTACTGCTTTTTCTCAGCTGGATCTGTAGGAGTAGCTGAAGGAAAAGCATAGCCTGTTTCTACAATGTTCCAAACTTCTGTACCAAGAGATTGAAGATATGCAGTAACTCTTACCTTCCAATAATTGAAATTTGTCCCATCAAAAATCGGTGGCCTGATTGATGCTTCTTTCTCGTAGTTGCTCATGATGAATGATCTACCTTCAAGCGATCAAGCTTCTCTGAAGAACCTGGCTCTGATACCAATTGTTGGAAATAATACTGAGAGGGGGGGTGAATCAGTATTATCAGATCAATCAAACTTTTTCAATGCTCAGAAACATATACGCTACTTCAGTTAAGTGAACCAGCGTGTACACGCTACTGTGACTAAATAAAACAGCGTATAAGAAGAAAGCTTATAATTTAGTTAGATTAATCTTCAGTTAAGTGCATCAGGACATTATTCACCACATTAACAGTAAAGAGGTGCAGTATAACAGAACAGATCAAAAGCCACACACATGAACACCAAGATATAAGGTGGAAACCCAATGTGGGTGAAAACCACCTGCTGCAAGTCGTCTCTATCTTTCTTTAATATAAAACTTCAGTTTATAATCTTTTTGTACTGGTGCAGCCTTATACCAGTACGCAGGCTACAACCTGCAGAAGGCTACAACCTTCTCTCGTTCTCCAAACTTCCTTGGAAGGGAGCTCCAACCCCCTTTTGCTCTTGTACTAGCTAAGATACTAGTACGTAGGTGCTGGCCTACAATCTTCTTTCCTTCAGGTACCACTTTTCATACATTTTCAGACTGGATATTCCTGAAGCACAACATTACAATCTGAAGACTACAATTCATTCACCTTTCACAACAGATCATTGAAGCATAAAACAACCAAACTTTGAATCACTGAACCACTGAACCCTGTCAATCACCAGTTACCAGAACACAGAGCAGACTACAGAACTCTGCAATAACAGTCAGACCCAACTGTAGACCCAAAATCAAGCTTCAAAAGATATACGCTACTTCAATGAGAAAAACCCGCGTATACACGCGCTTTTACCGAAGCCAACCTGCGTACAGATCTAAAAATAAACTCTCTCAATTTGCAGCTGTACCAGACATCAGTTAGACCCAGAACATAACATTGCGACAGTATGCAGATCTAGAAATACGCATAATCAACCATATCATGATAGTGCATTTCAAACCATTAGATCTCAATCTATCCTTAGATCTAGTCTTCCATCAACCGATGTGATCTCTCCTTGGCTTAGATCAAGCAACCCAGAACCTGCATGTCAGATCTCTTTCCTTTTCAGATATTCAAGCCTTCTCAAAAGATGATGTTGCCTAATGATATTCTTCTCCTTATATAGCCTTAGGCCTTGCTCAATATCAAGAGCCAAAACCATAGAAATCCAAAACCATCAACTTCAAAACTAGAGATCTACACGACTGTCGAGGTACTTTGGTCCAAAGACATGGGCACAAGTACCGAGGACTAACTACCATGGACCAAAAGGAAACTTCCCGACATATACGCATTTTTCTGTTCATGCATCTACGTGTATACGCGACTTATTATATAGCTCTCCTGCGTATACGCGACTTAGTATGCATATCACCAGCGTGTATACGCAACTTGGACTTAATTAACCTGCGTATATGAGATTTCTTCTTCATTCTGTAGACTGAACGAAGATCTGTCATCAAAGAGAGTTGCCATCAAGGACAACACCTGTATCATAGCACTATACCTGAGCCAAAATGCCAACACAAAATATCGGAGAAGGAAGAAAAGGACATATATGACCACGTCAAAAGCGTACCAGCAAACCTAGTTTGAGAATTTATTCTAATTATCGAGAAATTCCAAAAGTTCTACGTGGAATGGGGATCGTAATTCTTTCTACTTCCCAAGGAAATTTTACAGATCGAGAAGCTCGACAAAAAAAATAAAATTAATAATAATAATAATAATAAAAAAAAAAAAATGGAGGAGAAATTTTATGTTATGTATGGTAATTAATCCAAATGTTGTCCAAAAATATTGATTTTGTAAGATATCCCCATAGTATGAAAAGTCGGAGCAAGTCGAGACACCATTCATCTTCATCCAAGCATGTTAGTTAAGTTTTTAATCAAAAGAGGAGGAGATTCTGAAGAAACAGAATCTGATCCATGCAGAAGGTTTGGTTACTGAATCACTCCCCAACAGTATGTTTCGAGTTCTGACAGATAATGGATGTCAGACTCTGACTCATATTTCGGGTAGGATTCGACATAATTCCGTACAAATACTACCAGAAGATAAGGTCAAGTTCGAATTAAGTGCTTATGATTTAACCAAAGGACGTATAATATATAGACTTAGCAACAAATCTTCAAACGATTGAATCACCTTTTGAACATCTAATAGGGATCGAGAATCACAGATGAAATAGATTTCTTGCTAGGCCCATAGCTAACAAGCCAACTTTATTGAGATCACGGGGTACATTCGATTATGAGATTCAATCCTGGAGAGAGATTATTCCTCATTACCTCTCTGCTCGTCCTTATTACCTCTTTCCTCGGGGTTCTGGAACATTTAAAGAGAGAGAAATAGCTACTGGGGGAGATGTTATTGGGAAACAACTAATGGGTTTGGACCTGCAAATGATTATAGATCGTTCACATATGAAATGGAAGAACTTGGTGGAATTGAAATGGAATAGATTGGAAGAGAACCAAGAATCTACTGTGGATAGATGGGAGGATGAAAAAATTAGAAGAAGAAAGGATTTTCTGGTTGGACGCATGAAATTGGCTAAACATTTTCTCCGAACAAATATAGAACCAAAATGGATGGTCTTATGCCTATTACCAGTTCTTCCTCCCGAACCAAGGCCAATCGTTTAATTAGGTGAAGGTGGACTTATTACCTCGTCAGATCTAAATGAACTTTATCGAAGAGTTATCAATCGAAATAATACTCTTAAAAATTTATTAGCAAGAAGTGGATCTGAGTCATTTGTTATTTATCAAACAAAATTGATCCAGGAAGCCGTAGATGCACTTCTCGATAATGGTATCTGCAGACAACCAATGAGAGACAGTCATAATAGGCCTTATAAATCGTTCTCAGATGTGATCGAAGGCAAAGAGGGAAGATTTCGTGAAAATTTACTAGGCAAACGAGTTGATTATTCAGGTCGTTCCGTTATTGTGGTGGGTCCCTTTCTATCATTGTACCAATGTGGATTACCCTCAGAAATAGCAATAGATCTTTTTCAAGCATTTTTAGTTCGTAGTCTCATCGGACGACATATTGCTCCCAACCTAAGAACTGCGAGACCTTGATGAATAAGGAGACAAATATTTCTATATGCCCAGATGTGATGCAAGCGGGTTCAAGTGCTTGAAGAGAAAATCTACCGAAACAAATGCGATTGCCGCAGTAAGATACTCCTTTCTTTCTTCCCCTATGTTGTCTACGAAATTTTGTTCTTTTTGGGTTATAGTCGATGGTTAATAGTATTTTGATCCCAACTCTAATCCAGAACCGGACATGAAAGTTTCTTCTCATCCAGCTCCTCGTGAATATTCAATGTGTAGATAAATGAGTCTATATCTATGCATTACACATATTGTATATAGAATCTAATTTACAGGACGAATAACTCTTACATTTCCATCCAATGTCTTAATAAAGAATTTCACAGGCGAATATTTACTCTTCCAGTATTTGCTCCATGGGTTCAACTTACCTATAGACTCCAATGAGATTAATTGGTTTTTGGTTTATTTCGCCATACTATCCAATGAATGATTAAGATTCCTATATGATCTTATGCAGTCATAGGTTCCATCATTCCATAGCTTCTATCTAAATGTTCGAGTCTTCCCTCCGTAATGGAGCTTTCTTTTCATCTGTTACGGAATCAATTTCCTTAGTTTCCATCGACCCGAAGCTCTTTCTCCTTCATAAACTGAATTCCTTCAATCTTGCTTGAATGAATCAGGATGATTCTTATGCTTTATCACACTACTTTTTGGAGGGTAGTTAATGAACCATACAATATTGGGAGAATATTTCTCCTTTTTCTTCTTTTTCCGCATTACCAAACACCTTTCTCGCTTCACGAGAGATCAAAATATCATTTTTTCTCTCGTGGAAGAAAGTATTTACGAGGTGATAGTATCTTCGCCGTGACATGAGTGTGAAAAAGTTTCAAGAATCTATTTCATAAAGGTTGAAAATCATTTATTTTTGCTTTTTTACTCCATATTTTAGGGTGGATCTCTAAAGGTATGAAAGATCTCCCTCCAAACCGTACATACGACTTTCGTCGAATACGTCTTTCCACATTACTATATCTGCATAGATGAGATATATTCTTTATGCATATAATTCTGTTTACTCACTCTCAATTGAGTATCCGTTCCCTTTCTTTCTTTTGCTATGATTGGAAATTCTGTATTTTACATATCTATACGATCAAGTCCTTAGGTTTACAAAATAGTGTATAAAAAAGTGTTTCAAATCATTGCTATTTGAATTGAACCCGTTCTAAAAAGGTCAAGGTATTTTTGAATTTTCTGTTGAAACAATCGAGGAAAACTTCGAAAATGATTTCGATATTGAACCTTGGACATATAATAGTTCCAATGAAAAATAAGATCGTGTTTTTTTTCACGGTAGCTTGCTCTAGTCCCCTTACAAAACGTTCGTTATTAGGTTAGCTATATACTTAACATGTTCCTAGAAATTCACATGGCGTCATCATGAAATGATACAAGTATTAGATAAGTAAGAATATACAACGCACTAGAACACCCTTGTTGACGATCTTTTACTTCGACAGCATTTAGGGTTCCTCGAACAATGTGATATCTCACACCGGGTAAATCTTTAACCCTTCCTCCTCTTACTAATACTATAGAATGTTCTTGTAAATTATGGTCAATACCAGGTATATAAGCAATGATTTCAAATCCAGAGGTTAATCATACTCTGGCAACTTTACGTAAGGCAGCGTTTGGTTTTTTGGGGGTGATAGTGGAAAAGTTGATAGATAAGTTTTCTTCACTGTCACTCTACAAAACCGTAGATGAGATTTGCACCTCATACGGCTTCTCGTTCAATTTTTTTTTCTTTTCGAAGTAAGATAAATTGGATTATTCTCGTTGTTCGAGAATATCAATATTCCCTTCCTTTATACATTATGTCTCAAAGAGTAACTGGAACCAATTAAGTCAAACACATACAGATACCCCTCCATGAGCCTTAACAATGTTGTTGATCAACTCCATAATGGGTACTGTTTTACCCACTCCAGCTCCTCCAAATAAACCAATTTTTCCCCCATAGCGGTAAGGAGCCAAAAGATCTACTACTTTAATGCTTGTTTCGAAGATGAATAATTTTGTATCCAACTCTGTAAAGGCGGGAGCAGGTCTATGAATAGGAGATGTTATGAAAGCATCTACAAGACCCAAATTATCGACAGGTTCTCCAAGAACATTGAAAATTCGTCCGAGAGTAGCTCCACCAACCGGAAAACTTAGAGGAGCTCCATGTCAATCACTCTCATTCCTCTCGTCAAACCATCTGTAGCACTCATAGCTACAGCTCTAACCTTATGATTTCCTAATAATTGTTGTACCTCACAAGTAACCTGAATTTCTTGACCAACTTTACCTTGACCCTTAACTGTCAATGAATTATAAATATTAAGCATATTACCTGGAGGAAAAGAGACATCCAATACTGGGCCAATGATTTGAGCAATACGTCCCACATTTTTTTCTACACGTGCGGAAACCATAACTATAGAACTGGGTCTGAACTTTACTTTTTCCAGTATCTTTTCATCAATGGACCCCTTATGAAGGGAAGAAGTGCGATTAATTTTACAAATTATTACCTCTCTAATAAAATAGATTGAATAGATATCTATCTTTATTTTTTATAACTGTTTCTATGGACATGTGGAAAAGAGAAAGAAAATGACTGTTACCCCTACCTCCACTTGGACTAAGACATCACTTTTACCGAAAAAAGTTAAAGTTTTTAAATTTTTTATTTTTTTATTTTGTACCATATTCAATTCTTTAGGTTTCTATTGAATTGACGTTCTTGGGGTTTCTGCACGTGTAGAAAAAAATGTGGGACGTATTGCTCAAATCATTGGCCCAGTATTGGATGTCTCTTTTCCCCCAGGTAATATGCCTATTATTTACAATTCATTGACAGTTAAGGGTCAAGGTACAGCCGGTCAAGAAATTCAGGTTACTTGTGAGGTACAAAAATTATTAGGAAATCATAGGGTTAGCGCTGTAGCTATGAGTGCTACAGATGGTTTGACGAGAGGAATGAGAGTGATTGACATGGGAGCTCCTCTAAGTGTTCCAGTTGGTGGAGCTACTCTCGGATGAATTTTCAATGTTCTTGGAGAACCTATCAATAATTTGGGTCATGTAGATGCTTGCATAACATCTCCTATTCATAGACTTGCTCCCGCCTTTACAGAGTTGGATACAAAATTATCCATCTTCAAAACAGGCATTAAAGTAGTAGATCTTTTGGCTCCTTACCGCCGTGGGGGAAAAATTGATTTATTTGGAGGAGCTAGAGTGGGTAAAACAGTACTCATTATGGAGTTGATCAACAAAATTGCTAAGGCTCATGGAGGGGTATCTGTATTTGGAGGAGTAGGAGAACGTACCCGTGAAGGGAATGATCTTTACATGGAAATGAAAGAATCAGGAGTAATTGATGAACAAAAAATATCAGAATCAAAAGTGGCTCTGGTCTATGGTCAGATGAATGAACCACCGGGAGCTCGCATGAGAGTCGGTTTAACTGCTCTAACCATGGCTGAATATTTCCGAGATGTCAATGAGCAAGACGTACTATTATTTATTGATAACATCTTCCATTTTCTCCAAGCGGGATTAGAGGTATCCACCCTATTAGGCAGAATGCCTTCCGTCGTGGGTTATCAGCCAACTCTTAGCACAAAAATGGGTTCTTTACAAGAGAGAATTACCTCCACAAAAAGGGATCCATAACCTCGATTCAAGAAGTTTATGTACCTACTGACGACTTGAACGACCCTGCTCCTGCTACGACATTTGCACATTCAAATGCTACTACCATACTATCGAGAGGATTAGCTGCGAATGGTCTCTATCCAGCAGTGCTTTCACTCGATCTGAAAATTCATTCCCTAAAGAATCTCTTTTTCTTTTCATGGTATGATTCCATCTATAATAAGGATCCTCAGATGAGCAAGAAGTATATAAAAAATCTCTATATTCACTGAGCTTTTCCCCAAGGACCAATACACTAGGTAAAAACGTAAAAGAGATTCTTTTTTTTTTCCATCACTTGAGTATGCGCCAAAAAAATATTGAGAGACTTCAGTCCTCACAGGACCTAGGTGAGTAAATAGGTTATTTCCAATATATTGTATCAGTTGATAAACCCTATTATGATCAAAGCACATACTGGGCCATGGTTGCTAGAAGAACTTTTCTTCTTTTATAAGTTCTTGAAGTTTTTGTGGATCTATAGCCACAGAGCAGTTATTTCTAGCCATAGCCATAGAGCGGTCATCTCTAGCCATAGTCACAGAGCGGCCATTGTTGTCTTCATAATTTTTACCTTTAAGAAAAGGTAATGGGGCTCTACCCAAATAGAACGAGCAATAACAAAGAATAAGTAAACTAAAGGTTCGATTGATATAACGTCTTAATAAAGTTTTATCGATAAGTGAATTACAATCTATACGGAAAGATACCCATTTTATAAAAATTGTTAATAGAATATGACCACCCAACCAACCGCAAAGACCACTTATCATAAAGGATATATTAGGGCTGTAACGAAAAAGAAAGAGGTTCACCAGTCTTGTTAATACGGGATTTGCTAAAAGAATGGGATTCAACAATTGAAGAATTAGACCATCCATAAATAGACTTAGAGCTTTTGGATTGTTGATCGAATTCATGAGGTTTGGAGATTCAGAACTTGAAGGTTTGTCCATAATTTGGAAAAAACGAAAGAACATATATGGTACAACTAATAAAGTTATTGCATAAGGTTTCCACAGCGCTGCATAGATGGGCGAATAATACATGGACAAAAATCCTATTATTTGTCCCGTAATAGAACCAATTATGGTTATTATACCATAGCGAGGTTTTCCCAAAAGGAAGGATGTCGTGGAATAGATTTTAGAGGGACCAACAGGCAATGTAGCAAGAAATCCATAATATAGCCCAAATATGATGATCGGACCTGAAACTTCTACTCATGAGGATAATGGACCCAATAGTAGACCAAGTACTTTTATCATATTAAAACTCCCTTTGATCTTCATCAAAGAATTATTTTGATAAATTTATGATTTTATCATATATATTATTTCTAAGTATAGAAATAGTTTTTATATTATTGTGGTGGGTCCCTTTCTATCATTGTACCAATGTGGATTACCCTCAGAAATAGCAATAGAGCTTTTTCAAGCATTTTTAATTCGTAGTCTCATCAGATGACATATTGCTCCCAACCTAAGAACTGCTAAAAGTATGATTCGAGATAAGGGACCCATTGTATGGGAAGTACTTCAAGAGGTTATGCAAGGACATCCCATATTGTTGAATCGAGCACCTACCTTACACAAATTGGGAATACAAGCGTTTCAACCTATTTAAGTAGAAGGACGTGCCATTTGTTTACATCCATCGGTTTGTGGGGGATTTAATGCAGACTTTGACGGAAATCAGATGGCTCTCCATGTACCTTTATCTCTGGAAGCTAGAGCAGAAGATTGTTTACTCATGTTTTCTGAGACAAATCTTTTGTCTCCAGCTATCGGGGATCCCATATCTATACCGACTTAGGATATGCTTCTTGGACTTTATATATCAACGGTCCAAAATAGTCAAGGTATTTATGGGAATAGGTACCCTCCGTATCACTCGGAAAATAAAGCTTTTCTTGTAAGAAACCTTCCTTTTATAGTTATGATGATGTGCTCAGAGTTTACCGATAGAAACGAATTTACTTATACAACCCCTTATGGCTCCGGTGGGGGGAAGTGGATTTATGTATCATTACCTCAGTAAATCAAGAAGCCCCTATTGAAGTTCAATACGAATCTTTGGGTACTTTTCACGAAATCCATGAACATTATCGAATAAGAAAAGGTAGAAAGGGAGAAATCCTTAATATATACATTCGAACAATTGTTGGTCGTACTCGTTTCAAACGAGAAATGGAAGAAGCCATACAAGGGTTTGCCTATTCTGAACACCCAAATAAATCACTACCAGCTCTCAGGATCTAATGTTATTGATCTTATGATTTTTTCATTAGTGCAGATATAGAGATCGAGGAAGCCTTCGAACTCTACGATTAATACCTAATAATGGGATTACCATCCACTGTATAGTCTGATACAAATGCAAGATTTTTTTTCCCCATGTTTTCGAGCTATATATCCACGTTTCACTCTGGTCATTGAAGCTTACTCTCATGAATCGCTAATATTTTTCTCAGTTAGTCATTTGTTTTGTTTGGTCCATTGAGAATAATATTGATTCTTCTTGTTTAGAAAATAAAAGTTCCAATGGCTTTTTCTACTGCAACCTTCCCAACCATAATTCCCTTTGGATAGGCATCTTCCTGGTAGGCAAGGACTGGGAGCTTGTACTGAGAATGAGAAAAAATCATGGGTTTCATCGTTTCTATGGTTCTTTCTCCAACGGTAAGGTCCTCTCTATACGCCTGAGCCTTTTATTCATTTCCGAAATATGAGATGAGTATGTTATTGGTAACTTGTATGGTTTACCATCTCCAGCCCTACTCTTGAATCATTAAGTAATAAATACTCTCATTACAACATCTATTAATACAACAACGACATGTAATTCTGGGGTTGGCCAAGTCGCTGACCCTGTTGTTCTGTTCTCGTGGCAATATGAGCATAAACTTTATGCTTCTTCAATTTGCATGATTTTCCCACTCAATGGATTGATGACCATTTTCTACCAATGAGGAATTGCTTTTCATCCCACATCAAGGTGATTGGATTTGCACCAATGGAAACAATAAATTTCATCCTCGGTAAGGTTAGATGATGGATCTTTACTTGATTACAGCGGAAAAATTCTTCTGTTATTCCGTTGTAATAATTTCCCAGTCTGTTTAAGTTTTTGATCCAAACGAGTCGCACATACACCCTAGCACATACTCGTCTATGCTAAGGACATCCTCGAAGAGCATGAGATTTTTTTTATTCTCTATTGGCTATCTTGCATTTCTAATAAGCTGTTGAATAGTGGGCAATCTAGCTGTATTGTATGCGAAATCAACTGGTTCGGATTGATCCTAACCATACCATATCAGGTGATTATGAAATGAATCACTTCCCCCCCCCTTTTTTTGACAAGGAACAAAGAGATCACAGTTTACAGTTCATTATAAAAATAAATTAAAAAGAGGATCTTCGGCTATGAGATCAACCTTTCGCTACGACATCAACAATGCCATAAACTTGGGCTTCTGTTGTTGGCATAAAAACATCTCCGTTCAGGTCTTGTTGAATCACCTCTCTGGGTTGGCCCGTTCTTTCTATATAACATTTGGTTATGTAATCGTGAAGCATCGTTATTTGTTTCGATTTGTTATGAAAATCTGCAACCGATCCGTCATAATAGGAACTAGCAAGTTGGTGGATCATAAGCCTAGTGTGAGGTAATGCTATACGTTTAGGCATTTCTCCCCGATTAGGATGAAAGATACCATTGAAGCAGCTACCCCCATGCATATTGTATGTACATATGGTACTATTGCTTGCATCATATCGAACAAACCTACCCCTGGTATTACTGATCCACCGGGACAGTTGATAAATGAGAAAATATCTTTATTTGCATCTTCTGCACTCAAATATACCATGAGACCCATGAGTTGATTTGCAATCTCGTGACTGATATCTTGAGCCAAAAAAAAGTAATCTCTCTCGATAAAGTCGGTTGTATAAGTCGACCCAAGTTGCATCTTCATCTCCAGGGGCTCGGAAAGGCACTTTTGGAACACTAACGGGCATTTGTTTGAATGGAAAGAAGTGAAGCACTATACTCTAATATGGGAATGTAAATTCTATGAAGTTGTGTAACATATGAACTCTAGATGGATGGTATAGGGGAGGTTTTGAACCTATTTGGAAATAGAGCTTTAGATGGATCAAAGATCCATGTAAAAGATCCTTCCATTATTCGAGTTGATAATGTAACGAATCACACTTTTACCGCTAAACTATACTCGCCACGATCCGATTGTAACATACGGATCGATCTTTTGTCCAACCAACCCATTTATCTTTTTTGAGTCTTTTCTGGATAACTTCCATCAGAGAACCAAGACGATCCACACCTGCTCGCGCCAGTATCCTTGTATCTATAATTATTGCTACCATTCAATATTAGGTATTACTTAAAAAAAGAATAATTCGATTATATAGAACCTTGAAATAAAGAGATAACTTTTAGATTTAGATAAAGGAGGATTGGTGGTGAAAATAGCAGTTCACATGAAAGGCGGAATCGGTAAATCAACAACTAGTTGTAATATCTCAGTCGCTCTAGCGAGACGTGGTCAAAAAGTGTTACAGATTGGGTGTGATCCCAAACACGATAGTACTTTTACTCTTACAAGATTTATAATACCTACAATTATAGATACTTTACAATCCAAGGATTATCATTACGAGGATATTTGGCCCGAAGATGTAATTCACAAGGGTTATGGAGGGGTGGATTGTGTGGAAGCAGGGGGTCCACCCGCAAGAGCCGGGTGTGGAGGATATGTGGTGGAGAAACTGTAAAGTTGTTAAAAGAATTAAATGCATTTTATGAATATGATATTATATTATTCGATGTATTAGGTGACATGGTCTGTGGAGGTTTTGCCACTCCATTGAACTATGCAGATTATTGTGTTATTATTACAGATAATGGATTCGATGCATTATTTGTTGCTAATCGTATTACTGCCTCTATAATGGAAAAAGCTCGTACACATCCACTCCGATTAGCAGGCTTGGTGGGAAATCGTACATCTAGAAGAGATCTTATAAATAAATATGTAGAAGCCTGTCCAATGCCCGTAATAGAAGTATTACCTATTATTGAGGATATCCGAGTTTCCAGAGTAAAGGGTAAAACCTTATTTGAAATGGTTGGATCTAAACCATCCCTTAACTATTTTTGTAATTATTATCTAGGCATAGCAGATCAAATATTGTCCCAACCAGAAGGTATTGTCCCAAAAGAGATTCCAGATCGGGAATTATTCAGTTTACTCTCTGATCTTTATTTAAATCCCATTTGTGGTGGGGGACAGAAAAAAAAAAAAAAATAAAAAATAAAAAAATAAAAAAATAAAATATAAATATAAAAAAATAAATAAAATAAAATAATAATAATAATAATAATAATAAGGAAAATTTACTTGGGTTTACGAGGATATAGAATCAACAATTTCTCCACTTCTCCACAATTTGTTGTCAATTTGTTGAAAATTTGATTATTTCTTGTTATCATTCTTTTGTGTTACTAGTCTTTTTATTCATTATTTCTTTTCCTTATTTATCCTTAGCCTTTTATTCCCTCCCTATTATGTCAACAAAAATTGTTGAAACTATAACGCTTGAATGTGAAATGGGCAATTATCATAGCTTTTGTCCTATGAGTTGTGTATCCTGGTTGTATCAAAAGATTGAAGACAATTTCTTTTTGGTAGTGGGCACAAAAACATGTGGTTATTTTCTCCAAAATGCACTTGGAGTTATGATTTTTGCAGAACCCCGCTATGCAATGGCAGAATTAGAAGAAGGAGATATATCGGCCCATTTGAATGATTATGAGGAATTGAAAACGCTTTGTATTCAGATAAGAAAAGATAGAGACCCCTTTTCAGGTCTCTTAGGTAATTTACAAAGTATAACCAACCGTTTTCCATCCTCTCATTTTCTAACTTATAAAAAAGTAATAACAAAGAAACATTCCATTTTCCACAATTCTTTCAATACTTTCCAAGTACCTAAATATTATTTCATGGACAAAAATATGATAATTTATCATTTCAATCCGTGCAGGAACATCATTTCCAATCTATTGGGTCCAAATTGGTGCTCTTCCTCATCCGAATCCGAATTCTACGAAAAAACATTTCCAGTAGTTAGTCTTGGACAAGTGATTCCTGAAAGTGTATGGATATCCGAGGATGAACCACTCCCTGAATCTGGTCAAATTATAGCAGTTGATGAGGAATCTTTAGTCATTAGATCAGCTAAACCTTATTTGGCTACTCGAAAAGCGACTGTCAATAGTCATTATGGAGAAATTCTTGACAAAGGAGATACATTGATAACATTGATATATGAAAGGTTCAAATCTAGTGATATAACTCAAGGTCTTCCTAAAGTTGAACAATTGTTAGAAGCCCATTTGAATAATTCAATATCGATGAATTTGAAAGAAAGTTTTGAAAATTGGACCGGAGATATGACAATATTTCTTGGAAGTCTTTGGGGGTTATTCATAAGCGCTAGGATAACTATGGAACAAAGTCAAATTCATTTGGTCAATCAGATTCAAAAAGTTTACCGATCCCAAGGGGTACGAATTGGTGATAAGCATATAGAGGTTATTGTACGCCAAATGACATCGAAAGTCTTAATTTCAGAAGATGGAACGACTAATGTTTTTTCACTGGGGGAACTCATTGGATTATCACGAGCACAGAGAATGGATCATGCTCTGGAAGAGGCAATCTACTATCAAACCATGTTATTAGGAATAACAAGGGCATCTCTGAATACTCAAAGTTTTATATCCGAAGCGAGTTTCCAAGAAACTGCTCGGGTCTTAGCTAAAGCTGCTCTACAAGGTCGTATCGATTGGTTGAAAGGCTTGAAGGAAAATGTTATTCTCGGGGGGATGATACCTGCCGGTACTGGGCAACATATTCACCGTTCAGGGAAACGAAACAGAATAGATCCAAGAATAGGGAATAGGAATATATTTAGCAACAAAGTGAAGGACATTTTATTTCATCATGACAAAGTAGATTTTTTTTCCTTTCAATACAATTCTCACAAATATCACAATATATTAAAACAACAATTAAAATAGTCTTGAGAAATAGCTTTCTTGTTATGTTCATGAATATCTCTTCTATAATAGGAAGAATATCAAATATTCTATGAGTGAGAACGTTTCTATCACGTACTAGATAGATAGGCAATCTTTGAGATGTAATTGATTCAGTTGGAATAATTAGATATTTTTTTTTTTTTGCTTGTTAAGACTAACCTACGTACCCACGGGGATTTGAACCGGTGACCTATCACAAGGAGTGCCTTAACAGCGCACCCATTCACTGTCAATCCAAAGCCCCGTGGGCCGCAATAATTAGATATTACGATACATTTTATTTTGCTATTTTGGGGAGGAAAGCGAACGAGAATGAGCAAAAGATATTGGAACATTGATTTGGAAGAGATGATGGAAGCAAGAGTTCATTTAGGGCATAAAACTAGGAAATGGAACCCTAATATGGCACCTTACATTTTTACAGAGCGTAAAGATATTCATATTATAAATCTGGCTAAAATTGCTCGTTCTTTATCAGAAGCTTGTGATTTGCTGTTGGATATAGCAGGTAGAGGAAAACAATTCCTGATAGTCGATACGAAATATATTCGGGTACTCCCAAGGGTGGTCATACAAAAAGGACACGGTCATTAATTAGTTCCACTATAGTACTTTCCTTCAGCCAATCTGGATAAATGAGGAATTTATAAACCATTCTTCTATCCATTCTGCCTTCCCACTAGAAAGGGATTAGAGTTAATCTTTTTTTTTAAGGATCCCGAATGAACTTCAACATTACCATTATGCTACCGGAAATGTAGCATAATCATATAACCATCCCAATCCATCCATTCCGATCCAAAACTAGGATTAATTTATTATTATTTATAAATAAAGGCACATAACCTATGGAATCACACATGGGGATGATATTATTTCATTATGGAATTGCTCGTGCATTTCGTAATATATGTGCGTTATTGCTTTATGGCGAATAATTACTGTAGTTTTAGATATCTTGATTCATTCTTCTTCCGTTTCTGCTCCTCCCAATGATTCATCCCCCTATTGGGTCCCATTTTTTCCCTCCTTTATGGTTGGATAAAAAGAAGTGCTTAATCCTTTAGGAGAACTAAAAGTAATCATCTTTCTTTGTATCTCTACCAGTTATAATGCGTAATGCCCAAACCATTGTGACAGAGATACATAAAAAGAGCTGACTAATATAGTGCAATTTAATCCTATTGATGAAACCCCATTCTACATCTTAGTAGCTCAAAATAGGATCAGTTCATTCATTAACAACTTATATATGGTAATATTAGCCTGTATGTAATATTATTGGGAGCTATAAATATATTTGGATGTCTCCCCTAAGATTGGAAAGTCTAACATGATAATAATCATATGGGAGATCATGGATTAGAAACATAGTTTCGTTCTAGATATGTATATAATCAAACCATCCAATCAAAAAAATTATAAAGTGATGGTATAACCATTTATTGTTTGGAATCTAGCTGTTTCGATTCTTCCCATCGTAAGCGAAATAAGCGAAAATTTACATATATTCTTTGTACAATAACGCATGTGACTATTTCCCATTCTCTTTCGGAACAGCGGGATCTGAACCCACGACCTCCATCACCCCAATATGGCGTGCTACCAAGCTGCACCATGCTCCATTATAACTATCAACCAACATAAAATTGATTCAAATGTTAATGCCTGAACTTAGATCTTATTTGGACTTATATTATATTCACAGATCACTCCCTCTGCTAGACACGTTCCATAACATTGACGATCTGATGTAAATAAGCTAGTATGGTCCCTACGAAGCCGAAGTGTATTCATCCACGAAATAGAGGATGGGAGATCTATTTTTTATAGGGAGATTTAATAGTCATAGGTAAACGATTCATGTGATATAATGATTATGCATCATTCACATACCTGTAGTAGAAATAGATCATATATCATGTCCCTATCTCCAAAAATAGAAGAGAATGGAGTTTTTGGAAAATATAAGAATAAAAAGTTTGAGCATCGATATTCGCCATGAAAAAAACCAGGCTATAAAAAAAGCTATGCGACGCAACTTTAGCATAATCACTCTGCTATAGCTAGCCCTTTGGGATACATATTTCCTGATCAATCTTTTCGACGCATTTACCTTTATTGCCTCTGCGAACATAGTAGCGCAATAATCCCATTGCGTTACATAAGGGAGATATTGTTCGGTTCTAAACAATTTTCTTCCTAGCCCCCTATGTAAATAATTTGATAGAGGTTCACAACCAATAAAATCTTTACCATCTAGCAATAAGTCGAAGAACAACGTGTATCGATGGATAATGAGGACCCATACTTACCATTAGGGGGTCTTTTAGCAAGCATGATCATGTGTAACCCCTCTTCAATTCGTTTTCTAAATGAGAAAAATAAAAAGAAAAAAGAACGACTGGATCCTGGATCTCTAAAAATTGGATTGGAATTGAAAACTTCGAAATTAACGGGTTTTTAGCCCACGGATACCCAATTGACCAATTAAATCATCATAACGAAGTTTATCCCTCTTGGATAGATAAACCAGAAGTTGCTTACGTTTTCTCAAAATTTTCCACAAAGCCCTTTGGGATGAATAGTCTCTTCCGTGGATGCTGGGTAAGTATTAGGACCCGATTGGTTAAATAAAATATGTGAATGGGAATCCATTTTATTTTCCCGTCTTAAACGATCCTCTCATTCACGATCGTTGTCTCATGGATCTTTCCCTCAGCGAACTCATTTTCATCGAAAGATAAAACATATTATCATTTTTTCTCGTCGAAATTCACTGAAAAGTATCTGGTCGTTGAAGGATCCTAAAATTCACTATGTTAGATATGGCGAAAGACCTATTATAGCTATAAAGGGTGCTAATATCCTAGTTAAAAAATGTAGATATTATATTCTAATTTTTCGGCAATTTTATTTCCATCTTTGGTCCGAACCGTATAGGGTCTGTTCTCATCAATTATCCAAGAATTGTTCTTCTTCTCCAGGTTATTTTTTGAGGATTCGGATGAACCCTATTTTGGTTAGAACCAAAATGCTAGATGAGTTATTCATCGCTGATCATATTACCAATGAAATGGATCCAATAGTTCCGATTGTACCAATAATTGGATTATTGGCTACAGAAAAATTCTGTGACATATCAGGGCGGCCGATTAGTAAATTGTCTTGGACCAGTCTAATAGATGATGATATCCTCGATTGATTTGATCAAATTTGGAGAAATCTTTTTCATTACTACAGTGGATCCTTTGATCGAGATGGTTTATATCATATAAAGTATATACTTTCATTATCATGTGCTAAAACTTTAGCCTGTAAACATAAAAGTACAGAAGCAACGTTTATATGAATATATAGGAAAATATGGCTGCATATGTTCCAATTGGATACCAATCGCTTGAATGCGTTTGAAATGCTCGATATGTCTATGTCTAAGAGACAATGGTTTCCACAAATTCATGACCAAAACCGAATTGATCGTGGATTTTGAATCATATCTACAAAAAAAACTTTGGATACTTTTTTAAGGGAAAAAATCAGGTTGTGCTATTAATCTTCTTGCACCATAAGTAATATAAAGCCTTTTCAGCAGTTCTTCATTTGCAAAAAATTATCGGCGTGAAAACACAGGGCGCTGCTCTTGAAATAGGAAGGAATCCCAAAGAAATCATCTTCATGTAAAGAATAGTGGTTTCTTAGACTATTTATATTGCCTCAGATATTGTATAGGAAATAGAGATCTGTCCATCTGTCGTTTTCTTAATGATCTGAACTAATACAAAGATCCCAAAGAATTGGGTGTTTTTATATGATCGAATCTATTACTGCGAAGAAAACTAAGACGCCAGATCATAGGAGTCCAAACTACATTCTTTATGAATTCTTCATCCATATCCCTTTGTTTTGCACCAGTAGTAAACTTCAATTCATATTCTTTCATAAATCGTATCATATCTAGATGATCTCTCATTTTGAGTTGAGGAGCAAATGTGATCTGATCCTTATCGGACTTACCCTGACATATTCCTAACCTAGAAAATAGAAACTCCACCAGAATACTTTCTAAAAGACTAGAAGCTATATCAAGATCATGCTCAGCTAATTTATTGAAAGGAATCAAATTCTCTCTATTTCGTACTGATATAGACCAAGAATCTCGAGCCGCTGATCCGGCCAAGCAACCCAAAATATGGGGAAGTATGGTCAATTCCTTCATAGTTGTTTCGGCAATCGAAGGTTCTAAATACCATTCGGACAAATAAAAAAACATTTTCTTCCATAATTCCACCCCCCAACAAAAGCACGAAATCCAGGATCTTTCATTAAATTGATTCCTGTTCAAATTCGTACAGTGTATAACCACATGGATAAGCTCACATTAACCCGTCAATTTCGAATCCAATTTGTGATTTGGAGGAATGATATATCAAGATATCAATAAGGAATTAGCATGTAATAATGTCGATTCATACGAAAAGAGTATTTCTTTAAGCATTGTACTTATAGGATGGGAATAGAGAAGGAAGAGGGAATCCCGAAGATTTTGCATAATCTTTTTTTACCGAAAAGGAAAAATAGGATTCATTAATGTTTGCTTAGAATATGAAAATGTGTTTGACTTAATTGGTTCTAGTTACTCTTTGAGACATAATGTGTAAAGGAAGGGAATATTAGTATTCTCAAACAACGAGAATAATCCAATTTATCTTACTTCGAAACAAAAAAAAAATTGAATGAGAAGCCGTATGAGGTTTCTTGGGAGTCTCTGGGGGTTATTAATAAGCGCTAGGATAACTATGGAACAAAGTCAGATTCATTTGGTCAATCAGATTAAAAAAGTTTACCAATCCCAAGGGGTACGAATTGATGATAAGCATATAGAGGTTATTGTACGCCAAATGACATCGAAAGTCTTAATTTCAGAAGATGGAACGGCTAATGTTTTTTCACCAGGGGAACTCATTGGATTATCATGAGCACAGAGAATGGATCGTGCTCTGGAAGAGGCAATCTACTATCAAACCATGTTATTAGGAATAACAAGGGCATCTCTGAATACTCAAAGTTTTATATCCGAAGTGAGTTTCCAAGAAAATGCTCGGGTCTTAGCTAAAGCTGCTCTACAAGGTCGTATCGATTGGTTGAAAGGCTTGAAGGAAAATGTTATTCTCGGGGGTATGATACCTGCCGGTACTGGGAAACATATTCACCATTCAGGGAAACGAAACGGAATAGATCCAAGAATAGGGAATAGGAATCTATTTAGCAACAAAGTGAAGGACATTTTATTTCATCATGACAAAGTAGATTTTTTTCCTTTCAAGACAATTCTCACAAATATTGGCTCAACGACTATCATGTCTTGATATGTCTATGTCTAAGAGACAATGGTTTCCACAAATTCATAACCAAAACCGAATTGATCGTGGATTTTGAATCATATCCACGAAAAAAAATTTGGATACTTTTTTTAGGGAAAAAATCAGGTTGTGCTATTAATCTTCTTGCAGCATAAGTAATATAAAGCCTTTTCAGCAGTTCTTCATTTGCGAAAAATTCTCGGTGAGAAAACACAGGGCGCTGCTCTTGAAATAGGAAGGAATCCCAAAGAAATCGTCTTCCTATAAAGAACAGTGGTTTCTTAGAGTATTTATATTGCCTCGGATATTGTATAGGAAATATAGATCTGTCCATCTGCCATTTTCTTAACGATCTAAACTGATACGAATATCCCAATGAATTGGGTGTTTTTATATGATCAAATCTATTACTGCGAAGAAAACTAAGATGCTAGATCCTAGGAGTCCAAACTACATTCTTTATGAATTCTTCATCCATATCCCTTTGTTTTGCGTCAGGAGTAAACTTCAATTCATATTCTTTCATAAATCATATCATACCTAGATGATCTCTCATTTTGAGTTGAGGAGCAAATGTGATCTGATCCTTATCGGACTTACCCTGACATATTCCTAACCTAGAAAATGGAAACTCCACCAGAATACTTTCTAAAAGACTAGAAGCTATATTAAGATCATGCTCAGCTAATTTATCGAAAGGAATCCAATTCTCTCTATTTCGTTATGATATATACCAAGAATCTTGAGCCGCTGATCCGGCCAAGCAACCCAAAATATGGGGAAGTATGGTCAATTCCTTCATACTTGTTTCGGAAATCAAAGGTTCTAAATACCATTCGGACAAATAACAAAACCTTTTCTTCCATAATTCCTTTTTGGTAGATAGAGGATTCATGGGAGAATTTCTTCTAAGCGTATTTTGTATAAAAGCCTTTCCTACTTTGTAGATAATTCTTTCGTCATTTTGACCGGATCCAACCAGATTATCCATAGATTGTAAATGAAAAATTTACCTATAAATAGCGGATCGAATTGTATTAGTGTCTATAACAGATTTATTTCGGGTAATACTAAGTATTAAGGCTTCATCGACCAGTGCTGCTAGATCTCGTGCATCATAATCTATGGTTATAGATCCAAATTCATCGGGAAATTTTCCTGAGTATAATCCTTTGCTACATAAAAGAATAGGAAATTCCCTTTGTAGTTGTGGGATAACAAGCATTCGAATATTGATCGATCTATCTAATTGATTTGGAGCTATTAGAGCTGGATCCACTCTTTGGGGGATATGAGTCGAAGCAATTACTATCTAATACAGCTATTTGTGCAAGTGTTTTATGATTTGGAAGCAACCGCCTCTTGTACAAATATTGGATGAATCTATTATAAGAAACCCCATTAGCATGAGCTGTTGCATTGATCCATGTAATCCAAAAATGACGAAGATCTCTCTTGCGTTTACCTCTATCTCGGTGGGCGGAAACTAAGGCTCTAGCTTTCCATTGGTTAGCAGTTTGAAAAAGTTTCGAATGGGCCCCTCGAGAGCCTGATACAAATGCAAGAATTTTTTTCAGACGTTTTCGAGTTATATATCCATGTTTCACTATGGTCATTGAAGTTTACTCTCATGAATCGCTAATATTTTTCTCGGTGAGTCATTTGTTTTGTTTGGTCCATTGAGAATAACACTGATTCTTCTTATTTAGAAACTAAAAGTTCCAATGAATTTTGCTACTGCAACCTTCCCAACCATAATTCCCTTTGCATAGTGTTAGAGCCAAGATTTACCTCAGGCTGAAAAGACAAGGTTCTAGGTCCACATCAAACCACTCTCAGCCTCGTAGCTAGCCCTACGAGGATCAATCTCAGCAAAAGATAATCGATGGAGCTTGAGATGACTGATTTAACAACTGATCTTAGGCTAGGTATGAAAGTGCAAAGTTTTGATTTGAGTTTCTGGGGGTTTTGTTGGAAACAAGGGACAGGCAAATTTTGGGTCTGGGGATGAGGCCAATTTTTTGCAGAGTTTAGGTAGGGGCAATATAGGTAGTAGTTTTGATGCTTTGGATTGAATGAATGGGTGGATCAGACTGGTGAGGAGCCAAGGAGGGCAAGAAGTCTCAAGAGTCCTCCTCAAATAGATGAAAACATGAAGAATTAAACAAAATATCAAGGCAGAGCATACCAGTCCAATGAATTCTACCTTAATCACTCATTTGTTTAATTGCAGAAGACAAGAGAATGGAAAATGATACACATAAACATCAGTGAACTTACAAATACATAGAGAAAAACACCATCAAAACATAGAGCCACATGGATCCCAACAAGTGCTGCAAAACCCTGGTCTTTCCTTTGCCAAAATTGCAGAAATGAAATGTACAATAGAGTGCCAAGCAATCCCAAGTGTCCAACCCTGAAAATGACTTAAAAATTACATAATATAGACAAGCCAAACTTATTCCCTTGCCTCTGGGGGTCGAGCTCATCATTCTAGGAGCTGCTTGAACTAATTCTAAACAAGGAACTAAAATCTAGGTAGTCAAACAACTTACCCCTATATGCTAGGAAATTGATTGATTCATTCAATTTTCACCTTTTAGTGAATGAATCCTCTAGAACAAGTAAAAATGTGTAAATATTACATAATGGTTATCAAATTACATCATGAAAGGTCAAGAGTAACTTCAAGAAGCAAAACTGGTCAAAACTGGGCGAATTTCTGAGCTGAACAATGAAAAATGGGCAAAAATCCTCTATGCACCGCGCCTGATTCTCTATGAATTGTGCCACTTTGGAGCTGATTTTGAGGCACTTCCTGAAGTCCAAATTGAGCCCAAGTGTGCTTGTTGGAAAGGTCTGCCTGTCTACTTTCCAACCCAAGTAGAATTTCTGAATTTTGATGTCATTTGCCCCTCCAAAACTTCAATCTCCCAAGACTTCTTCCTGTGTGTCAAAATAGGGGCAATGAGGTCATTTTTTGAGTGTTTTTGACCTCCTGAGGACTGAAAACTTGCCCAAATTTCTCGGCCATGCACCAGAAACCATGATTTTTCATGAAAAATCCAGAAATGTAAACTTTTTGTAGTTTGGAGCTCCCTATCAAAAGCGCGCGCCACGTGGCGCGGCGCATAGGGAGAAAAACCCTGTTTTTTTTGCCAAAATTTTTCAAAATGCCAAAAATGCCCCAAATTTCTCTAAATTTGGGCTGGAGCTTCTCCATCAAGTGTCATGCTGGGCTAAAGAGGCTTCGGCCAATATCTGAAGATGATCAAGCTCCCTTTGCCTCTTTTCCTTCCTTATTGCCTTCTTTAAATTTGCCTTTAGATTCCTTATTCGTGCCTTGCAAACCTTGTTCTGCACCATGTAGTGGAAAGCCATGTGTCTCAGCAATGCTTTGTCTCTGTAAGCCTTGTCTAGCAGTCCCTCCAAGTGGATGTTGACTCTCTCGAGCCAAGACTCTCGATCATCATTAATCTCTTGGTCCAATGAAGTGAACTCCACCCTCCTCCTTTGGGCAGCTTGGCGATTCTCGAATATGTTTGCCACCTCTATGAGGCCTCTTGGGTGCATGTACCTCCATGGGTGAGTCACTTTGGGTCTCCACTTCATAATTAGATGAATGCTAAGATGCCATGACTATTGTTATTCAAACTGCCTTGGAGAAATAAATGCTGGTGTATGAAAACTGTGCTGAACTACTCTTTTAGTGATTTGCCTAAATTCTGCCACCAAGGGGAAAACAAATGAAACAGGGACTGTTAGGAAGGGGAAATAATAGTAAGGGATTAGGAACTATTGGGATAGATTTGTTAGGGAGATATGGGAGAGGGTTTGGGATTTATGTGTGGGAATAGGGTTTAGGGTTTCACATTTAAAAGTTTGGGAAAGGGAATTTGGGATAGGGGTTTAGTAATTTTAGGGGATAGGGAAAAATGACATCAAGGGAAAAAATGGAATCAAGGAGACAAGAAAATGATGGAAAAGAGTAAGCTTGGTGGCAAACAATTTTTGAAACCCTAAACAACAATTTTCATGTGAAGAGTTTGACATGGTAGGGTTTGAGTTTTTGTTTTGGCATTCACCACATCAAACATAATATACACCATAAACTTGGATGGATGAACAACGAAGGAGGAGCTTAACCTACTTGAAATCAAGAGACATTTGCACAATTTTGGCGTTTGGAGGCTGTTTTAGAATTTTTCGGGCCAGTCAGCTGAGTGCGCCACGCAGCTTTCCCAACGCGCTGCGCCTCCCCAGTGCACCGCGCCCGTGTTAATTTACACTGGATGATCGCGCCCAATGCGCCGCGCCTCCCCAGTGCGTCGCGCCACCTGCTCTATGCGCCGCGCCCGGTTTTGAACACAACTTTGGCTTGAAACTTGACAATTTTGCCCTCTCACCACTAGACTTTGACCCTCTTTGATCTCTTGGAGGCAAATGAATGTTTTGAAACCATGTGAACATCTTATAATGATGTATTTGATTTTTGTTTCTCACAAACCCACTTTGTAATGTTTTGATTAGGCACTTTTTTCACAATTAATAAAACTCTGTCTTTTTGTTTCCCTTTTGATTTTTGGCTTGAGTGATGAATCTTTTGTCAATTTTTTGCAGGGATAGTGGCATGTCTTGACAAAGGAAGACCAGGGCTGCGCCTGGAGATTTCAACAACTGAAACATTTTTGAAAATTACATGACAATTTATTACAAAGCGAAATGACAAATTTTCTTCAAAACAGAGTTTTGAAGAAAAGTCATAGTCGAGCATATGATGATGAAAATATTGAAAATGAACACTTAATAAGGACCTCCCTCATGAGTCTGCTGGCATTATTAGACATTGTTGAAGACCAAATTGACTAACCCTAGACCTAGTGACTCAAATGACTCTACTAATCAATAGAATAAAACAGGACTGTAAGTGATTTTGATGAACAGACCTGAGCTAACAATGATAAGGCATGAGGGGTAATGAATGACAAGACCCTTCTGTCAGATTATGGCATGCTCCTAGTGGAATGCAACTGAGTGAATTGAGTGAGACACCTAAAAATGAAATGTAATAAGAGAAATGATCTCTGACGGAGGGATGACCACATCGACTCTAACATTGGCTACAATGGGGATGGTAGCTCCTTGGAGGTGCCAAGAACGGCAAATCTTTGGGAGAGCAGATAGTGCCTTCATCCATCGGGCAATGGAGTCAAAACTCAAGCTAAAATGCATGACTGAAAACCGACACAAACTAACTTAACAACAAGACTGAAAACTGACTCACAAATTACTCATGACTGACTTAACTAAAACAAGAACTTACAAAGCTTATTGAAGGGCAGCAGTCCATCAAGATTTCAAATCATGATGACAACCACCTGCATACTAATGAAATATGTACAATCATGTGTAATGAGCTTTCCAATGTAACCAATCCAGTAGATGGCTACATACCAAATTTCTGCTCTCACTTTTCTCGAGCAGGCGGAACGATGAACCTGTAGGCAACTCACAATAACCACTGAAACCAAGGCTTATGATAACGAACCAGCCAACATTCATATTCTCAGGTGCTTGCAAAAGAATGCCGAAAGGATCTTGAAAATCCTAAAGCACTAGCTTGTCTTGAGATCCAGCAACAAAAATACAAGTACTCCCTTCATTCTGATCTGAAAGAACAACTGGTTGCTGAGTGACAGGAAGGCACAGAGAGGTATAAGCTTCTGCCATCTGAGTGTTAGCTGTAAATTCCTTGACCATGAGACATTCTGGCATATTGTCTCTCTCAGGCTCATATTCCTCAATTTCATGGTCTAGGTCATTCTTAAACAGAAAACAATCTTCAAGATTATCATACATGACAGCCTTATCATCTTCATAAAAGAAAATATTATCTGTTTGCTGATCTATAAAGCTAATTACAAGACTGTCATCATTTTCAAAAGAGGAAGAAGTTCCACCATCACCTTCTTGACCATGTGCACACTGCAGATCTGCGTTAGCTTGGGCTGTAACATGACCTTTCAGGAGTTGATCTATCTCATCTTCAGACAAAGGAGATAATAATTTTTGTTTTGTTTTGCTCAAGCGATTACTACCTTCTTGAAATAACATTTTAAAACATGACAAACCTGAATGACAGTCCTGATCTTCTGAAATTTGGAAACATTGTTGATCATCTTCATATGACATGGCAATCAAATTATCCTTTATCACTGAGTTATCGAAAGAAGATTTTTCACTTACTTGAACAAAGATCTCATCTTGTTTTTCATGAAATGGTTGGATTACCTCCTCATGAAGGCTTTGGTCAATAACTTTGACTTCTTCATTCCAAATGATCTCAACAGCAGAGCTCTCCTTCATGGGATTCAACACAAGGTAGTCTACATCATCACGATCTGAATCTAGATCTGAAATAGCCGACTTGACTTGATCACATTCTGAAATTGAAACTTGACTTTCCTGCATACCGTTTTCTTCATCTATGGATAGATCTGAAATAAAACCTTCTCTTTCATCATCTTCCATGGTAGTAAGATCTTGATCCAGCTGCAAATTTTCCTGATCATCTTGATAAGTATCACTCTCTTTATGCTGCTGAAATGGATTTTCGTACAAGGCTTCCACGATCTCATCAACCATGAAATTATCATCTTCATAATATTTCTCAAGGCTTTCAATAAAACTATAAGCATGTTTGCAACAATTCTGAACTAAATTTAATGATGGATAATATTCTTTATACCTTTCAAAGAACATGGCATGAAAATCCTTCAAACAGTAAATACAAGCAGGCGGCAAAATTTCATACCAGGATCGGGCTTCACCTTCCAGAGTGGCCACGAATATCTTCATCAAGTAATCTTCAAGAAAATCAACCTTCAAGTTGCGAATATGTATGTGAAATATAACCAGATGTAAAGAAAAATCATTCCTATTATCATCTTTAAACATAGGCAAATTCCTTTGCCAATCTACCTTCGGAATTTTATTTGGAAAACTTGGAATGTGATCTCGGCTCATGGGAGTGTATCTTCTTGCAACCCGTTCCATCTTGAAAATCTTAAAGCTACTAATTTTCCTGCAGTGGAGTCACCATGAAGCATTGATCTTTGGATTTTTCAGTGAATGGAGTTGCCAGGTGAATGATTTCAACCTATCGAATTCTAGACTCATCACCCAAAGTCTAGAACGATCTGATGTACTGGGGGGTAATTCACAAGTCAAGTGTCACGTTCACAAGCTAGACTGGAGATTGACTGAAGCAGCGTTTATCTACTTGCGCTAATGCAAAACAAAAGCGTTTCGAAGGCTACCTTGCGTAACTTCAGGCTCCGTCTGTAGCTTATAACACAAATGACCTCAACAAGAAAACCATTTTCTTCCCCAGTGGAGTCGCCACTATGTTAGAGCCTAGATTTGCCTCAGGCTGAAAAGACAAGGTTCGAGGTCCACATCAAACCACGCTCAGCCTCGTAGCTAGCCCTACGAGGACAGGAGAGGGCTCTCTCCGGGTCAATCTCAAGGAAAGATAATCGATGGGGCTTGAGATGACTGATTTAACAACTGATCTTAGGCTAGGTATGAAAGTGAAAAGTTTTGATTTGAGTTTTTGGGGGTTTTGTTGGACAAAAGGGACAGGAAAATTTTGGGTCCGGGGATGAGGCCAGATTTTTGCAGAGTTTAGGTAGGGCTAAGATAGGCAGTAGTTTTGATGCTTTAGATTGAATGAATGGGTGGATCAGACTGGTGAGGAGCCAAGGAGGGCAAGAAGGTCTCAAGGTTCCTCCTCAAACAGATGAAAACATGAAGAATTAATCAAAATATCAAGGCAGAGCATAGTAGTCCAATGAATTCTACCTTAATCACTCATTTGTTTAATTGCAGAAGACAAGAGAAGGGAAAATGATACACATAAACATTAGTGAACTTACAAATACATAGAGAAAAACACCATCAAAACATAGAGCCACATGGATCCCAACAAGTGCTGCAAAACCTTGGTCTTTCCTTTGCCAAAATTGCAGAAATGAAATGTACAATAGAGTGCCAAGCAATCCCAAGTGTCCAACCCTGAAAATGACTTAGAAATTACATAATATAGACAAGCCAAACCTATTCCCTTGCCTCTAGGGGTTGAGCTCATCATTCTAGGAGCTGTTTGAACTAATTCTAAACAAGGAACTAAAATCTAGGTAGTCAAACAACTTACCCCTATATGCTAGGAAATTGATTGATTGATTCAATTTTCACCTTTTAGTGAATGAATCCTCTAGAACAAGTAAAAATGTGTCAATATTACATCATGGTTATCAAATTACATCATGAAAGGTCAAGAGTAACTTCAAGAAGCAAAAATGGTCAAAACTGGGCGAATTTATGAGCTGAACAGTGAAAAATGGGCAAAAATCCTCTATGCGCCGCGCCTGATTCTCTATGCGTCGCGCCACTTTGGAGCTTATTTTGAGGCACTTCCTGAAGTCCAAATTGAGCCCAAGTGTGCTTGCTGGAAAGGTATGCCTATCTACTTTCCAAAACAAGTGGAATTTATAAATTTAGATATCATTTTCCCCTCCAAAACTTCATTCTCCCAAGACTGCTTCCTGTGTGTCAAAATAGGGGCAGTGAGGTCATTTTTTGAGTGTTTTTGACCTCCTGAGGAGTCAAAACTTGCCCAAATTTCTTGGCCGTGCACCATAAACCATGATTTTTCATGAAAAATAAAAAAATTTAAACTTTTTGCAATTTGGAGCTCCTTAGCAAAAGTGCGCGCCACGTGGCGAGGCGCATAGGGAGAAAAACCCTGTTTTTTGTGCCAAAAATTGTCAAAATGCCAAAAATGCCCCAAATTTCTTGAAATTTGGGCTGGAACTTCTCCATCAAGTGTCATACTGGGTTAAAGAGGCTTTGGCCAATATCTAAAGACGATCAAGCTCCCTTTGCCTCTTTTGCTTCCTTATTGCCTTCTTTAATTTTGCCTTTAGATTCCTTATTCGTGCCTTGCAAACCTTGTTCCGCTCCATGTAGTGGAAAGCCATGTGTCTCAGTAATGCTTTGTCTCTATCAGCCTTGTCCAGCAGTCCCTCCAAGTGGATGTTGACTCTCTCGAGCCAAGACTCTCGATCATCATTAATCTCTTGCTCCAATGAAGTGAACTCCACCCTCCTCCTTTGGGCAGCTTGGCGATTCTCGAATATGTTTGCCACCTCTATGAGACCTCCTGGGTGCATGTACCTCTATGGGAGAGTCACTTTGGGTCTCTGCTTCATAATCAGATGAATGCTCAGATGCCATGACTGCTGTTATTCAAATTGCCTTGGAGAAATAGATGCTGGTGTATGAAAACTGTGCTGAACTGCTCTTTTAGTGATGTGCCTAAATTCTGCCACCAAGGGGAAAACAAATGAAACAGGGACTGTTAGGAAGGGGAAATAATAGTAAGGGATTAGGAACTATTGGGATAGATTTGTTAGGGAAATATGGGAGAGGGTTTGGGATTTATGTGTGGGAATAGGGTTTAGGGTTTCACATTTAAAAGTTTGGGAAAGGGAATTTGGGATAGGGGTTTAGTAATTTTAGGGGATAGGGAACAATGAAATCAGGGGAAAAAATGGAGTCAAGGAGAAAAGAAAATGATGGAAAAGAGTAAGCTTGGTGGCAAACAATTTTTGAAACCCTAAACAACAATTTTCATGTGAAGATTTTGACATGGTAGGGTTTGAGTTTTTGTTTTGGCATTCACCACATCAAACATAATATACACCATAAACTTGGATGGATGAACAGCGAAGGAGGAGCTCAACCTACTTGAAATCAAGAGAAATTTGCACGTTTTTGGCGTTTGGAGGCTGTTCTGGAATTTTTCGGGCCAATCAGCTGAGTGCGCCGTGCAGCTTGCCCAATGCACCACGCCTCCCCAGTGCGCCGCGCCCGTGTTAATTTACACTGGATGATCGCGCCCAATGCGTCGTGCCTCCCCAGTGCGCCACGCCACCTGCTCTATGCGCCGCGCCTCCCCAGTGCGCCGCGGCACCTGCTCTATGCGCCGCGCCACCTGCTCTATGCGCCGCGCCCGGTTTTGAACACAACTTTGGCTTGAAACTTGACAATTTCACCCTCTCACCACTAGACTTCGACCCTCTTTGATCTCTTGGAGGAAAATGAATGTTTTGAAACCATGTGAACATCTTATAGTGATGGATTTGATTTTTGTTTCTCACAAACCCACTTTGTAATGTTTTGACTTGGCACTTTTTTCACAATTAATAGAACTCTGTCTTTTTGTTTCCCTTTTAATTTTTTGGCTTGAGTGATGAATCTTTTGTAAATTTTTTGCAGGGATAGTGGCATGTCTTGACAAAGGAAGACCAGGGCTGCGCCTGGAGATTTCAACAACTGAAACATTTTTGAAAATTACATGACAATTTATTACAAAGCGAAATGACGAATTTTCTTCAAAACAGAGTTTTGAAGAAAAGTCATAGTCGAGCATATGATGATGAAAATATTGAAAATGAACACTTAATAAGGACCTCCCTCCTGAGTCTGCTGGCATTATTAGACATTGTTGAAGACCAAATGGACTAACCCTAGACCTAGTGATTGAAATGACTCTGCTGATCAATATATTAAAACAGGACTGTAAGTGATTTTAAAACTTGATTTTGATGAACAGACCTAAGCCAACAATGATAAGGCATGAGGGGTAATGAATGACAAGACCCTTCCATGATATTATGGCATGCCCCTAGCGGAATGCAACTGAGTGAATTGAGCGAGACACCTAAAAATGAAATGCAATAAGAGAAATGATCTATGATGGAGGGATGACCAGACCGACTCTAACACATAGGCGTCTTTCTGGTAGGCAAGGACTGGGACCTTGTACTGAGAATGAGAAAAAATCATGGGTTTCATCATTTCTATGGTTCTTTCTCCAACGGTAAGGTCCTCTCTATACGCTAGAGCCTTTTATTCATTTCCGAAATATGAGATGAGTATGTTATTGGTAACTTGTACGGTTTACCATCTCCAGCTCTACTCTTGAATCATTAAGTAATAAATACTCTCATTACAAGATCTATTAATACAGTAACGACATGTAATTATGGGGTTGGCCAGGTAGCTGACCCTGTTGTTCCGTTCTTGCGGCAATATGAGCATAAACTTTATGCTTCTTCAATTTGCATGATTTCCCCACTCAATGGATTGATGACCATTCGCTACCAATGAGGAATTGCTTTTCATCCCACATCAAGGTGATTGGACTTGCACCAACGGAAACCATAAATTTCATCCGCAGTAAGGTTAGATGATGGATCTTTACTTGATTACAGTGGGAAAATTCTTCTGTTATTCCTTTGTAAGAATTTCCCAGTCTGTTTAAGTTTCTGATCCAAATGAGTCACACATACACCCTAGCACATACTCCTCTATGCTGAGGACATCCTCGAAGAGCAGGAGATTTTTTTCTATTCTCTATTAGCTGTCTTGCATTTCTAATAAGTTGTTGAATAATGGGCATTTTAGCTGTATTATATGCGGAATCAACTGGTTCAGATTGATCCTAACCATACCATATCAGGTGATTATGAAATGAATCACTCCCCCCCCCTTTTTTTTGAAAAGGAACAAAGAGATCACAGTTTACAGTTCATTATAAAAATAAATTAAAAAGAGGATCTTCGGCTATGAGATCAACCTTCCGCTACGACATCAACAATGCCATAAGCTTGGGCTTCTGTGCTGACATAAAATCATCTTTGTTCAGGTCATGTTGAATTACCTCTCCGGGTTGGCCCGTTCTTTCTATATAACATTTGGTTATGTAATCGCGAAGCATCGTTACGTGTTTCGATTCGTTATGAAAATCTGAAACCGATCCGTCATAATAGGAACTAGCACGTTGGTTGATCATAAGCCTAGCGTGAGGTAATGCTATACGTTTAGGCATTTCTCCCCCGATTAGGATGAAAGATCCCATTGAAGTAGCTACCCCCATGCATATTGTATGTACATCTGGTACTATTGCTTGCATCATATCGAAAAGACCTACCCCTGGTATTACTGATCCATAGGGACAGTTGATAATGAGAAAATATATTTATTTTCATCTTCTGCACTCAAATATACCATGAGACCCATGAGTTGATTTGCAATCTCGTGATTGATATCCTGAGCCAAAAAAAGTAATCTCTCTCGATAAAGTCAGTTGTATAAGTCGACCCAAGTTGCATCTTCATCTCCAGGGGCTCGGAAAGGCACTTTTGGAACACCAACGGGCATTTGTTTGAATGGAAAGAAGTGAAGCACTATACTCTAATATGGGAACGTAAAGTATATGAAGTTGTGTAACATATGAACTCTGGAAATAGAGCTTTAGATGGATCAAAGATCCATGTAAAAGATCCTTCCATTATTCGAGTTGATAATGTAACGAATCACACTTTTACCGCTAAACTATACTCGCCACGATCTGATTGTAACATATGGATCGATATTTTGTCCAACCAACCCATTTATCTTTTTTTGAGTCTTTTCCGGATAACTTCGATCAGAGAACGATAAGCCCCATTCACTATTAAAATGATTAAAATTATCAAGCATGAAACATTTTGTATAATTTGAGTCCATAAAGTCTTTTTTATCGGAATTGGGCCGATGGTTCACAAATAGAGATTCCGTAAATTGCTTTAGAGTTGTTTTAGTTGCAATAAGTAATTTCTGAAGGGACTCCATTTTATCGATAGGCAAGTTTATTGAAAAAAAACTTGAGGAAACCAAGAATTCTGGTCATACTATTGACAACTTCCCGATCACTTTCATATTATAAAGAATAGATTGGTGGCCCCTATCGTCTAGTGGATCAGGACATCTCTCTTTCAAGGAGGCAACAGGGATTCAACTTCCCCTAGGGGTACCATGATCCATTCATTAGGTATCCTAAATAATTTTCAATCACTGTCTTGTTCCTGGGTCGATGCCCGAGTGGTTAATGAGGACGAACTGTAAATCCGTTGGCAATATGCCTACGTTGGTTCAAATCCAGCTCAACCCAACCAATATCACCAATACCAATCTATCAGTATGGTTATATTCATGCTAATCATGAATGAAAAGATAATTGGTAATTGAACCCCGACATCGATATCTATTCATATCGTAGATGCCCAATTTCGTATGAATCGATACATTTCAAAAATGAAAGAGAAGGATAAGATATTTAATCGACCTAGCACTCGCATAATCTATATGACCTATCTAGCACCTATCATGGAATAAATTTTATCCAATAGTAGGTGAGCTGTACTGTATTGGGATTGTAGCTCAATTGGTTAGAGTACCGCCCTGTCAAGACGGAAGTTGCGGGTTTGAGTCCCGTCAGTCCCGATCCAATAGTAAGTGAACTGTGAATGATCATGTTAGGATCTAGATGGACTAGTCCTTATCATTCCAGGGTCATGGGTGGGCCTCCGGATAAATTCGATATGGGATACTTCTTTCTATATCATCACCGAAGCGGGATAGATTCACAATTCCATCTAAATCGTGGAGATCCAAGCAAAATATCTCTCATGTCTGACGAACGTCTTTTGGAGGAGCATAAGGTTCTTATTCGTACGAATCCTATTCTTTCGAAATTATACCAGACATGTGTTGATCGGAATGTTTTCTGATGCACCTAAGTTTTTACTACTAGTCTTATCAAAAGTGATCGTATTAGGTTATACTATTTCCATCAAAGAATTCATTCAATCCATTAGTTAGATTCCGTTACTCGAACCAATTCTATCAATGACATACATCTATTTCATGGATCTTGAAAGGAATATTCATTCATCTCTATGAGATCAAATCTCGAGCTATTTTTGAACAAAGTTAAAATAAGGAGATCATGGAAGTAAATACCCTTGCATTTATTTCTCTTCTACTGTTCCTTGCAGTTCCTACTGCTTTTCTACTTATCCCTTACGTTAAAACAACCAGTGCAAGCAGTGGAAGCAATTGATTTTGATGAAAATCAATTGATTGCTGATCACTAGATAGATCTTTATGATCTAGATCATAAGTATAAAATAGGTTATGAGATCTTTTATATTACAACAATACAGGGTAGGGTGGATCTATTGTATTACAACAATACATGGTAGGGATTGCTTTTAATTTTTTTTGAAAAGAAAAAGAAGTAGTACGGAGGAAAAGAATATCTAACCTTTTCTTTTGTACTACTTCTTCTTTTACACCCATATATGGATAGATATATCTTAATAGTACTTATCCATATATGGTAAATGTAGGATGAAGGACCTCGTACCATAAAATAGCGGAGCTGATCACATCACCTTCTTCCTGCTCTGGAAAAATAGACCCAATGCAGACAGACTTAATTCTGAACGTACTTGCGGATTCTTTAGGATCAAAGTTGAACATCTTTTTTTTGGTACGAACGTCTATATCTAGCACTTGAAATGATATATGAAAAAGCAAAGGAATCTATGACTTATGTCCCATATTTTTCCGAGAACGGAATTCATATAAGATCCGATCAATTCGGAACCATCCGATAAAACAAGGACTTTTTCTATTCCTACTAAGAAATAGAAGAGAGATCGTTCTTCAATGGAAGAAATTAGATTATCGACTCATTCTAGAAAAGAACTAATGAATTCAAACCTGTTGAAGAAAATAAGATTTTTCATAGGAAAATGATAATGATAAGGGATTACGCACATCCCTTACGAGGATAAAGAGGAAATAATTCCATGTAGAGTGTTTCAATTTGTAATGAAGATTCAATATTACTGGATCCTTATGGAACAAAATATATTACCATGCATGATATGGAAGGAACACAATAATTGATTCTTAAGCATTACCATTATGGCCCACTTCTCCCCCATACTACGAGTGAAAGGAAAATGTAAAACTACCTTTAAAGAAACCCAAGTTATACCGACTATATCCATACAGATCATGTTCCTAATCAAATCCTATACAAGTTCGAACCAATGGAATACTTATATCACTCATTACTTGGATTCGTTCACCATCTTCATAGGAAATAGAATAGCTAATTTGAATCTACAAGTTGTCCCCTTCCCTCGATAAATCTAGGGAAAAGGGTGTTTTCATATTCGACCCATTAGGCATTCCATGTTCTACGTTAGAATATCCAAAAATGGAATTTCTCTGTAGAATACCACTTTTGGGTATTCTAAGAATCGCATCAGGACAAGGTATTATTCTTTTTTCCCATTCTTTATCACACTGCAATGAGACGATGAATCGATTCATTTGCTTTTCCCCCTTAATATTGTAATTATTAAGGTAAAAGACATAAATATAGTCTTGATGCTTGTTGGATATGGTCCGATCAGTTTCAGTTTCTGACTAACTGAAGATTTGTTCTTCCTTCTCATAGCAATTTGAGTCACCTGATCTATGTTCCACTTGATCCACGTAAGAATCAGAAAGTGATTGATGTTTGGCAACAAAAGGTTGAACATATACTTGATACTGATACTTATGAAATGGAAAGGGTACTACACGGGATCCGTATATACCTCCCGATAATATCCATAGATAACCCGTCCTAAGTATAGGATGAACATTACCCTGTACATATTCAAGTGCATGACACACATTGGTACTCCAGTGCATTTCTCCTTCTAAATCAGAATATATATTTTTGCGAACTTTTTCCTTGAAGGAAGATGTTCTAGCACGAACCTCGGCAATAAGGTGTTCCGATTCCACATATTGATCATTCTGAACCAAAAGCAAACTTTGTGGCGGAATGGTTAAGTTTTGTACTTGATCCTAACCATCAATAGTAATGGATAAGTTATTATGACATAGATAAGCAGGATGTCCATTACGTGTACGTGTGGGATAAACCAAATTTTCATTGAATTCAATCTTTCATTGAAAGGGGCTCGTATATGTTCTGCAATATCACCAGTAAATACCCCCCCGGTATGAAAAGTCCTTAGTGTTAGTTGAGTTCTTGGTTCTCCAATGGATTGGCCCACAATAATACCTACTACTTCTCCTAATTCAATCAAGTGACTGTGAGTAGTACTCCGACCATAACATAATTGACAAATCCGAGATATACTCTTGCAAGTAAAGGGGGTTCGTATATATATTGGTTGTGTTCGAAGGTTTATTAATTGATTGGCAAGTCCAACTCCAATATGCTGATTGCACGTGGTAATGCATCTCCTATTTATATATACATCGTCTATGGAATAGATTTTAGAGGGACCAAAAGGCAATGTAGCAAGAAATCCATAATATAGCCCAAATATGATGATCGGACCTCAAACTTCTACCCATGAGGATAATGGACCCAATAGTAGACCAAGTACTTTTATCATATTAAAACTGCCTTTGGTCTTGATCAAATAATTATTTTGATAAATTTATGATTTTATCATATATATTATTTCTAAGTATAGAAATAGTTTTTATATTATATAAAGAAATATTCGATTTAACATAATTGATTTATAATAAATATTCTAATATCTGGATATTGCATATGCTATTAATATATATATTATTTGTTATCTTATTTAACAGGAGTACTGGTATATAACTCGTTGTTCTTTCGAACCAAGGTGGTCCGATCCAATTTATCTAAATTTTTGTTACGTCATAGAGGTCGGGTAACCAATTCGAGTACATCTTTCGCATTGGCAAATCCATGAATCTGGGCAAAAGTAAATTCAACTGACCATTTAGTACCAATTCCTCTCACCCCTAACGGGTTGGCATGAGCCATTCTGGTGATGGCTAAGTCAGGTTGTAGCTCGCGCATACGTCGTATCTGATTTGAATTGTCTAGTTTCTCTACAATTCGTGGTATGGGCATACACATTCTTATACATGTATTTTGTAATAGCGCTAATTTAGCAGCTTGATACCGTTTATCCATATATGGAATACCAATTTCATAAACAATCATACCACATCTGATTAAGAATTTGGCTATAGATATTTGTATTAGATTATCTCCCATGAAAAAGACAAATTTTCCGCGTACCAAATCAAGATAATCTTTTCTCTTTCCTCCAGACTTTGGGCCTCAATACCAAATACAGGACAAATCCTTTCGATCCAAGCATGCGTTCCTTCTGGACCAATAAGAAAAGGAGCTACGATTAATTCGCATTTTTTTCGTCTTATCAAAGTTGTTGTTGTACGACTAAGAAATGGGTTAACCCCACAAACATAAAATCCATCACCCAGTGATGGAAGATCAACATATCTCTGAGTGGGCAACCAACCTGATACCTTGATGAATTGGTGTCTTAATTCTGTATCAAGTTGAGAAACCAAACTCGAGGGTAAATACCCAAAAATAACTAAGGGAGGATGATTTGCATATTCCACCAAATTCTTTTCCTTTAGAAGAGGAAAAGGGAATAATTTTGTTTTAGTTTCTTTTGATTCACCAATGGGGAATTCTTGGTCTGGACAACGATGTGCCATTATAGCTAAGACAGTATCTTCCCCTTGAGTAAAAGCATAATCCATTCCATTTGCTTGCCACTAGAATTGGTACTCCAATTTCATATTCCAATTTGGGTGCCATACCTTTCAAATCAATTTTTATTATTTCTGTAGTACAGGTGCCTATCCATGTGATGACGTTGGGGTCTCTATCTTTTCTTATCCGAATACAAAGCGTTTTAAATTCCTCATAATCGTTCAAATGGGCCGATATATCTCCTTCTTCTAATTTTGCCATTGCATAGTAGGGTTCTGCAAAAATCATAACTCCAAGTGCATTTTGGCGAAAATAACCACATGTTTTTGTGCCCACTACCAAAAAGCAATTGTCTTCAATCTTTTGATACAACCAGGATACACAACTAATAGGAAAAAAGCTATGATAATTGCCTGTTTCACATTCAAGTGTTATAGTTTCAACAATTTTTGTCGACATAATAGGGAGGGAATAAAAGGCTAAGGATAAATAAGGAAAAGAAATAATGAATAAAAAGACTAGTAACACAAAAGAATGATAACAAGAAATAATCAAATTGTCAACAAATTGACAACAAATTGTGGAGAAGTGGAGAAATTGTTGATTCTAAATCCTCGTAAACCCAAGTAAATTTTCCTTATTATTATTATTTTTATTTATTTATTTATTTTATTTTATTTATTTTTATTTAGTTGTTTTATTATTATTGTTATTATTATTATTATTATTATTTATTTTATTTATTTTTAAATTTAATTTAATTTAATTTTTAATTTTTTGTCCCCCACCACCAATGGGATTTAGATAAAGATCAGAGAGTAAACTAAATAATTCCTGATCTGGAATCTCTTTTGGGACAATACCTTCTAGTTGGGACATTATTTGATCTGCTATGCCTAGATAATAACTACAAACATAGTTAAGGGATGGTTCAGATCCAACCATTTCAAATAAGGTTTTACCCTTTACTCTCGAAACTCGGATATCCTCAATAATAGGTAATAATTCTATTACGGGCATTGGACAGGCTTCTACATATTTATTTATAAGCTCTCTTCTAGATGTACGATTTCCCACCAAGCCTGCTAATCAGAGTGGATGTGTACGAGCTTTTTCCCTTATAGAGGCAGTAATACGATTAGCTGCAAATAATGCATCGAATCCATTATCTGTAATAATAACACAATAATCTGCATAGTTCAATGGAGCGACAAAACCTCCACAGACCACGTCACCGAATACATTGAATAATAAAATATCATATTCGTAAAATGAATTTAATTCTTTTAACAACTTTATAGTTTCTCCCACCACATATCCTCCACACCCGGCTCTTGCGGGTGGACCCCCTGCTTCCACACAATCCACCCCTCCATAACCCTTGTGAATTACATCTTCGGGCCAAATATCCTCATAATGATAATCCTTGGATTGTAAAGTATCTATAATTGTAGGTATTATAAATCCTGTAAGAGTAAAAGTCATATTGTGTTTGGGATCACACCCAATCAGTAACACTTTTTGACCACGTCTCACTAGAGTGACTAAGATATTACAACTAGTTGCTGATTTACCGATTCTGCCTTTCCCGTAAACTGCTATTTCACCGCCAATCCTCCTTTATCTAAATCTAAAAGTTATCTCTTTATTTCAAGGTTCTATATAATCGAATTATGCTTTTTTAAGTAATACCTAATATTGAATGGTAGCAATCATTATAGATCCTATTGTATTTATAGGTCAATACCTCTAGGGTGGGGTGTCCAAGAGTTGATAAAAAACCTTATTGAGTTTCTCGTTTATACACTGATGATCATGGGTCAGTCCAAAGAACAAGAATCTTTCCCGTATATGGTAACCCTTCGTTGTTCCTCAGTAGCTCAGTTGTAGAGCGGTCAACTGTTCATTGATTGGTCGTAGGTTTGAATCCTACTTGGGGAGATCCGTTTTATTCAAAATAAAGCTCGTTTTTACCATTAGGAGTAAGTCAAATGTTACCTATCCTTGTTCATAATATATGAATGCACAATCGCCACAGGATCAAGATAGGATCCCGATCGTCCGGGAAAGGCAAAATGGAAACAACAGTGTCTTCGAAATAGTGAAAATTTCGGAGAAACAAATCCATTGTTCTCCTGATGTGATGACATTTCCAGAGCTGAAGGTGAAGAGGCCTCTATTCTCTCGACCCGTTACTAGTCATTCGACCCGTTACCAGCTGTTAGAACTATAAGTTCGTTCCTTGGAAGTCAGAATTGGATCCCTGCATGCTGTCAATCGATTTTCCCTCATATTTTCCCTCGGATTTGGAAGAATCTCTCGTTCTATAACCCTAATCTAAATCTAATAATGAGGAAGATTTATAGGAGGTCAGACACAAATATGCTGGTTACTCTCGAACTTAGCGGGTATCATTTTATATAAATGACCCTTTGTGAAGACTAAGTTCCATAGCTTTGTGTCCGCTATCCCAATCATAATCTCCCTACCCCTGAAAGGCCTCCCTTTTTTCCCCTTTCGAGGTGGGTGAGGAGGGATTCGAAGCCCCAACACCGTGGTTCGTAGCCACGTGCTCTAATCCTCTGAGCTACAGACCCCGTCTCCATTGGATTCGTTCCCAGGAGTCCCTCCCAAAAGGAAGGGATTCCTCTCTTCGGGGTAAGAAGACGCAAAAGCAAATTTATCACATCGCTATGAGTGAGTGTAGGTATTGTGTTTCAAATAAAAGTAAAGTGTGGAGTGGGAAAGAAAATATGTAAGAAATGGGTTTCAAAGAAGACGACTTTCTAATGAGAAGAGGCATTAAGATTTTTATCATCCCGACACCGAGCTATTTTCCCGCATGGCTTCCCCTACAGTATCGTCACCGCAGTAGAGTTTAACCACCAAGTTCGGGATGGGTTGGTGTGGTTCCTCTACGCCTGGGACACCAGAATTTCAAACCATGAATCGGGAAGGGCATAAATGCGAGAAAGGCATATTGGCTAATGATTGTGAGGCCCCAATTCTGAAAAGCATTAGGGCCAGGTAGAGAACCCTCCTCTGCCCTTCTATCCAATGGAGAGGGAGGGCGGAGCTTTTGGTTTCATAGTTTCATGTTGTCAAACAATTGAACAAAGAAAAGAATAGATGGATAGTACCTGATTAGATGGATTGGGTCATGTAGGAACAAGGTTCAAATCTCTTAGTCTGTTAGGATGCCTCAGCTGCATACATCACTGCGCTTCCACTTAACACCTATCATAATTATAAACGGCTCATCTCGCCGTGACCTTATCTTGGATTCTCAATACTTTTGTCGCTCCATCCCTTGCAAGGACAGAGAACCTGTCGTTGTCCCAGTCGTGTTCGCGATTAGGGTCTCTTAGGGAAGTAAGAATAGGAGAGCACTCATCGTGGGGTGGGCTTTCTACTTATATGCTTTCAGTAGTTATCTGATCCGCACTTGGCTACCCAGCGTCTACCATGGGCACGATAACTGGTACACCAGAGGTGTGTCCTTCCCGGTCCTCTCGTACTAGGGAAAGGTCCTCTCAATGCTATAAAACCTGCACCGGATATGGACTGAACTGTCTCACGACATTTTGAACCCAGCTCACGTACCGCTTTAATGGGCGAACAACCCAACCCTTGGAATGTACTACCACCCCAGGTGGCGAAGAGCCGACATCGAGGTGCCAAACCTTCCCGTCGATGTGAACTCTTGGGGAAGATCAGCCTGTTATCCCTAGAGTAACTTTTATCCGTTGAGCGACGACCCTTCCACTCGGCACCGTTGGGTCACTAAGGCCGACTTTCGTCCTTGCTCGATGGGTGGGTCTTGCAATCAAGCTCCCTTCTACCTTTGCACTCAAGGGATGATTTCCGTCTGGCCCAAGGAAACCTTTGCACGCCTCCGTTACCTTTTGGGAGGCCTACGCCCCATAGAAACTATCTACCTGAGACTGTCCCTTGGCCCGTAGGTCCTGACACAAGGTTAGAATTCTAGCTCTTCCAAAGTGGTATCTCACTGGTGGCTCAGGCCCCCCTGGAAGGGGGCCTTCTTTGCCCTCACCCAGGTTCGAGTCCATAAGCAGTGACAATTGCCCCATGAAGACTCGCTCTCGCTACGACTCCGGTGGGTTCCCTTAACCAAGCCACTGCCTATAATTCACCGGCTCATTCTTCAACAGGCACGTGGTCAAAGATCTAATTTTCCTCCCACTGCTTGGGAGCTTACGGTTTCATGTTCTATTTCACTCCCCGATGGGCGTTCTTTTCACCTTTCCCTCACGGTACTACTTCGCTCTCGGTCACCCAGGAGTATTTAGCCTTGCAAGGTGGTCCTTGCTGATTCACACGGGATTCCACGTGCCACATGCTACTCGAGTTAGAGCGTAAGCCAATGATGCTTTCAGCTACTAGACTCTCACCATTTAGGGTGCAGGACTCAACCGCTTCGCATAGCAGCACAGAACATATATTGTGCTCTCCCACAACCCCGTTTTCACGGTTTAGGTTGCTCCCATTTCGCTCGCCGCTACTACGGGAATCGCTTTTGCTTTCTATCCTCTGGCTACTAAGATGTTTCAGTTCACCAGGTTGTCTCTTGCCTGCCCATGGATTCAGCAGTAGTGAAAAAGGTTAACCTATTCGGGAATCTCCGGATCTATGCTAATTTTCAACTCCCCAAAGAATTTCGTTACTTACCATGCCCTACCTCGTCTCTGGGTGTCTAGGTATCCACCGTAAGCCCTTCCTCGTTTGAACCTCGTCATTCAAGGCTATGCCATCCTAAGGTGCTACCAAATGGAAAAATATTATCAACGTCCATGAACGAGAAATCATAAAGAAAACTACCAGATCTGAATAATATCGTGGTATCATATACCATTTACCATTTAGGATCATGGGCTAGAGATAAGTGGACTCGAACCGCTGACATCCGCCACAGGGTAAACCACCGTCTCTCAGGCCTCCCCGACTGGATTCTACCATAGAGCCCAACGATAGACAATAACTCCCCCCGAACACAGCTCACAACTTTCATCGTACTGTGCTCTCCAAAGAGCAACTCTTCCAAACAGGTGCTGAGTTGAAATCCCATTTTAGGGATTCTTGTAGTTCTGGGCTATCCAGCTACAAGAGAACCAGGAATGGAGAGCTCTCCCCTTTTTCCATCCGACTCTTTGGTCCTAAGAATGATTGCCCATCTCTGACCCTTCCTGTCCAACTGGAGCGGACAGTTAATGCATTCTCCACTGTGGGTATATGGTTGGTCTGTGACCCCTGGATGTCTTTGGCACCCTTGGGGTGATCTCGCAGTTCCTACGGGGTGGAGACGATGGGGTCGGTCCATGGCATGGCTTTTTTTCCTTTTACCACATTTTGCTCAAAGGGTTGAAGGGAGATAGTACATCAAGCTGTTTGCAAGGGCCAACTTGATCCTCTTCCCCAGGGATCCTAGATGAAGTAACCCTAGGAGAGCCACCTCCCCAGGTTAAGCTGGTGCTCGCTGTTGTACCAGGAGCTGTTGAACCAGGTGCTGAAGCATGAGTGTTTTGTATCCATTGCACAAAGATAGGTTGTAATTGTATAGCAGTATCTGAGAACATATCTTGAGGACGTCCTAGAGCGCTCATAGTATCATTATGAATATACAAACCAAAACTATGGAAACCTAAGAATATACATACCCAGTTGAGGTGTGATACAATTGCATCACGATGTTTAAGAATGCGATCTAATAAATTGTTGTATTGAGTAGTTGGGTCATAGTCTCTTACCATAAAAATAGCTGCATGTGCAGCAACGCCAACTATGATAAACCCACCAATCCACATATGATGTGTGAGCAGAGAGAGTTGGGTACCATAATCAATAGCTAGGTATGGATAGGGGGGCATCGAATACATTTGGTGAGCTACAACAATAGTTAAAGATCCTAACATAGCTAGGTTAATAGCTAGATGAGCATGCCACGAGGTAGTTAAGATCTCGTAAAGACCTTTATGGTCCTCCCCCATAAATGGACCTTTATGAACTTCTAAAAGGTCCTTGAGGTTATGGCCAATGCGCCAATTGGTCTTATACATATGACCAGCTATCAGGAAAAGAACTGCAATAGCCAAATGATGATGCGCAATATCGGTCAACCACAGACCCCCCATTACTGGATTTAATCCTCCACGAAAAGTCAAAAAGTCTGAATATTCCGACCAATTTAGGGTTAAAAATGGGGTCAATCCCTCAACAAAACTGGGATAAAGTTGAGCCAAAAGATCACGATTTAAAATAAATTCATGAGGAAGTGGTATCTCTTTAGGATCCACTCCAACGTCTAGAAGTTGGTTAATGGGTAGAGAGACGTGTATTTGGTGTCCTGCCCAAGATAGAGATCCAAGTCCTAGTAACCCTGCTAAATTATGGTTCAACATGGATTCTACTTCCTGGAACCAAACCAATTTTGGGGCAGCTTTGTGATAATGGAACCAACTAGCAAAAAGCATTAACGCTGCAAAGATCAATGCACCAATTGTAGTGCAGTAAAGTTGTAATTCACTAGTTATTCCAGATGCTCGCCAAATCTGGAAGAACCTAGAGGTTATTTGTATCCCTCGAAAACCTCCACCTACATCGCCATTCAATATTTCTTGGCCTACTGTTGGCCAAACTACTTAGGCACTGGGTTTGATGTGAATGGGATCAGCCAACCATGCTTCATAATTGGAGAAACGAGCGCCGTGAAAGTACATCCCACTTAGCCAAATAAAGATGATGGCTAGTTGACCAAAATGAGCGCTAAAGACTTTGTGAGAAATCTCTTCCAAATTATTAGTATGGCTATCAAAATCGTGAGCATTAGCATGTAAGTTCCAGATCCAAGTGGTAGTATTAGGGCCTTTAGCTAGCGTCCTTCAGAAATGACCAAGTTTGGCCCATTTTTCAAAAGAGGTTTTTATAGTATCTCTATCCACTACGATCTTTACTTCCTTTACTTCTGGTTCCGGTGAACGAATGGTCATTGAATTCTCCCCTTTTCGGACGGGACTTAAATAATAAGAAACCTACTAATAGCAATTAGTGAACTTACGAGAGATATATCTCAACTTGTTTCTCCCTTTATTTTCTAGTTTATGACTGGAGCGACTATGATACGGGAGTCAATCTGAGGCAGGTGTTCAATTCCATCGTATTGAAGTTGAGGGAATAACAAACTTTTTTATCCTTTGGTTCCCAAACTCTTATGAACTATCTATATAGATAGATAAATTTTCAGTTAAGTCAGCCAATTTTGTCTTCTTGTCCATTCTTACCATCCATTTCAAATGGGTCCTTCCCTAATTTCTCAAATTTAGAAACAACATTGGATCAGTGGAGTATAAATATCTCCTGGAATAGATATCTATACCGTATGAAAAACGAAAACCGACCACATTAACATATTGACCCATACCTTTTTGTTGACATATGTGTAGATCCTATCTGTATATGTATATCCATATTCATATATATATATATATATATATATATATATATATATATATATATATATGGATATTTATACCTATTTTGTGTCTATAAGAGTTCTATCTTATATCATCTAAAATAGATATAGATATCCTATCTGTTTTTCAATTGAAAGATCTAAACCCATTTATTAAATCTGATTTGATCAGATTCATAAAATCTCGTTATTCTGAATATACAGATGAGAAAGAACCATTGTAATTGCTGGAAGTAATAAGCCAACTAAAGGCACCAAAATAGAGGGTAGGATAGGGAGTAGGTTAGGGAGTTGGCTCTTCTGAGGGAGTTATAGGTTTTGGGGGGTAACTCTAATTGGTCAATGAAAATAAGTTGAAATGCTATTTTTTCTTTCGTTTCCCCCGTATCAGTCAATACGTGCGAAAGGGGGAAGGGAAGCATATTAGACCCCTTTTTATTGTTCATTCCATCGATGTTCTGTTCCTCTCCATGCAGGAAGGGAATAAATAAGTCAATTAAATTTCAAGAAGCTTCGTAAAGTTCCTCCCTAGGAGTTAACCCCCCATTCATCCATATTTCCAGGAAAAGGACTTCTCGTATTTCATTTCCACTCCCATAGGAATGAATACTATAATTCGCATCACGAACAGGCATAAAAACAACATCTATAGGAAAAATTCCATCCTGATAATTATTTGGACTATGTATAATATATCCGCAATTTTGTTCAATTTGTAATATGATACCAGAAGTAATTGATTTAGTAAGTCTAGCTATATGTTGTGTAGTATCAATTATTTTCACAGAAGGTGGTAATATGATATCTTGAGCAGTTACATTTCTGGGTCCAACAATATTAATAGAATCTTCTCGGATTCTGTACGAGTCACTTCTAAATACAATTTCTTTTAGATTCATCAAAATGTCATGCACTGATTCTTCAATACCTATTATTGCGGAATATTCATGTTTTATGTTCTCTAATTTTACACGTGTGATACATGTTCCTTCTACTTCTCCAAGTAAAGCTCTTCGCATTGCGATGCCTATTGTATCGGCTTGACCTTCTAATTCTTTCCGAGTTTTAGCTAATAGATTCGCAATATAACTGGGAAGGCATTTCAAATACCATACGTGAACCACCGGACATGCCAGTTTAATGTATCCCATTTGATATCTTCGAATTCGAGAATCAACAAATTCAACTCCACATTGTGTGCAAAATTTTGCATCTATCTTCTCATTTCCAATCCCAGGAGAATTTCCACAAGAACAAACTCTACTTTTGATAGGTCCAAAGATTCTTTCACAAAAGTATCCATCTCTTTTTGGTTCATTAGTTTCATAATGTAGAGTATAAGGTTTAGTTACCTGTCCAACTATCTCACCATTAGGTAAAAAAATTTCGGACCAAGAACAAATCTGTTTGGGAGAAGCTAATCCAATTCGAAGTTGTTGATGTTTATTCTGGTCATTCATAAAAGATCTCAATTTATTGTGATCAAACTTCCTCTCTATCTATTTGAAAGTTTTTCTCAGATATAATAGATGATTCAATTCTAGAGCTAAAGATCATAATTCTCGAATGAGCAATCAGAAAGATTCTGGAGCAGTATCAGGTTTAGGTATTGGACCTCTAGTGATAATGGGACCAAGTACTTCATTACGAGTTCTAATATGGTCAGATTTGAGAGTAAGCATTATGTATCAAGTTGAGAAACCAAATTCGAGGGTAAAGACCCAAAAATAACTAAGGGAGGATGATTTGCATATTCCACCAAATTCTTTTCCTTTAGAAGAGGAAAAGGGAATAATTTTGTTTTAGTTTCTTTTGATTCACCAATGGGGAATTCTTGGTCTGGAGAACGATGTGCCATTACAGCTAAGACAGTATCTTCCCCCTGAGTAAAAGCATAATCCAGTCCATTTTCTCTTTCCACTAGAATTGGTATGCCAATTTCATATTCCAATTTGGGTGCCATACGTTCCAAATCCATTTTTATTATTTCTGTAGTACAGGTGCCTATCCATATGATGACACTGGGGTCTCTATCTTTTCTTATCTGAATACAAAGCATTTTCAATTCCTCATAATCGTTCAAATGGGCCTATATATCTCCTTCTTCTAATTCTGCCATTGCATAGTGGGGTTCTGCAAAAATCATAACTCCAAGTGCATTTTGGAGAAAATAACCACATGCTTTTGTGCCCACTACCAAAAAGAAACTGTCTTCAATCTTTTGATACAACCAGGATACACAGCTAATAGGACAAAAGCTATGATAATTGCCCGTTTCACATTCAAGCGTTATAGTTTCAACAATTTTTGTCGACATAATAGGGAGGGAATAAAAGGATAATGATAAATAAGGAAAATAAATAATGAATAAAAAGACTAGTAACACAAAAGAATGATAACAAGAAATAATCAAATTGTCAACAAATTGACAACAAATTGTGGAGAAGTGGAGAAATTGTTGATTCTAAATCCTCGTAAACCCAAGTAAATTTTCCTTATTATTTTTTTTTTGTCCCCCACCACCAATGGGATTTAGATAAATATCAGAGAGTAAACTGAATAATTCCCGATCTGGAATCTCTTTTGGGACAATACCTTCTGGTTGGGACAATATTTGATCTGCTATGCCTAGATAATAATTACAAACATAGTTAAGGGATGGTTCAGATCCAACCATTTAAATAAGGTTTTACCATTTACTCTGGAAACTCGGATATCTTCAATAATAGGTAATACTTCTATTACGGGCATTGGACATGCTTCTACATATTTATTTATAAGATCTCTTCTAGATGTACGATTTCCCACCAAGCCTGCTAATCGGAGTGGATGTGTACGAGCTTTTTCCCTTATAGAGGCAGTAATAAGATTAGCTGCAAATAATGCATCGAATCCATTATCTATAATAATAACACAATAATATGCATATTTCAATGGAGCGACAAATCTTCCCAGAGCATTTTGTTCCTGGAGATAATCAATTTTTTTTTTTTTCTGAGATTTAACCGTATTCCACCAATTTGTAACCCAAGGCTCCAAACCTTTCCGTAATGAAATAGGAATTACCCAAGGCAGTACTACTAAACATGCGAGATATCGTAGGGAAGCTGATGCTTTATATTTGGACACTTCCAATTCGTGAATTGCTAATGAACCTGATTCATTTGTCAGTTTTGTCCGAAATCTAGACAAATTACGAGTATAGAATGAGGTATGGGATCCATAGATTGATCTATTGCGTAATTGTTTGATCCCGATCAAAAAAATATCCTCGGGAAAAAAGTAAAAGGTTTGTTCAAAATGGGTGAGACGGAGGATACGGAGATCATTCCAAATCATTTATATCTAGACCAATTATCTATTCATTTTTTTCATCTTCTTCTTTTTTAGAAGAATAACTTGAAGTAACATAAGTCTTATTCATTGCGAAGATCCTTTGAATCATGATCACTAGATCCTTTACGAATATTTCCCCAGTTAAAATGGAATAGATCGAGATCTATCTTGAGATTTATTGTATGTTTTATCTTGATACTAAGATCTTGTCCATCTGAACAACTCTGGGCAGGGTATTTGATCAGAGAGTCGTTGTTTAAAATGATCAAGGTTGTGGCTGTGTCGACAAGTTCGACCTATTTGCTTATCATATATTCAAATTCGATGAATCTAGGCCATTTGAACTTGTATCCTTCCTTCTCATATTAAAAGGTATAGGGTTTTCCAATCTGGAAAATTTTGTTATCTTACATGCACGGTTAGGATACAATCAAGTTCTTTGTTATATTATTATGCAGGTTATGGGACAAATATACAAATTTAAAGGCTCATCTACCGACAGAGATAGTGAACATTTGATGAATCAAATATAAATTTGATTGTTGTCTTTTAGTTAATTTGTTTGAAAGTTTAGGTCAAGCGAACATAATTGGTAGGCGTCAATTGATTCGTGGAACGTATCAAATCTTTCACGTATAAGTTCGTTATGAGATGAGCCCACTCATCTCACAATGATATAAAATCATTTCGGACAGATCTATTGCCGAGTAGAGATCTATTTGTAACGGGGCAGAAAGCAGCTGCTTTTGGGTCGCTATCCACATAATAAAAGGGGTAATATTTTCTTTCTTTCGTCCGGTTAGCCTCCTGCTACAACAGGTTAATCATCTTTCATGATCGACATTTTTACATGCCAAATATTTCATACTTTGCTTGCTGCAATGCTCCATATTTGCTACAGATGGCCAGAGAAGTATCCATGAGAGTGTGCTAGTCTAAATGCCACTGCTGTGTATCATTTTTGATGAGTTGATCCATTTTTGATGAGTTTTTCAGCTAAGGGAGGTCCAAACAGCTTAATCTTGGTCTCCCTAGGTTTCAATTTCCTGTTGTAGAATATAGAGAATGAACATCTGTCCAAACAGCTTAATCTTGGCAGATTTGTAGATAGGTAGAGAAACAAGGGTGCTCAACAGCTTAATCTGAGCCCCTGGATGCAATAAGTGTAGTTGTAGATAGGAGCACAAGCAAGAAGAAAAGAATGAAAAGCTGGGTATGCTAGTTCAAGTGCACCCAAACCAAAAAGAAGAGAAAATGCTAGGCAAGTAGGTCGGGTAGGTAGCTTTGTGGTTGCAGAATCATGGCTTGTGATCCATTTCATATTGTCAAGTGTTATATCTATCATATCACAAGTTTGAGGCAGTTTTCCATTTGAAGGACTTCAAGCGAGGCATGACTAACTTCCCCTTCTTCCCCTTTCCCCAAATCACTCACTAACTTTCCCTAAAGAGGTCAAGATCTGCTTGCTACCTCTTAATTTCATCATTTTTCATATCATTTGCCTTGGTGAAGATCTGCTTCACTCAAGGAATGTTCACACTTCTTCTATCAGTCATTTTCCCCCATTAATAGCCTAAGACATCATACTTAGCGCTTTTCTCATCATTGTCATATTAACTACTAACACTACTATGTAACTCCCTATCTATTTCCCCTTCCCCTACTAAAACTATGTATATAACTCCCCTATATATTTATCCCTCCCCCTGGTTGAAAATAACCATATACATCCTTGGAAATTGCTAAGTTTATCTGAAACTCAGCAAGAATCCTCACTTCACCCCCCTAACTATCTTCCAAATGCATTAGGACTCATTCCTAAGCATAAAATCCCCCTCCAAATGTATAAAATCCATCTTTTGGCCTTGTTTTACCTTTTCCAAGGCATAAACCCCTTTCTGGCCTTAAACCCTTCTCAAAGTATATAAAATTTCTCTTAAATGCTTTCGGACTCCTTCCAAGCATTAAAACCCATCTTTTAAAGCTATCGGACCCCTTCCGATGCCTTAGAATCCCTTCAAAATATTAAAAGGGCCCCTCCGATTCCACAAAAGCCTCCCTTTAGTGTTAAAACCCTCCTTCGAATTCATTTGCTCCCCTCCGACGTGATATCGCTGTCGGAGGTCGCAGCGATCATTGTAGGCCCCCTTTTTATACCTCCGATCCATCCCTCGCCGATGCGATTTCGCAATCGGCGTATCACAACTCATATGTGCACATATATATGCCCCCGACCCCTCCGCCGATGCGATATCGCTATCGGGAGCTCTCCGCATCACTATTTCACGTTTTACCGCATATATCACATTTTACCGCATAAACCTAAGTTTTTCATAAAACTTAAGTTTATCGCAAAAAACCCACATTTTCACCTATCACAAGCCTTATCGCGATATTGTCAACGGTAAAGCAGCGACCAAATCATAACCGTCCATCGTCCCGCCCAGATCAATGGTCCACATCGTTTCGGCGATCGCCCATTTCGGCGATCGCACATATGTATATACCCACTGCCTCGCCGATTGCCGAAGTGCCGATTTAATCTCAGCCGCCCATCCGAGCCCGCTGATCAACGGCTCATATGGATTCGCAGCAACCCCATATATGGCTCCCCAGCGGAGCCGAAAAGTAATATAGGCTCGACGCATAAGGATTTCGGGTCCGAAAGGAGCCCGTTACATAGCGAAGAGGGATTGCTCCGATATGGCGGAGACGAAATAGCAAATGCAACAGAGTTTAAAGGATTTCGGGTCCACGGACCCGTTCCATTGTGAATCCGCCGATTTGGGTTCGCCGATGGGCCGGACCCGAAATGCAATAAAGAAGGGCCTATAATCAGATCGGGTCCGCCAACTATTTCGCTCATCAGAGGTTTTACATGTTGGGACCAATGGTCCGCCTCGATGCGATTTAGCGCCGGCCGTCAGATAGCCCTCCCAGATCAACGGACATGATCTGTTCGCGGCTCTCCCCATGTCCTACTGGCGGAGCCGAAATAAATTATAGCGTGGCACAATAAGGATTTCAGGTCCGTAAGGATCCTTTGTACAGCGAAAAGGGAAGGCTCCGATATGGCGGAGCCGAAAAGTTATAAAGGGCAACCTCAAAGCATTTCGGGTCCACGACAGTTCGGAGGTTTTATGTGTTGGGACCAATGGTCCGCCCCGATGCGAGTTAGCACCAGCCGTTGGATCGGCCCGCGCCAGATCCAACGGCTATGATTTAATCTAATGAACAGTGATCGCTCCCACCCTAGTTGTGGTAAAATTTCATGTTTTAAGGCATTTTTGCCTTATAAAAGGAAAACGACCATTTTTCACAGGGTTTCTTCTAGCGCCCGCGCCCAGCTCCAGTTAAAGAAATTCATGCATCCTTAAGCCATTATGGATTGCTCCAAAGCCCTGTTTAGCTCCAGGAGCCAGTCTCGGCCTCAGCACGATCAACAGCATGCAATTCCTCCTTTTTGCGGCATTTCTTCAGAGTTTAATACTATTTTTGATCGGCCAAGCGCCGATTGCACCCAAAGGCCACGGAGGACATTAGCAGCAGTTATTTTTGCATTAAAAGGCAGAAAGGGGGCGATGGGACAGTCTAAAGAGTATCAGCGGTGAGAAAAGGCCCAGATTCAGTGCCAAAGTGTATCAGGATGCGGCAAAGAGTATCAGTCTAGTTTTTCAAAGCAGATGAAAGCAAAGCAAGCCCAGCAAAGTCAACAAAGCATCATTCGGCCATTAAGGCTCACCAACACTTCTTTTGTTGCTTTAAAGCCACCTAAAGGCATAGATGAAGGCTTTCAAGGCAGAGTTATTGCAGAGACATTGTTCCCAGTCATATTTTTGGAGCAGCGCTGCTTCCTTAAATGCACAGTTATCACACAGAGGACAACGCGTGGCTCAAGGAACTCTTTTGATCCATTTTTTAGGCAGCTGCCCCAGCGCAACACTTAGATAAATGTTTTAAGCATTTACTTCAAGATAAAATAGATTAAAGCACTCATTTTCCTCAGATCTGCCTAAGATCTGCTGTAATAGATATTTTGAGATGCCAGTTACCCCAACGCAGCTGTTAGATAGATATTTCTGCCATTTACTTCTGTACAAATTAGGTTAAAGGCATTTATTTGAGGAGATCTATCCCAGATCTGATGTTTGTAAATATTTTCTATTTAAACCACCCTCTGCACTGTTTTAAGGGTTGGTTGGTGAATAACTTCCTCTAGACTTGCATTGTTTTTTCTGAGAGTCTCTATAATCAAAGATCGCTGGAATGTTTGGGAGATGAACTGACTTTTGTGTTCTAATGACTGAAGAGTGACTATGGAATACTAACGCTTCTACATAGCCCAATAAGTGTTTCTTATCTCTGTTTACAGTTTATATGTGTTTATGCCATCATTGTTTCACTATCTAAATAGCAGGAAGAAAGAATAGTTCAGAGCTCACTTAGTTGTATTCTGTTCTCAATTTCTGTGATTTATCTATGTTTTCCTCTGAATTAGTCCTGAATATGAATACAGATTTTCTCATATTTACGCTAGTTCCTTCATATATGAATGTTGTTTAGGAATCCTTGACTGCTCCTATATAAATGTTCATTCACCTTCCCTCTGTTAGCATAATGAGAGCTACTTAGTTGCCTTTCATTCACTGACCTTCATTCCATCCTTATTCTAGCTTGATATTGTTTTATGTGTAGCTATCATGCTCTGTATTCCTCTTCTGACCAAGAAAACGCTACAGCAAGCCTAATCCACGACTCCATGCCCAATGGTTTGAACTTCTCACACTATGCATCCCAACTCTGTTTGAAATAATCCTCCATCCCACCAAAATCAAAACAAAACCCAAGAAAATCATAACTAGCCTAAAATCAACCCAAAACAAAGCTAAATCATAAAGAGAGAGCCCTCTCTGATTGCAGGTAGGCTAGGACCTGCAGTCCAAAGATTGGTTTGTGGTTACCTCGGCCGTATCCTTTAAGGAGCTTTAAGGACAACCTGAGTGATAACACGTCCCAACCCAATAGACTTCTTTATTCTATTGTTTGTTCGAGAACGCATTCCATGAAATATGTGTATTCTATAAAATAGTGGGGTAGATTAAAGCAAACGTTGGTCCAGATGTAGATCTAATATGCATAGCCGGTAGATTGATCTTTCTTTTATTGAAAGAGAACAAACAAAAATAGAATCGGATTTGTCCTCAAAGTGTTTATCAAAAGATTATCCGATCTCTTGGGCGAAAGAATTATTTACAGAAGATCAAAGATATACAGAAGATAATTCCTTTCCTTTGGGGAGGAAAAGATTCATTGAAAATTTTACAAAATCAATTCGTTATTCTTTTTTTTACATATTGCCAATAGATGAACCGTGTATGGGTGGTCCTAGTGCTACTAAAAAGCCCATTGAAGATTTCAAATTATCCAAAAGGTTATTGAAAATAAAAATAAAAAAATGTTTTTTCCCAAGATTTAAGGGATTCAAAATCCTATTCATTAATGAATAGGATAGTTGATCTATTGAAGATGCAATACTCATTAGTGAACGTCTGGTATATTAAGATATTTATACCTCTTTCCATATCGTAAGATACAGGATTGAAATCTGTATGACGAGCCAGGGTCGTGAAAGAATCACTAGAGAAATACCTCATTTAGATGCTCATTCAGTTCGTCATTTGGACGAAAATGGTCTTGTAATGCTAGGATCTTGGATAGAAACAGGTGATGTTTTGGTAGGTAAATTAACGCCTCAAACAATAGAAGAATCATTATGTACCCCAGAAGGAAGATTATTACAAACCATATTTGGTATCAAGGTATCCATTGTGAGAGAAAATTGTCTCAGAGCACCTATAGGTGGAAGGGGTCGAGTTATCGACGTGAGATGGATCAATAGAGTAGATGATTCCGGTGATAATGTGGAAATAGTACACGTATATATATCACAAAAACGTAAGATACAAGTGGGTGATAAAGTAGTTGGAAGACATGGTAATAAAGGTATTATTTCAATAGTTTTGCCCAGACAAGATATGCCCTATTTGCAAAATGGAATACCAGTTGATATGGTATTGAATCCATTAGGGGTAACTTCACGAATGAATGTAGGACAGATCTTTGAATGTTTGCCCGGTTTAGCAGGAAACCCGATGAACAAACATTATAGAATAACACCTTTTGACGAAAAATACGAGTGAGAAGCTTCAAGAAAACTAGTGTTTCCTGAACTTTACAAAGCTAGTGAGCAAATAGCTAATCCATGGGTATTTGAACCAGATCATCTTGGAAAACATAGATTAATTGATGGAAGAACAAGAGATGTTTTTGAACAACCTGTTGCAATAGGAAAAGCTTATATGTCAAAATTGAGTCATCAAGTTGATGAGAAAATACATGCACGCTCGAGTGGACCTTATGCACGGGTTACACAACAACCTCTTAGAGGAAAATCCAAACGAGGGGGGCAACGAATAAGAGAAATGGAAGTTTGGGCTCTAGAAGGTTTTGGTGTTGCTTATATTTTACAAGAGATGCTTACTCTCAAATCTGACCATATTAGAAATCGTAATGAAGTACTTGGTGCCATTATCACTGGAGGGCCAATACCTAAACCTGACACTGCTCCAGAATCTTTTCGATTGCTCATTCAAGAATTACAATCTTTAGCTCTAGAATTGAATCATGCTATTATATCTGAGAAAAACTTTCAGATAGATAGAGAGGAAGTTTGATCACAATAAATTGAGATCTTTTATGATTGATCAGAATAAACATCGACAACTTCGAATTGGATTAGCTTCTCCTGAACAGATTTGTGCTTGGTTCGAATTTTTTTTACTTAATGGTGAGATAGTTGGACAGGTGACTAAACCTTATACTCTACATTATGAAATTAATAAACTAGAAAGAGATGGATCGTTTTGTGAAAGAATCTTTGGACCTATCAAAAGTATAGTTTGTTCTTGTGGAAATTCTCCAGGGATTGGAAATGAGAAGATAGATGCAAAATTTTGCACACAATGTGGAGTTGAATTCATTGATTCTCGAATTCAAAGATATCAAATGGGATTCATTAAAATGGCATGTCCGGTGGTTCATGTATGGTATTTGAAATTCCTTCCTAGTTATTTTGTGAATCTATTAGCTAAAACTCGGAAAGAATTGTCCAGTATACTGCGATGTGTGACTTGATCACAAGTCCGATCATACAGATCCGTAATCAGGAACTGTCATCCTATTAAATTTCATTGGGATGCCTTTAGCTCTGACATGACCCTCCAAAGGAGTAGCATGAAGCTCAGATATAAGCATATTTTCAAGATGCTGAGAAAGAGGAATTAGTCCAGGGTTTAGATATTCTGTATCAAATTGCTAATTGAAACTTTGTGAAAACACTTATTTCAGATAATGGAATTTGAAATTCATTCTCTTTTATTTGGGTTAGCCCTGAATAGAGGTATTCTGAACTGAAGATATGGCTATAGGAGTCTATTCATCGCACATATGCTTCGATCAATAGTATTGTAACCATCGAAGTAAAGCAAAGAAAGCAGGAACCTAAAGGATCAAATGGAACGAGATAAAGACAAGTAAATCCCTAATTGAAGGTCTTTCAAGAAGAAAAGGATTGTTCGAAAGGGAGGAGACTGCTCAATAATTCCATATCTATGTTGTAGAATCATAACATAAAGGAATACTCAATTTCACTTGGAACTTGAGTAGAGAGTAGTGATCTCTCTTCAGAGCGAAAAAGAGTTTTTGCATATTTTTTTTTAGTTACTTGAGCCGGATGAGAGGAAACTCTCACGTCCGATCCTGAAGGGGGGGGGGAAATCTTAGAATAACCTATCCAAATCTTTTTCTTGCTAGGCCCATAGCTAACAAACCAACTTTATTGAGATCACGGGTTACATTCGATTATGAGATTCAATCCTGGAGAGAGATTATTCCTCATTACCTCTCTGCTTGTCCTTATTACCTCTTTCCTCGGGGTTCTGGAACATTTAAAGAGAGAGAAATAGCTACTGGGGGAGATACTATCGAGAAACAACTAATGGGTCTGGATCTGCAAATGATTATAGATCGTTCACATATGGAATGGAAGAACTTGGTGGAATTGAAATGGAATAGAACCAAGAATAATTGTGGTAGCTCAGTGGATCAGAGCTCATGGTTCTGGACCGTGAAGTCAAGGGTTCAAATCCCTTCTAGCCCAAAAGATGTTGTATTTTAAATGAAAATTCCTTTCCATCGCGGTATAGGAGAGAATATTTCTTTATAATAGAATAAAGTATTCTATCATAATCCCGGATCGATACTTCAGATTCCTAATCAATAATGAATGGAAATGATTTCTCAATGATTCATTCCACTATTGATTAATAATTTTCATCATTGTATTTATACTTATACGACTTCTCTTCATACAAAATAAGATAGGAAAAGTAAAAATTTTCACCTTTATATGGAAGGAAAACTCTATGTCTATAAAGGAGTGGTTCGAAGACAAGCGTAAAATAACTGCATTACTAAATAATTCGGTCGAAAGGGATAGTAAGGATGCCAATGAGACGGAGAAAAAAAAGAATAAAAATATTGATTACGCTAAAATTAAGAAGTTATGGGCTAGAACATTTTTATCAGCGGGAAGGATCCGGTATTGGTTAATGGGATTGGGTTGATCTTATCTCAGTGGGAACTCGATAATTTGATCCACCCACACGTATTGCTTTTACTGTTACATTGGGAGTTACTCTACGTATTGCTTGGCGTAGAACAAATAGTGGATTTTTATCCGTCTTTTGTTGAATCTTTTTTATGGTTCGATAAAGAATTTGATAAGCCAATGATTTTTTTCTGTTTTTAAGAATACAATTAACCACCATGTTAACTAATCGATTACGATAAATAGGATCGGATTTTGCGGTTTTTTGTTTTTTGTTTTTTTTGTTTTGTTCTTTTGTTTTTTTTTTTGCAGTACTTCGCCATGACATGAGTGTGAAAAAGGTTGAAGAATCTATTTCATAAAGGCTGAAAATCATTTATTTTTGCTTTTTTACTCCATATTGTAGGGTGGATCTCTAAAGGTATGAAAGATCTCCCTCCAAACCGTACATACGACTTTCGTCGAATACGACTTTCCACATTATTATAACTACATAGATGAGATATATTCTTTATGCATATAATTCTGTTTACTCACTCTCAATTGAGTTTCTGTTCCCTTTCTTTCTTTTGCTATGATTGGAAATCCTATATTTTACATATCTATACGATCAAGTCCTTAGGTTTACAAAATAATGTATAAAAAAGTGTTTCAAATCATTGTTATTTGACTTGAACCCATTCTAAAAAGGTCAATGTATTTTTGAATTTTTTGTTGAAATAATCAGGGAAAATTTCAAAAATGATTTCGATATTGAACCTTGGACATATAATAGTTCCAATGAAAAATAAGATCGTGTTTTTTTTCACGGTAGCTTGCTCTAGTCCCCTTACAAAACGTTCATTATTAGGTTAGCTATATACTTAACATGTTCCTAGCAATTCACATGGCATCATCATGAAATGATACAAGTATTAGATAAGTAAGAATATACAACGTACTAGAAAGCCCTTGTTGACGAACTTTTACTTCGGCAGCATATAGGGTTCCTCGAACAATGTGATATCTCACACCGGGTAAATCTTTAACCCTTCCTCCTCTTACTAATACTACAGAATGTTCTTGTAAATTATGGTGAATACCAGGTATATAAGCAGTGATTTCAAATCCAGAGGTTAATCATACTCTGGAAACTTTACGTAAGGCAGAGTTTGGTTTTTTGGGGGTGATAATTTCAAATTACCAGTCTTCAAAAGAAGTGGAAAAAACGGAGGAGAAGTAAGTGAACCTGACCCATTGGCTTATGAATATATATGCTACTCTGGTATTGAAATTTGATGGAGATTTGGAAAGTGGATCTTTCCTATCCGAAATTAATCGATCTTATTTAGTTGATCGAACTCCCTATTTGGTTGTTTATTGAATGTTTCGTCGGATCGATTTTTATGATCTCATCTCCCTTCCCTGGACAGAAAGAGATATAGATCCTGAAGTAAGTCCATTCTGAGCCAAATTACGGACAACATATTTTCTCTGTTTAGACGAAATTGATACACAAATAAAATATGTGATTCTGTTACGATGTACTAAATATTTTCATATGAATTTACTGTATGGTGATTACACCGGTGAGAAACGGATTGAAATTAAGATGTCAAAAGAGAAAACAAAAGGGAAAAAAGGGTTTCACTTTTGGATCACAATGGCTCAATATATAACTTCTTGCTATAGAAGGAGACGAACTTTGGAGTCATTTCATTTAGCTCTATGAGTTATGAAAAAATCGACTCGTTCCTGCCCGTAGACTCATTCGTATTGGACCACGATGTAGTATACATAGAGATGGATGAGAGATAATAGAAATACTCATTTTCATTTTGTTGCATTGCAGAAGGTTCAAGACGAGAATGAATAAAAAATATTGAATGGAATATGTATTGTGAATAGAATCTGGTTAATGGAAGGCAAAAAGCACACTTCCCTCCCCTTAAATTGTTCCATCGATGTTATTCAATAGGTGATTCGAGGATCAGATAGGAACTCTGAAAACTCAGGATCGAGCGATCATGCATTTACCCATATTGAATTGGTTCGGTCCAGTTTCAAATATTTGTTCCAACAACGAACCTTCAGAACCCTATTTTTTTGAAAGTGTTAACACTCAGGTTGTCCCTCAGGTTGGAGTAAAGGGATACGGCCGAGGTAACCACAGACCAACTTTGGACTGCAGATTCTAGCCCAGCTGTAGTCAGAGAGGGCTCTCTCTTTATGGTTTAGCTTTGTTGAGGGGAATTTTAGGCTAGTTATTGAGTTCAGGGTGTTTGTTTGTGTTTTGGTGGGAAGATTGATGTTTTTAGGTAAAGAGGCATGTATAGTGTGAAAGTTTCAAACCATTGGGCATGGAGTCAAGGAGTAGGACTGCTGGTGCGTTTTCTTGGTCACAAGAGGAATAAGGAGCAAGGTAGCTGCACATGGAGCAATTTTTTCAGGTCTAAAGGATGGAAAGAATGCCAAGGAAAGAGAGGCAATTAAGAATCTCTCATTTAGCTTAGTAGAGAAAGGGGGAATGAGTTCTATCTAGGGGCAGTAAGAATCCTTAGATAACTTTCAAGCACATGTGAATTAGGGTAAATATGAGCCACAGGGAATTCATATTCATGTCTAGTTCAGTTCAGATGGAGAAACATAAAGAAACAACAGAAATTGAGCCTAGAGTGCAGTTAAACAAGTTCTAAGCTAATCTTTCTTTCTGCTATTTAGATGGTGAAACGATAAAAACAGAGGTAAGAAGCACTTATTGAGTCATGTTGCAGCATAAGAATTCCACATTCACTTCCTCAAATCATTAGACATAGAGCAGATAGTCATTCCTCCAATCTCTTCAGCAATCTTTGATCAAGTGAAACATATCAGGTGTACAGTGCGAGTCTCTAGTGAAAATTACCAAACGACCAACCCTTAAAACAATACAGAGGGTGGTATATATAGAAAAAAAGTCTCCAAAATTGTTTATTACAGCTTTGACCTAAAAAGGTTTGAAAATAAAAGATTACTTTAACCTAAACCTATCAGGAATAAATGCAATAAAATATCTATGGGCTGTACTGAGGGCAGCCGTATCAAAATTGTATTAATGCATTGTCCTCGGCGGCTTGGTGCAGTGCTTCTGCAATAACTGCGCATGGACATTTGCTCCATTGTAGTTCGGTGGCTTTAAGTGCTTTAACTGTGATTTGAGAGCTGGGATGGGCTTACACCATCTGATTTGACTTTGCTGGAGGCCATTCAATGTTGACCTGCTTTGGGAATTGAAGATTTCCATTAAAAATTTAACTGATACTCTTTTACAAATGAATCGGGCCGGTTCTCTCCTTCGTTGTGGGTCAAATCAAAATTTAATGGCCGCTGTTCGGCCCTCTTTTCCCTTTAGAACTGTCTTTTGATCCTTTCTGCATGCCTCGCGAAGAAAAACGGGTCATTTGGTGCCTTTTGGGCTTGCTGGGGGCTGCGAAATGAGGGGCTTTCCACTTCAGCCCATTTCTCGTAGCCATGCGCGATTAAACTGCGTCAGAATTTGAATCCGGGCTTCCTAAGCACGATTTTCGCCTCTTGCGCCAAAAACTGATGATGACGTCAGCAGGTGGGACCATGGTACAACAGATGACGTGGCAGGATGACGTTAGCAGGGTGACGTCAGCATGTACGGTGGATGACGTGGCTAGGACACGGTGGCAGCGACGTGGCAAGGGTGACTCGACAGGAGGCCAACGTGTGCAGATGACGTGGTAGTTTCTTGGTGCAGTCGTCAGGGGGAGGGACAGAAGGCGGTTTGTGGTTTTCATCGGACTGCCTTCTGTAAGAGGGCGGTAACTGTCAGAGCGGCTCCGATGCAAGCACAGGCAGACGCGCGTCCTTCTATACGACGGAAAAACTGCCAAGCCATCGGGCGCTAAAGGTCGGGCGACGGGATGGCTCTAAAATCGCTGAGAGCCGTCGGATCTAGGAGTGGCGGATCGGAGGGTTGACGGGAGACGAAGCTGGCGACAGGTTTATACGGGGGATCTGCGCGAATATTCGGATCTTCATAAACGCCCCGGGGAGGGTTAAACTTTAGTTTTGTGGGTTTTATGGGTTTGTACAAGCGGGGTGAACCAAACTTAATGTTTTATTAAAACCTTTAAACATTATCTTTGTGCAAATGATTGCGGAGGGGTAAAGTTACAGGGTTTTGAGGACAGTGAGGTGGGTAAAGGTTCTTGGTCTAACAAGAGGTTTAGACCAATCCCAGTTTCATGACATGGATGGGTTCATAATAGTCCCAGGTGGACTACTATGTCCCAGGACTGAAAAAATACATAGCTATAGTGCTACAAGGTGGGATATGTACATAGGGGAGTTATTAACATAGATTTAGTAGGGGAAGGGGAAAACAGATGGGGATTTACATAATAGAGTCAGTAGTTAATATGAAGATGATGAGAAAGCGCTAAGGTAAGGAACCTTAGGCTAATTTGGGGGAATAGAACTTTGTAAAAGAAGAATGGAAATCCTTGAGTGAGGCAGATCTTCACCAAGGCCAATGTTATGGAACATGATGAGACTAAGAGGCTCAAGTAGATCTTGACCTCTTTGGGAAAATTAGTGAGTGATTTGGGGAATAAGAAGAAAGGGGAGTTAGTTATGTCCAGTTTGAGTTCCTCCAGATGAAAAAATGCATCATGACTGTGATTTGAAAAGATATAACACTTAGAAACACAAAATTGATCATGAATCATCATTCTGCAACCTCACAAACTACCTACCCAGCCTACTTTCCTAACATTTTTTCTTCTCTTTGGTTTGGGTGCACTTAGACTTGCAGACCCAGCTTTACATTTTTTTCTTTTGATTGCCTTCCTATCTAAATCTACACTTATTTCTGCCAAGGGCCCAGATTAAGCAGTTGGGCTCCTTCGATTCTCTACCTATCTACAAATCTGCCAAGATTAATCTGTTTGGACAGATATCATTCTCTATATTCTAAAACAGGAAATTGAAACCTAGGGAGACCAAGGTTAAGCTGTTTGTCTCTCCCTTTTATAGAACATTCTTTTAAAAATGGTTAAGTCATCAAAATTGGAATGCAGCAGTGGCATTTGGACTAGCACACTTCATGGCTTCTTCTTTGGTCTCTTCTGGAAATATGGAACATTGCAGCATGCAAAGTATGACATATTTGGCATGTAAAATGTCAATCATGAAAAATGAACACCTGTCGCAACAGGAGGCTAACAGTGGCTCCACTTGGGGATGGCTTTTCCTTGTGAAAATCCAAGAATAGCAGGTCAGACTGCCTTGATCTTCTGTGGTTGCTGTGGATTGAAGGAACTTCTTTATGCTCGCTATTAGATAATGGAAACTTTGTAATATGAACAAACTTCTCCTTAACTGAAATATTGTGAAATTCATAGCACTGCCTGCTTTCTTCTGCGTGCTTGCTATTATGTAGAATGCTGCTTGAGCATTGCCCTTGAAACATTCTCAAAACATGGATCAAAACTGATGTGTTTGCTTTACTTTTGCTTTGACCAAGGGTGTTGATATGAAACTAAAAAAAACTCCTTTGTTTTGATATTTTTGACTGAAGACTGCAAATAGCTCCCCTTTACCATGAATTGTTGTGATGTGACTGTGCCACTCTTGCTGTTTTGTTGAAATTAGTACAGAGACAGAGCTTTTAAAACTGGAACACTTGTATTGGCTGTGTCTCCACAAGATTTATTGCTACTCCTCTAATATTTAGAAAAATAAAACAAAACGTTGATATATACAAATATCAATGTACAAAAAAGATATATACAAAGCTGCACTGTATCCCTTAAAAGGGATCATGGCAATGTTTCAGCATACAGCCATTGACAGGGCCTTCTTCAGCAGAACTATCCTCTACAGATTTGACAAAATAGGTGTTATTTCCCTGAACAACAGAAATAACAAATGGCCCTTTCCATAAAAAATCAAACTTTGCATGTTTGCCCTTGTCTTCTCTTCGTGAGTCCCACCTTAGAACTTTGTCACCAATGTAGAAATCCTCAGCTTTAACTCTCTTATCAAACATCTTTTTGAGTTTTTCTTGCAAAATTTGAGCTCTGTCATAAACTTGCTCTCTGGTTTGCTGAAGATGAATGGTCTGATTAATTCTTCTTTGAATATCATTTGGTTAAGCCTGAATCTCCTGTAACAACTTAATAGTAGGAATGCCCAAGGATGAAGGAAATCTAGCCTCCATGCCATATACTAGCTCATAAGGCTCATCCCAATGGACCTCTTTATTGAGAGTCTGTCTGCCCATAGGTAATTTACCAGCTTTTTGTGCCAGTTCTTCTTGTTCTTTTCTAGCACTTTCTTTATGATGTTGATGAGGCTTTTGTTAGAGGATTCAGCCAAGCCATTGCCTTGAGGGTAAGAGGCTGTAGAGTGGCCCAAGGTAATATGAAATCGGTGGCAAAAATTGATCATTTTTTTTGGATTTGAAGGCAGCGGCATTGCCAGTGATGATTTTCTGAGGGCAACCAAATCTGGAAAGGATATTGCACTCAAGGAATTGGATAATGATGGTGTCATTTTCTTGCCTACAGGGAATGGCTTCAACCAATTTAGTGAAATAGTCGGTGGCTGTTAGGATCCATTTGTGCTGGCCTGAGGAAGAGGGATGGATTTCTCTAATGAAGTCAAGACCCCATTGCTGAAAAGGCTTTTCGGTTGAGATGGGTTTCAAGGGCAAGGGTAACAACTTTCTTCTGCCCTCAAGGATTTGGCATTTGTGACATGACATGGAAAACTTCTTTACATCTGCAAAAAGAGAAGGCCAATAGAAACCAACCCTTAAGATTTTATCAGCAGTGGACTTCCAATATAGATGTCCTCCACAGTCACCTGCATGGAATTCTTTCATGACATTGTTAGTTTCACTCATGGTTAAACAATTAAGCAATATACCTTCATGATTTCTCCAAAATAATGCACCGTCTATGACACAAAACCTTAAGGCCTTCATTTTCAAAAATCTTTTCTTGGTTCTGGACAATCCTGGTGGAGCAAACAGGTTTAACAGTACAAAACATATATCAGCATACCATGGAGATTGCAAAAAGGTCTCACCGATCTGTGGAGTCGCCAGCTCCTGTTCATTGTCCAGCTGGTTAATGTCTAAGGCTTGAAAGTTTGTTTCGGACATCAGTTTGGCTAAACCTTGTCCCTTTATCAGCTTGGTTGGTTTTATTTCTATGTCATACTCAAGGATGTTTGCTATCCACTTGCCTCTTTTGCCTTCTAATCCCTCTTGGGTTAGTATGTCTTTTACAACAGCATTTGGGACATAAGCACTCACATGTGAATATAAAATGTATACTCTGAAATCCTTGATGGCCTTAACGAGTGCATAGGCCTGCTTTTCCATGATTGGGTACTTCAAAGGGGTGTCTTAAGGCTCGGCTAAAAAATGCAATCGGCTTTTCAGCTCCCTGTTCATCCTCTTGCAAAAGGACAACAGCTATAGTATGATTAGATGCAAAAGAAAAAATGATAAAATCTTTGTCAAATTGTGGGCTGGTGAGGACAAGGGTTTGGGTTAAGGCCGTTTTGATACTCTCAAATGCTTGCTTGGTTTCAAGAGACCATTTTACCTTGGCATCCTTTTTTAACATATTGCTTAACAGTCGTATCAGTTCAGCTAGATTTGGGATAAATCTTCTTAAGAAGTTGATTTTTCCAAGGAATGCTTGTAGCTCTTTTATGTTTCTGGGATATGAGATTTGGAGGATGGCTTGGATTCTTTCAGGATCTATTCTAATCCCATCTTTTGATATGATGTGGCCAAGTAGTTTGCCTTCTTCAAGGCCAAACAGGGACTTCTTGGGATTTAAAGAAATGCCATATTTCCTACATGTTATGAATATTTGCCTCAAGTGCTTGAGGTGCTCTTCATCAGATTTGGAAAATGGGGTAAGATCATCAAGATAGACAACTAAGAAGTCATGTATTTCTTTGGCAAAAGCAATATCCATTGCTCTTTGAAAGGTAGCACCAACGTTTTTAAGTCCGAATGGCATCTTAACATACTTAAATGTTCCCCACGGTGTGGTAAAGGCTGTCTTGTCTTGGTCATCCGGGTGAACAAGTATTTGATTGAAACCTGAAAAGCCATCTAGCAAAGAGATTCTAGATGACCCTACTACTCTTTGTAGGATGTGATCCATCTTGGCTAAAGGATAGTGGTCTTTTAGGGAGACTTGGTTTAAATTTCTCAGATCTACACAAAGTCTAATCTCACCTGTCTTCTTTCTTGTGGGAACAAGATTGGATACCCATTCAGAAAATCTGATGGGTGCTATTATGCCTGCTTCAAACATCCTCTTTACTTCCTTCTCAATCATGGGAAGAAGCATAAGGTTAATTCTTCTAAGTTTCTGTTTGAAAGGTTTCTGGTTTGGTTTTAAGGGAATGGTGTGTTGAATTATTGAAGTGTCATAGGACTTCAAGTCCTCATAACTCCAAGCAAATACATCTTGGAACTCTTTAAACAAATCAATGTACTTGGGCTTTTGATCAAGTGGTAAATTTTTGGACAATTTGATCATTTTGGGATTCTCTGCTGTCCCAATGTTGTGTTCTTCTATAGCAGCGTTCAATGGTTGTAATTTTGGCTTTCTGGGAACATCATTAGCGTCAAACATGTCTTCTAATGGGGTTAGGCCAACAGGCAGAAAATTGTCCTTTAAGTCAATGATCTCTGCCTCTGTTTTGGCAATTTCTTCCAAATGCATTTGTTTCAGCTGTTCTATGTTTGTTTTGTTAAAAACAGTCGGGTTTAGGATTTGTTTGGCTGTTGCAGCTGTTACAACCTGCTGGTTTTCATTTGTTTGCTGTTGGGCATCCTTCATAGCATCCATGTCAATGTTAATATTCGTAAATTCATGCTCAAGAGTGAGGAAATTATTAATCTGGGTATCATTTTCGAACACTTGCCAATCTTTAACATTATTTGGGACAGCGGGCCTATGTTTTATTTCAGCGGTAAAGTGATGGTTTGGCTCAAAGGGAAGCTTGCATGTACTAGCAAAGGTGGCTAGGCTGTGTGCATGAATGTTATGCTCTCTTGAAATCTTGGCCAGCTTGAATTCTGTGAATGCATTGAGTATATTAGTGGCAGCAATCCTATAGGCCCTCTTTCTATTGTCATTGGTTACAAAGTTACCTTTCATCTGTTGTATGATTAAGTCAGAGTCCCTTAAAATAGACACTTTTGCAGCTCCTAGAGCTTTGAGCAGTTTAAGGCCTAAAAGCAGAGCCTCATACTTTGCCATGTTATTTGTGCATTTGAAATTCTGTCTGTAGGCATAGCCTTCTACATGATTGTTATGTGTATTGTGAATCCATACACCTGCCCCTGCTCCTAACTTGTTGACCGAGCCATCAAACTCTAAGTACCATGTGATTTCTTGCTTGTGTTCAGTACTGAGAGTTTCAGTCATTCCTGTAGTGGGCATATTTGAAATTTCTGTTTGGGGAGGTTCTTCTAGCATGCTGGTTGCACTAATTGTTGTGATAGTCTCATGGGTATGTGCAACCGATTCTTCATTGATGTGTGCTTGTTGTTCTAGAGCCAAAGGCTCATCATCAGTTGGAGAATTTGTGTCATCATTAAACAAAATAAAGTAATCCATATCAGAATGGATTGAATAAATAGGAAAATTTTCAGGCCTGATCTCACTACTTACCACATATTTCATAAGTGTTTCTCTGTACAGTCTCTTTGGTTGCCCAAAGACTGAAATAGTAGCATAGGAGAGATCTAGTTGAAGGGATCCTTGGAGCTTTGCTCCCCATGATCTTTACAGGAGCATACCATACTTTGGTGGGATGTTAGCCACCACCACATCCATGAGGATGGTCTTGTTGGGATATTGAACTAAGGAGACACACAAGTCTTTAATGAGGCCTAAACACTTGACTTGACTTGAGTCAAATGAGTACAAATATTTGTAGGGTCTTGTAATATCAAGGTTCAGCTTTTCCATAACTGCTTTGGGCATCAGATTGTGTGATGCTCCTGAATCAAACATAGCATTGTGCAAAACTTTGTCATGTATATGCAAGCTGACATAAAAGGGTGGAATAGGTCCATATGTTGATTTTCCATTAACTTCTGGGCCAAACAACAGTTCAGGGGTATCATCCAGAACATTTACATCATCCTTATTCTCTGGTATTTGAAGTGATCTTTGAATTTGTTGTCTATATACATCGTGCTTGGCAAGTTCTGAGAGGGGGATGGATATCTTCAACTTAGCTATTTCTGCCTCTAAATTAAATGACTTTTCCAATGGAGTCTTGGTGTTGATAATGGCAGTTTTTTCTGTTTCATTTGAATTATCGGCTGTTTGCTCTTGTTTATCAACGTTATGAGAATTGATTGCTTGCGGTTTTTCAACTTCAGGAGGGATTTTTGGAACATTGTTCTAGTTTTTCTCAAAGGAAGAAGGTGGCAAAAGCTGATCTACAGGAGGCTGCGCTTCTGTAATGTCTTCTACAGTCACTTGATGCAGGTTTGGGACATTTGTATCAGCTAGTTCTGTTATGACAACCTTGCTCTTAATCTTGTTGGGCTGTTTGCCATCCTTTGTTTTGCTAGGTTCAGAATTGTCAATGGTCCTAGTTCTTAGCTTATATTGTTTGTGTACTTCATACACAGCAGTATCATAACCCTGTTTAAAATGAAAAGACTCACCCGACTTAGTCTGAAATTGATTGAAGTTATGCTTATCTTGGTCTTCTTGGCTCAGAAAAGTTTGATGCTCACCCTTTAGATCCATCAGATTCATGTGAGTGTCTTCTATGGGTTCACTAGAGGTGGATGCCTCAGCATAGTTTTCTTGGAAAGGGGGTCTTATGTCATGATCTGGGCTTGACCTACAAGCATTTGTGTTCTGCGTTTTCCTGAAATTTGGGTTCCTTATGGTATTGGACTGTTGTCCTTCCCATGATGATCTCCTCTCAACACTTTCTACTCTGTCTCCCAACCTTTGCATGCCACTGATAGTAGCATCAAGCTTTTGTTCTAAGGCTGAGGGTTCTTCCTTAAAGGTGGTTCTTCTTTCCATTCTATCTCTGTTTCTTTTGGCAATTAGGTTGGCCTCTACGCTGACAGCAACATTTTGCATGTCTGCTAGGGTCTGAGGAGCTCTTTCTTTTAACTGGTATGCCATATCCGGGTCGAATCCACTAGGGAATTTATACAAGGCAAGGTCAGGTGGGGGTCTTAAGTTCTGTGGTATTGCATTATAGACATTATTGAATCTTGCACAGTACTCCAAAATAGTCTCTTGAGGACCTCTTTTAATTGTATAATATTAAGCTAGTATGTGCAAGGGGTCTTTCTTTTTCTCCCATCTGTTGGTAAAGGATTGGTAAAGCTCATCCGGGGTAGTTATGGAATTTGCAGCAAGTGATCTAAACCAAGTTCTTACATCACCGGTTAAACTTTGAACAAAAATTCTCATTCTCACGCTATCATCGTCTATCTCGTAGTTTTCAAAATAGTCTTGCATCTTTTTGGTATGCTGAAGGGCTGTGAAAGGCACGATACTGTCAAAATAGGTAATTTTAGATTGGTACTCCTGAGGTAAAGCCCCAGGATTAGCAGGCAATTGCAGGGGTGCATATCTATTAGCCATATTGGCAGGGATAAGTGGGACAATAGGGATAACAAGGATAACATAAGTAACTGGAACAACAGTAGTGGTAGTTGTAGTATGTGCAGTGAATGGAGGTGTGGATGGAGTGCTTTGAGATGTGGATGATGAACAAGGGGAAGTAGGGGTCGAATGAAATAAAACTTTCACAGAAGTTGGAACACAGCTTGGGAGAGCTGCTTCAGGACTCAACTCAGCAAAATCTTCTCTTTGCTCTAGCTTCCTAAGGATCTTTGGGATTAAGTTCGGATTTTCAAAAGCAGCTGGGGGATTCAGGTCGGGATTTGACCTTGTATATCGTGGATTCTTCTTGGGAGCCAGCTTCCGAACTGTTTTGGTATTTTTCTGGGAATGTTTTTAGAATTAGCAAGGAACTGATCAAATTTTGGAACCGCTATCTATAGCTTAAAACTAGCATGAAGATTGACTGAAGCAGCTTTTGTTTACTTATGTCAATGCAAAGCAAAGACAGTTTCAAAGGCTACCTGGCTGACATTCAGGCTTCATCTGTAGTTTTAAGGAATATACAACAATTAGAAAATTGGTTTCTCAGTGGATTCTTCCAACCTGTTTTGTGAATTTAACTGAGGAGTTCCCTAGTCGAGACGCCATTATGTTAACACTCAGGTTGTCCCTCAGGTTGGAGTAAAGGGATATGGTCGAGGTAACCACAGACCAACTTTGGACTGCAGATTCTAGCCCACCTGCAGTCAGAGAGGGCTCTCTCTTTATGGTTTAGCTTTGTTGAGGGGGATTTTAGGCTAGTTATTGAGTTCAGGGTGTTTGTTTGTGTTTTGGTGGGAAGATTGATGTTTTCAGGTAAAGAGGCATGTATAGTGTGAAAGTTTCAAACCATTGGGCATGGAGTCAAGGAGTAAGACTGCTGGTGTGTTTTCTTGGTCACAAGAGGAATAAGGAGCAAGGTAGCTACACATGGAGCAATTTTTTCAGGTCTAAAGGATGGAAAGAATGCCAAGGAAAGAGAGGCAATTAAGAATCTCTCATTCAGCTTAGCAGAGAAAGGGGGAATGAGTTCTATCTAGGGGCAGTAAAGAATCCCTATATAACTGTCAAGCACATGTGAATTAGGGTAAATATGAGCCACAGGGAATTCATATTCATGTCTAGTTTAGTTCAGATGGAGAAACATAAAGAAACAACAGAAATTGAGCCTAGAGTGCAGTTAAACAAGTTCTAAGCTAATCTTTCTTTATGCTATTTAGATGGTGAAACGATGAAAACAGAGGTAAGAAGCACTTATTGAGTCATGTTGCAGCACAAGAATTCCACATTCACTTCCTCAGATCATTAGACACAGAGCAGACATTCATTCCTCCAATCTCTTCAGCAATCTTTGATCAAGTGAAACATATCAGGTGTACAGTGCGAGTCTCTAGTGAAAATTACCAATCGACCAACCCTTAAAACAATACAGAGGGTGGTATATATAGAAAAAAGTCTCCAAAATTGTTTATTACAGCTTTGACCTAAACAGGTATGAAAATAAAAGATTACTTTAACCTAAACCTATCAGGAATAAATGCAAGAAAATATCTATGGGCTGTACTGAGGGCAGCCGTATCAAAACTGAATTAATGCGTTGTCCTCGGTGGCTTGGTGCAATGCTTCTGCAATAACTGCGCATGGACTTCTGCTCCATTGTAGTTCGGTAGCTTTAAGTGCTTTAACTGTGATTTGAGAGCTGGGATGGGCTTACACCATCTGATTTGACTTTGCTGGAGGCCATTCAATGTTGACCTGCTTTGGGAACTGAAGATTTCCATTAAAAATTTAACTGATACTCTTTGACAAATGAATCGGGCCGGTTCTCTCCTTCGCTGTGGGTCAAATCAAAATTTAATGGCCGCTGTTCGACCCTCTTTTCCCTTTATAACTGTCTTTTGATCCTTTCTGCATGCCTCGCGAAGAAAAACAGGTCATTTGGTGCCTTTTGGGCTTGCTGGGGGCTGCGCAATGAGGGGCTTTCCACTTCGGCCCATTTCCCATAGCCATCACGCATGAAAAACTGCCTCAGAATTTGAATCTGGGCTTCCTAAGCACGATTTTCGCCTCTTGCGCCAAAAACTGATGATGACGTCAACAGGTGGGACCATGGTACGGCGGATGACGTGGCAGGATGATGTCAGCAGGGTGACGTCAGCATGTACGGTGGATGACGTGGCAGGGACACGGTGGCAGCGACGTGGCAAGGGTGACTCGGCAGGAGGTCGACGTGTGCAGATGATGTGGTAGTGTCCTGGTGCAGTCGTCAGGGGGAGGGACAGAAGGCGATTTGTGGTTTTCATCGGACCGCCTTCTGTACGAGGGCGGTAACTGTCAGAGCGGCTCCGATGCAATCACAGGCAGACGCACGTCCTTCTGTACGACGGAAAAACCGCCAAGCCATCGGGCGCTAAAGGTCGGGCGACAGGATGGCTCCGAAATCGCCGAGAGCCGTCGGATCTGGGAGTGGCGGATCAGAGGGTTGACGGGAGACGGAGCTGGCAGTAGGTTTATACGGGGGATCTGCGCAAATATTCAGATCTTCATAAACACCGTGGGGAGGGTTAAACTTTAGTTTTGTGGGTTTTATGGGTTTGTAGAAGCGGGGTGAACCAAACTTAATGTTTTATTAAAACCTTTAAACATTATCTTTGTGCAAATGATTGCGGAGGGGTAAAGTTACAGGGTTTTGAGGACAGCGAGGTGGGTAAAGGTTCTTGGTCTAACCAGAGGTTTAGACCAATCCCAGTTTCATGACACAGATGGGTTCATAATAGTCCCAGGACTGAAAAAATACATAGCTATAGTGCTACAATGTGGGATATGTACATAGGGGAGTTATTAACATAGATTTAGTAGGGGAAGGGGAAAACAGATGGGGATTTACATAATAGAGTCAGTAGTTAATATGAAGATGATGAGAAAGCGCTAAGGTAAGGAACCTTAGGCTAATTCGGGGGAATAGGACTTTGTAAAAGAAGAATGGAAATCCTTGAGTGAGGCAGATCTTCACCAAGGCCAATGTTATGGAACATGATGAGACTAAGAGGCTCAAGTAGATCTTGACCTCTTTGGGAAAATTAGTGGGTGATTTGGGGAATAAGAAGAAAGGGGAGTTAGTTATGTCCAGTTTGAGTTCCTCCAGATGAAAAACTGCATCATGACTGTGATCTGAAAATATATAACACTTAGAAACACAAAATTGATCATGAATCATTATTCTGCAACCTCACAAACTACCTACCTAGCCTACTTTCCTAACATTTTTTCTTCTCTTTGGTTTGGGTGCACATAGATTTGCAGACCCATCTTTACAATTTTTTCTTTTGATTGCCTTCCTATCTAAATCTACACTTATTTCTGCCAAGGGCCTAGATTAAGCAGTTGGGCTCCTTCGATTCTCTACCTATCTACAAATCTGCCAAGATTAAGCTGTTTGGACAAATATCATTCTCTATATTCTAAAACAGGAAATTGAAACCTAGGGAGACCAAGGTTAAGCTGTTTGGCCCTCCCTTTTATAGAACATTCTTTTAAAAATGGTTAAGTCATCAAAATTGGAATGCAGCAGTGGCATTTGCACTAGCACACTTCATGGCTTCTTCTTTGGTCTCTTCTGGAGATATGGAACATTGCAGCATGCAAAGTATGACATATTTGGCATGTAAAATGTCAATCATGAAAAATGAACACCTGTTGCAACAGGAGGCTAACAGAAAGGATGATGGATGAAAAATTTTCCCCAATTCATCGTATACCTTTTGATCATATAGGGTGCTCGGAAATGGTCGAAATAGTGACTATAGCCCTTGGAAAGTCTTCTAAAGAAGAAAAAACTTTATTTGATACTATGGATGACTGGCTACACAAAGATCGCTTCGTTTTTGTGGGTTGGTCCGATCTATTGCTCTTTCCTTGTGCCTATTTTGCCTTAGGTGGATGGTTCACGGGTACAACCTTTGTGACTTCATGGTATACTCACGGATTGGCCAGTTCCTATCTGGAAGGTTGCAATTTCCTAACTGCCGCAGTTTCTACTCTTGCTAATAGTTTAGCACATTCTTTGCTGCTATTATGGGGTCCCGAAGCACAAGGAGATTTGACTCGTTGGTGTCAATTAGGTAGCAACTGATGCTACTAAATCAGTTGCTTGATATTTCGTACCGACTATCAGGAATTGTTTTCCTCTACCTGGTATATCAAACGGCAAATCACAAGCTTCTGATAAAGAACGAGCAGTTTTAGCCAGATTTATAATATGAGTATCTTTACGCTCTGTAAAAAAGTAAGGTGCCATCTTAGGGTTCCATTTCCTAGTTTTATGCCCTAAATGAACTCTTGCTTCCATCATCTCTTCCAAATCAATGTTCCAATATCTTTTGCTCATTCTCATTTGCTTTCCTCCCCAAAATAGCGAAATAAAATGTATCGTAATATCTAATTATTCCAACGGAATCAATTACATCTCAAAGATTGCCTGTCTGTCTAGTATGTGATAGAAATGTTCTCACTCATAGAATATTTGATATTCTTCCTATTATAGAAGAGATATCCATGAACATAACAAGAAATCTATTTCTCAAGTCTATTTTAATTGTTGTTTTAATATATTGTGATATTTGTGAGAATTGTCTTGAAAGGAAAAAAAAATCTACTTTGTCATGATGAAATAAAATGTCCTTCACTTTGTCGTTAAATAGATTCCTATTCCCTATTCTTGGATCTACTCCGTTTCGTTTCCCTGAATGGTGAATACGTTGCCCAGTACCGGCAGGTATCATCCCCCCGAGAATAACATTTTCCTTCAAGCCTTTCAACCAATCGATACGACCTTGTAGAGCAGCTTTTGCTAAGACCCGAGCAGTTTCTTGGAAACTCGCTTCGGATATAAAACTTTGAGTATTCAAAGATGATCTTGTTATTCCTAATAACATGGTTTGATAGTGGATTGCCTCTTCCAGAGCACGATCCATTCTCTGTGCTCGTGATAATCCAATGAGCTCCCCCGGTGAAAAAACATTAATCGTTCCATCTTCTGAAATTAAGACTTTCGATGTCCTTTGGCATACAATAACCTCTATATGCTTATCATAAATTCGTACCCCTTGGGATCGGTAAACTTTTTGAATCTGATTGACCAAATGAATCTGACTTTTCTCAATAGTTATCCTAGCTCTTATGAATAACCCCCAAAGACTTCCAAGAAATCTTGTCATATCTCCAGTCCAATTTTCAAAACTTTCTTTCAGATTCATCGATATTAAATTATTCAAACGGGCTTCTGACAATTGTTCAACTTTAGGAAGACCTTGAATTATATCACTGGATTTGAACCTTTCATATATTAATGTTATCAATGTATCTCCCTTGTCAAGAATTTCTCCATAATGACTATGGACAATCGCTTTTCATCAATGGACCCCTTATGAAGGGAAGAAGTGCGATTAATTTTACAAATTATTACCTCTCTAATAAAATAGATTGAATAGATATCTATCTTTCTTTTTTATAAATGTTTCTATGGACATGTGGAAAAGAGAAAGAAAAGGACTGCTACCCCTACCTCCACTCGGACCAAGACATCACTTTTACCGAAAAAAGTTAAAGTTTTTAAAAATATTTTTTATTTTGTACCATATTCAATTCTTTAGGTTTCTATTGAATTGAAAAAGAAAGGATGTTCATTCAGTCGTCTTGTTTATTTATAGGAAATCTCCTCCAGATATTTTTTTTTAATGATGAACCTATATGAACAATTGTATATCAATACTCGAATACGCTATCTCTTACATATGTTCATTCATAGATCAGGATATTTTTCATATATATATATGAATGGAATAGAATTTCCTTTTGGGGAGCCTTGGTGGTGAAATGGTAGACACGCGAGACTCAAAATCTCGTGCTTAAGAGCGTGGAGGTTCGAGTCCTCTTCAAGGCATAATATTGCTCATGCTTATTGAATGATCGGCGATGAATAACTCATCTATCATTTTGGTTCTGACCAAAATAGGTTTCATCCGAACCCTCAAAAAATAACCTAGAGAAGAAGAAAAATTCTTGGATAATTGATGAGAACAGACCCTATACAGTTTGGACCGAAGATGGAAATAAAATTGCCAAAAAATTAGAAGATAATATCTACATTTTTTAACTAGGAGATGAGCACCCTTTATAGCTATAATAGGTCTTTCGCCATATCTAACATAGTGAATTTTAGGATCCTTCAACGACCAGATACTTTTCAATGAATTTCGATGAGAAAAAATGATAATATGTTTTATCTTTCGATGAAAATGAGTTCGCTGAGGCAAAGATCCATGAGACAACGATCGTGAATGAGAGGATCGTTTAAGACAGGAAAATAAAATGGATTCGCATTCATAGTCATAATGATTCAACAGGAATAGGAAGAATCTCGTATTTACTCTGGGGACGACAATAATTGATCTTTGTAAATTCTCTGGACTATTTCTATAGTCATAGAGAATATATCGTAATGGGTGCAAGAAGGGAGCATCTCGGATCCAACAATGAAATGTTCGAACCAAAATTTCTGGATGAATAGAATAGGATATTCATGCATCTGATATAGAATTTGAATGCAGGAATTTATGCTCTAAGAAGGGAAATATTGAATGGATCGACCAGAAACTCTTACATTTATTCATCCCTTCCACAAAATATTTTGACCATATAGAGAACGGAACTTCCAGGACCAATGTAAGTTCTTCTAGTACTGATTCAGAATAGAAACTCTTCTTGCGATCAGCTAATGTATTTGGATTGCAATTCACGAATAAAACAATTGAATGATTTCGTTGACGTATTTGACCAATCAAACGTTTTACAGTTAGGTATTAAACACACCAGGATCCGATTATAGGAGTCTTATTCTAGGACCCATTATAGGAGTCTTATTCCAGTGTTTATCAGTGGTGGTATACAATTGGCTTACGCACTAACGAAGATCTTTATGCTGGAGCTCTTTTCTTGCTATTTATTTCTGTCATCTTTTTAATAGCGGGTAGGTTACATCTACAACCTAAATGGAGACCAAGTGTTTCATGGTTCAAAAATGTCGTATCCCATCTCAATCATCATTTGTTAGGACTCTTCGGAGTCAGTTCTATAGCTTGGACAGGGCATTTAGTTCATGTTGCTATTCTTGAATCAAGGGGAGTGCACGTCAGATGGGATAATTTTTTGGATGTATTACCGCATCCCGAAGCTTTAGAACCACTTTTCACAGGTCAGTGGAATCTATATGCTCAAAATCCTGATTCTAGTAGTCACTTATTCGATACCTCCCAAGGGGCGGGAACTGCTATTCTAACTCTTCTCGGAGGATTCCATCCACAAACTCAAAGTTTATGGCTGGATGATATGGCTCATCATCATTTAGCTATTGCATTTGTTTTTTCAATTGCTGGTCATATGTATAGAACCAACTTTGGGATTGGTCACAGTATGGAAGATATTTTGGAGGCACATGTTCCTCCAGGAGGCCTATTAGGATACGGACATAAGGGTCTTTATAACATAATCAATAATTATCTTCATTTTCAATTGGGTCTTGCTTTAGCTTCTTTGGGGGTTATAACTTCCTTGGTAGCTCAACAGATGTATTCTTTACCCGCTTATGCATTCATAGCACAAGACTTCACCACCCAAGCTGCATTATATACTCATCACCAATACATTGCCGGGTTCATTATGATAGGAGCCTTTTCTCATGGAGCTATATTCCTCATTAGGGATTATAATCCAGAACAAAATAAGGATAATGTATTAGCGAGAATGTTGGAGCAGAAAGAAGCTATAATATCTCATCTTAGTTGGGTTAGTTTATTACTAGGTTTCCATACCTTGGGACTTTATGTCCATAATGATGTTATTCTTTCTTTCAGTACTCCAGAAAAACAAATCTTGATCAAGCCCATATTTTCTCAGTGGATACAATCTGCTCATGGTAAGATGTTATATGGTTTCGATATACTCCTATCTTCAACAAGTGGTCCAGCATTCGTTGCAGGTAAGAGCATATGGTTACTCGGTTGGTTAAATGCTATTAATGATAATAATAATTCATTGTTCTCAACAATTGGTCTTGGAGACTTTTTGGTTCATCATGCTATTGCTCTAGGTTTGCATACAACTACATTGATCCTAGTTAAAGGTGCTTTGGATGAGCGCGGTTCCAGGTTAATACCAGATAAAAAAGGTTTTGGTTATAGTTTTCCTTGCGATGGTCCGGGACAGGGTGGTACTTGCGATATCTCGGCCTGGGATGCTTTTTATTTAGCAGTTTTCTGGATGTTGAATACTATTGGATGGGTTACTTTCTATTGGCATTGGAAGCATATAACATTATGGCAGGGTAATGTAGCACAATTTAATGAGTCTTCCACTTATTTAATGGGATGGTCAAGAGATTATCTATGGTTAAATTCTTCACAACTTATTAATGGATACAATCCTTTTGGTATGAACAATTTATCTATTTGGGCGTGGATGTTCTTATTCGAGCATCTTGTTTGGGCTACTGGATTTATGTTCCTTATTTCCTGGCGTGGATATTGGTAGGAACTCATCGAAACTCTTGTATGGGCCCATGAACGCACCCCTTTAGCTAATTTAGTTCGATGGAGAGACAAGGCAGTTTATTTAGTTGGATACTGCTCTACGCTGAGGACATCCTCGAAGAGCAGGAGATTTTTTTCTATTCTCTATTTGTTGTCTTGCATTTCTAATAATTTGTTGAATAATGGGCATTCTAGCTATATTGTATGCGAAATAAACTGGTCCTCGTTGATCCTAACCATACCATATCAGGTGATTATGAAATGAATCACTTCCCCCCCCCCTTTTTTGAAAAGGAACAAAGAGATCACAGTTTACAGTTCATTATAAAACTAAATTAAAAAGAGGATCTTCCGTTATGAGATCAACCTTCCGCTACGACATCAGCAATGCCATAAGCTCGGGCTTCTGTTGCTGACATAAAAACATCTCTGTTCAGGTCCCACTGAATTACCTCTCCGGGTTGGCCCGTTCTTTCTATATAACATTTGGTTATGTAATCACGAAGCATCGTTACGTGTTTCGATTTGTTATGAAAATCTGCAGCCGATCCGTCATAATAGGAATTAGCAGGTTGGTGGATCATAACCCTAGCGTGAGGTAATGCTATACGTTTAGGCATTTCTCCCCTGATTAGGATGAAAGATCCCATTGAAGCAGCTACCCCCATGCATATTGTATGTACATCTGGGACTATTGCTTGCATCATATCGAAAATACCTACCCCTGGTATCACTGATCCACTGGGACAGTTGATAAATGAGAAAATATCTTTATTTGCATCTTCTGCACTCAAATATACCATGAGACCCATGAGTTGATTTTCAATCTCGTGATTGATATCCTCAGCCAAAAAAAGTATTCTCTCTCGATAAAGTCGATTGTATAAGTCGACCCAAGTTGCATCTTCATCTCCAGGGGTTCAGAAAGGCACTTTTGGAACACCCTATCCATATTCGGGTTGATAGTGCTATTCTGATAAGTATGGTTAAATTATGATAAAAAGGAAAGCAAAGTTGGATCTTTTACGAAAGAAAAAAGGGAAGAGCGAAGGAAGGGAAAACAGGAACCAATGAAATAAGTCTGGGATGGAAGGATTCGAACCTCTGAATAACAGGATCAAAACCTACTGCCTTACCGCTTGCCCACGCCCCATTCCCATCCTATTTCCCTATTCATATGCTAATGAATACTTATATCAATTTTTTTGTCAACCCATTAGTATCCAAGATTCATTAGATCAGATCTCAATTGGGGAAAAAAATTTTGTGGATATTTCAACAAAATAGGTTATTGATGGAATTGGACATAATAGGAGAAACATAAAAAGGGACAAGAATATCCATTCATTGATCATTTTCTATTAGATTGGGTAAAATGTTGTATGTATGAAAGAATCATCCCTTCCAACCCCAAGTCCGGTCAAACTTGCCGAAGAGCTTCGATCGATTCGATCAATCAAAGACTTTTTTGGCTTTACCCCCCCAAATTTTTATTGGAGAATAAAAATGCTAGTTATGTTCAATATTTTTCTAGATGATGCCTTTATTCATTCAAATGATCCATTTTTTGGAAAATTACCTGAGGCTTATGCGATTTCTGATCCAATTGTTGATGTAATGCGAATTATTCTTGTTCTCTCTTTTATCTTAGCCTTTGTTTGGCAAGCTGATGTAAGTTTTTGATAAAAAGTATCCCCTTTTTTCTTTTTCAAGTTTTTGGGGTCATTGATCCAATTTTTGTATAACTCTCTCCATTTTTTTTGTGACAGAAGTTATATCCTTGCTCCACCCGACGATACCAAATTCAGATACCTTATCTGCTCCTGGATAAAAACTTTTCCACTCACCTTCATCAATGCCTTCTGATCCCACCGCTCACTTCGGATCGGGCTATTGGGTCACGTATTGATACGATCACCAATGACTTATTTTCATAAATATTCAATAAATATCTAGTTGATCCAAAACAATAAAAGGGAAAAAAGACCATTTTGAAAACAAAGAGAAAAATTATATCCTTCTTTCAAATTTATTTTCACACATGATTCAGAGAAATAATTTCGTGATTTGTAACAATAATACTATTGTTTGGTATTCAAGTATCCATATATGGCACAAAGATTGATGATCTATTCTGTTGTACTTATAATCAGGATTCCAAAGATTACGTAATGCTTACTCTTAAGCTGTTCGTTTATGTAGTAGTGGTATTTTTCATTTCTCTTTTTATCTTTGGATTTCTATCAAACGATCCAGGACGTAAAGAATAGTGAAAAAAGTCTCTAGGTTAATGGGTCTTTTCCGTTTCGTAGAAAGATTCAGGGTTATTCATTTTCAGGATCAATAGTGGACGAACGGAGAGAGAGGGATTCGAACCCTTGGTATGGATGATCTGTACTACGGATTAGCAATCCGTCGCTTTGGTTCGCTCAGCCATCTCTCCAAGATGGAAGAGTTCATGTGTAACAAAATGAATGGTGGAGTAAAGGTGTATACCATAGTATGTACAGATTGTATCGGCAATATAATGAATATTTCCATTATTCAGTTGGATAAAGAAAAATCCAGTCAATCGTATTGTTCATTTTGTTAAAAATAGTTCTGTATGACTGATTGTTTCTGCCAGGCCAAGAAAAGCAGAAAAAATCAGTCATACAGTGCTTGACCTAATGTGAGAGCTAGAATACCTGCTGTAAAAGCAAGAAAAAAATATATCAAAAATTGAACCTCTATTACCATATCTTCATTCCCTCCCCAATTAGTTTGATTAAATGCATTACATGGATTAGTCCATTTATTGCTCCCCATTATCAAATTTTGTTATCTAGATATTGAAGGGTTCTCTATCTATTTAGGGTTCTCTATCTATTTTATGTATTATTGTAAAGATATCAGTTGCTCAAGACTATAGGTTCCTGATCGAAACTACACCAATGGGTAGGAGTCTGAAGAAGACAAAATAGAAGAAAAGTGATTGATCCTGACAACATTTTATTCATACATTCAGTCGATGGAGGGTGAAAGAAAACCAAATGGATCTAGAATTTATTGCGTAACTCACTGTTCTAACTCTGATGGTTGTATCGGGCCCTTTAGTTATTATTTTATCAGTAATTCGCAAAGGTAATCTATAATTACAATAAGCCATCTCCGGAGATGGCTCATTGTAATGATGAAAAGGAGGTAATGATTGATATAAAATTTCAATAGAGGTTGATTGATAACTCCTCATCTTCTTATTGGTTGGACAAAATATCGATCCATATGTTACAATAAGATCGTGGCGGGTATAGTTTGGTGGTAAAAGTTTGATTCGTTACATTATCAACTCGAATAGTTGAAGGATCTTTTACATGGATCTTTGATCCATCTAAAGCTCTATTTCCAGATAGGTTCAAAACCTTCCCTATGAATACCCAGGAATAGCATACCTTCTCGTAATCTGGGTCTGAAATGATGAAAGAAAGATAAACACATTTTTGGTTCCAAGATAGTGACACAAAATGTTTGAAAGGTTAGATAAATTACAGATCTATGGGGAAGATATTTTTTCATCGTGACTAAACCTTCAACTTATGGATGGAAGGACCCCAGGTTGAAGCTGAATAGCTATAGAACTATGACTTTGGTTTACTTGGGTTATCGGCATTTCGTTCGAGCTCGGTGGAATTTGTTCTCCTAGGGATCAGAATCAGTAGAAATAGGGAACGAAGTAACTAGAAAGATTTTTGATTATTTTAAACTTTTCAAATTTATCTTTCTATCAGGATCATCTAGAAAGTGAGTAAGTATTCTACGATTTCGGGCCCTTCACTAAAAAAAGAGAATAAACTGACGTAGATGCCATGCGTACAATAATGAATTAGGGTTTTATTAGAAAAAAAAAGAGAGGAGAAAGACATGAATTTTCAATTCCTTTCAAAAAGATTTGATATAAATACTTCGCTTCTTCCCTCATACCGCTCTCTATCTCCCATGAAGGAGCCGAATGACATGAAATTCTCATGTTCGGTTCTGAATTAGAGACATTGAATAATCAATGTCGACTATAACCCCTAGCCTTCCAAGCTAACGACGTGGGTTTGATTCCTGCTACCCGCTAATAGATATCTACCTATTCTATATCTATCTAGATAGATATAGAATAGGTAGATATATAGTGATTAAGTATATAACATAATTTCATGATTCACTCGAAATCAATTAATGTGAAATAGATTCCATTCTTTTCCTATCCTATAACCTCAGTGTGAATAAAAAGGTATATTGGGACAATGTATGCCAAAGGGAATTCAAATAAAAAAAAAGGGAAGAGAAAAAAAAGAGCATCCATCATCTAATGGATAGGACAGAGAGGTCTTCTAAACCTTTGGTATAGGTTCAAATACTATTGGACGTAATACTCTTCAATTGTTATAAATTGTTGTACAATGTATTGGATTGGAATGGAACAAATTCTTTAGTTCTTTTTACTGTTTTGAATAATTCCACCAAATGATCAAATATTCATTTTTTTTCTTGAAGTAAAAAAAGTTCAGTATGTTCCTTAAGAGCCTCTCCCTGAAGGGCTTTCGATTCTTCTGTAAATGTACCAGTAGAATGTATAATTTCTCCGAACTGAGGTTTATTTTTTATCAAATAAAAGCGTAACCCAAGGAGAAATTTTCTCACCTGTGCTATTTCGAATATATTCAGGTATCCGTTTGTTCTGGTATAAATAGTAGCTATTTGTTCTTCTATAGTCAAAGGAGCCTACTGAGATTGTTTGAGCAACTCACGTAATCGTTGACCCCTCGCCAATTGATCTTGAGTAGCTTTATCAAGATCGGATGCAAATTGTGAAAAAGCTTCCAACTCTGCAAATTGAGCTAACTCTAATTTCAACTTTCCAGCTACCTTTTTCATAGCTTTTATCTGAGCCGCAAATCCTACTCTAGAGACGAAAATACCCACATTAATAGTAGGTCGGATCCCGGCATTGAATAGATTGGCCGATGAAAATATTTGTCCATCGATAATGGAAATTGCATTAGTGGGAATATAAGCTGAAACATCCCCAGCTTAAGTCCCAACTATTGGTAGAGCAGTAACACTCCCCTCACCTAATTGGAACTTAATTTAGCTGCTCTTTCCAAGAGATGGGAATGCAAATAGAAAACATCTTCCGGATAAGCTTCTCGGCCAGGTGGTCTTCTTAATAGAAGAGACATTTGTCGATAAGCTTGTGCCTGTTTGGAGAGATCATCATAAATGATTGATGTGTGTTGTTTTTTATACATGAAGTATTCAGCCAAAGTTTCTCCTGTATAAGGGGCGAGATATTGTAATGTAGTGGGAGAATCCGCAGTTTCTGCTACCACAATGGTATATACGATTGCTCCACATTATCGGAATGTATTAACTACCTGAGCCATAGAAGAAGCTCTTTGACCAATTGCTACATAGACACAGATTACATTTTGACTCTTTTGATTAAGAATAGTATCTGTAGCTACTGCTGTCTTTCCGGTCTGTCTGTCCCCAATAATTAATTCTCGCTGACCATGTCCTATAGGAATCATAGAATCAATAGCAATAAGCCCCGTTTGAAGGGGTTCATATATGGAACGTCTTGATATAATACCTGGAGCGGGAGATTCAATCAGTCGAAATTCGGAAGCTGAAATTTTACCCTTACCATCAATGGGTTGTCCTAGATCATTTACAACAGGACCCAAATACGCATCACTTATTGGTATTTGAGCAATTTTTCCTGTTGCTTTCACGGAACTACCTTCTTGTATCATCAAGCCATCGCCCATTAATACAGCTCCAACATTATCTGATCCCAAATTTAGGGCAATGCCTATTGTACCATCTCCAAATTCCACTAATTCCCCTGCCATTACTTCATCAAGACCATGAATACGAGCAATGCCATCTCCTACTTGAAGTACGGTGCCAAGATTACCAACTCTTACTTCGTTGTTATATTGTTCGATTTGTTTCCGTATAATACTACTAATTTCGTTGAGTCTAATACTTCCCATTAGCACTTATTCATTATCTGTTCAGAAATAGGTCCTTAACCTTTTTAATTATCTATTAAGAAATAGGACCTATAACAACTAATCATTTGTGTTCATCATGGTTCTAATCAGGCCAATATTGTGATCAATCGTACGTAAATGTAACTCAATATTCAAACGACTATTCAAAGTTCCTATATCTCTTCGTAAAGCTTGGCGAGAAACTTGTTGTTGGATCTGGTCAAATGCTCTTTGCTATTTGGAGTAAATCGTCTCATTCTTGGGATCCTCTAATTGTTCCAAATTCTCAGAAGCAGTATTGAGGAGATCCTCTTTTTCTCGTTCTATTTGGGAGTTTCCATTTACCTGGATTTCGTCCGCTATCATTTCCACGTTCCTTAAGCAAGCCTGAGCTTTCTCGAGCTTATCGATAGCTCCTTTACATAGTTCTTCTGAATTTTGAATAGTCTCCAATATTTTCTGTTTACAGTTATATAATAGATTACTTAATGAAAGTAGATTATCTATTAAAAAATTTCACGAATTCATAATCTCTTCCCAAACCGAACACTAATCATTCGATTCATTCGGCTCTCCCACTCAGTTCTTTTTTATTCCCCAGGAACATATACGTTCCCTTCACACCAAGCTTGCCATTTTCGTTCCGTTTATGGAAGATTAGAATAAATTTATAAAAGACCTAGATCTACGAAGGGCTCTTCCAGTAAAAGGGATTTGCAATTATCAAGAAAGTTTTATGTTGTTTTTGTTTCCCCTTTTCTCTCCTCTTCTTGCCTCATGAAAATTGAATCATTCCATTCAATCAATTAATTTGTGCCTCCTCCTTTTTGTTCTATCGAATAAATTCCCTTCTGTTTAGGTCATCAGTTTAGCATTGGAACTAAAATTGGATGGGAGATTGGGACTATTTTTCAGTAAATAGATCAAATTATTCCATTGATATGAATGTTATATATCGGATCAATCTCCAACTATGCCTTTGAATCCATCTCATCTTGACACAACGGTGGAAATAATACCCAATTAGTTGTGCTTAGACTTCAAACAGTTCAGCTTTAACCATTCTAGTGGTCCTCCCTCATTGGTTGTTATAAACTAAGATTTCATTTCCCAATCAATTACGAAATGTTATAGTTCTTCGTTATTCCCCATTCGGAAGTAATTCGTTGATATTATGCACTTTTCTATCTCCAAAGTGCAGCTGGTTGGGCCCAGCCATATTATTCGAATATACAACTCGCACACACTCCCTTTCCAAAATAGATCAGTACACTAAGCACCACACTTGAATTTATTATATTTGTTTCTAAAATATTGGTATTTGATCTGAAACCCCTAGCGGAAGGCCAATAACTCAAGGAAATGAAAGGATCAATTACATTTTTCATACACTCTCCCCTCATAGATAAGGATATGTTCTACAAAATTTTTTATTTTCTTATTTGATCCTATCTAGTTCTAGATAATAATATTTGGGATACTTAACTTAGTCCCAGGTCTTTTATAAGGATAAAAATAATTTGCTTTCCCTATCCACTCCCTTCCCTGCCGCATGCACCATGAATCTTTCCGACCGAAGTATAGTTATAGGAAGAATAATTCATTTGCTAATTATTCAGATCAACCTCTCCTGCAGTTTAACAAGTAAATTATTGGAGAAATACTAATGTAATGATGAGGTGTAGGGATCTTTTTTTTTTTAGCGCTAGGGCCACAACTAGTCCATAAATAATTAAAGCTTCCATAAAAGCTAAAATTAGCAGTAAGGTACCTCGTATTTTACCTTCTGCTTCTGGTTGTCTCGCAATACCTTCTACAGCTTGGCCCACAGCAGTGCCCTGGCCAATGCCAGGTCCAATGGAAGCAAGCCCTACAGATAATCCAGCAGCAATAACAGAAGTAGCAAAAATTAAGGGATCCATGGTAATCTCCTCTTACTAAGGTTGGGAAATAGTTGATAATATGACAATTTCATTTATTGAGTGTTCACCAATGGTAAAATTATGGAACGATTTCTTCCGAACAACTAAGAACAAAAACATTTATTGATGGTATCAAAGTGATAATATCAACGAATAGGGTATCCCTTATGCAAATATTTCATCATAAAAAGATTTATTCTTCATAATATTCAAAATAAAGATTCCATTTTATTGGGCATATGAATTCTTATCACGGAGAGAGAATACACTGCGTAAGAGCCTATAAGTCATTATATATCACATCTATAGATGTGATATTAATCCATATAATCTATAAGGCTTATAATCAATATAAATGGATTAATATATGAAACGAACTATATACAAAGTAAACACATTCGAAAAAATCCTCCCCTTAATGGGAACAAAAATTTAATCGTTCTACATCGGTACATTCTTTACTCAAACAACTCCGATTAGTGAACCTGTTTGATCCTATTATCATATTTCTATACAAATGGACCAATCAGATCCACTCTATCTGGAGATCTAATGGACAGAAGTAGTTAACTGATCTTAAATATTGTTACCAAGCTCTTTTTACTAAGAAATTTGATTTGCTTCTATCATACATATAAAGTCATGTGTTGGTACGATACTATTCGAGGATTCGAGGATCAGATAGGAACTCTAAAAACTCGGGATCGAGCGATCATGCATTTACCTATATTGAATCGGTTCGGTCCCGTTTCAAATAATTGTTCCAACAACGAATCTTCGGAACCTTTTTTTTGAAAGGATGATGGATGAAAAATTGTCCCCAATTCATCGTATACCTTTTGATCATATAGGGTGCTCGGAAATGGTCGAAATAGTGAAATAGGAGGATCGCTATGACTATAGCCCTTGGAAAGTCTTCTAAAGAAGAAAAAACTTTATTTGATACTATGGATGACTAGCGACGCAGAGACCATTTCGTTTTTGTGGGTTGGTCCGGTCTATTGCTCTTTCCTTGTGCTTATTTTGCCTTAGGTGGATGGTTCACAGGTACAACCTTTGTGACTTCATGGTATACTCACGGATTGGCCAGTTCCTATCTGGAAGGTTGTAATTTCCTAACTGCCGTAGTTTCTACTCCTAATAATATTTTAGCACATTCTTTGCTGCTATTATGGGGTCCCGAAGCACAAGGAGATTTGACTCGTTGGTGTCAATTAGGTGGTCTATGGACCTTCGTTGCTCTTCACGGTGCTTTCGGTCTAATAGGTTTCATGTTACGTCAATTTGAACTTGCTCGATCTGTACAATTGCGATCTTATAATGCAATTGTATTCTCTGCTCCAATTGCTGTCTTTGTTTCTGTATTTTTGATCTATCCATTGGGACAGTTTGGTTGGTTTTTCGCACCTAGTTTTGGTGTAGCAGCTATTTTCTGTTTTATCCTCTTCTTTCAAGGTTTTCATAATTGGATCTTGAATCCATTTCATATGATGGGAGTTGGCAGAGTATTGGGTGCTGCTCTTCTATGAGCTATTCATGGTGCTACCGTGGAAAATACTTTATTTGAAGATGGTGATGGTGCAAATACGTTCCGTGCTTTTAACCCGACTCAAGCCGAAGAGACTTATTCCATGGTCACTGCTAACCGCTTCTGGTCCCAGATTTTTGGGGTTGTTTTTTCCAATAAACGTTGGTTACATTTCTTCATGTTATTTGTGCCACTCAATCCAAAAATTCATTCCCTAAAGAATCTCTTTTTCTTTTCATGGTATGATTCCATCTATAATAAGGATCCTCAGATGAGCAAGAAATATAAAAAATCTCTATATTCACCGAGCTTTTCCCCAAGGACCAATATACTAGGTAAAAACGTAAAAGAGATTCCTTTTTTTCCATCACTTGAGTATGCGGCAAAAAAATATTGAGAGACTTCAGTCCTCACAGGACCTAGGCGAGTAAATGGGCTATTTCCAATATATCGTATCGGTTGATAAGACCTATTATGATCAAAGAACATAATGGGCCATGGTTGCTGGAAGAACTTTTCTTCTTTTATAAGTTCTTGAATTTTTTGTGGATCTATAGCCACAGAGCAATTATTTCTAGCCATAGCCACGGAGTGTTCATCTCTAGCCATAGTCACAGAGCGGCCATTGTTGTCTTCATAATTTTTACCTTTAAGAAAAGGTAATGGGGCTCTACCCAGTCATCTTAGATACGATTCTTAAATATTGGATCTTCCATCGTTTCAATCGTATATCTCCTTCACTTGTAGTAATTTATCATTCAATGAATGAATAAAGAATAGGTAGGTTGTTTTCTTCGACCAAAACAATTGAAACTGAATAATAAAGTGTTTTCCGTGTTCAGGAATTAGCTATTCCACCCCTTCATTCTTCTCCTGGTGTGAGAATTCCGATTTCTTATTTTTAGGTTTGGTTGAATCAATATAGTAGCAGAATTTTTGACAGGTAACTATGATAGCTACCTACTCTCACCCCAAAAAGGATTTGGAACCAATAATTGAACCATGCAAAATATAAATACTTATGAATGGGCGAAAAAGACGACTCGGTTAATTTCCGTCCTGGTCATGATACATATCATAACTCGGACATCCATTTTGAATGCATATCCCATTTTTGCACAGCAGGGTTATGAAAATCCCCGAGAAGCCACTGGACGTATTGTATGTGCCAATTGTCACTTTGCAAAAAAACCTGTGGATATTGAGGTTCCACAGTCTGTGCTTCCCAATACCGTATTTGAAGCAGTTGTTAAGATCCCTTATGATATGCAGATGAAACAAGTTCTTGCTAATGGCAAGAAAGGGGCTTTAAATGTAGGAGCTGTTCTAATTTTACTCGAGGGCTTTGAATTAGCCCCTCCAGATCGTATTTCCCTTGAGATTAGACAAAAGACGGGTAATCTTTATTTTCAGAACTATCGTCCCAATAAAAAAAACATTATTGTAATAGGTCCTGTTCCTAGTCAAAAATATAGTGAACTTGTGTTCCCCATCCTTTCACCAGATCCTTCTACTGATAAAGAAGCTCACTTCCTGAAATATCCCATATGTGGGTGGTAATAGAGGAAGAGGACAAATTTATCCCGATGGGAGTAAGAGCAACAATATGGTCTATAGTGCTTCAGCAACAGGAAAAGTGAGCAAAGTTTTACACAAAGAAAAGGGTGGATATGAGATAACTATCGATAATACATCAGGCGGTGGGCAAGTGGTTGACATTGTATCTCCAGGACCAGAGCTTCTTATTTCAGAAGGCAAATTGATCAAGGTCGATCAGCCATTAATGAATAACCCTAATTTGGGTGGATTTTGTCAAGGAGATGTAGAGATAGTACTTCAAGATCCATTACGTGTTAAAGGTCTTTTATTATTCTTAGCATCTGTCATTCTGGCATAGATATTTTTGGTCCTTAAGAAGAAACAATTTGAGAAAGTTCAATTAGCTGAGATGAATCTTTAGGTCCATAGATTCTTGAACATGAAGTGTACTTATTGATTAAAAAATGAATACCCCTTCGAAGCCTTTTATCCTTCTTCTCCCTTATATATTCTTGATAAAATGTTCATTTAGATATATCTAAATTGGATAAAATTGAAATAGGGAGTGACTCCATAATCACTAGAAGATATCAACTTGTTGAACGATCCCTGATATGCTATATCGTGTACTATATACATGCCATTCCCTCCTTTCCTTGTCCAAACGATCTAGAAAATAGAGATAGATCATAGGGAGGAGAGATGAGGAGAATAACTAAGCAATCTTGGAGAAGATTCCTATTTTCTCTGATCCCATTCTCCTATTTCATTATTCGAAGAACTAATTGGGTTTCCGATCTTGTCCTATTCGTCAATTCCTTCGTAATTTGAAGATTATTTTGTACGTTATACTGAAAATTCCTAAAGAAGGAAGAGCAGACAAGTAAGGGGCAATATCACTCATAAAAAAAAAAAAACCTATAAAACTTTTGATAGGGTTTGTTCCTAATGAGAGAAAATGAATAGAAGGTGTTTTTCCTCCTCTTTTATTTTGTAAGCCAAAAAAATAGAAGAAAATATTCTATATGCACATTTAGATTCTCATAGTTCGGGTTTTTACAAAAACTTCGCATAATCTTCCATCAGATAAATGAGCAAATATTTAGTACTTAATATTATCCATTTTTCTGTTGTTCCTACGACAGATATTTAAATTTGACCAATCCAAATTTTTTTCCGATCATATAGCGGAGGAATAGATTGGCTCATCACTTGACTGAAAGGCATTGAATGAAGTAAATGACAGAGTCATTTTATTTGTACGAATCTTCTCTTCTAATTCAGATTAATATAGAAAGAATCTCAAAAAGAGATTCGATAAGGCCTTACCCTTATTTGAAGGGTAAGTCCTTATCGATTTTTCACTTTCGCATGTATACTATTTCCCATAGTAAGTGCATTTCCCCTACTATAGGGATGACCCTAATCCGGAATATGAACCATAGAAAAAGACACCCAGTAGACCAATCATGATAATACCAGTTACAGTACCTATAAACCAAAGAGGGATCCTTCCAGTGGTATCGGCCATTTCTCTTACTCCCTTTCACATTTTCTTAACTGGTCATACTCGAGACATAAACAGTCATAACATAGATAATTATGTGTATTGGATCTCTTCGAATGGAGTGAGAATATTATCATTGTTCCTAATTGAAAAAATAATTGGAGAATGGAACAACAAGTACAAAAATTAGTAGCAACCCCCAGTAGAGACTGGTACGATTCAATTCAACATTTTGGTCGTTCGGGTTTGGTTGTGTCATATCTACATACTTCCTCTTCCTTTAGTATAGAGTTTATCGTTGGATGAATTGCATTTCCGATATTGATCCCAAGAAAAAAACTGTAGGGATAGCTAGCCCGTGAACGACCAACCATCTAACTGAAAAAATTGGATAAGTTCTATCTATAGTCATTAGTGCCTCCTAAAAAGATCTAGTAAATTCATCGAGTTGCTCTAACGGATCAAAACGACCAGTTACTAATGGAACCTCTTGTCGAATTTCTGTGAAATACTCATTTGGCCGGGGGCTCCCGAACACATCATAAGCCAAACTCGTGCTTAAAAATAACCAACCTGCAATGAATAGACAAGGTATGGTAATGCTATGGATAACCCAGTATCTAATGCTAGTAATAATGTCAGCAAAGTAGCGTTCTCCCGTATTCCCAGACATGCTCAGCTCCATATATTATTGTAAAGTCAGTCAAGGGGGAATTAATCCCATGAAAGATAGAGATCAGGAAATGGAAAACTACTGATATCTTCTCCAATCCTTGTTCGATTGTCAATGTTATACCAAGGGTATCTTTAAAGTCTACTGGACCAGTATAGCTAGCTTTCTTCTGACACAACAATATAATTTTGATGAGTATCGAGAAGGAACGAGATAGAATGATTCTGTTCCTGCCAGCAGTTATTCTATCTCTATTTGGTTGACTAAATCCCAATAGAAAGAAGAGAATATTGCATGTTCCGAGGTCCGTCCGGGCGTAAGGAACCCCAACTCCCTCAATCGATGTTGTAACAATAGAATAGTGGAAATTTTCGATTGGAATTAGCTTCTGCATACGGGTGGCTTTAGAACCGAAAAAGAGGATGAGTGCCGCTTGCAAAGGATATCAATCACTATCAATAAAACTCATCCAGAATATTATTCTTTTATATTCTTCCTTTTTCATTCTGAGATGACATTATGCCCATGTAGATGAACCCAGTAATTCAAATTGCACGGGGATCATTGGTGCTACGCAGATGTATGTTGCTTTTCCAATAGTATCCGGCACAGATGGAGTTATGCCACAGACTTATTATATAGTACCTTGTATTAACGAGTAGGTGTTACTTATTAGATAAAACCAAGCGGATAGTGCAATAGAACCTAGTCAATTTTAGGTATGTGAAATTACAAGTTACTCTTTTCAATAGGTGGAATTTCTGTAATATCGGGCTCTACTCGCTCTAATAATTAATATTGAAAAAACCTAATCCGTTTAGAGGGTCAAATGATTAGATCAATAAGATCGAGAAATGAAAGGACAAATTGGATATTCATATTCTTTCTTACACCTAAACGTGAAATTCACAAAACTTTGGCTATGTCTGTGGAGAGTTTTCTTCTGGTCCAGTCTCTGGATCGATAGCTACTGGTAAAAAGATAATGCCAGGTGATCCAATCGTACTGATTGAGAATTCATTCACCCTGTAAGAAGATTACATTCGACAATTTGTGAAGGGGTTTGTCGATGCTATTCATTAGTTGCTCGATGAATGATTTCTAGGATAATGAAGAGATTTCTACTATAGATCTCCTCTCATCCATGTTCATTCATACATATCCTATAGTAGATATAGGATCCTGAATTGGTACAAATTGGGACAATTGATCTTTTGTATTCTGATCTCAAGGTTACGAAAAGAAAAATTTAGGTAATTGTCTCATGAAGATATGTATAAACCATATTTCATTCAGTCCTTCCACGCCTACTATAACTATAATTAGTTATTTCGGTTTCTTATTGGCTTCTATCATTTTCACCCTAGTCCTATTCATTAGTTCGAGCAAGATACAACTTATTCAAAATGAAGGAAGGGGAAACCCTCTCAGTTCACTATTTCAATTTCAATAATTTTGTTTATTCCCTCCATATAAATTTTTGATCATTGAGATTCATATCAAATTAAGGGTACTATCCAGTATAGCTATTATCCCTACTTATTCCGTTGAATAGAAATGATTGAGGCTTTGCCATTCGGAATTGTGTTAGGTCTAATTCCTATAACTTTGGCCAGATTATTTGTAACTGCATATTCACAATACCGACGTGGTGATCAATTGGATATTTGATCCTGGAATATCCTCTAATTTCATTGGCCTCCTACTTTTCCTGGGAGATCAGATTCCATTGCTCATTCCAGTTGGAATGAATTATCGATAATTTTGAGGGTTGGATTTGATAGGAACAGAATCACACTTTGTAGGATTTGAACCTAGGACATCAGGTTTTGGAGACCTACGTTCTACCGAATTGAACTAAGAGCGCTTTCTTTAATATTCGGAGATGAAGGAAAAATACCTTTTGTTGATACTCTTAGAGCAAAACACTTTCGCATCTGATACGATTCAATTATTTGATGTTCCCGTCGAATCGATATCAAATGATCTTTCATTCCTTTCTTTCCATAGAAAAGAAGGGAAAGGTAGTGATGACAGGATTTGAACCTGTGACATTTTGTACCCAAAACAAACACACTACCAAGCTGTGCTACATCCCTTCTAATCACTAGACAATGTTATTTTAATTTTATTTTATAGAATTCGAAATCTGTTTCCCACATTTTTCCACCTTCATTTCTCTTCGGTCTTGTGAGTGAAAAGACTTTATACATGTAGGGTCTATTATCTAGAATATCACTATTCATTATGGTGATGAAACATCTTTTTTCTTTTCTATAAAATAGGACCACATCCCGGATCACATTATATATATATATATATTCATCAGTTTCGAGTTTTCTCTAGGATTCATAACTATTGATACGGTTGAATCACTTACACATTATGATCAATAAGGAGAATTTACAATGCAAGATCTAAAGACCTAACTTTCCATAACGCCTGTGTTAGCTATTTTATGCATCAGTTTTTTAGCGGCCCATTGATAGAAATCAATCGTTTTTTTCCAGATGCTCTTATTCTTTCCTTTTCTTAATTTTTTTTCCTCCCCTTAAAGCCAAGGGAAAAAAGATTGTGCTATATTGACTTCTCCTACCTCTTGGAGAAATTAGCGCATTCAGCCCCAAAAAGGATCTAAGTTTAGGACTGGAAGGGGGTAGAATTCAAGTAGAAATATCGATCTAAAGATTCTTTCCACATTCAATTTTGTAAGTAAAATTGAAAACTCACTCCTGATCAATCATTTTTTTACTTTCAAATGTTTCACCGTAGGATCTCCGGCTATCAACTTCTATCCCCTTTTCCCTTTTTCTTTTTGAGGTCGAAAAGCAAAACCCAATATTCAGAGTAAGTTTATGGCCAAGAGCGGAGATATAAGAGTAATAATTACTTTGGAGTGCACTAGTTGTACCTAAGATAATGTTTATAAAAGATTCCCGTGGATTTCTAGATATACAACTCAGAAAAATCGACGCAATACACCTATTCGATTGGAATCAAATGAATCTTGTCCCTATTGTTACAAGCATACCATTCATGGAGAGATAAAAAAAAAGAGATTAAACGTACTACTACTACCCATGGATAGGAATAAATCACAGATATAAAAAGAAATGGTATTTCAACAAGATCTTTAATGGAACAATATTTTAAAAATATTTGGAATAAATAGTATTCAAAAGGTTCATGAAACAAACTATGGATAAACCCAAGCGATCTTTTCGTAGACATTTGAAACCAATTCGCAGACGTTTGAAAACAATTCGTAGATATTTGAAACCAATTCGTAGACATTTGTCACCTATTAGGTCGGGAGATCGGATCGATTATAAAAATATGAGCCTAATTAGTCGATTTATTAGTGAGCAAGGGAAAATATTATCCGGTCGAGTGAATAGATTAACTTCAAAACAACAACGAATAACGCTATTAAACGAGCTCGTATTCTATCTTTGTTACCTTTTCTTTATAATGAAAACTAATTTGATCCATGGGAAATAAGCCTACTTCTTAATCAAATCGGAGCTGGAATATCTGTTCGATAAAGATGCAGATCTTGAGTCTATTATTGAAAAAGTCAACAGGATTTCATTTTTGGAAAAGAATTGGATTGAATTCTTTTCGTTCATTTCCAATCCAATATGATTTTTTTTTTCAATATTTTGACCTTGAATTCTCCGGGAGAATCTGTTCTATCCATTCCATCTTTACCTATTTATTTCATCTATCCCATATGTCGCTATATGTTCTAGCCCTTTTCAAAGCTAAATCAGCCTCAATTGCTTGTCTTTTGCCTTCGGTTCGAGCTAAGTCAGCTTTAGCTATTCGAAAATTTTCCTGGGCTTCTTGGGGATCGATGTCAACATCTCTCTATGCATTATTTACCAATATAGTGATTCTATCACTGTCTAGGTTGGTGAAACCGCCCATCATAGCCATAGTGGACCACTGCCCATTGAGACGTATTTTCATAACTTCTATATCTACAACTGCCACAAGTGGAGCATGATTGGGTAATACACAAATTTGACCACTATTAGTAGATAGAATTATTTCTTTAACTTCTGAATCCCAAATGACTCGATTAGGAGACAATACACGAAGATTTAGGGTCATTTTCAGAATTAACTTTCCATGTTGAAGTTTGTAGCCTTCGCGGTAGCTTCATCAATATTACCCACCAAATAAAAAGACTGTTCGATAAGACCATCTAATTATCTAGAAAGGATCATTTGAAAACCTCTAATTGTTTCCATGAGACCCACATATTTGCCTGAGGAACCTGTGAATACCTTTGCTACGAAAAGGGTTGTGATAGGAAACGTTCAATTTTTCTTGCTCTTGCCACGATTAAAAGATCTTCCTCTGATAATTCATCCAGTCGAGGAATAGCTATAATGTCTTTAAGTTCCTTATAACGTTGTAAAGTTTGCTTAACCCCTTGTGCAGTTTCGTAATGTTCTTCGCCTACGATCCAAGGTTGGTGACCTGCGGGTGGACCCCCTGCTTCTCCACAATCCACCCCTCCATAACCCTTGTGAATTACATCTTCAGGCCAAATATCCTCATAATGATAATCCTTGGGTTGTAAAGTATCTATAATTGTAGGTATTAGAAATCCTGTAAGAGTAAAAGTACTATCGTGTTCGGGATCACACCCAATTTGTAACACTTTTTGACCACGTCTCGCTAGAGCGACTGAGATATTACAACTAGTTGATTTACCGATTCCGCCTTTCCCGTAAACTGCTATTTTCACTGCCAATCCTCCTTTATCTAAATCTAAAAGTTATCTCTTTATTTCAAGGTTCTATATAGTCAAATTATTCTTTTTTTAAGTAATACCTAATATTGGATGGTAGCAATAATTATAGACCCTATTGTATTTATAGGTCAATACCTCTAGGGTGGGGTGTCCAAGAGTTGATAAAAAACCTTATTGAGTTTCTCGTTTATACACTGATGATCATGGGTCGGCCCAAAGAACAAGAATCTTGCCCATATATGGGAACCCTCCGTTGTTCCTCAGTAGCTCAGTGGTAGAGGGGTCAGTTGTTCACTGATCGGTCGTAGGTTCGAATCCTACTTGGGGTCTTCTTCCTCTATCTTTTTCCGCTCTCGTTCTTCCCGTAAAAGTGAATTTCCTGGTATGAATTTCGATTTAGTTTCATAATATATGTTCTTTATTCCCGAAAGTTCCGGGAATAACCAGAAATTGAGATCTAATTGGGATATTCTCTTCTCGATTTTCGGAGAATCCATAATGCCAACATTTTCTCTTCGCGTCTCGTCAATCCCCTGCTGATTCGTAATAAGATCAGTCTTTTTCTTTTGCCTGTCAATACTTGTTGTATGATCGTAATCACAAGAACGTATAGCATCGTAAATATCAACAGTAGAACGAGAACCATTCACGATATTGAAATCGGTACCCTTCCAATCCTCCTCGATAATATCATTAATAAAATTTTCCTTTAGAATTCCTCCACGATCGATAATATCCCGCTCATATGGTATAACAGGTTGTACTGGTGGTCTGGGAATATCTGTCAAATTGAGAATATTCGAATCTTTTGTAGAATTGAGATAACTATATGATAAGAGATCGTATCTGTAAAGTTTGTTCATTTTCCGAAGTAGTCCCAAAAAAGGTTCCATCACAGTCGCAAATATAGAATCTTTTTGTTGGTCATAAGGAACGAATCATTCTTCATAACACGTAAATTGCTTATCTACTATATTTCTACATTTATTTGATGTTATCCTAGACCATATCTGTGGGGATAAATTGTACCGGTCAAAACATCTCAACCATTGTTTCCAGTCATTCTCTTTCAGATCTTGTGGTTTTTCGTGATCCAATATTCTTTGTATATATAATGCCCTTATCTGCCATATCTTGTGAAATATATATGCTTGGGACATTGAGAACATGCTTCGATCAGGACGAATTTCAAAATCTTGTATTTTTTCGTTGATTGAATAGTAGTTGGTAATTTTACCTCTATTGATTCTTGAAATATCTTTATTGATAATGAATATTCATCTGTAAATTGTTGTTATATTCCTCGTGGATCGAATCCAAGCGGATTGAATCCAAAATTTGATATTTGACGCAATGAAATTAATAACACTTGGTAAGAGATCTCGATCCATTCTTCGGTCCATTCTTTTGATAAAAAATTTCATTGAATAAAACCTTTTTTGGATTAATTGTACACTTTTATTTCGAAATAAACCAGGTATTCGCCGAATCTGAACCAATCATTTTTTTAATGTTGATCCCAATATGTTAAAACTTCCCTTCGATCTGGTATGAATCTCTAAATCTGCCAGAGACATTCTAGTTATAGGATCCTTGGATTAAGTTCTGACGATAATCTGCCTCGGCAGAATAACGGTTTTGAACTACTCCTATTTGTCTTTGCCCAATATAAAAGGTCATTGTATCTTTGACCTTTCTTGAAAGAATCCTATTCAATGATAATAGAACTGGGTCTACGTCATAATATTCACCTATCATCAAACCAGATGACCATCGAGGCACATGTTTCCAAATTTCTCTAATTTGGAGAGGTTCATTTAATAGTATTTCCCTGTAAAGGGCAATAAAATATTTCTTTTGCATTGAATCATCCGTATCCGTAGATAAAATCCCGCGAGAAATTCGTAGTATTATCCACTCATATTGTGCCAAACACTCGAAAAGTAAACACAAATTCTCGTAAACGAAGATATATTCCTTCTTAAACATATAAAGAATCAATTCCATTTTTATGATACTTGCGGGCGAAGGTTTTATAAGACGGTCAAATCGGGTGTAAGCATAAACTAAATATTTTGTGTAGATCGGTCCATTACATAAAGCTATTTGCCGTGCGATATTTATAGTGGATGCTCTCAAGGCTAATGCGACCCAATATGTTGGATTGAGTTCTGGGATCTGATCAGAGAACATTTTCAATTTCAATCTATTTAAAGCATAGTTGGGTTGAGTTCCAGGATTATAGGATATAGTGACCGGGACCAAAAGAAACCCTTGTAGAAACGACCTTAAAACCGCTTAATTCAGAATATGGTAAAGTAGCTCATGGATGGGGAACTACTCTTATGGGTTTTACAATGGCTCTATTTGCAGTATTCCTATCTATTATCTTGGAGATTTATAATTCTTCTGTTTTATTGGATGGGATTCCGGTTAGTTGGGGCTGAGGAACTCCAAAATTAACCAGGTGAGCTCTTGAAGAAAAAAAAAAAAGAACTGAGGGATTCAAACCCAGACCAAATAGTGGCTTTGAGTTTTTAGCTTATCTTGTTACAATAGTTTGATCGTGTAATTACTTTTCTCTAAGGATTTTTGGAATATGGGTGTGCAACTTGTTGAAATCGATCCATATTTATAGTACAGAAGACCGATATGTTATCTTCATCAAGATGGTCCTACCTCGTTGGATATTTCATTTCTAGAATATTGAATCTCTAGAGCATGAGGTCTATCATAGATATGTTCCGGAAGATATGAACTATGGTTTGTACGTATCATTTCCTCATCACCAGACTTCCAATAAAGAAATTGAAAGAGTTATTTCCTATAACAAATCGAAGGATCTATGCCCTCTCATAATTTTGCTGATAATGACCAAAGAATGATATAGTATTTGATTTCTCTTAGTTAGCATATTTCGTCGAATGAGCAAAAATGAAAAGGTTATTACCCAGAGAACCTTTTGGGGATTTGATAAAATCATCGGGGTCTAATTGAAATCTGAGGTTTGGATTGATTCATCTATTGAGATCTCGACAAGATAATTCCTATAAATCGTCTATATTAGTTCTTTTCTAGGGAACTGATATCACACGAATAGGGTAAAAGGTCGTTCAAAGGGCCTATAGTGATTTATCATAGGGATGAGCCGACTTGAAATCCCGCGGGTACTGAGCCCATTAAAAGGACACCTAATAATTTGTTAGGTACTGTACGAATTATTTGGAATATAGGGAAAAATACGATTCGGGCAATATCTCCAAAGGAGTTGCAAATGGATTTGCTGGTTCACCAATCATTGATGGTTCTAGAACCGCTAAACCTATTGTACATGCAATAATACCTAAAATTACTACTGGAAAAATATATGAAAGATCATTGGGCCAAGCGGGCTCTCCATAATAATTATGTCCCGTACCTTTAGCTAATTTAGCCCTTAATACAGGATCATTTAGGTCAGGTTTCTTTGTTATTGGGATAAGTAGATCTTTATGGATCTATCCCCCGAAAGAACTGGACATGCCAATTTTTATCATTCGGCTCGAACAATAATTGGAGAAAGTATATATCACTTATTTTTCCCGTGATGGAAGACGAATTGGAAAAATAGGAACTAATAATGTCTATGATCATCCATCATTGGTCATTTTATTATTCCAGTTAAATGCTCATGACCCAAGTAAGCTCACAAATTAGATCATGATCGATATGCCTTTTGGACCATCTTAATCCTTGTAATTTGTGTTTATCACCACGAATAGACCTCAAATTTTTTTTAGCATACAAGGTATTGACTTGTTATTGATCCGGCCTCTCTCCTTCCTTAGATCCCTTCTTTCACTCCAATAGTTTTCCCATTGAAATGGATGCATTTTCACACTATGAAAAGGAGAAGTAAAGTCATATAGTCCAATTATTGAATATATGAAAATATTGTCCCATTGTCTAGATCTCACGGAGCCCTTCCTGATTCGGATTCGATCATAGAAAGAATTCTCTTGGAACGGAACAAACTGACCAATGCCTTTCCACCCAAGTGCTAAACTTACTATTTCTGATAAGGAAATTGGGACAGAGACACATTTTATCAGAAATATTTATGTGGTAGATCGGAGAAAGTATCTGCATGGCCTAATCAATAGTTCAAGTCACACACTCCCATAATCCATCTTCTCCATCTGAGAATATACTCCAATTATTTGTTTGTATTGGATGAATAATACTCCAAAATCGAAAGGAGAAATCCGAGGACCATATTTTCTATGGATATTTCCATTTTTGAATAAGAAATATTCCTGGCGATGATAAATTACTGTCGTTATTCGGAAAAATAAGTTATGAATAGTTATTTTCAATCTATCTTTCCTCTCTATAAAGGACCTGGAATACCCTGCTTACAGATCATTAGAAAGTGCATTGGCATAAATACAGCAGTAAGAAGGGGTAATATGAAAGTGTGTAAACTATAAAAATGAGTCAAGGTAGATTGACCCACACTAACACTTCTGCATAATAATTCTACCAGAGGAGATCCTATTACAGGAATAGCCTCAGGCACACCAGCCACAATTTTCACTGCCCAATAATGAATTTGATTCCAGGGCAAAGAATAACCAGTTACACAGAAAGATACGGTCAACAAAGCCAAAATTACACTTGTGACCCAAGTTAATTCACGGGGTATTTTGAATCCACTTGTGAGATAAACACAAAATACGTGCAAGATCATCATTAGAACCATCATACTTGCTGACCATCAATGAATTGATCGGATTAACCAAACAAAGTTAACTTCGGTCATTAGGTATTGAACATAGGCAAAAGCTTCTGTAACGGTCAGACGATAGTAAAAAGTCATATCAAAACCAATAGCTACTTGTACTAAAAAACAAGTAAGTGTGATCCCCCCTAGACAATAAAATATATTGACATGAGGAGGAACATATTTACTGGTGATATCATCTGCAATCGCCTGAATCTCGAGACGCTCTTCGAACCGATCGTATACTTTATTGAGATAGGTAAACTGAAATTTCCCCTCTGAAAACCGTACATGAGAATTTCCCTTCATACGGCTTGGACAAGAACACGCAAATGCTTTTGGACACGAATAAATAAATTTGGGAAAAGAGATACTTGAGGGTTCGTTGCCTGACCGGCTGGAGAAATGAAGATCATTCGAAACAATCCAACATTTGAAGAATCTATAGTGCCAAAATTTCAAGTCAGCTCATCCCTATGATAAATCACTATAGGCCCTTTGAACGATATTTTACCCTATTCGTGTGATATCAGTTCCCTAGAAAAGAACTAATATAGACGATTTATAGGAATTATCTTGTTGATATCTCAATAGATGAATCAATCCAAACCTCAGATTTCAATTAGACCCCAATGATTTTATCAAATCCCCAAAAGGTTCTCTGGGTAATAACCTTTTCATTTTCGCTTATTCGACGAAATATGCTAACCAAGAGAAATCAGATACTATATCATTCTTTGGTCATAATCAGCATAATTATGAGAGGGGATAGATCCTTTGATTTATTATAGGAAATACCTCTTTCAATTTCTTTATTGGAAGTCTAGTGACGAGGAAATGATAGGTACAAACCATAGTTCAGATCTTCCGGAACATATCTATGATAGACCTTGTGCTTTAGAGATTCAATATTCTAGAAATGAAATATCCAACGAGGTAGGACCATCTTGATGAAGATAACATATCAGTCTTCTGTACTATAAATATGGATCGATTTCAACAAGTTGCACATCCATATTCCAAAAATCCTTAGAGAAAAGTAATTACACGATCAAACTATTGGAACAAGATAAGCTAAAAACTCAAAGCCACTATTTGGTCTGGGTTTGAATCCCTCAGTTTTTTTTTTTCTTCAAGAGCTCACCAGGTGAATTTTGGAGTTCCTCAGCCCCAACTAACTGGAATCCCATCCAATAAAATGGAAGAATTATAAATCTCCAAGATAATAGATAGGAATATTGCAAATAGAGCCATTGCAAAACCCATAAGAGGAGTAGTTCCCCATCCAGGAGCTACTTTACCATATTCTCAATTAAGCGGTTTTAAGGTCGTTCCTACAAGGGTTTCTTTTGGCGTGGTTTTGGAAGTATCATCAATGGTCTGTGTAGCCATAGAAACTATTGTATTGGTTGAGATATGTTAACTTTGTTATTATATGGTAAACATACCATGATATTGGTATCACCTAATAATGGAAACTTCAACCTTAGTCACCATCTCCATATCTTGTTTACTTGTAAGCTTTACTGGTTATGCCCTATACACCACCTTTGGGCAACCCTCTAAACAACTTAGAGATCCTTTTTAGGATCACAAGGACTAATTGAAAGAATGGCCTTCCCTACAGGGAAGGTCATTCTTTCTTTGATGGGAGAGAAAGAATGACGATTTGGAGAAGAAAAATTATTTTCCCCCTTTACTCGGAAGTTTGGGTGGTTCTCGGAAGAAAATAGCGAAAAAGATTATCCCTAGGGTCGATACCAATAGGAATGTATAAACCAATGCTTCCATAGATTTGATTTGATCGTAATTTACAATTATGGAGATAGCTTTCGTACTAATATTTATTAGAGAAGAGATAGGAGCAATATCATACCACTTGTCTTTTAGTAGTTGGATCTCCCAGTTTTTGGAATGCTCCAAATTCTACTCGAGCATCCAGATCCGAGTCGATACCAGCAAAAACATCTCTGAATAAGGTCCTAGCACCATGCCAAATGTGTCCAGAAAAGAAAAGGAGAGCAAATGTAGCATGTCCAAAAGTAAACCAACCCTTTGGACTACTACGAAAAACACCATCAGATTTTAGAGTAGCACGATCTAATTCAAAAATTTCACCTAATTGAGCACGTCTAGCGTATTTTTTAACTATAGCAGGATCACCAAAACTGACCCTGTCAAGTCCACCACCATAGAACTCAACAGTTACACCTACTTGTTCAACACTATACTTTGATTCTGCCCTCCTAAAAGGAACATCGACTTTCACAATTCCTTCTTTGTCCACCAGAACTATTGGAAATGTTTCGAAAAAGGTAGGCATATGACGTACAAAAAGCTCATTTCCCTACTTATCTTGAAGATAGGGTGTCCTAACCAACCGACAGCTATTCCATCTCCATTGTCCATTGCACCTGCTCTGAATAACCCCCCCTTAGCTGGATTATTACCAAGGTAATCATAAAAAGCAAGTTTCTCGGGAATTTTGGACCAAGCTTCTGATAGGCTTAAATTTTCGGCCAGACCGCCATGAACTCGTCGATCTATTTCTTTTTGGAAGTATCTCTGATCCCACTGGTAACAAGTGGGATCGAATAATTCAACCGGAGTAGTTGCGGAGCCATACCACATGGTCCTAGGAACAATGAAAGCTGCAAAAAACACAGCAGCAATACTGCTGGATTGGACCATTTCAATATTCCCCATGCGTAATCCTACGTATAAACGTTGGGGAGGATGAACACTGAGATGGAATAGACCTACTAATACACCCAAAATACCCACTGCTATATGATGAGAAGCTATTCCTCCTGGAACAAAAGGATCAAAACCTTCAGCTCCCCATGCTGGATCCACTGGTTGTATTTTTCCAGTTAGTCCATAAGGATCAGACACCCATATCCCAGGACCATACAAACCCGTTACATGAAATGATCCAAATTCGAAACAAGATACTCCTGAGAGGAATAAATGAATTCCAAATACTTTTGGCAAATCTAAACAATGTTTTCCCGTACGTTCATCAAAGAATATGTCTAGATCCCAATATACCCAATTCTAGATAGCTGCCAAAAAGCATAGGCCAGAAAACATGATATGTGCCCCGGCCACACCTTCATAACTCCAAATATCGGGATTAATTACAGTTTCTCTAGTGATGTTCCATCCACTCCATGAATCCTTTATTCCCAAACGAGTCATAAAAGGTATAACGAACATACCTTGTCTCCACATTGGATCAAGAACAGGATCGGATGGATCAAAAACTGCTAATTCGTATAGAGTCATTGAACCATCCCAACCAACAACTAGAGTTGTATGCATTATATGTACAAAAATTAACCATCCAGGATCATTCAATACGACGGTATGAACGCGATACCAAGGCAAACCCATGCAAACACCCCTTTATCGGAAAAAGTAGACACTATGTAACTTTCTCACATTGGATTGGAAGAGATCACGTTATTGAGCTAGACCCGGATCATCTCGAAAGTGAACATCTATTCACTTGGACATTACTAATGATGGAACAAGTTTGAAACAATTTTGTTCATACATAATAGCGGGGAGAGGCAAAGATATTTTATCGTTTGTATGTACCAATACACAATGTAGGGATTGGTCCCATTTATATTGATAAAAAAAGAGGAAAGAAAAGAGATATTCTAATCCTTCCATTAGTTCATGAACGACACCTTTGCAATTTATGGACTAAGTCAGATATAATTTTTGATGAAAAATATCATTTTTCTACTAAAGAGTGGAGCTATTACTATTCCATAAACAGTAATACTTTACTGCGGGAAAAAATAAAACACTGAGTTCAAATGCTCAGTCAAAATGATAAATTTATCATTTTGTGCTATGCAATGAAAAAAAGGTCAAAATAGGAAATCTCTAGGTTAATGGGTCTTTTCCGTTCTGTAGAAAGATTCGGGGTTATTCGTTTTCAGTATTTACTCCATGGGGTCAACTTACCTATAGACTCCAATGAGATTAATTGGTTTTTGGTTTATTTCGCCATCCTATCCAATAAATGATTAAGATTCTTATATGATCTTATGCAGTCATAGGTTCCATCGTTCCATAGCTTCTATCTAAATGCCCAGGTCTTCCCTCCGCAATGGAGCTTTCTTTTCATCTCTTATGGAATCAATTTCCTTAGTTTCCATTGACCCGAAGCTCTTTCTCCTTCATAAACTAAATTCCTTCAATCTTGCTTGAATGAATCAGGATGATTCTTATGCTTTATCACACTGCTTTTTGGAGGGTAGTTAATGAACCATACAATATTGGGAGAATATTTCTCCTTTTTCTTCTTTTTCCGCATTACTAAACACCTTTCTCGCTTCACGAGAGATCAAAATATCATTTTTTCTCTTGTGGAAGAAAGTATTTATGAGGTGATAGTATCTACCTATAGTTATTGGATCTTGGCAATATGAAGCAATGAGTTAGTCTCTAGTTTATTTATAGAGACCAATGCATTCTTATTTCGAGTTCTCCATAACATAACTTCAGAAAAGAATGAAAAGCTCGATTCCAACGAGTCACACACTAAGCATAGCATGGTTCCAAAATGGTAAATCTAATTTCTATTTGATCTGATAGAATTGATGATCCATGATCGGGCAGATTGGAAAAAAAAGACCAATTATTCCAACTCTTCTAAAATCCATTTTTTTTATCCCTAAAACTCCATAGATGGTTTTAACCAGATAATAATAATAATCAATCCTAGCCCGAATTGTCTGTAGGGGAACCCTACCTCCCCTGTCCCATTCGACCCGGGCAATTTCCTTTCCATTGAGATGTCCTGCAATTTGGATCTGAATACCTTCTACCTCTTCCCGTTCAGCCAATTCAATAGCTTTCTTCGTTGTTTTTCTGAATGGAACTCTCTTCTCTAGCTACTCTGCAAGAATATTAGGTTTTATATAGGGTTTCACAACTTTTTCTATAGCAATGTGAAGTTTTTGGTCCACAGAATCGAGCATATTTAATACATCGTTTCTTAATTTTTCAATTCCCTGACCCCTACCTTCTATTAACAACAAGTTTGGAAATCCAATATAGATTTTGACCTTAATCAAATCGATCTTTCTGCGAATCTCTACCACCATGTCAAGGTGACACTCTACCGCTGAGTTATATCCCTTCCCTACTCTCATCTGGAAGGAGAACTGACTTATGAATAATAACTTACCAAAGGGTCGAGAGACTCAACACAACTATCCCACTATTTTATCTTGAACAACTTGAAGCCAAACCTTCCTTCTTTTCACACTACTACGAAAAAAAATGGAGCCTATTTTGAGTGAATCCTGTCGAAAGTAGTATTTCCTACTGATTCAAATCATAACATATGGTCCCGTAAAATCAATAATATTTACCTATCTTGATCAAGAAAGTTTTACATGAACTTGAATCAGCATGTTTGATCCGATATAGCACTAGTGCATACAGAAATAACTCAATATTGTTTCGAAGAACAAGGAGAACAAGATCGAGTCAAGATTATACAGAGATAATACGGATCAAATTGTTCTTCTTGCACCAAGGAGAAGACCCTATGCAACTGTTAACTACTTTATAGAAATAAAGTGAAATCCTACCGGAACAGAATTTGTAACTAGTACTGCTATCCTCTCGCCTAGTGAGCAATATTTACCCTCGTGGATGGAAATACTTCTTGATCTGGATCGATGTAAGAGTACAACTACATTTCCAAAATCCATGTTGTCTATTCGGAACAGGTTGACCCCTTCGCTCTCTCGTGGTACAATCCTCTTCCCGCTGAGCCCTCACTTTTCCACCGGTCCACAGAAACAAGATATAGGACTAATGCCGTTCATCAGTTCATCATATCAGATCAAAAATAACTTTCTTTTCTGTATACTCTCCCTGGTACCGGTTGCTATTCGTGTGGACTTATGCAGTCGATCAGATCATATCTTAGATAGATATGGATATATATCTCCCTCAACATAGGTCATCGAAATGATCTTGGACAACCCCAACAAAAGCACGAAAGCCAAGATCTTTCATTAAATTGATTCCTGTTCAAATTCGAACAGTGTATAACCACATGGATAAGCTCACATTAACTCGTCAATTTCGAATCCAAATTGTGATTTGGAGGAATGATATATCGAGATATCAAGAAGGAATTAGCATGTAATAATGTCGATTCATATAAAAATTGTATTTCTTCAGGCACTGTACTTATAGGATGGGAATAAAGAAGGAAGAGGGAATCCCGAAGATTTTGCATAATATTTTTGACCGAAAAGGAAAAATAGGATTCATTAGTGTTTGGTTAGAATACAAAAATGTGTTTGACTTAATTGGTTCCAGTTACTCTTTAAGACATAATGTATAAAGGAAGGGAATATTAATATTCTTGAACAACGAGAATAATCCAATTTATCTTACTTCGAAACAAAAAAAATTGAACGAGAATCCATATGAGGTGCAAATCTCATGTACGGTTTTGTAGAGTGACAATGAATAAAACTTATTTGTCAACTTTTCCACTATCACCCCCAAAAAACCAAACTCTGCCTTACGTAAAGTTGCTAGAGTACGATTAACCTCTGGATTTGAAGTCATTGCTTATATACCTGGTATTGACCATAATTTACAAGAAAATTCTGTAGTATTAGTAAGAGGAGGAAGGGTTAAAGATTTACCCGGTGTGAGATATCACATTGTTCGAGGAACCCTAGATGCTGCCGAAGTAAAAGATCGTAAACAAGGGTGTTCTAGTGCGTTGTATATTCTTACTTATCTAATACTTGTAACATTTCATGATGATGCCATGTGAATTGCTAGGAACATGTTAAGTATATAGCTAACCTAATAACGAACGTTTTGTAAGGGGACTAGAGCAGGCGACCGTGAAAAATAACACGATCTTATTTTTCATTGGAACTATTATATGTCCAAGGTTCAATATCGAAATCATTTTCGAAGTTTTCCCTGATTGTTTCAACAGAAAATTCAAAAATAGCTCGACCTTTTTAGAACGGGTTCAAGTCAAATAGCAATGATTTGAAACACTTTTTTATACACTATTTTGTAAACCTAAGGACTTGATCATATAGATATGTAAAATACAGGATTTCCAATCATAGCAAAAGAAAGAAAGGGAACAGATACTCAATTGAGAGTGAGTAAACAGAATTATATGTATAAAGAATATATCTCATCTATGCAGATATAATAATGTGGAAAGCTGTATTCGACGCCTAAAAATAAGAAATCGAAAGTCTCGCACCAGGAGAAGAATGAAGGGGAGGAATAGCTAATTCATGAACACGGAAAACACTTTATTATTCTGTTTCAATTGTTTCAGTCAGAGAAAACAACCTACCTATCATTGAATGATAAATTATTGCAAGTGAAGGAGATATACGATTGAAATGACGGAAGATCCAATATTTAAGAATCGTATCTAAGATGACTGGAAAAGTTGAAACAAGACCAGATATGACTCGTTCATTATGGGAAAATCCATAACTTTCGGAGATCGAATCGATCATCAGTTCCCAACCATGGGGTGAATGAAACCCAATACATAGATTGATTGCTAAAAGAATTAGAAAATCTTTCATTGTATCGCTCAGACTATAGAAGAATTCTTGGATCCAAGAATTGATAATAGCGAGTTTATTCTTACCCAGAATGATATAAGCACTTATAAAAGAAAAACCTATTAGTTTTGTTAATAAATGTGATATTATCTGGATACAATTTTCATTGTACGTTAGGACCAATTGGATCATTTCTTTGTGAATCTCTATATGAAGAGATTGTGAATGTGTTCCCAAAGAATCTTCCACCATTCTTTCTAACAAGAATAGTTCTTCTATTTTCTCAAATCTTCCCAGAGCATTTTGTTCCCAGAGATAATCAATTTTTTTTTGAGATTTAACCGTATTCCACCAATTTGTAACCCAAGGCTCCAAACCTTTCCGTAATGAAATAGGAATTACCCAAGGTAGTACTACTAAACATGAGAGATATCATAGGGAAGATGATGCTTTATATTCGGACACTTCCAATTCGTGAATTGCTAACGAACCTGATTCACTTGTCAGTTCTATCTGAAATCTAGACAAAGTACGAGTGATAGAATGAGGTATGGGATCCATAGATTGATCTATTGCATAATTGTTCGATCCCGATCAAAAAAATATCCTCGGGAAAAAAGTAAAAGGTTTGTTCAAAATGGGTGAGATGGAGCATAAGGAGATCATTCCAAATCATTTATATCTGGACCAATTATCTATTCATTTTTTTCATATTCTTCTTTTTTAGAAAAATAACTTAAAGTAACTGATCAGGTGCTCATGTCCTAAGTGTCGTAAAATGCTCAAAATTTAAAGTGCTTAGAACTGGTTCAAAGTTGAATGACTAGAAAGTGCTCGTCTTCCCGATTCCGGTGCCGCAAACGGTTCGAAAAATGGTCGCCGTATGAGGAATTTATGGCAAAAAGAAGAATTTATCCATAACATTAGAAATTTTAATTTTTCAAAAAAAAATTAAAAAAGGTATATTCTGCCAGCACAAACTCCGAGGTAAACATTTAATGTAACTGCAGTTTTGGCGGAAAATCTGGCAGGGGCGCAAAAATTGGCGGGCCCGCCATATTTGGCGAGCCTAACTGGACATTAACTAAAGTTAGCTGGAGTTCTTATAGGCTAAACTGGAGGGGATCATTAAATGGCCATAACTTTGGCTAGGAAAGGCGGTTTTGGATGAATTTTTTTTTTGATTTTGGGTATTTTCGACCTTTTGAAGCCATTGGTGCAGGTCTTACAGCCATCTGAGGTCATTTGTAGAGGTTTTGGAGCCGCGAAAGTTCTAGGAGCCACCAGGGCCCAGTTTTGTGAAGACTGGATAGGGTTGCAGGTATCCATTGGAGGTGATCCAATAGTCAATCCTGAAGGATTCAAGTGTTCTGAATCCATTTTTATGATCTATTTCTCCTGTAGATGCTTCTATTCAGCTGTATTTTCAATTTGAGCATTTAATAAAAACAAGGACAAGCTCGGTTGGGAGCCTTGGACCCAACAGACGTAGCCCTTGAGGGGGTGAACTGCTTTATCAACTTCTTTTGCATTTGTGGTTGATTTATTTTGCAGAACAAATTCATTTTAATGTGTTAAACAGTAAAAGGAAATAACTCTGCTATGCTTAAATGGGTCATGAACAACTTAAAATTTCATGTGATTTCTTTCTGCACGACATGGAAATATTTTAAACATGTTTAATTCTGAATTGAATACCTTGCAAACAAATTTCAAGTAGTTTCAAATTCAGATCAAGTTGGTATCGGAGCCCAGGGTTTTTGTGCAAATATCTTCTAACTGTCTTGCAAAGTATTGATGCTTACCAGGTTGAAACTTAAAAGAGGGGAAGGACAGTTGACTAGAGAACGAGAGAATCCTCAGTCAAGGAAGGCCAGAGAGCCATCACCTCCACCTTCAATTTCACCCTCAAGAGTCTCAACAAAAGCTTCAAGGATGTCTGAACATGAAGGAGAAATTCCTACAAAGACAGATCCAAGAGAAGAAGGAAGAGTCTTCACAAAGGCTTTCTTGGACCTCATTGAAATGGTGAGGATATTGTACCAAGAAAGAAATGAGAAATTGGCTGGAGAAGGGTCCAAACATCCACATGAAGGAGAGGGCTCTTCAGGAGGTAAGAAGGATGATGATCATTCCAAGAAAGGACATGGAGGAAATGGTGATCCACCACCCCCATTTTCACCTTCTTCCTCTTCATCTTCGTCTTCTTCTGTTCATAAGCATAGATCCTCTGGAAAAAGTCCTTTTTTGAAGCTTGATGTAAAATTCGAATTACCTATGTTTAATGGTGAAGTGATTGCAGAAAAGCTTGACCACTGGATTAGGCAGTTGGAAGTTTACTTGAGGATCCAAAATATGCATGATGATGCCACAAAGATTCAGTTGGTTTCTTTGAGAATGGATGGAGCAGCACTGGTCTGGTGGGAGGCCAAGACTAAAGAGGAGATCAAAAAATTTGGTAAGGTTACCTTAACATGGCCTGAATTTCTGTTAGCCATTAGAAAACAGTTTTATCCTCTTGCTCACATGCAGAAAGCCATTATGAATTGGAAAAATTTCAGACAACTTAAGGGTCAGAGTGTCCAAGACTACACCCAAGAATTCAGGAGAAGAGCTCCCTTGTTAGGGGTAGATTTACAGACCCAAGAAACCTTGCTGAAATACATCGGTGGCTTGCATAGCTACCTTAGACACACCATATTGATGTTTAACCCTACTAGCCTGGACGAGGTTTGTGTCCAAGCTACCCATTTAGAGGCAAGGGGAAAAACACATTTGAAGACGGTAGAAACAAGCCCCCTAAGGGGAAAAACAAAGAGAAAACCTCCAAGGGAAAGAGAAAAAAGAATGCATCTGTCAAACAGGAGAGTGAGAAAGTGATTTGTAAACACTGTTCTAAACCAGGCCATGAGGAGAAAAACTGTTGGAAATTATATCCTGAAAAAAGACCTCAAGTTAACAAATCCAAAGGGAAACAGAAAACTGCTGCTACTACATCTACACCACAAGATTTAGGGGAAGATTCAGGTGATGAAACCAAAATTGCAGCCATGGGTTTGAAAAACTTGAAGGGAAAAGAAATTGAAACTCAAGCCAGCACTAGTACCTCAAACTGCCATGTATAACATCCTAATGAGGAAGAAAGAATTGAACTGTTTCATGTGAGGGTGATTTCAAAACATACTAAAATTGACTCACTTTTTGATAGTGGGTCACAAGAAAACCTTATATCAGAGGACTTGGTCAAGCAGCTTAAACTTGAGACCGTTCCACATCCGAAGCCATATCCACTTGGATGGATTTGCAAGGATGCAAATTTACAAGTTTCAAGAAAGTGCACATTGCGCTTTGCAATTACTGCACATTTTATTGACACAGTTGAACTTGATGTGGTACCTTTTGATATAGCAGGAATTGTTTTGGGAAGTCCTTACTTGTTTGACAGGAAAGCTATCTTTCATCGCCATGAAAACAAATATCATCTGTTCAAAGATGGCAAGGAGTTCATTGTTAGAGCTCATCGCAAGAAGACAAATATAGCGACGGTGAATGCATGACATGTAAAAAGGCTGGTCAATTCAAGTAAGAATTTTGTTCTTCTTATGATTAAGCCCAAGGCTGATGTGAATCATGAGTCATTTGACAATTGTGATCCAAAACTTAAATCAGATCTGTATGATGTAGTTGATGCATATCATGAGATGTTTCAGGAGCCAACAGGTTTGCCTCCCAAGAGGGAGATTCAGCATGAAATCCATTTGCATCCAGATTGTCCTCTTCCAAACATAGGCATGTACAGCATGTCTATTATGGAGAATGCTGAAATAAAGAAGCAAATCAAGGACTTGTTGGACAAGGGTTTCATAAGGCCAAGTACTTCGCCATGTGGGTCACCGATTGTATTGATTCCAAAGAAAGATGGCACTTGGTGTATGTGTGTTGATTTCAGGGCCTTGAACAAGATAACGGTAAAGAATCGTTACCCACTCCCAAGGATAGATGATTTGATAGACCAGCTGAAAGATGCTCGATATTTCACTAAGCTAGACTTGCGCAGTGGATATCATCAAGTAAGAATTGAAGAAAGTGACATTTGGAAGACAACCTTTAAAACCAAACAAGGACTCTTTGAGTGGCTTGTGATGCCGTTTGGTTTGTGCAATGCACCTACAACTTTCATGCGGGTAATGGATGATGTCTTGCGTCCTTTTCTTGATGATTTCGTTATTGTCTACTTAGATGAAATCTTAATTTTCAGCAAGTCTAGAGAAGATCATGTCATGCATGTTAGAAAAGTACTTGATGTTTTGAAGAAGAATCAATTATTTCTTAAAATGTCAAAGTGTGAATTTGGAAAGACTTCTTTGGTTTATTTGGGACACATAGTAGGAGGAGGTGCTTTGAGAATTGATCCTGCTAAGATTGAGGCTATTGTGAAGTGGCCTACTCCCAAATCCATAACAGAGGTAAGAAGTTTTTTGGGTGCAGCTCAATATTGGAGGAAGTTTATCTCTAACTTCTCTTCTATAGCAGCTCCTATGCATGCAGTGACAAGTGTGAAGCATGCTTTCCAATGGGGAGGCAAGCAACAAAAAGATTTCAAATCTTTGAAAGAGAAGATTACTTCAGCTCCAGTCCTTGCATTACTGGATTTGAGACAACCATTTGAGATACAAACTGATGCTAGTGATTATGCTATGGGTGCAGTTCTTCTACAGCATGGTAAGCCTATTGCTTTTCATTCTGAAACTTTTAATGATGCTGTTGTAAATTATCCTACATATGATAAGGAGTTGTATGCGTTGGTACAAAGCGTCAAAAAGTGGAAACACTACTTTATGGGCAAAGAAACTGTTATACATACCGACCATCAACCCTTACAGTACTTGCAATCACAAAGCAAGTTACAACAGTCACGACACTTCAGATGGATGGGCTTCTTGCAACAGTTCCATTTGGTAATAAGGTATAAGAAAGGTACTTTGAATAAGGTTGCTGATATGCTTTCAAGGCCTATTATTGGTGTTGTTACTTTACTTAAGAATGATTCCATTGTACATGATAGTTACATAGAACAATATGCATCTGATGATGACTTTAAAGATGTGTATGTTAACTTGAGTAAATGAAATCATGTAGAGGAAAATGACTATCACATGCATAACAATTTGCTGTTTCATTTGGGAAAGTTGTGTATACCACAAGGGGAGAGGATAAATGTCATAAGAGAAGCTCATTCTTCTCTTATTGCTGGTCATTTTGGTGTGAGAAAAACAATTGCACATCTACAGAGGTATTGCTATTGGCCTCGCATGGTAGATTCTGTTTCAAGGTTCATAAGAGGTTGTTCATTATGTGCTACAAGCAAGCCTAGCAATAGGAAGCTTGGTTTGTATACTCCTTTGCCGGTACCTTCTAGACCATGAGAGAGCATCTCTATGGATTTTGTAGGAGGTTTGCCAAAATCTAGAAAGCAGCATGATTATTTATACATGTAGTAGTTGATTGTTTCAGCAAAATGTGTATACTTATGCCTTGTAAGAAAACTATAACTGCTGAAAAAACTGCTGAATTATTTTTTCATCATGTATGGATTCACTTTGGTTTGCCTACTTCCATTATTAGTGACAGGGATTCTAGATTTGTGGGGAATTTTTGGTCCAACCTATGGGAGATGATGGACACAAAGTTGAAGAAAAGTACTGCTTTCCATCCGCAAACAGATGGACAAACCGAAGTTGTGAACAGAACCATTGTGCACCTCTTGAGAGGTTACTGCAGCAAGCATCCCAAGCTTTGGGATGAACATTTGAACTACATGCAACATGCTTACAATCGTGCCAAGCACTCTTCCACAAACACCTCACCGTTTGAAGCTTGTTTTGGTTACTTGCCAAAATCACCTCTTGATTTCATTCTTGAGAAAGATGTTGCCATTAAGGGACATAGTGATATTGACAAAGCTCGTTCATTCATTGAAAGAATTCAGCAAATACATCAGCAAATTCAAGAACAGCTTGAGAAGAGTCAAGGCGAGTACAAGGAAAGACATGACAAGCATAGAGTCGATCACAAGTTTCAAGAAGGGGATGAGGTATGGCTGTACATTAGTAAGGAAACGATGCAAGGAGAAGGTAAAAAGCTGAAACCTATTCATTATGGTCCATTCAAAATCCTCAAGAAGGTTGGAAATAATGCTTTTCAATTAGATTTGCCTTCCTACATGCAAATGTATTTTGTTGTCAATGTGGAGAACTTACGTTTGTATGAACCTCCTTTGATTGATGATCATGAAAATGCTGTTCAGCTGCCATCTATAGAAGATTTCTCGCCAGAATTCTTAGATGAGCTGAAAGAAGATACAATCCTTGAGAGAAGGACACACACTTCAAGGAGGGGCAGTGTAGATTATGTTCGGGTTGGTTTCAAAGGTAGCAAACCAAACAAGGAAAAGTGGATGGAGGTGGACAGAGTGAGGGAGCTGTACCCTCACCTCTTTAACAGGTAGTTGAAGGCTTTTGGGGTCCAAAAGCTTCCCAATGGGGAGGCGTGATCAGGTGCTCATGTCCTAAGTGTCATAAAATGCTCAAAATTTAAAGTGCTTAGAATTGGTTCAAAGTTAAATGACTGGAAATTTCTCATCTTCTCGATTCCGGCACCGCAAACGGTTCGAAAAACGGTCGCCGTATGAGGAAGTTATGGCAAAAAGAAAAATTTATCCATAACATTAGAAATTTTAATTTTTCAGAAAAAAATTAAAAAAGGAATATTCTGCCAGCACGAACTCCGAGGTAAACATTTAATGTAACTGCAGTTTTGGCGGAAAATCTGGCAGGAGCGCCAAAATTGGCAGGCCCACCATATTTGGCGGGCCTAACTAGACATTAACTAAAGTTAGCTGGAGTTCTTTTAGGCTAAACTGGAGGGGATCATTAAATGGCCATAACTTTGGCTAGGAAAGGCGGTTTTGGACAATTTTTTTTTTTGATTTGGGTATTTTCGACCTTCTGAAGCCATTGGTGTAGGTCTTACAGCCATTTGAGGTCATTTGCAAAGGTTTTGGAGCCGTGAAAGTTCTAGGAGCCACTAGGGCCCAGTTTTGTGAAGACTGGATAGGGCTGCAGGTATCCATTGGAGGTGATCCAATAGTCAATCCTGAAGGATTCAAGTGTTCAGAATCCATTTTTATGATCTATTTCTCTTGTAGATGCTTCTATTCAGCTGTATTTTCAATTTGAGCATTTAATAAAAACAAGGACAAGCTCGGTTGGGAGCTTTGGACCTAGCAGACGTAGCCCTGGAGGGGGTGAACTGCTTTATCAACTTCTTTTGCATTTGTGGTTGATTTATTTTGCAGAAAAAATTCGTTTTAATGTGTTAAACAGTAAAAGGAAATAACTCTGCTATGCTTAAATGGGTCATGAACAGCTGAAAATTTCATGTGTTTTCTTTCTGCACGACATGGAAATCTTTTAAACATGTTTAATTCTGAATTGAATACCTTGTAAACAAATTTCAAGTAGTTTCAAATTCAGATCAGTAACATAAGTCTTATTCATTGCCAGGATCCTTTGAATCCTGATCACTAGATTCTTTACGAATATTTCCCCAGTTATCTCCAAAGATGACATGAAAAACGCTATTGAAAAATGAGAGAACGACAAAAAGTCATAATTGGATCGTGATGAGAGGACAAATATTAGGTGAATATGTTGGAAATATTCAGCCATGGTTAGAGCAGTTAAACCGACTCTCATGCGAGCTCCCGGTGGTTCATTCATCTGACCATAGACCAGAGCCACTTTTGATTATGATATTTTTTGTTCATCAATTACTCCCAATTCTTTCATTTCCATGTAAAGATCACTCCCTTCACGGGTACGTTCTCCTACTCCTCCAAATACAGATACCCCTCCATGAGCCTTAGCAATGTTGTTGATCAACTCCATAATGAGTATTGTTTTACCCACTGCAGCTCCTCCAAATAAACCAATTTTTCCCCCACGGCAATAAGGAGCCAAAAGATCTACTACTTTAATGCTTGTTTCGAATATGGATAAGTTTGTATCCAACTTTGTAAAGGCGGGAGCAGGTCTATGAATAGGAGATGTTATGCAAGCATCTACAGGAACCAAATTATCGACAGGTTCTCTAAGAACATTTAAAATTCGTCCGAGAGTAGCTCCACCAACTGGAACACTTAGAGGAGCTCCTGTGTCAATCACTCTCATTCCTCTCGTCAAACCATCTGTAGCACTCATAGCTACAACTCTAACCTTATGATTTTCTAATAATTGTTGTACCTCACAAGTAACCTGAATTTCTTGACCGGCTGTACCTTGACCCTTAACTGTCAAGGAATTGTAAATATTAGGCATATTACCTGGAGGAAAAGAGACATCCAGTACTGGGCCAATGATTTGAGAAATACCTCCCACATTTTTTTCTACACATGCGGAAACCCCAAGAACAAGAGGATTTTTTCTCATACAAAAATGGAAATAATTTCCATGAAGAATATATAAATATGATTTTTCCAATATCATCAATAAAAAAAAAGTTCCATATTGGGTTGATCAGACCAGTAAATAATAAATGGAAGTTACCACCTTGGTAAAATCCAACTTTATTGAAAAGTTTAAATTCATCCATATTTGGAATATGAAGTAGGTAGATGGATATGAATAAGGATCACGAGGAAGTCTTCGATTTATCTATAACTAGAACCAATTTCTCCATAACTAAAACCGAAAATACTTCCAAATTATGTCCAGATCATCTGTGAAATATGAAACTTGATATTCATGACCTTTCTCTCATTGATCATTATCTCTTCTCTTCATACGCACATATGTATATGTATTTTCGGACAATTCGCACCATTATAGTCAAAGGTCAATTCGGTTCCTTGATTTCATTCATGAACTAGTTTAACCACTGAAAGGTTCTCGGGTCAATCCATGGAGGAAGAAATTCAAGAGCAAATATTGGGTTGCGTCATACATAAAGAACATTATACAATGAGAGTGTATCTAGCACCCCAATAATAGACGACTTTTTGTAGGATATTTATGTAAAAATTGATTGTTTATGTTCGGTCCATGTCGAGCAGACCTCGTCCTTGCGAGGAATAATTATTAATAAAGGAGGGACTTATGTCACCAAAAACAGAGACTAAAGCTAGTGTCGGATTCAAATATGGTGTTAAAGATTACAGATTAACTTATTATACTCCTGAATATTAGACCAAAGATACAGATATCTTGGCAGCATTCCGAGTAACTCCTCAACTTGGGGTGCCACCTGAAGAAGCGGGAGCAGCAGTAGCTGCTAAATCTTCCACCGGTACATGGACCACTGTTTGGACTGATGGACTTACTAGTCTCGATCGTTACAAGGGGCAATGCTATGACATCGAGCTAGTTCCTGGAGAGGAGACTCAATTTATTGCCTATGTAGCTTACCCCTTAGGCCTTTTCGAAGAAGGTTCTGTTACTAACTTGTTCACTTCCATTGTAGGTAATGTATTTAGATTCAAGGCCCTACGGGCTCTACGTTTGGAAGATTTGTGGATTCCCCCTGCTTATTCCAAAACTTTTTAGGGTCCACATCACAGTATCCAAGTTGAAAGAGATAAATTGAACAAATATGGTCGTCCTTTATTGGGATGTACTATCAAACCAAAATTGGGTCTATCAGCCAAAAACTATTGTAGAGCAGTTTATGAATGTCTCCGTGGTGGACTCGATTTTAATAAGGATGAGGAGAACGTAAATTCCCAACCATTCATGCACTGGAGAGATCGTTTTGTCTTTTGTGTGGAAGCAATTTATAAGGCTCAGGCTGAGACAGGTGAAATTAAGGGACATTATTTGAATGCTACTACAAGTACATGTGAAGAAATGATAAAAAGGGCAGTATTTGCAAGAGAATTGGGAGTTCCTATCATTATGCATGACTACCTGACGGGAGGTTTTACCGCAAATACTTCTTTGGCTCATTATTGCCGAGACAACAACCTACTTCTTCACATTCACCGTGCGATGCATGCAGTTATTGACAGACAAAGAAATCATGATATGCACTTCCGGGTACTGGCTAAAGCATTGCGTATGTCCGGTGGACATCATATTCACGCCGGTACTGTAGTAGGTAAAATTGAAAGGGAACGAGACGTAACTTTAGGGTTTGTTGATCTACTGCATGATGATTTTATCGAAAAAGATCGAAGTCATGGTATTTACTTCACTCAAGATTGGGTATCTATGCTAGGTGATGATCCGGGTCTAGCTCAATAACATGATCTCTTCCAATCCAATGTGAGAAAGTTACATAGTGTCTACTTTTTCTGATAAAGGGGTGTTTGCATGGGTTTGCCTTGGTATCGCGTTCATATCGTCATATTGAATGATCTTGGACGGTTAATTTCTGTACATATAATGCATACAACTCTAGTTGCTGGTTGGGCTGGTTCAATGACTCTGTACGAATTAGCAGTTTTTGATCCATCCGATCCTGTTCTTGATCCAATGTGGAGACAAGGAATGTTCGTTATACCTTTTATGACTCGTTTGGGAATAAAGGATCCATGGAGTGGATGGAACATCATCGGAGAAACTGTAATTAATCCCAGTATTTGGAGTTATGAAGGTGTGGCCGGGGCACATATCATGTTTTTTGGCCTGTGCTTTTTGGCAGCTATCTGGCATTGGGTATATTGGGATCTGGACATATTCTGTGATGAACGTACAAGAAAATGTTGTTTAGATTTGCCAAAAGTATTTGGAATTCATTTATTCCTCTCAGGAGTAGCTTGTTTCGGATTTGGAGCATTTCATGTAACCAGTTTGTATGGTCCTGGGATATGGGTGTCTGATCCTTATGGACTAACTGGAAAAATACAACTAGTGGATCCAACATGGGGAGCTGAAGGTTTTGATCCTTTTGTTCCAGGAGGAATAGCTTCTCATCATATAGCAATGGGTATTTTGGGTATATTAGCAGGTCTATTCCATCTCAGTGTTTGTCCTCCCCAATGTTTATACGTAGGATTACGCATGGGGAATATTGAAACGGTCCTATCTAGCAGTATTGCTGCTGTGTTTTTTGCAGCTTTCATTGTTGCTAGGACCATGTGGTATGGCTCTGCAACTACTCCGGCCAAATTATTCGGTCCCACTCATTACCAGCGGGATCAGGGATACTTCCAACAAGAAATAGGTCGACGGATTCGCGCCGGTTCTGCTGAAAATTTAAGCCTATCAGAAGCTTGGTAAAAAATTACCGAGAAACTTGCTTTTTATGATTACATTGGTAATAATCCAGCTAAGGGGGGGTTATTCAGAGAAGGTGCAATGGACAATGGAGATGGAATAACTGTTGGTTGGTTAGGACACCCTATCTTCAAAGATAAGGAGGGAAATGAGCTTTTTGTATGTTGTATGCCTACCTTTTTCGAAACATTTCCAGTAGTTCTGGTGGATAAAGAAGGAATTGTGAAAGCCGATGTTCCTTTTAGGAGGGCAGAATCAAAGTATAATTTTGAACAAGTAGGTGTAACTGTTGAGTTCTATGGTGGTGGACTTGACAGGGTCAATTTTTTACCTCTGCATGGTGTAAATATATTGAAAATATGCTTTTAGATACTCTTTCAGAGATATTAATACATGGCAGTAATCCATTTGTATCTATTTTGCAAAATATTAAGCATAATATTTTGATTAAACAGAATATATTGTGGGAACTTTCTCATCCATTATGGGAACCTATACAATGTAAATTGAGAACGAATCTTATTAATAAGTTTTTTTTCCAAGTAATAATTTCAAGGATTTTTTCCCTTCCTGCAAGGATTTTTTAATAGAGGAAACTAGTGATCGAGAGAAGTCATTAGTTCCATTCATATGGGCACATATGAGATTACTAAATGATCGGGGGTATAAATATAGGATTCTTATCCCTTTTTTCGTTCTTGGGTATTCTATTCTTCAATATTTTAAAGTTATTTCTTTCACCTTTATCAATATAAAGATATACTTTGAACTCACCAAGTATTTAAAGCATCCATCATACGTGATAGAGTTGCAAAAAATGATTAATCCTCCCGTGCCTAATAGCTTTCTCTATTATACAATAGACAGATCCAGTTCTCTTCCACAGATTATGAATAGTTTTTTTCTATGAAGAGGAAGACAAAGACGAAGAGGAAGACGAAGAATAGAAATATAAAATTGCTTATAACTATAATAAGAGAGTTGAACGGATTGTGCTCTAGTATGGATATCTCCGAAAAAAAGATAACCTTACTAGTTCATTTTCTAATGACGGAAAAAACCCTTTTTAAATCTGAATCAATTTTGACTTACAATCATATCTACCGGCTATGAAAAAATTAAATTAAAATAATAATAAATAAATTTTATAATATAATATATTATTTAACTATTATAATGGTATATTAGTATATAGTTATTTTAATTTTATTATTACATATATAAAGTATATAGTTATTTTAATTATATTATTGTATATTTATTAATTGTTGAGAGGGATCAAATCTCTTTACAGGTGCAAATTTTTTTTACAATGAAAAAATATTTGATCTCTTTCGGCAGAACCATGGGCTAGAGCATTTTATGTTTTTTTTATTTTTTTTTATTTTATCTTATTAATTTTATTTTTAATTTTGTTTTATTTTGATTGAGTCAAAATGTTAACATTACAACATCTTCCCCTTACTAGGCCAGAGAGGAGGAATGCAGAAGAGAATTTTTGGTCGACGCGTTTCGAACCAACAAATGTGGTTCATCATAAGAATTTTTTTTTGTCATGTTTCAACCATATTACTGCATCAATGCACTCCATCAACACTCACATTAATGCATAACCCTACCACTAGGACTAAGGTAGGGTAACATATTTCTTTAAAAAATATCAATTGTTTTTTCAAAAAATCCTTAATGGTTCACTAGATATATTACACAACATTGCAATGTAACCATATCACATGTATTATGATAAGTCTATGACTTTTCGAATAAAAATGTTGTATGTACACCTATTAGATTTAACCACCAAAGTATGTAATTTTTCCATGCACAGTGTGTTAGATTCAAATGTTTGTAATAAAACATCATTTTGTCAAACAACTTTTCAGTTTGTCGGGTATATCAACCCACAATAATGCACCGCACTACCAAGCACATTGATTGCATATTCATGATGTGTTTCATGTATCATTATTTACAAAGTATGTTCCTAGTACTAATCATGTTATTAATTGGCATGTGATTTTGTTTGCCTTAGAAGTTTTTTATGGTGTTGAATCCATTTCCACCATCAAAAAAATGATTCAAACACTCCCATAGTTGAATTTTTTTGAATTTTTTTTTATCAAATTCAGACAAAAAAATGGTCATTCGAGAAAAAATATCACCTCAATAGAAAACACCGTTAAACTTAATAAATGTCATACCAAAATATAATATGACACTCTATAAACTAAAATAAATTATATAAATAAATAGATAAGTGTATCCTATACTTATACTATCAAGCCTTTGGGCTTGACCGTGCACGAAGTGTGTTCCCAAGTCAATGTGGTGAGACGACTTAGCAAAGAGTGGAGATGACTTGAAGTAGGATCGACTAAAACAAGTCAAGAACATAATTAAACGAAGGGCAATCAAACTGCAAAAGATGCGCGTAGTCTAACGAGGCAGAGGAGTTGCCTGGAAAGTTATGGAAATTCCAGTCATATTTAGAGAAAATCTGGCAAGTATTTAGTCATGCGAGTTAGAAGGGAGAGATGAGTTGTAGGTTTTGAGGCTCGCCTAGTTGATCCGAGAAGAGGGAAAAGTAGTATGTTTTTGTTGAAAGGCTACATGAATAGAAGTAATGTCGAAGGTCCCAGATGCCCAAGGTTATTTCTGGGTTTTGGTTTTTGATAAAGAGTAGCAGGTCGAAGGGTTGCACTTAGCTAGTGAGTTTTTCTGTGAAGTTATGTAGGTTGTGGTAGCAAATTGTTTGAGGGCTCGACCCAACCGTGTTATTGTATTATTGCACTGAAGTTTTGTAATTATATTGAAGGTTGATTATTAAAGTAAGGGGGAAATTATTTAGGAGTTACCCTTCCCACATATTATTACTATGTATTGTTATATATTGTTGTTGTTGAAACTGAGTTGTATAACAATCGATGTAGAATTGTTGAAGTAAGACTGTGAATTGGTGAATGAAGTAGAATTATAAAAGAAGTTAAGTGTTGGAATATTTGAAGGGTTATTGTAGTGGATCTAGATAGATTACTAATTACGCAAGTAAGACATCTAGTTCACATGTAGGGTACATAAGTTAGAGGCATAATTTGGGTGTTAGTAAGCCTAACTTGGCAAGCCATCGGGAAGAAAGTACGCTAGTGTTGCACACCTCAAGGGACTCATGAACCTTGAGGTTAGAGGTGCACCCTAAGGGCATGATAGTTAGTATGAGAGCAGCTTATTGAAGTCAAGATTAGTGAGATGGTGTCTCTAGGTGAATCAGGAGAGGGCAGGCAAACTCAAGACGTAGGATGGGAATTGCTTCAACAGGTTCTAGAAAAGTTTGATCTCTATGCAGATAATCTTGAAAGGCTTAATAAAGTCTACGAGTGATTGGATAATGTAACACCCTCCTCCCACACTTACCCAAGCTAACCGGTCCTTCGGGGTAAATATGTGACGAAGAGTTACCATGATGTGATTCAACTCCCCAAGCACAATTAAGGAAGTGGAATCGACAAACCAAAACCAAATTAATCTTTCTCAGGAGCTATTGAACCCCTGAAGGCTAATCAACCATTCCAGGTGCCCAACCCCTGAGTTAACTCGATTTTTTAGTGCCCTAGACTCCCAGACGTTGGCACAACAATGTTGGAATTTGACTCTAACCCTCCAGTGGCATGCACAACCTACAAGGGAGCAACTATAGTCTTTTTAACTCAGTTCTATGTCTGTGACTACGATATCTGCAGTACATTTTCAGGGCTAGTCTCCAGACCACTGCACAGAACTTAATGAAACTCTCATAAATGATAAATGACATATGGACAAAGCCTTCCACACAAAACTTACATAAGAACTTGTGTTGGACCCGCCAACATTCAAGGGGTATGCCCGATATGTGGTCCCAATTAGACCTCACACCATTTGGGATAGAAGCCCCATCCGAAATATGGCCTTATTGTAGATTTCTTAAGTATTTTCCTTGGCTCTAACTGTCAGCAAGAGAGAGGAATGCAAATTTTCCTTTGAAAAACAATTGAGTGCGCCTGGTGAGTGTTTTAGCTCCAAATCTCACTCTTATGGTTTGTGATGCTGCACTCATGGCTTAGGGCAACCCCTCCTTCCAGACCTGGTCCTAAAATTTAAAAAACAATGTTTTATCCCTTATACGCGACATTGCCCTGAGTTAAACGCGTGTATACGCGGGTCTGTGTAGACCCAACCCGCGTATATGTGTTAAAACACTTTAAAAAATATAAAACTCATTATTTTCGGGAGGAGATCGCGGGTTTTACCTGCTGATCACCTGTTAGTGCCCGTGGCCCAACTGTTCCCAACCAACTCCCAACTAAAAAACTACTTTTGGAGAGGTATAAAAAGACCTCAAAGGGAAGGCCTAAGGGGGGAGAGAAGAGAGAGAAAGGTTATTATGCTGAGATTTTTCCCCTGACCAGGTCTGAAGTCCCTTGTGCCTTCTGCACTTCCCCCATTTGTACAGGAAACCTTTGTTTCCTTGTGTGTTGATGTTCATCCACCATTTATGACATCATGGAGTGAGTCATGGAAGGAGTTTGTTAAAGGCTTGAGGCTGGAACGGATCCGGAAGGAAGCTTTGCTTGGAGCCTGCTGAAGGTGACTCAGGTGAAATTATTCCTTTTTATGTACTTTATTTGTCTATAATAAAAGAAACACATGTCTTGGTTCCCGATATAAATCTTCTTTATGTTTATGATATTCATGTTTAGAATTCATATGTAAATGGTTGTTTGGATTTCATAACTAACTACCTTTATTTATAACATGAAGATGGTTTCTTTATAAGGTTTTGTCCATATACTGCTGTGTTCTTTGGAATTGGTTGTTTTGCAGGACAAAAGAGAAGAAGGGAACTCCAAGAAGGGTTTGTACCCTAAGGGCCTTCTCAAACGTAGAACCTAAGGTACGTACCCTTTACAATAGAATTTGCTTATAATAGCATAATGGCTGTGTGAATGTGTGTTTCTTTGAATAGATAACTTTCAATCTACTAGGGTTTCAACCCAAAAAACCCTAGGGGAGCATTTCCCTCCAACAGAATTGGCGACTCCGCTGGGGACAACACTCTTGTTGTTCCTAGTTTGGGTGTTTTCAAGCCAATCAGGGCTCAGCTACCTGTCTGCTTGCTGTCGCTGTCTGGTCTGTTTTTGAACTTTAAGTTTTGCCAGTTTCTTCAGTTTGTTTTTTATTTTGCTTGAAACTTTTTATATACGCTGTTTTTCTTAGTTACAGAGGCATATGTACGCATGTTTCTTTAAGTGAACCTGCGTATACGTAGGTTTCCTTAGTTACAGTAGCATATACACGCAATCTATACATAAGTACAGTCGCGTATATCTTGTAATTTTCAAGATTAGTAAATTTTTTGTCTCTGAAGGTTTGTCTGGTAGTTTGAGTCAGTCTGAAACAGTCACTTTCCAGTATCAGTTTTTGTTTTCACAGCGAGCATCTTGTTCCGAATTCTCTCTGATTATAAGGAGTATTGGTCTTGTTTTTTGTTATTGCAAGCGTCATATTTTCTTGTTCAAGCACGCAAGATTTCTTGTTTGGAATCTTGGCTGCTCTAATTCATCAGGGTAGGGAGATTGATCTCAATCTTTGTGTCAAATCTTGCTTTTGGTGACTTTTTGTTTGATTGACAAAACTGCTTTTGTGACCATCCGCTTCTTTGTTTCATGAAAGTTGTTGATTGACACTTTCTTGAAATTTGTCTTTTTGATCTTTTTGGTTTTTGTTGCCAAAGCTTTCATTGCTGCTTTTGATTGTTAAGAGCATCCTTAAACACATCTCTTTTTGTTGAGTTTTCATCCATTGTGTGGTGTCAATTTGCAAAAGTGTTTGTTGCCTATTCTTCAATCACAAGTTTCAGTGTTGTTGAGAGCATTTTTGAAAAGACTTTTTTGTTGTTGCGTTTGAAGAAAATCTTTTTGAAAAACTTAGTTTTGCTTTCTTGAACTTGGTTTTCATTTGGTTTCCTTTTAGAGAATGAAAGTGCTTTATGTTTGTCTTAGAACTTGTTTTTAGTGTTTAGACGAAATGAATGGTAGCATCTCATATTCCATCTAGACATTTTAAGTGGCAAGATAAAGATTGATAAGCAAGCAACTTTCATTTTTTTTGTTTTAGAGTAGTTTCGGATCTTGCATCGGCATATATTTGTTGCAGTAGGATAGATTTGCATACCTTTTTAGGCATACATAGCTTTGTTAACTTTTTTGAATGTGAAGCGTGAATTAACGAAAAGAAAAGAAAAATTTGTTTTATTAGAAGTTCCTCTGAACCCTATAGAAATTGCTCTTCATCGAAAAACGAAAAAGTGCATGTGCATGTAGTTAAGTTTTTATTAATTTCTTTTGCGTCAAAAAACACCACTAGTTTCACTTCTGTTACCTTGTGACTTAAAGAACAACATATTTTAAAATCAAGCGCTAACTAAAATTCACTAGAACTTTTTGTTTAAGTCAGTTACACCAGCAAGTTTAGGATTTTAGGGCCTTGGATTAGGCGAGTGGAGAGTTAACTCTCCAAGGCCATATAAACGTCAAACATAGGAGTCTGAATAGCGAGAGAAAATCCAATAGCGTTAGGAAGACAAGGAAAGATCCGGATCTGAGAGTTAAGCACGAGGTCTGTGAAGATAGGGAAGAGAGATACCCCCTCTCCTACTTGTCCGAACTTACCTCACGACTGTTCCGCCTGGCTTCTGTGACGAGTTGGTATCCATAGTTGCTACTCCTAGGGATCTACACAGGTGGCTGCGGAGGGGAATCCCGTGGCACTTGAGGTCGACGTTGCATCACTCTCGACAGTACTACTGGAGGGCACCCTTGTGAAGCTTGGGGGCTTGCACCGACACAGGCTATTGTTAAGAGGTCAGCGTAACTTCCTATGATACCTTCGCTGATAGGACTGGGCCCTCATCATCCCAGACTATCTTCCCAAGGCCCCTTAATTCACTTTCTTGTATTTTGGTGTCCGGTCCTAATCACCCGGAGCGGAAATACTTGGAAGTTGTTTGACTGGTTGTTATCTTTAGGGACTTTATAGTGTGTGCTCTGTGCTCTTAGTTGGCCTAGCTTTCAACTTTTTGAGTCTTTAGTTAGATCATAACAAGAAATTCAAAGTGGCTGACTGATCTCCTAGACGGTCTCGAAGACTTCGTGGTCTTTCACCACCAAGTTTAGAGCCTTCTCCTAGAAGGCGCAGAGGTAATACTACTGGTGGGTTTCGTCCCACGGCAGTTGACGCATCGGGGATTGATCCTCCTCTCGGGGGCATTAGTGTTCAAGCAAGGCCTGGCACTTCCAAACAAGAGAGGGACACTCCAGTCCTTTCTCGAGTTCTCTTTCAAGCAGAGAATAACATAGAGGTAGAAGAACTCTCAGAGTCATTAGCTGCTCCAAATTCTCCACTACCATCTAGTCATCCAGACGTATTACAATACGTTGGGACTCCGACACATAGACCGTCAAGTCCAGGTTACGTTACGCGCTTACCATCGATGACCACTACTGGAAGCATGGCTTCTACAAGTGCTACGACTATGCAAACTCCAACATTAGTGCAAGGGGGAGGAACGATTTCCATTTCCTCTGCTTCCTTGTTTGGATCTTTTGCTATCACATCTTTAGTTGGGTCTACCTCCATTCCATCCACGAGTGGAAATGCCCAAACCAATGCTTTTGGTACTGGATTCTTCCCATTTGGCACCCACTCACAGGGTATTCCATCGGTTCCGTTTATTGCCGCTACATCCATGATGGGCGGATCGACTTCATTCTAGGGTTTTCCTTTCGGAAGTGGTCATATACCACATTCCAACCCGACGATAGGATCCATGCCTTTTTCTTCTGTAGGAAAAAGCAGTAATCCTTTCCAAGGTTGGACTAACCCTGTGGTTAGTGGCACGGGAACTGGGAATCCGTTTATCGGCCAACAAGGGAATAGGCCATACTCCACGGTTAGTTCGTTTCAAAGTATTCCTCCCTTAGCTTCACCTTGGAATCCGTATTAGGGGTTATCAACTCCTTATAATCCTTTAGGAGGAAACTTTGCTTGTTATGGAGGCTTTGCGGCTGGAGTTGGTCAAACTTCGAATTTTGCTGGATCACAAGGCTAGCCTTTTGGTTCAGCCGGTTCTACTGGTTGCTTCGGGCAGCCTGGTGCCTTCCAAAATCCAGGCCAATCTTTTCAGAACTTTGGGAGTTCCGCCCAGTCTGGGTGGAATCCCCAAGGTCCTCCTAGGCTTCCGTTTCTGGCAACGTTGAACTTGCCAGATCTCACCAAGTTAACAAACAATCCAATCAAGTACAATCCGGCTTGGCCTCCGGTACCAACCAAACTCCCTTCAGACATTCCAAAATTCGAAGGGAAAAGTGGTGAGGACCCAGGCGACCATGTAACCACATTCCATTTGTGGTGCTCATCTAACTCCCTTATTGCTTACTCGATCAGGTTGAGACTTTTTCAACGCACCTTGACTGGTAATGCGGCCAAATGGTATATAGAGTTTCCAGGGGGCAGCTTTACATCTTTAGCCAATATTTTCTTAAATCATTTCCAGTTGCCTGTCCGTTATGATGTCGGAACTGAATTTCTGGCCACTTTTTGTCAGGATAAGGAAACTCACATTTTTGACCATATTCAGGAATGGAGATGGAGAAAGAGGCTCATTAAAGCTGAAATCCCTCCGGAGTACCATCTCGAATGGTTTTTGAAATCTTTACAACCCGAGATCTCCAAGGATGTCTCCATGTCTGGAGTCTATTTTGAGGAGCAAGCCATTTTTAGGGCCCAACAATTAGAACTGATCTACTCTCAGTCTGGGATCCTACAAAAATACTTGCCGGATGCTCCTGGGTCTAAGGTTGACATAGCTAAGTCGAAGCCAAGTCCCCACGCGGATGGTATCGTTGGGTTGGTAGACACAACTACTATGAACTTGTTGAACCAATTGCAGCAGTTGTCCTTACAAACTGCTTCTAACAACCAAGTCACATCGTCTAATCCCCCGGCTTCCCAAACTTCTACAATTAATGCTGTCCAATCTGATAACCCCAAAGGAAATCAAAATTCCAATGGGAAAAAGAAAGGACGAGGTAAGAAAAAGAACCAGGATGGGAAGCCTGATGCAAATAAATCCGGCAACAACGCTGGTGGTGGTAGAAATGAGTCTAGAAAGAAAGTCAAGTTTCCATGCAAGTTGTGTAGTGGAGACCATTTAACTCATCTCTGCCCTAAGATTGAAGATGCTCAGCGCTTGTTAGGACAGCAAGGGACTTCTAGTTCTCAGGCTGTGTTAACAAACCCTTTTCCCCAAGGGCAGCAACTTCTTGCTGGCGCGAGTTCAAATCCTGGTACCTCCGCAGGGGGCAACCAGGAAGGGGACAAGTCATCAAATGTTTTCATGATGGGTTCTCACGCTAATGTGGCCACACGGTCATGCGATTATGGTGAAGGTGAAACTTCCAAGGGTAAATCAGTTCCCGAAACTAACAACCCACTTCATATTGAGCGACCTTCTGTTGAGACTATACCTCGGGTACCGAAAGGTTCTGCTAAACGAGCGACTATCAACCCTAATATTAGGGCAGCCCAGAATTACTCCATTGTTGAGGATCTGGCTCAGAGTCCATGTGCTATGTCCACTTTAGAGGTTCTCCAGTCATGTCCTGCTCAAAGAAGTGCCTTGCTATCGGCAATGGGGGCAGTGGATCCAAGTAATTCCTTAGCTCTCACTTTTGATATGAATAATGTCAAAAAGAGACTTCCTCATCACATGGCTTTCCAGATAAAGTCTACCTACCAGAAAATGAATATTTTTCGGACGGTTATAGATGAGGGAGCTTCAAACGTGTGTCATGTTGGAAGGCCATTGGATCACCGTCAGTTGTTCCTTCACCTACGCTATTGACAGCGTTTGATGGTCATTCTCATAGGCCATACGGGATTATCCCGGCCTTTCCTATATGTGTTGGAGGAAAGGTTGTTAATATTGAAGTAGAAGTCATAGAGGCTAACCTAAACTATAATCTTCTCTTAGGAAGGAACTAGGTATACGAAATGGATGCCATTGTTTCGACTCTGTTTCGTGTCATTTGCTTTCCTCATGAGGGGAAATCGTTAAGGTTGATCAATTGGATTATTGTCTAGTCGATCCTCAAGCAAGCTCTGACTCTACTATTCCTTTAGTCGGTAACCCCCGTCTGCCTACTGAGAGTCTAGGAGTCGGGATGTACTCTTCATTGATGGGTACGTTTAACCTTCCCCCTCCTAGGGCGGGAATAGATACAATTTCATCCTCCAGGGACCCTTTACGGAGAGAGTTTGTTCAAACTCCTTATTCTTCGAATCCTGGAACCTTAGCTTCATCTGTGACCACATCAGGTGACGACAAGGTGGGTGGAATAGAATCTCTTATGTCTGCAGTAGAGCTTAGATGTGAATCTATCGATAACTCTACAGATAACCATTCTACTACTTCCTTTGGGAAAGAGATAGATGGTGATGTGGCTCATTTTCGGATCCTTGATTCCACCTCTGCATCGGATTGCTTGGACATTGTTTTTCCATCGGATGAAGCGATATTCGAAGCAATGACGGCTGTAGATCGATCTTTGGAAGATTTACATCTTCGGTCACACTTTCATTCCTCTGTGCATGAAGTCAAATCTCGGTCCTCCAGTTCGACTAGTGATGTTTGTACGGTCCCTTTGGCTCCAACACAGTCATTTGCCGAAGGAAGTATATTGATTGGTTCGATAATCGTACCTATAAACATCCCTAGGAGTAAGTTGGCAAAGCCCCCTGATGGGATCCACCTAAAGAAGTACTTTGCTTAGTTTTGGCCAGGCAATGGCTTCTTTGTACTTTATGTATATTTGTACATATATCGTCGAGAGTTTTTTTTATATCAGCACTTTTTGGTCTGCTGTGGCAGGTGTTGATGGATGACTTGGTCTATTTTGGGTTCGCCGATGGTGCTAGTCGGCACACTCGGAATCTCGCTTCCGCAGCTTGGGTACTCTATTATCCAACTGGTCAATTGATGGTATCAAGAGGTGTATGCATCGGTCCTGCTTCAAACAATATGGCTGAGTATACTGCCGTTATCAATTTATTATCCGAGGCAATCTCTCATGGGATCGACTCGTTGGTAGTGTATCTTGATTCTCAATTGATAGTGTCTCAATTAAATAACATTTATCGGGTAAGAGATCCATCCTTATATCGCCAGTATTTAAGGGTGAGGTTGTTGCAAAGATCATTTACTTATATTAATTATTTGCACATTCCAAGATCTCATAATTGGTTAGCTGATTCTATCGCTAATCAGGCATTAGGCTGGCACATCAATCATTCATCACAATAAAATCAAGCATCAAAAAGTCAAACTGTATATATATATATATATATATATATATATATATATATATATATATCATAAAGCGTCTCGAGTGTACATATGTGTGTCCAAAAATATACAAAATTGGGACTCAAATGCCCATAATCATGTCCGACATATCTAATGCCCCGACTCAGGATGAGCGGCTAAGTATGTAACTATCGCATTGGCCACACGCCGAAAAGTGCGAACCCAGTCACGTGGCATGCCAACCACATGATGCTGCATATCCTCAGGAAGGTCCTCTATGGCAGCCATCGATACTTGGCAGCTCAGTCTCGCCAAGTGTCACTGGACATTGTTTAGAGTTCGTTCTGTATCAGCAGCCGCCTCTTCGGCTCCTCGGCCGCGCCGTCCATGCCGCGGGAACCCATCTGGTCGTACCGGCCCAATGTCTGGAACATGATCATCATATCAGTCATTTGAATCTCATCAAAAATATTTTTCAAATTTCATCATTATATTTGAAAAATAAAAAACAATCATAAAATCAAAAAATTCTTACCAATCTCGCCCCATGCTGCGTTCGGTGGTAACGCTAGATCAGGATCTCCTCGGAAATCCAGCCCAGCATAGGGGTAGTCATCCACGACGATGATTTGCTGATCCCACCAGGTGAAGAAGTCATCATCGAAGGTAGTCCTTGGGACCTCCCCACCCCCCAGACGTTTCATCAGATCAGCCCACCGGCCCATGCGTGGATCGCGTGGGGTGCTGATGGAAACTGCTACCCTGGGGCGGAGTGCAGGAACCTTCTCAAAAAAGAAAGTGCACAGGATAGTCCCATATCCAAAGTTTTTGGTCTGTCCCCTCCTGATAGAAGTGAGCTGGCTCTTTATGTTGGCCAAAGAGGAGTACACCAGTCGAACACAGTAGTGAGACAGTCAACTGCCACGCCCATGGTTAGCTGTGATGCCTAATGCAGAGAGGACGATCCATTCACTCGAGCTATGGTGAACAAGATTATCCTCAGCGATAAACTCGCCACAGGTGTGATGGAAATTCTGGCTCCCAACCTTCTTGGGATGTCCCGTGCAATATATCTGTACATAGTCCTCTATCGCGAGACTACTCTGTGTCCTACCCCGGGAATGTACTACCTCTCCCCTTCGGGAAAGGCCCGTGATGAAATAGATATCCTCCACTTCTACCCTGAGTGGCATCTGATCGATCATAAAGGCTTCCTCATCGACGTCCCAATAATCAATGAGCATCTCAAGCAGACGTGTGTTTGCTTTCATATTCGGCAATTTGAAGAATTTAAGCAAACCGCATCCCCGTAGGGTATCTAAAGCTTCTGGACTGTTCATAACTTCATTATCCACCGCTGCGTGCTCTCTTTCACGCCACGTGACAGGCATTCTGAATTTTTTTTTTTATTTGTAACCGTTAGTTTTTGTTTAAAAATTGTTCGCGGCGTATACGCGGGTCCCTTTGCACACAGTCACGTATAGGGCCCGCGTGTACGCGGGTTTCATATTACCAACCTGAGTATACGCCGCGGGGAAATTTTGGGCAAAAAATTCAACGGTGAAACATTAATAAAAAATATTAAAACCAGTCACAATCAATTGCAAGCTAAGTATAAGAGTTACCTAGAGGTTTTTGACGAATTTGAACAGTTGAATCTTGCTATAGGAAGTTTGCTCCTTTTGCTCCAAATCCTTTGCTCTCAAACTCAAATGGTAAAAATGGTGAGTCCAAAATCTCTTTTATAAGTTTTGAAAATGCAAAATTTTTTCAAAATTTTATTTTGTTTGGCCTCATGTGACTTTTAACTTGGGAGCTTGGAATGTCGAGATTGGTTTGTTTTTCAGGACATTTTGGACGTTTTTCAATTTCAAGACGGTTCCACCACTGCTGACCTGTCATGGCAGGTATCGTTTTCTCACTAGCATATAGGTTAGGGACACCATTTTTCCGTTGCATTATGCATACTAGCCTCCATTTGACGATACATCTGCCATAGGGTCGACCCCATTGTGTTATGGTTCGTAAGCCATCTTCACTCGTCGATTCTTTAAATCATGACACGATGGTAGAGCCATCCTTTACATGGGCATCGTAGTTAGCACCTCACTAACATTTGTTGCCCATGCTGCTCCGATTTGAGTAGGCTCGGGAGTCCTCTGTAGTCCTGCCATGACTTATGCGTTAAATACTCATTCCTCTTTGCTTCTTCGCTTCGTTCTGGCCTTATACACTAGAGGCTCCTTTGTGTTGAGTTGTACTACTACATTGCATGTTGACCACTTGCACCTTTTGGCCTAGAGCTCGCTTCACTTGGACTCGTGTTTAAGCCAACTTTTGACCATGACAACCTTGCATACCTTTGACTTCTGCAACTTGACACACCTTGACCCGTGGAAGGAACACACCTTTGAGTGTCACTGACCAGTTTTCACCTCCCTGCATTGAGAATAGGAACGTTCCATTCCCAGGAACTAGATCATCTGTTTCACCGACACTCGTTCTTTCCACTATATCATAACATTCTTTTATTCTTTTTCAAGCTTAATAGAAAAAGACAAAAAAATAAATATTCCAAAAAGAGTAGGAACGAGACATTATTTCCATTTATTGTTGGCAGCTAGAGTCAGTCGTGTCGCCCTTGAACAAAGCACTCAAAACAAAGTCTCCTCTGTTTGGGCGGGATTTAGTTTGACTTAGGTACGCCTTAACCTTGTTATTGAGTCAGTTCTCCCCAGATTGGTTATCTCTTCCAATCATATGGAGGGTTCATTCGTGCCTCCTGCATGACGAACTTATACAGAGTCATCGTATGCTGCCACATAGTCACATTGAGTTGTGCTTTTGTTCAAGGGAAGTTAGCCTGAGTTGGCCTTTCCGCGGTGTCTCTTGACTCATTTTTTAGTTGGCCATCCCTGGTTGTCAATATCACATCAGCTATATTGGTCCTTTACTCGTGCCGGTTTGAGAAGGTCCCCATTGACTTCTTGCTGGTGGGTCTTGTCCTTATCGACGATGACACCTTGCTCTGAGGACAGGCCTAGAGCTGCACCCTGGCCCTATTTTCATTATTGATAGGTCACCTTGTGCTCAACATCGATCAGTATCATGGGTCTTTGACTGAGTGGTTTCCCTTGTGTTCGACATCAGCTTACATTATCACACATTGGGATTCATGCAGTACCTTGGTTTCCATTTGACCCTATTGGTGGATACCTCACCTCTGTGTCAGCTGTCATTATTGGTTGGTTCAAAGGGTTTCTGTCGTGCACTAGCTACATATTGTGTACATCGGAAACATACTTCGGTTCGGTTACTACATCTCTTTCGTCCGATTCCTTCCACATTATTGGCCTACGGGTTACACTCACGCTAGATTGATGAAAGATGCCTTAATGCCTTCCTTCTAGCGGATCTTTCCCTATCGACTCCGACTCATTGCTCTGGGGCAAAGATCTAGAGTCCATTTGGTAGTACCTTGGGTTTTGCAGTCATTAGTGGCAGATCCTTCGCTATCGACAGTGGGAAACCATCATTGTCTCCTGATCGATAGATTCTTACAGGTGTTCGACTCCAGCTCATCTATTCACACTTGTTAGATTGTACTGGGTACCTTGACGCTCATTATCATTATCGGTGAGTAGTCTCGCGTTTGTTAACGGTATACATCAATGACCGGTAATAAAATGATTTCTCACATGGTCGAATTCAAATCATTTATTCCCATGGTGTAGAAATGTACCACGGCGGCCGGTGAAGACCTCAGGTTGTATCAGCATTCATTGGTTCACTTGATAGTTGCTTCTGTTGCTGCTAGTTGATACCACTCCACCTTATATGTTGCAGTCAGTCATGGCGACATTCTATATGCTGGCACCTGATTTTGCAGTGTAGTACCATCCTATTCCATCATGTTTAGTTGGTACCTTTTGGGATCAGTCTTTGATATCAGTGATCCGTTGCATCTTTCTGCATCATTGACAGTCTTATATGCGATATTCAGACATGTACTTGTTCATCATGATCAGATGATCCATTATGTATTTTCCATTCATTTATACTTGTATACTTAGTGGATCCGCTTGTACTTGATATGTGGACATGCTTTACTTTTTCTGAGCATGGGTATGCCTGCCTCAGACAATGTTTCTTTCTGATCTCCTTTGGTGGCTTGGCAGGCTGAATTCTGGTGAAGTCCTCCTCAGTTTTTGACAGATTTCTTTCCATTGTTGGGTTGTGTTATATTCTTTCCATGACTAACCCACGTAGTGAACCGGGGGGTTAGAGGGGGGGCGTAGCCCCCCCTTTGTTGCCGATTGTGCAGCGGGGGGGTGGCAGCCCCCCCTGTCCGGGGGGTTTGAGGGGGGTGGGGCAGCGCCCCAGGAAATTTTTTTTTGGACCCTATATTAGGTTGGGCGAACCTACCTATGGTTTTCGGTCCATGGTTTTGGATGCGATGGTTTTCGGTCCATGGTATTGGATGCTTCGGCCTGTATAAATATGTATTGTACATTGAAAGGAATATAATGAAAAATCAAGCTGGTAGTCCCGGTTTTGGGATCCAGGGGAAAATCTCTGTGTATATGTGTTTTATGTGTTATGCTCTTGCATTGTTTCTTTTTTCTGCGATTTAGAATTCGTATGCAGGTAATTTCTGTACGGGGTTAAAACATACATTTGGTATTAGAGTTGTTTTGGATTCAAGGGGACACCTTTGTTGCTGAGGTGTTTCGCTTGGGCTTGTGGTAGACCCTGTTCAGTGGGAGATCTGCGAGATCGATTCTGGTGTTGAAAGAAGATGGTGAGCAGCGGAAAGATAGAGATCGAGAAGTTCAATGGTCAGAGTTTTGAGTTGTGGAAACTCAAGATGGAGGATCTATTGGTGGATAAAGATCAGTGGATCGCGGTAGATCCAGGTACTAAACCAACGAGATTGACCGATGAAGAACGAAAGAAGTTGGATCGGAAGGCAAAGAGCACAATACGATTGTGTGTCTCAGATTCAGTATTGCTGAATGTATCAGGGGAAGCTACAACGAAGGCTTTGTGGGACAAGTTAGGGACTTTGTACCAATCTAAGTCTCTGGTGAATAAACTGTTCCTACGGAAAAAGCTGTATAACCTAAGGATGAAAGATGGAGACTCGGTGACAGAGCATCTGAACACATTTAATACTGTGGTAAGTCAGTTAGCATCTGTTGATATTAAAATTTCAGATGAAGATAAGTGCATCAGTTTTTTGTGTTCTCTACCAGATTCGTGGGATAGTCTGGTTATTGCAATAGGTAGCAATGCAACTACTTTGCAATTTGATGAAATAGTCTCAGCCTTGCTGACGGAGGAGATGAGACAGAAAAATATGGAGAGCCAGAATGGTGATGCCTTGTTTGTACGAGGACGGTCCCAGAATAGAAACAAAAATAAGTCATTGAGTGGGAGATCTAAATCTAGAGGGAGATCTAAATCTCCAGGAAAAACTGTAAAGGTGGTGTGTTGGAAATGCGGAAAGGAAGGGCACTTCAAAAGGGACTGTAAATCTAAAGCTCCTGATAAAGGAAAGGGATCTGATGATGCTCCTTCTGCAGAGGCGAAAACCACCTCAGATGAAGGTGGGGATGTGTACTTGGCATCTTCAAGTACACATGTAGATCATGAGGCATGGTTGATTGACTCAGGTGCATCCTTTCACTTCACTCCCCATAGAGATTGGTTCTGTGAGTATGAGAAATGCGATGGTGGTGATGTCTTCTTAGGAGATGATAGGAAGGCTAGAATCATTGGTCGCGGAAAAGTAAAGTTGAAGTTGCAAGGTGGAAGGGTTAGAACACTTCTAGGTGTTCTGCATATTCCTGCATTAGCCAGAAATCTGATTTCTGTAAGCAAGTTGGATGATGCAGGTGTAAAAATAGTGTTCGAGAAGGATACCTACAAGATGGTTCGGGGAGCACTGGTATTGATGCGGGGAGTTCGGAATGGAACTTTGTACAAGCTGCAAGGTAGCACTGTTGTTGATGGGTGAAACAGTTTTGTGGTTCCTGAAAGTGGAGCTGAAAATCTAGTGGTCTCTGGAGAGAAGACCATGCTGTGGCATCAAAGGCTTGGACATATTGGAGAGAAGGGCCTTCAAATACTTCATGGTAAAGGTATGAGTAATAGCTCTCTGGATTTTGATTTCTGTGAAAATTGTGTATATGGGAAGGAGAATTGGGTGAGTTTCCCCTCTGGTGCTAAGAGGGAAAAACAGATATTAGAGCTTGTGCACAATGATGTGTTTGGACATGTGAAAGTTCCATCACTCGGTAAGTCTGTGTACTATGTATCATTTATAGATGACTTCTCAAGGAATACATGGATATATTTCCTTAAGAAGAAATCTGAAGTCTTTGACAGGTTTAAAGAATTTAAGGCTCTGGTGGAAAATCAGACAGAGAAGAAGATAAAGGTGCTGAGGACGGATAATGGTGGAGAGTTTTGCAGTAAGGAATTTGAAGAATTCTGTAAGAAGTGTGGTATACCACGACAGAAGACTACTCCATATACACCTCAGCAAAATGGAGTTGCAGAAAGAATGAACAAGACGTTGGTGGAAAGGGCAAGAAGCATGCTCAGTGGTGTCGGGTTAGGACAGGAATTCTGGGCAGAGGCGGTGGTTACTGCATGTTACCTGGTCAACAGGTCACCTTCATCAACGTTGGAGGATAAGACTCCACAAGAAGTATGGACTGGTAAGAAATCCTCTCTTTCACATCTGAGGGTATTTGGATGTGATGCATATGTACATGTTCCAAAGGAGAAACGAACCAAGTTGGATAGTAAATCTGAAAAGTGCATCTTTATTGGGTATAAGGATGGTTTAAAGGGGTATAAGCTTTGGAACCCAGTAACAAGGAAGGTTGTGTACATCCGAGATGTGGTGTTTAAAGAGGTGAAAGATGTTATTAAACATGAAGTCCAACCAAAGGAACCTGAGAAGATAGAGTTTGAGCTAAAGGAGGAAGAATCAGACTCTACAACGGAGGAGGAATCAGAAGATGAAGAGCCACAAAATCCGGCTCTGAGAAGATCAATTCGAGAAAGAAGGCAGCCAGAAAGGTATAGTCCATATGCTTTCTATTCAAATTTTTCTTTGTCTGTTACTGATGATGATCCCAGAACTGTGAAGGAAGCAGTGAATTCAGAGGATCGAAAACTCTGGAAAGAGGCCATGGTTGATGAAATGGCATCTTTGCACAAAAATGAGGCTTGGGATCTGGTTTCCGGCTGGAAGGAAACCCATTGGTAGCAAATGGGTGTTTAAAAAGAAGACAAATGCAGAAGGGAAGGTGGAGAAATACAAAGCTCGGTTGGTAGCAGAAGGATATTCCCAAGTGCCGGCAATTGATCTTGGTGATATTTTTTCTCCTGTTGCCAAGGAAACTTCTATTAGATTACTTTTATCTGTTGCTGCTGCTTTTGATTTTGAGGTAGAACAGATGGATGTGAAGACATCATTTCTTCACGGGGATTTAGAAGAGGAAATCTACATGAAGCAACCTGAAGGCTTTGCGGTGAAGGGTAAGAAAGAACTGGTATGCAAGTTAAATAAGTCTCTGTATGGGTTAAAACAGTCACCAAGGATGTGGTATCAGAAATTTGATACATTTATACGGGGACTTGGTTTCACCAGAAGCAAAGCAGATCATTGTGTATATTTTAAATTAATTGGTGACCGTGTTATTTATCTGGTCTTGTATGTGGATGATATGTTGCTGGTTGGAAATGACAAAGAAATTATCCAGGATTTGAAGACCCAATTGTCCTCCAAATTCGACATGAAAGATCTTGGTGCTGCTAACTATATTTTGGGCATGGAAATTAAAAGAGATCGGGAAAAGAGGAAGCTCTGGTTAAACCAGAGGAAGTATGTCGAGACAATACTACAGAGGTTTAATATGCAGGATAGTAAACCGGTGAAGGTTCCTATTCCTATAGGTGTGAGGTTATCTGCTGAACAGTGTCCCAAGGCACAAGAAAAGGAAGAGGACATGTCCCGTGTTCCATATGCGAGTGCAGTCGGTAGCCTGATGTATGCAATGGTCAGTACTAGACCAGCCATTGCACATGCAGTGGGAGTATTGAGCAGGTTTATGTCAAAACCAGGGAAGGAGCATTGGACAGCAGTGAAGCGGGTTTTTAGGTATTTGCGTGGCACTAGTGATTATGGTTTGTGCTACCAAGGAAGACCAGGATTGAACAGAGCGTTGGATATTTGTGGCTTTGTTGATGCAGACTGGGCTGGAGATCTGGATCGGAGAAGATCTACAAGTGGGTATGTGTTCAACCTATTTGGAGGTGTAGTCAGTTGGATGAGTAAGAAATAATTTGTAGTGGCACTATCAATTATAGAGGCAGAATACATGGTAGCCATTCATGCAAGCAAGGAAGCAGTTTGGTTGCAGAGATTGTGTTCAAGTATGGGGTTAGTACAGGGAGCTATAAGAATAGACTGTGATAGCCAAAGTGCAATTTTCTTGGCAAAGAACCTTGCTTATCATTCAAAGACAAAGCACATTGATGTTCAGTATCACTTTGTGAGGGATATGATAGAAGACAAAAAGGTGTTGCTGGTAAAGGTGGACACTTTGAAGAATACTGCAGATGCATTGAAAAAATTTGTGAGCTCTGAGAAGTTCTCTTGGTGTAGAGAAACAATGGGCATTTCAGGGCTGGAAAAATGACTAAGCTCTCCTGTGGCCCCTTGTGGAAAGAAAACAACAAGTGGGAGATTGTTGGGTTGTGTTATATTCTTTCCACGACTAACCCACGTAGTGAACCAGGAGGTTAGAGGGGGGGCGGGTAGCCGCCCTCTACGGGGTCTGGGGCAGTACCCCAGGAAATTTTTTTTTGGACCCTATATTAGGTTGGGCCAACCTACCTATGGTTTTCGGTCCATGGTTTTGGACGCGATGGTTTTCAGTCCATGGTATTGGATGCTTCGACATGTATAAATATGTATTGTAACATTGAAATGAATATAATGAAAAATCAATCTGGTAGTCCTGGTTTTGGGATCTAGGGGAAAATCTCTGTGTATATGTGTTTTATGTGTTATGCTCTCGCATTGTTTATTTTTCTGTGATTTAGAATTCCTATGCAGGTAATTTCTGTACGGGGTTAAAACCTACATCCATGTACTTGCATAATACATTTCGGCCATCATGTACCCCTTCTGACCTCATATATTAGGGGGCATCTATTATAGCTCCAAATCTCACTCTTATGGTTTGTGATGCTACACTCATGGCCTAAGGCAACCCCTCCTTCCAGACCTGGTCCTAAAATTTAAAAAACAGTGTTTTATCCCTTATACACGACTTTTCCCTGAGTTAAACGCATGTATACGTGGGTCTATGTATACCCAACCCGCGTATATGTATTAAAACACTTTAAAAAATATAAAACTCCTTATTTTCGGGCGGAGATCGCAGGTTTTACCTGCTGATCACCTGTTAGTGCCCGTGGCCCAATTGTTCCCAACCAACTCCCAACTAAAAAACTACTTTGGGAGAGGTATAACAAGACCTCAAAGGGAAGGCCTAAGGGAGGAGAGAAGAGAGAGAAAGGTTATTATGCTGAGATTTTTCCCCTGACCAGGTCTGAAGTCCCTTGTGCCTTCTGCACTTCCCCCATTTGTACAGGAAACCTTTGTTTCCTTGTGTGTTGATGTTCATCCACCATTTATGACATCATGGAGTGAGTCATGGAAGGAGTTTGTTAAAGGCTTGAGGCTGGAATGGATCCGGAAGGAAGCTTTGCTTGGAGCCTGCTGAAGGTGACTCGAGTGAAATTATTCCTTTTTATGTACTTTATTTGTCTATAATAAAAGAAACACATGTCTTGGTTCCCGATATAAATCTTCTTTATGTTTATGATATTCATGTTTAGAATTCATATGTAAATGGTTGTTTGGATTTCATAACTAACTACCTTTATTTATAACATGAAGATGGTTTCTTTATAAGGTTTTGTCCATATACTGCTGTGTTCTTTGGAATTGTTTGTTTTGCAGGACAAAAGAGAAGAAGGGAACTCCAAGAAGGGTTTGGACCCTAAGGGCCTTCTCAAACGTAGGACCTAAGGTACGTACCATTTACAATAGAATTTGCTTAAAATAGCATAATGGCTGTGTGAATGTGTGTTTCTTTGAATAGATAACTTTCAGTCTGCTAGGGTTTCAACCCAAAAAGCCCTAGGGGAGCATTTCCCTCCAATAGTGAGTGTTCGGTTGTAAGTGTGTCAAGGCTCTTCTACTACAAAGGAGAAAAAAAATTGAGTGTCTAAGAGAGAGGTAATGTACCACCCTAGTAGAGACACACGCAACCAAGAAGGATTCGTTTAACATCCAATTGGATAGTCCATAAATATGTGATGGTCATTACAACCAATCAACAAGGAAGATTTGTCTAATATCCAGTGGACTAATTTGCAAGCATGTGACAACAATAGCGACCATTATAGTACATCTTCAATATGATAAGTACTAAAATAACGTAAATGGTTCAACTACTTTAACATAGATGAAAGCAAACATGAATTACAAACGTCTACAAAATAGTCTTATAAATATTCATAATCCATGCATGAAGAACATGTTTGACATGAGGCTTCTAATATTACGTAAAAGTTCCAAGACACATGTATACAATGAACACCACTAGCTCCATTAGTGGAGCGTTGGAGCCACCACTTTCTCCTCAAAAGAAACAATCCTATCTCTCTAATGTCTTGCAGGAGGAGCCAAGGTGAAAAGTCCTTTTCTCATATAATGAGGGTGTATATATAACCCATGGGTGATGCTTCACCTCCTTGTGACTCTTTGACTACCCTCATGATTGTTTGACTTCCTATGACTTTTCGACTTTACATGACTCTTCATATTTTGTATGTGTCCTTTGGACTTCCACTTTACAATATATTTTGAATAGATAATTACATAATCCACAATAATGATGTGGCATATGATGACTCATGACATGACATGACATTGCTGACATGGATTGCATGATGACATGGCAATGTCAAGTCATTCTTGTTGCTCCTTGCTATGTGTGTTTTTGAGTATGCTCTTCTATCCTCCTCTATATGGATTATAGGTAAGGAGTCTTCAATGATATCAAGTCTTGAGTTGTGGTCGCAAACTGGTGTCTGAAGCAAAAAAAATTCTAGCTTGTTGACTTTAAAATGTAAAATACACAAGGGTATTTGTAAATAATACTTTATTAGGAATATGAATGTACAAGTATGACTCAATGTTATAATGAGGGCATGCTTATATACCTAGGCAGGTGTCCTTTCATGATTGGGTGTGTCTTTTAGACATGCATTTTCACTTAACTAATGACTATTTAAAATAATCATTATTTTGATTTTATTATTTATATTCATTTTATTTTATATAATTTATATTCATAATATTGCCCCTTCCTTCGAAAGATTTGTCCTCAAAGCTTAATCACTAATAATTTCTTCCTTGCCCACATCTTTCTCGGCATGTGTAAGTCATCGGTAGTATTGTCTTGGAATTAAATTTTATCCATTTTCCCTTCGATATACATATATATTTATTACTATTATTTTTAATTTTATTCTAGTTATTATATGTGAATTTATTAGTTAATTTTTAACAAAGTAACTTTATAAAATTATTATAAAGTAACTTTAATAAATTTTATAGAGAAACTTTATCATTAAAATTCTTCCTTTATTATATTTATGACTAATAATCACGATAAGGATTCTTATGGTTATGTCCCTTTATCTTGCACTTTCCTAACTTCAACTTCTGTCATGCGTCTTGTAGGAATCATCTTAAATATGTTCCCAATCTCCATTACATAAGTAAATGACACAATGGATATTATTTAATACTTTAACTGGTGTTGAAGGGTCGGAGCTCATACAACAAGGGTTGTGATCAATGGGAATGAATTTACTGATGTTTCTTCCAAGGAGAGACAAGTCTTTTATATTAATCATCTTACAACAGTTTAGGAAAACGATGCGAGAACAATGATTGGTGGTGGGAAAGGAAGAGACCCTCCATGAGCATGTTTTCTCTCTTCGAAGAGCTCGTAGTGAAGAAGACGAGTTCGAACATCTTCCCCATTTATTCGAGAAACTATTCCAAACAGGGTCTCATTGAAATAAACATAACCCTACTTGTGATTTGTTGTTCAACGACATAATCTATGTCACAAAATCCATCAACCTTATTCTTTTTGTCCACCATTCTTGGCCTAGATTTATTAGTTATAGTTGCATGTTGCAAGTAATGCAAACGTGAGATGCAAGGAATTACTGAATCAACTAGAACGCCACCGTAGTCACACTATGAGTTGATGCAACTCATCCTATTTTTCATCCAGGCAACCTTTATGACTAACACTCCATTGTAGAGGTCTTCACTATCTATATCACTTAAATTTCCATGCTCTAATGCATAGAGAGTGACCCTAACCATCCAGATACGAAAAATGTTCAACCTAGCCGAGGGAAGGATTTCAATGTTCAAGTCGTAAAACATCTGACAATAACTTTGTGAAACCATGCCCTGGATTTTCAATTGATCGCTTCACTTTACAAGACAAAAAACACGATAAAAATCTCAAACAAAAGGTGTTGAGGAAAATGAGTACCCTTTGAGCCAATGAGATCCATGAGCTTGCACACTCCTTTGCACATTTGTTTCAAAACATCGCCTGAAGAGAGGCACCAACAACAAACATAGTGAAATTGGTCATCTAACATTCTCCTGTATCTCTTTTCCAAATATAGAAATTTGGACATCGTAATGAAAATTCAATGGTGCCACGTCCTTTGGCTCTAAGGGTTCTACAAGAAGAGATTCCAACGAATCAAAATAAAAGAACTAAAAAACTAGATCAAACTTGCTATAACAAGATTTAACAACCTCCTGCTCCAACAATTCCACCAAACATGGCTTCCATGGGATTCAACATTGCACGGGGACTAGTAGAAAAATGCTTGAGCACATTTATATTTTTATCAATCCTATTGACATTCAACTTAATCAGGTTGTTGTCACTATAATTTAAAGCCTTTCCCAATCAATGAATCTACTAGCATATTCTTCTGAAGCAATAAAAGGGAAATGGCCAAATTGATGAACCAATTTATCTAGATCTCAGAAGGCCAGGTGCAAAATTAGAGGGTGGTCAATCTTGGAGGAATCACTGAGAAGAAATTCACTGATATTTTCAAGTGCTTCCCTAAGTGGCTTAAAATTTAAAACTTTGGTTTTCTTTACTTGAGTGACTATGCCACTCTTATCATAGCGTTCAAAGTTGGTGGTGTCTTCTTGGATATGGAAAGAGTATGGTATCACATTCATAACTTTGCCTAACCTGTCATCACTAAGCTCACTCATACCTTTAATTTCGGAAAAAACAACAAGATCCCCATCCTCAAAATGGATCCTCTTATTATGATCCATAAATGATATCAGAGTAGGATTGTCATTGGTAATAAAAGCAATAATACATGTGTGTGGCTCCTCACCATTCACATCAAACACAGTAAATTCTGGCCCAAAGTCACAAAACACACTTCCAAATAGTCCCTTAATATTTGTTTTGATGAAAGTGATTGTTGAATTATGATTATGGTAGAAATCATTGTATTCAATTGATTTTTCCACACTCAAGTCTGTGAACACCACCACTTGAAAAGAAGACATGTGTTGTGATGATATCTCAGGTTCAGTAGAAATTGAAACTACAACTGCAGTGTTTAATTCCTACAACTTATTATAGCAAGCAATTGCCCTGTTTTTGCCAATATCAACTTCAATGGGATAAAAATTGGCAGACAAGTTGTTGATAAAAGTAGAGCACCCACTTCCATTTGTAGTGCTATTATCTGGAATATTGAGAGAGGTAACATTTGGTGAAGTATAAATGGAAGCAGTTGACGAATGTTGAGCAGAATTTGGTTCAACCTTGGTTCTCACAAGAGGAGGTTTCTTAAGTGTAACAATGGGTTGTGCTACATTTCTTTTAAGAATTGAAGCATGGGACTTTTTGGGTGCTTTTTGAACTGCAAGTAGAGTTTCTTGAGCATGATTGGGAGGTTCTCTATTATGAGCAATTTCAATTACTGAATTATTTGGGTTAGCTAAAAATTATGGGGCTTCGTTATGTTTTTTTTTGACAAAGTCGGCTACTGTATTAAATCTGAAAATAAAAAACAGGAATTTGAATCCTGAGGTACATGAAGAGCCGGGATGGCTCAGGATCAGAGGAGTTACAGAAAGAAATTTTCTCCTTAGTCCTGCTTGTTCTGACTTTGAGAAAATCTAAACTGAGATAAACTCTAACAAATTGGAACAATAAAAACTGACATTTGCATAGCATTTCTAAATTATGTTAACAAGAACGGGGAGGCAGTCCACATTGCATGCCGCTGATTACAGAATGGGGCGAGAGTGATCAGCAGCTGAGCTCGGGCGAAGGATGAGATAATAGACACGTCCAGGTCACGTTGAAGCCAGGATCCTATGCATAGCAGAGACAAGAGGGATCGGTTCTGGAAAGGATGAATAGATTTAATCAGAATGATCAGAGTAGTAAATGAAACGGATCTAGACCATATTCCTTCGCTGATGATAATCCTAATGCAGGTCTGGAACATCTGAAGGCAGTTCCTCTTGATAGAGCTGTTCGAAATGATGCTGAATGAACTAATTTGATTCATGGCAGTGGTGTTGTTGGGAAAAGTATCTATTCAGAACGCCCCTATCCCACTCTAAGGTGTGACAGTGCCTTAGCAACAAACAAGGAAAACTACTTTCGTATTTTTCTTTATGGAATGTAAATGAAGAGGAAGGATAAACTAACCTGTGTCTTGCACTAGTTTGTTGATCCAATCGCTCTCCTCTTCGACAGCTTCCAGCTACCTGCTCCCTTACTGGCTCAGCTTCACCAAGTTCCTGCAAGATCACAGAAGAGAGAAACTACACAAAGACATAGATTTACATTCATAAAAAGCTTAGGATCAGATTAAGCTAAACATGCAAATATAACAAAACATCACTGATACACAAGCATGTAGGAGAAACTCAAATAGTTTTATTGATATGATAAGAAAATCCAGGAGGAGATACAACCAAGTGAGTCCCGATCCAGCATCTACCTCCCAGCAAAGGAATCCCTTCCTCACCTCCAACAAAGCATAAATCACCCAATGCACTAATCTCAATCTCAAAACCAACAACAATTCTCTGCAAAGTACAAAATTCCAGCCTCCTGGATCTCTGGGATGAGGGATCCATATATAGATGTAAGCAGAGAGGATGAGTCAGCTTATGTTTTGACTTGTGGCTTCTCTCTGTCAGTTCTTGCTTCCACTTGGAGGCTGAGAGCCTCTTACTCATCCTTGGTCGAACTCAGTGAGGCAAGTGTCATTGGAGAAGATTCTGGAAGCTTCCATTGTCTCTCCACCTCGTTGAATGACTCTGCCACTTGTCATTTCCCACTCAACGCACATGGGTAGTGCATTCAAGTGCGTTGCAACGCACCTAGCCAGTGTATTTGGGTGCTTTGCAACGCAGCCAGCTAGTGGAGCATCTGAATTGATCCTGATTTGACTAGTTCTGAGTAGTTTTTGGTGGAGAACTTCTGGGAGAAGCTGTCATTAGTTGACCTTGTTCCTCTAGGTGTAGGAACAACACTTTTAGGGAATTTGGATCCCTTGGATTATGGACATTTCATGCTTAGAGTTGTAAGGCACAAAAATGTCTATAACAAGTGGCTGCAGAGACTCCTCGGCATTGTACAACAGACTTCCCATTGTTCTGTCACAAGCCTTGTTGGTGTGCTTGTCTGCTTTCTTGTTGAAAGAGCGGAGGATGTGATGAAACTGAAAATTTCCCATTGCCTGATGTAGGAGTTGGCATCGCTGGATGATCTGTTGCAAGAGAGCATTCAGAGATTTTTTCTTTTGAGCCATTAGACTAATTACTATCGAAGAATCTCCAAAAACTTTTGCTGATCTTATACCAAGTCTGATGAGTTGTTTTAGCCCTTGATATAGGGCCAACGCTTCTGCCCTGTTGTTGGAGATATTCCCTAAACCCCATTCAAAATAGAGGACGCAGTCCCCATTGGCATTGGAGATCAAGCCCCCTGCTCCAGCAATACCTGGGTTTGACTTGGATGCCCCATCAAAGAAAAGGCAGAAACTATTACATTTTTGCAGCCAAATTGCGAACTCCTCCTCTTTATACCTTATCTTCCAACTGTGGGTTTCCTGAGTGCGCTGTTCTCTCATTATACTGCCATTTTGAGTGTTGTAATTTTTGTCCAGGATATAGTCAATGAAGCTCCTTTCTTCCACACTGTACAGAGTTGCATCGATGTTGCTATGAGTTTTGACAGAAATCGTTTCAAGAGCTAGAGTCTTTGCCTTGTTGCAGGAAAATCTTGGAGTCGAGTTCTTATCCTTAAAGATTTTTCGATTTCTAACGAGCCAGATACTCCATAACATGGTGTATGGGAGAGTGTTCCAGACCCTCTGCACTAAGTTGCTCTTCTTATTTTTCCAAGGGCAGTTCTTTTTCCAATATTGAATCACATCACCTATGGAATGTTGGGAAATGCAAGGGAAGTTGTCAATGGGATACAATTCTTTCCAGCAGTCAATAGCAAAGGAACAGTCTACAAAGAGGTGTTGCATGGATTCTTCCGCAGCGTAGCAGTTGGGGCAGCAAGATGGACCGTTGATACCCCTCTTTTGTAAATTCTTTGTTGTTAAGATTTTCCCTTTTAGCAAGGTCCAGATAAAAAACTTAATTTTTGGGAGAGCCTCTAACTTCCACATCATTTTCCAGTGATTCCATATTGGCATAGGGAAGGTGCTGTAGCAAATGTGCTGGTGGGCTGCTTGAACTGTGTAATCTGAGCCAGTTGGGTCCCATCGAAAGCCATCCATCTCATTCTTTTTGATGGGAGCTTTGATGTGGAGAAGAGACTGCAGAAAGGAAAGGCTAGAATTGAGAGCAATGGGAACATCAGGGAAAGACCAACCAAGCCAGAGATGGGATAGAGGATCCCAGCTAGAAATTTGATCGAGATAATGGATACCCTTGCTGTTGAGAAAAGAGAGAATAGGAATGGTTTCATCATGACTATTTATTGGTTGCTGTCCCAGAATTTTATCAGCTCCAATCTTAATACTGGCTCCTCCCTTGGGCACTTTAGATATATTCTGGGCAATGAACGGAATAGCTTTTTTACATAAGCGCCAGATTTTTGAGGAATCTCTATTGGGTATAGCAGAGTCTAGCAGTTGCTGTCTCGGGCAGTTCAAATATTTGATTTCCAGAACCCTTTTCCACCAAGTAGAAGAACCAGTGATGAGCCTCCAAACAATCTTCCCTTTGAAGGCAAGGTTTAGAAATTTTGGGGATCTAACACCGAGACCTCCTCTATCCTGGGTTTGGATGACTTGTTTCCAACTGACTAAATTGAATTTCTTTTTATCAGTTTTCCCTCATTTCGAAAGGAAGTGATGAAGGATAACATCCATTTTGTTATGAAAGGAAGTTGGGGCTTGATATAAGGAGAATCAATAAAGGGGGAGAGAGGAAATTCCAGATTTAAGGAGGATGAGACAGCCTACTGGGTTGAGTCAAGCTAAACCCCACTGGTGCACTTTCCGCTTCACCTTATCGATGATGATGTCTCACGTTCTTGCCTTCAGAGGTCCTAGGCTCATAGGCATGCCCAAGTAGGAGAAATGCGTCCACTCAAGGCTGTAAGGGACTCCAAAAATATTTGCGATATTATGGATGACCTGATTCGTTGCATTCCATCCAAATATACAACTTTTTAACTGATTAACCATACCTCTTGAATACCCCATAAACTTGTCGAGAAGGGTCTTGAATCTCCTTGCTATAGTGGTGGAGGCTCCTCCAATTAGCAAGTTTTCATCGGTGAACTGAGAGTGATTGATATTCTTGACTCCATTCCCGTATTTGATTCCAGTGATGAGGCCCACTATTCTATTGTAGTCTAGAGCTTGACTAAAGGATTCAACCATAAGGATAAATAAATACGGGGAAAGGGGGCAACCCTGTCTGAGACCCCGAGAGGACTGAAAGGCTTTACCCGGTCTACCATTAACCAAGGGGGAAATCCAAGGCCCAGAAATGCAAGCAGTGATGAGGCTAATGAAGGGCAACTCAAAACCCATCTTTTTTAAAACAACTATAAGGAAAGAATGCCTAACTCTGTCAAAGGCGTTAGCAAGGTTAAGTTTAAGGATAAACCCTTTCTCCTTCCTAGAGAGGCTCGAGTGAATGGCTTCTTGAACTAAGAGAATGGAGTTAGTAATTTGTATGTTGGCCAAGAACCCTCCTTGATTGTCTGAGATCAGAGAGGGGAGGAGGGGTTTAAGACGAGAGGCAAGGATTTTAGACAAAATTTTATAGGAGGAGTTGCAGAGGGAAATGGGTCTAAACCGAGAAAAAGAAGTGGGCCTGTTTTCTTTAGGGATGAGAGCCAGAAAAGTGGCATTGGTATATCCTCCTATTTTACCCTTTCTCTGAATCCATCTGATCATCTTAGTCAAGTCCTTTTTGATTAAACCCCAAAAATCCCTATAGAAACAAATGGGGAATCCATCAGGCCCGGGAGCCTTATCAGGATTCATAGTCCAGATCGTTCTTCTGATTTCCTCCTCTTCAATTTCCTTTATCAGGCTGTCGTTCATTTCTTTGGTGATTTCCTTGGGCAAGTATTGAAGAAAGTCGGCATAATCCTCTTCTCCTTTGGTTTCTGTTAGAAGCTCTCTGTAATATTCAGTGGCAGCTCTTTTGATGGCCTCTTGGGTATTTTGCTGGTTGCCTTCATTGTCCAAAATTGAGCTGACATTGTTCCTGATTTTTCTTGCCGTGGCCTGTTTGTGAAAAAAAGCTGTATTTTTATCACCGCCTTGTAGCCAGAGCTACCTTGACTTTAGTCTCCATTTTAACTCTTCTCTGTTTATGTGACTCAACTGTGCGTAGAGTGAGCCTTCTTGCTCCTTATTTTGATGAGAGAGGCCCTGAACCTCTATTTTTCTTTGGATGCATTCAATTTCATTTTTAATTTTCTTTTTGGTCTCTTCGGGTTCTTTGTAATTGGCTCTTGCACATTCTTTGATGACCTGTTTGGTTCTTCTCAGTTTAGTTTCCCAAATGAAACTTGGTGAGCCTTCAACGTGCTGGTTCTAGGATCCCTGAACAATTTCTCTGACAGCCGGATCCCAATTCCAAAGAGGACTGTATCTAAACGGAATTGGCCCGAGAGGACAGTGAGTTTCCAGCATGAGTGTAATGGGGTAATGATCAGAGGTTGAGGTGGATAAAATGCTAGTGTACCCCACAGAAAAGGAGGAGAGGAACGATACATTAATTAAGAATCTGTCCAACCTTTCCATTATGTTGCCATTTCCAAGCCTGCGGTTGCTCCAGGTGTACCTGCGATTTTTTGGTACAACGTCCACAAATTCATGGTCTCGGATGATAGCTTCCAAACGGCCTCTGGAAGGGTCAGGCGAAAAGCAACCTCCCCTTTTTTCATTGGCATGTAAGATCAGATTAAAATCGCCTGCCACTATAATATTTGAAGTTGTTTCTCCATCGATGCTAGCCTTCAAATCATCCCAGCAACTTTCCTTTTCTCTGTAATGGTTGGGGGCGTAAACATTATAGATAACTACAGTTTGATTATCTATTTTATTATCCAGAACCGTTCTGATCCAATGTTGATGTAGATTTACTGATGTGCAGTTCCATTTGCTATGATCCCAAAGGGTGGCAATTCCACCGGAAGCTGCTCTTGAGTCACTGGTACAACCCTTGTATTGTTTCTGCTGATCTGTTATTCCTCTTATTTCTTGCTGCTCTAGTTTTGTCTCCTAAATCAAAATAATTTCTGGTTTTTCACTATGTATAAGATCTCTCAGGGATAAAAATTTGGAGGGGTACCCTAGACCCCTACTATTCCAAGATAGCATTTTCATCATTGGATGATTGGTTTATGGAGAGGTGCTCGCCTCTCTTGAGTTGTCTCCTTCTCATGTTGCCCTAGGATGAAAGCTTCCATAGGGGTTTGGGTGCCCATGGCTATGTCTTTTTGAGCGTTTTCATCTCTAAGCTGCTTGGCCGATTTTCTACCAGGACCTGGTTTCTTGTAAGAGTCGCAGGAGGATCCATGGTCTTTAGACGTGCTTCTGATAAGCCTAGGAAGAGGGGGATCGAGAAAAACCTGCAAAGGGATGTTCAGGGGGGGAGAAGGATCTGAAGGTTTGGAGGGGATCAAGGGGAGGAGAGAGGGATCCTCGGGAGGAGGATCGAGGGAAGATAAAACAAAAAAGGGGTTGGAAGAGGAAGGGAGGGGCGGATCAGGAGGGGTTGAGCAGAAAGTGGAGGGGAGGATGAGGAGGGGCGAGGATCAGAGGGAACAGGAGGGTCAGATACCAGAGGAGCTTTGGATTCCAGGGCAGACTTCTTGTTTTTGACTGGTTCCCAATGGCCTTCTTGATCACTGCTCTCTGCATCAACAAGTTTAGGACATCGATTGGCAAAGTGGCCGTATTCGTGACATACCTTACATTTAAAAGGAATCTGCTTGTAATTGAGTTGCTGGATATGGCTCCATTCGTCCACTTTCAGTTTTATCGCTTCGGGGAGTCCTTTGCCAAGGTCCGCTTCGACACAAATCCTCGCACAGGCCTACATGTTCTCTTTCGGTTCGCTGCGATCTATGTATTTTCCTACTGCATTCCCGATGGCATGAACAAATTCATCTCCCCAACAGTGGAGTGGGAGATGGGGAAGACGAACCCAAACCAGAATGGCGCTGGGAACGTCCAGTTCAGGGTCAAAATCTGGAGTCCATTTGTTGAGGTACCGGCCCCTGGAGTCCATGAAATAGGGTCCATTTCTAAAAATTAAGTCCTTATCCTCTTTAGATTCAAAGTGGAATGTGAAATATCCTTTCCCACAAAACCTTATGGAGATCTTCCGTTGAATTTTATCAGTCCAATTTATTTCAACCCATCTTTGAACGGTTCTAGGAGAAGGCCAGAGGCCTGTGAATTGACCTATGAGGCCTTTTTCAGCCAGAGACAGAGCGGCCATGCGGGGCAAGATTGGAGGCAACTGAACCTCTTGGAGCCCATCCAGCTTTTTCACAAATTTTGAGAGGGCAGGTCTGGGGCGCTGCGGAGTGAGTGATTTCACCAGGGCTGAGAAGGCGCTTTGCAGATCCAGCCCTTTAGAAGGGGGATCCGGAGGGTCCATGTCTGGGGTCGAGGCCCAGGTGGCCGCAAGCAGATCGCAGAGTTAGAGGAGGGCGCGCGCGGGAGCCACAACGTCGATCCGATCTTCTGATACAAGTGTAATAGAATAGAGTGAAATGTTATTTTGCACTTATGGGGCTTCGTTATGTTGCATGTCATTTTCCTCATCAATTTTTATTTTCTTCCCTTTTTTATTATTTGTGGATTCATTTCTTCCATAGGAACTCTATGCGTTCGCGTCTTCCTCATCTACAACTATATTTGCATCTTCAGTTGTCATATAGCCACTTTGATCATCAACCTCATTCATGTCACCCTGAGAAGATCCCAATTCAACATGTTCAACGTCATTTCTCGATTAGAACATTCTTTAATGTTAGTTCCTTTCATGTCAATGTATTCTTCTTTTAGACATGCTGAATATTTAATATATAATTTTTTTAATTGTTGAAACGATTCTCGAATTTCACTTAACTGCGCAATGAATTCAGGACATAAACTTAATGGCATATTATGCAATGGATAATGTCCAAAGGCTCGCATGGCTCTGATACCACTGAAGCAACAAAAATTGTAGCTTATTGACTTTAAAATGTAAAATACACAAAGGTATTTGTAAACAATATTTTATTAATAAGATGAGTGTACAAGTATGATTCAATGTCACTATGAGGGCATGTTTATATACCTATGTAGGTGTCCTTTCATGATTGGGCATGTCTTTTAGACATGCCTTTTCACTTAACTAGTGACTATTTAAATTAATAATTATTTTGAGTATTTATTTATATTCATTTTTTTATATAATTTATATTTGTAACAATGCCCCTTTGTGTTCTCTTGATTGATCAAGTTGCATAATCAACTGCAAGGATGTCTTTCAGCATGTTTCCATTCTACATTGTCATGTCATGGTATGATAGAGTACTTGCATCTGCAATTCACTCATGACGAAACAACATCGGTACGATAAACCCCTAGTCTAAGATGGTGCATGTTGATCCACTTATTGTCAGAACCAGGTGGCAGGTTGAGGGAGAGGCTCAGTGACTGTGCAATTGCACAGCTCAGGTAGTCAGGGTGGAGCTTGAGCCTTGAGACTACGTAATACACAATTTAGGCTAGACTGGGTAGGTAGATTGCATAGTTTTGGGACTCAATGAGTCGAGATGAGGGGTTTCGCACTACTTCAACCAACTACGTAGTTCTGGGAGGCAGAGTAGACCTGGTGATTACATAATTGCGCAGCTCGGAAGCTTAATGGTTGAGCTTGAGCTCAGAGATCGCACAATGCACAGTTGAGGCTAGGATGGAGGGTCAGTTTACACAATTCTAGGGGCCAAGGTCCGAGCTTGGGCACTATAACTGCGCAGTGCATAGTCCTGTGTTGAGAAATCAAAGGAGGTGGCAAGTTAATTGATTTCTCTTATTATGACATTAGCTTGTGATGGTTTATTATTATTATTCTTTCATTCAATTTATATTTTCATTATCATTAAGACTAATGCCAACCAACAAATAGAATATGACACAAAATGTAGGCACCTGGTTGGGAGAAAACCTCAGTCTAGGGGAAAAAACGGTAAAGAATTCTTCCTTCAGTAGATTCAAAACAAGATGAGATAACCAAGACCTTCACAACCTAGACTAGAGACTCCCTCCATAAAGTCATCCTTGTTTGATCTTCTTCAGTTTGTCATCCATGTCACTGTGTGAGCACTGAGTCCTTATCACTATGATAGTATTGAATTCTTATCACTGTGATAGCAACAAAACCATCTCACTGTGATAGCACTGAGACCTTGTCACTATGGTAGCATCGAAATCATCTCACTATGATAACACCTAGATCTTGTCACTGCACTGAGACCTTGTCATTGTGGTAGCACTGAAACCTTGTCACTATACCTAGACCTTGTCACAGTGATAGCAACAAAATCATATATGCAATTTACAGTGAAGTTATATCTTCATTAAACTATGCCTTCATCGAAATTCTATGAGCCCATTCTCTGGAAAAGACATGAACTGTCTCACAATAATAGTACCGAAAATATTTCTTTGAAATATGAACTTGTCTTCTTACCATTTGAGAGAAGTCCTTATGCTTATATATATAGTTGTTTGTCCATCATAAATGAGTCAACATGAGTTCATGAAGAGAAGTGTATTTATAAGGTTAGGCCGATATTAGTTCATTGAGGGAAGCAGACTTGATGATGATTCTCTTTGAGGCCGAAAACAAGGTTATGGAGGAGTATTTGACCAAAAAAAATTGATTTTGAAAACAACCTAAAGCCTAAAATGTAGGCTTGACCTAAGACAATTGACCCAAGAATGAAACCCATGCTTTAACAAGTCAATTCAATTAATAATAAAATCCTTTTTACTTTCTTTTGACAAAGATATTACATTTTGACTCAAGTACAATTATGAAGACCAAACCTAGTTACATTCTTCAACACTCCTTCTTAACTAGGGAGGTATTTATATTTACATGTAACCATAGAGGTACATTGAAGATCTCGAAAAACATAATCTATAAAGAAGTTTAAGCACCACAATTCCATGGACTATATTCCTGACTAGGGAGATCTATCCAAGGTCTCTCAACAATTTCGACACTGCAATGCCATGGACTAGATTATCTACCAAGGCAATCTATGCAAGGTCTCTCAACAATTTAGGGACCGCAATGCCATGGACTAGATTCCTGACTAGGGAAATCTATCCGAGTGGGACTAATATGGAATAAATCTTTCATCCTCTCTAGGTACCATAAGGCTTACTTATTAACCATCAACCCAGGGATCTAAGTGTGTATCTGAGTTCAGAGCTCCATGACCAACGCCACCCTCCCTACTTCAAGAACTAGACATCAACATAAAGTGTTGTCCAGATTTCCTCCCAGTCAATTTCTTAGTCACAAAGCCTCAACTTCCTGATTGGTAATAATTCCTTCCCTATCGAACAAATCGACAACATTATCTCTCCCAAAATTATCAACAACACTTAGCATGTGAAAACATGCTATCAATCTTATGAGAGATTTACCTATACAATCACAACCCCAATCAATCATAGACTTTAAAATGTACATAAGTACAAACCTTCGGGGTCTTTCAAACAACTTGATGTTTCTCAACTTTCCACAGAAGGACTTAGATCTTTCCTGATGAATCTTGATAGAAGATTCATCAACCACACAACTTCCTTTCCTACTTCTCATGCAACAATGTATTTCATAAATCGATCCAACTTTTCTTAATTCAGCAGCCCTTCAAAAATGTAGTTTTAATGGTGTCCATCATGACTATGATATGACCTCCCCCTCAACTAAGGGAGATTTCATCCAAGCTCCTTAGTGAGTTCTACGTCTTCTTTACGACATCAGAGGATCTTTCATGGCTCCCATCCTTCTCATCAAATTTATCATTACCATCACCATTCACATCATTCTTATCACATCAACTTTTCTTTACGAACATCTTCACTATCTTGAAGATCACATACCTTCAAAACTTAGATAGCAAGTACAACCAAATCTATAGAAGTGTGAAGTTAACCATATCAATATCATGAAAGCATTCAACTTTATATATTAGATGCCCAAACTTACAAACAAGAGACACATACTCTTTAACATCTTGTTAGGGACTTTGTCATAAACTCTAGACTACTTCATCAAGGCTTATTTCATAACATCTTTCATTACATCTAGGGTTTCAGTGTTTCTTCCAAAGGTATTCAACATATCCTAATACAACATATAACAAACCCTAGAAATAATTCAAACAAATATAGATCTACAAAGTATCTAACAACTTTCAAAATTCATATGTTAGACTTCCCACTAGGGTTTCATACAAACCCTAGATTTCATACATGAGATTTAACAATCAAAACCAATCACAGCTCAATCAACAACATGACTAGCTTCCACTAGGGTTTGTTGCAAACCCTAGATTTTCTCATCAAACATAACTAAAGCTCAAATTTCAACAATCTTGCACAAATCTCAAATTATCATATTGTCATCATACATCAGATATTTTTCAGTTCTACTAAGGTTTAACTCTAAAAACCATAGAATTCACAAATACTATCATCATAGAGAAACAAACTTCGACTAGGGCTTAGTTCCAAACCCTAGTACTCATGACCATCGACAAATAGATCAAATCATACATCTAGGACTTCATCATCGTGCATAGGCATTTCATATCATGTGTTAGTCAAACCCACTTTACAAATATCAATTTAGACATATAACAACTTGATTAGACTAGGGTTTGATCGGATAAACACACACAAGCCAAGGATTTCATCTCTAAGACATTATAAAGGTCTTGATTATACACTCTACCAAACCCTAATGATCTAGGGCTTCAATACAAAACAAAACAAACCCTAAATTACCAATACCTCAAAGGTTTGGATTCTATACATTATTATTCAACCCTAACACGTTAGGGTTTTCATAACCATACCAAAACCCCAAACAAGACATCATCCAAGCATCAATCAGTTACTTTAGACTTCATCAAAATATCAAATATTTTCTTTCAACAATAACCCTAAGTAGATTAGGGTTTCATAAATAATCATCAACATACCCTTAAGTTAGGCTTTTTACAATGAACCTTTCGATGGTTCAATAAGAGTAATCATAGATATGAGGAGGGTATATTTATCTAATGATGAATAACCCAATCAAGAATCTTTAAGATTCAAGGAAGCTAGACAAAAAAGATGTTAGTGATGCAAATTTCAAAATAAGATGAACGTACTTTTTAATTTTATAAGGTGTATAGTCTAAGACATACATGGAGATGTTCCTTGACAAAACTTGTAAGGATTCCTTGAAGTGTTCTCTTTGCATTAAGCCATGATATTTTATACCTATAGTAAATACTTTATGCAAAACATATGATACCAAGAACATGATTTAATTTCTCAAGCTAGATCTTCTACATAACCATGGAGGAGGGAATCCTATGATATTGAAGATCGAGTTATTCATTCTTTCAATTGGAACTCTTACTTGACATTTTAGATTACTTGTAAACCCTAAAAGATAAGGATTAATGTTCTAATATGAGATTTTCGTATGTTATCTAGGGATACAATCTTTACCCTAGACTAGCTATAAACAAGGATTGTATGAACCATTTAAGATTGAATATATTGAAAATCTAAAATCTTATGAGCAAACGTACCTTGTGTTTACATACCTCTGATTTGATAGCTTACTAGACTTGTTGCATGTGCATCTTATTAAGTGACAACACTTACTTGATTTCCTTGAGCCGGTACCTTATACTCAAACTATCAATTCATATCCTCAAGTCTTGAGTTCCTTTTTCCATAGTACAGACTTCAAAGTCCTTATTACTGTGATGGAAATATAGAAAGGTTTTATACTATGATTATGTGATAGCTTGAATATCTCTATTTGTAGTTGTGTAATCCTTCTAACTGAACAATCTTTCGTACTCCCTTTCTAAGATATAAAGCTTTACTTATGATGTATATCGAACTCTTTTATGATTGCACTGAACTTGATTTATGAGGTTGGAGTGAACTTGTATCACTGATATTGCACCGAGCTTCTTCTTTCTGTATTTGATCTCATACAATGACTTTGCTCAAAATCTACTTTCCAATAAAATAAGCTTTTTTTACCATAGCTCTGATACCATGTTGAGAAATCTAAGGAGGTGGCAAGTTTATTTATTTCTCTTATTATGACATTATCTTGTGACAATTTGTTATTATTATTCTTTCATTCAATTTATCTTTTAATTATCATCAAGACTAATTCCAATCAACAAATAGAAGAGGAAACAAGATGTAGGCACGCAGTCAAGGAAAACCCCACTGTAGGGGAAAACCCAATCAAGAATTATTCCTTCAGTAGATTAAAAAAAATGAGATAACCAAGACCCTCACAACCTAGACTAGAGACTCCCTCCATCAAGTCATCCTTGTTTGATTTTCTTCAGTTTGTCCTCCGTGTCACTATGTGAGCACCGATTCCTTGTCACTGTGATAGTAACAAATTTTTATCACCGTGATAGAAATGAAACCATCTCATTGTGCTAGAATTGAGACCTTGTCACTACACCAAGAGCTTATCATTACGGTAGCACTGAAATCATCTCACTATGATAGCACCTAGATCTTGTGACTGCACCGAGACCACTGTGGTAGCACATAAACCCTATCACTATAGTAGCACCAAAATTATCTCTGTAATTTACAGCGAAGTTATATCTTCATTAAATTTTACCTTCATCGAAATTCTATGAACCCATTCTCTAGAAAAGATTCGAATTGTCCACTATAATAGTACCGAATTTTTTTTCTCTAAAATCCAAAATTGTCTTCTTATCATTTGAGCAAAATCCTTATACACACACATATATATATAGTTGTTTGTCCATCATAAATGAGCTGATATGAATTCACGAAGAGAAGTGTATCTATAAGGTTAGGCCAACATGAGTTCATTGAGGGAAGTTGACTTGATGATGATTCTTTTTTAGGCCGACAACAAGGAGACTTTGATGGAGGAGTATTTGACCAAACAAAAATTTATTTTGACAACAACCTAAAACCTACAATGGAGGCTTGACCTAAGAAAATTGACCCAAGCATGAAACCCATGCATTAAAAATTCAATTCAATTAATAATAAATTTCTTTTTACTTTCTTTTGACAATATATTACATTTTGACTCAAGTACAATTATGAAGACCGAACCTAGTTACATTCTTCAACATATTGGGAGGTAGGAACTGCACATTGCGCAGTGTCAAGGGGAAGGGTTGTAGCTTGAGGGTTGGGACTACGTTGAGGAAGGTCGGATGAGGATAAGTTGTTGGGAAATTTCTGAAATTTGGCTAAGTGCGCGGTTAGTGAACTGATGTGAACAGTGATATGACTTTACTGTGTTCAAACACTTAAAGCACTTGACAACACAACAACATAGATCATCCAGGACATATGAACAATACTTTTCCCTCAATGCAACAACTTTGCGATGACTTATGACAAGTGCGACACCAAAAATACACTTTGCTACAACCATGATGACAACTGTGCGACAATGCTTAAAACTTTGGAAATGAGTATGACAAATGTTTACATGGTTAAATCAAGCCATTTTCCGAAACATAACCCATTGAAACCACCAAAACAAGATTATACACATTGCACGACAGTTAACATGCAAAAATACACATTTTGTATTTCTTGCAAAAGGGACCAAAACACTTAAAGAGAAAAAATATGGAATGGATCGCAATGTTTGTGGCAACAATATACAAGACGAAGGTAGGCTCCAAAATTTGGTGCAAGCCAAAAATTTTGGACGGTGTTGTAGCAGCAACAACACTTGGTGACACACTTGTAGAATTCCAACTTCTCTGTCTCAGTTAACTCTTTCGTGCAGGGTCTCAGTTCTTCAAGGAGTATTGATTCATCTTGTAGATCACTTTGGCTACCCCACTTACCCTATGAATAAACATGGTCCTATTTTTTACTATCTTAGTTGAACATAAGCATATGATTCAATAATATCCTAATGTTTGAATCAGAAAGGGTAGTGAATTTTGCGAGTTTTAGATTTTCAAAGTATATTTGTTCATCTTCGGTGTTGCTTCACTGCCAGTAGGCCTGGACAACACCCCAGTGGAGTCACTACAGGAACAAAAACATTTCTCCGCTTCTAGCAAGCGTAGAGAGTACCCCGACGAAGTTGCTTGCTTCACCTCTTTGCACAGGAAGCCTTTCTCTTATTTTGCCTTTTTTTTAATATTTAAAGAGCATTGTGAATTTCCACTTATTTATTTTATGGGCAAAAGAGGGATCCCGACTTATTGAGAGTAGGAGAGGTTGTTACTTTAAAGAAGCATATAGAGACCTTTGATTTAGGTTTTCTCGTTTAGATTTTTACTCGTTTCCTCTTCTACTGAGTGGATGAGCATGAAAACATCGAAACATAAGAACAAAGGGTGTCATAAAGTTTCCAGAACAAACATAAGTATCATAGTTTTACCAAAACTCTCCTTATGGATGGATCGCATTTTCCGTCAGAACTTCGTCGACCAAAATATGTGACCACAACCAAGGAGGATGAAGGTTAGCCAAATGTTGTAGTGTCACAAGACTCTTTTCAATTCAGCCACACACAAAGAATTTGGAAAACATGTTCACACATGAAACTTATTTACACAAACAAAAAAAAGAACAAGACCAACAAATAAACAAGCAAGAAAAGAAACTATGTACATAGGGCAAGGCACAACCCTAGATCATAATTGAAAATAATTTTTTAAGCCTTCGTCAGTAACATGAAGAGATTCAAACCTCCCATCTAGTGATTGCAGATGATATGTGTGTTCGCCAAGCTTTTCGTGTATGGTGAACAGTTTGATCCACAGGGATTACAACTTAGTTTGTTTGCCTTTGTCCTTGTGGGCACTGTCCCACTTCAAGACTAAGTCACCCACACTGAATTTATTCTTCCCTATATACTTCTTGTCGAACCACCTCCTGATACGTGATTACAGATGATATGTGTGTTGGCCAAGCTTTTCGTGTATGGTGAACAGTTTGATCCACAGGGATTACAACTTAGTGTGTTTGCCTTTGTCCTTGTGGGCACTATCCCACTTCAAGACTAAGTCACCCACACTAAATTTATTCTTCCCTACATACTTCTTGTTGAACCACCTCTTGATACGACTCTGGAGAAGTGAGAATTTTTCTTTTGCTTTTTTTCCTTTCTTCCTGTAGATTGTGAAGGTTGTCTATCCTACGTTGAACAAATAATCAAGGCTTTCCCCAGGATTCCTCTAAAATTTGAAGGGCAAGTAGGTAAATGTTCGGGGGTAGGATGGCTTATTTTCCGTACACTAGGAAGTAAGGAGACATATGTAGAGAGGTTTTTGGCATGACTCGATCGGCTCATAAGGAATTCACCAAAGTGGAGTGCTAGTTCCTCTTTTCAAATAAAATGGTATTTTAGATAATGTGGATGGGGTTCTTGTTTGTATACTTAGCAAGACCATTTTCCTACAGATAGTAGTTAGCTGAATGTTTCAATATGATTCCATTTTCCAGTTTAAAATCATATAATTTTAACGATGAAAAATACGTTGCATTGTAAAAAACAAGTGAAGTCAGAATGTCGAACCTGGAAATGATGTCTTTCTTAAGGAAGTTGATGACTTCCTGATCATTCACCTATTTGAGCGGAACTGCTTCTGTCCACTGCGTGAAGCAATCTATGGCAATGAGAATGTAACATTGTTGCTTTAACAGGTGCTGAAAAATTTCACCAATCAAATCTAAGCCCCATTTTTGAAATGGTTCTTCCACTGTAATTGACTGCAAAGGGGCGCTTGACTTCTTTCCTCTGCTGGCAGACCTCTGAGAGACTGGACACTTGTGGGCATAAGCATGAGCATATTTGAATAATGTGGGCCAATAAAAACCAACCTGCATAACGTTGTGTGCAGTTATGTCACCCGCAAAGTGTCCCATGACTGGTCTATCATGGATATCATGCAATAATCTCTCTGAATCGTGTGCTTCCAAGCACTTGAGTATAACTTCGTTATGGTGCTTTTTGAAAAAGCACTCCATGCACCAATTAGCAAGATAATTCTTCGATCCCGAGTGCCCTTTTTTTCGTGTGGATAGGTGAGAGGGAAAGGTGCCATGCTCAAGATATTGGCACACATCTACATACCAAGAGTTTTTGATGGTAGTGGGGTAAGCTCTCTCAACATTATACATTTCAATTTCTGGCTCCCATCTAGATGGATATTCTTCTTTTGCAACTACTGATTCTACTGGTAGCTGAAAAATACCATAGCCCTTGATTGTGTGAACTGTCTTGAACTCTAAGTCATACTCTTACAAACCAGTCATCTAGATCGTTATTCTTTCACCCAGCTCTTGTTGAACAAACAATGATCTGACTGTTGGGTGCGATACAAAGATAATACAATGATTTTTCAAGGGATAGGTCGGAAATGCTTCACCGCCTTGTAAATTGCATAATCTTGTTTGTCAATGGCGAGGTAGTTCAGTTTGGGTCCTTGAAGGCTAACACTCATGAAATATATTAGCCACTCATTATTTTGATCATCCTTTTGTGTAAGCACAACGGTGAGGGAAGTATCAGAAGCAAAAGTGGAGAGCAGAAAATATTTGTTGAAATATGGGTTGTATAAAGCAGGTGCATCTACGATAGCTTGTGTAGAAATTTCACCTGTAGAACAAACCGATATATGGAATGTCCTAAAGATAATACTTGTTCTACTTCTACAAAACATTAAGCAGAAGCATAATCAAATTCATGTGCAACATCAAGTAGAAACATGCATAGCTGATCAAGAGAAATAATCACACATAACACAAGATATATCCAGGGGAAAGCACCAACATAAAACCCTAACCATGTATTATCAATCAAGTGTAGATCCTCAACAACATACAAAAAGGATCAACTCAATAGTTATCCTGCTCTCTCTGTAATAAGAAGATCCTAATGATCTTCAATCAGAAGATATGTCTCATGAACCAACCAAGCCCTGTTTATATAGGCTTTACCTATGGTCCTTATGTAGTTTGCTTAGGAAATAATAGCAAAAGCATATGTTATTAATTCCAAACATACCAAAATAACCAATGGTCTAACTACACAATCCTTGAGGACACTAGTTCCTCAACCATGCAAAAACTAATTACTAGAAATAGTCAAGCATCTGATAGTACACTGTCCCACATCTGATATCAACGGGGTCTCTGACAGAACTGACATGCAACAGTTATCCATGAGTGAATCCTCAGTTATCTAAAATAATAGTTGTCACATGCATGCAAGAATTAACAAACTACATTTTATTATTTTAAGAACTTGTTAAAATAATCTAACTGGACTTGACTAGTTAGAACTAAGTCAACTGATTCTCTCATTATAGAACTCATACTTATTTCCTCAATCAGTGGAGGGAATTAAGGATAAATTCCTCAATCAGTGTGACAACTCATGTGCATGCTCACAAAGACTTCAAATTCAAATTTTCTTAACTGATTAGCTCAACTGAATTAATTAATTAATATTTCCAACTGCTGTTAAGACCAAAAATAATTTTACTTCCTATAGATAGACTAGGGACTTCTATAAATAGGAAAGGACCTAGAAATGCTATTTTTAGAACTTTCTATTTTTATAAGTTTCACCTCTCACCCAATGTGGCCAATGACCTCACTGGCCAATCTGCTATTTTTAGACATGCTATTTTTAGCAGGTCTATTTTTAACACATTCTAAATTTATCATTTCTTGTTGCACACTTTTCAACACTCCCTCTCAACAAGAAAGGATTTCTCTCGAAGTCGATCCTGTAACTTTGGAATGTTCTGCATGCAACACATGTACCCGTTCCACTTGCTCCAACAACACTTGGAACAAAAACACTCCCAACTGACCACTATGTTGGGCTAGGAACATACTCTGATGTTGAAGCTCTACCTGCTACTGACAAGTGCTCCCTCTCTAACATCTGTGCTAGCAACATCTCCATGCATCTCACACCATTGCAAACCTCTCTGTGCCACCTAGCACTATGCAAAACACGTGTGCCTCTCGCATTGCTACAACCTGCTAGCTATGCACTATCCTGGGATTCCTTGCATTGTCACTCTCTCTGCCACTCCATCCACATCTTTCTCTACCCAATCAGTCAGTTCCTACTACTCCACATCAGGGCTCCTGTAGCAAGGTCTCATCTAAGAGGTTGGGTACCTCAAGGATCCTGCTCCTCCTCCTTGGGATGATCACTCTATATCGCCCCACCTCCTACCGGGAGGTATGGCTGCATGTGATCCCTCAACCCACCTGGCTCGAAGTTTCCCCCTACTGGAGGTCTCTGCATGAGTAGATGTCTCTACTCGATCTCAACTCAGCTTCTCCTGTTGTGGCTGCTCCACAACCTCCTGAAGTTGCTGCACCAATCGTGGCTCCTCCACAATCGTCTGAGACTTCTTTTGGCTCTGCATGTTGAGAGGTAATATACCCTCCCTCTCAACCACCAAGTCTCCATCAGTTGCCTTGCTGCTCAAGGCTTTGCATGCATGTTGAACCTCAAGAGCATACAGGTTCCTGACCCGTGAACCAATCTGATTCACTTGTCTAATGATGATGTGTCTAAGGAAAAACTTCCCATTACTGAAGACTACATCATAGCCTCTGTCTTCCAGCATCACGATCGATACCAAGTTTCTCTTCAGTCCTGGTACATACTTGACATCATTCAAGGTAAGGCGAGATCCATGCTCCCTCTGAAAAATAACCGTGCCTACTCATGAGACACTATACTTATCATCATTACCCATCGCTATGAGTATCTGGAGATCTTTATCCTCCAAAGTACTAAACAAACTCTTGTTGTCGGTCATGTGGAAAGAAGCTCCACTGTCAAGAAACCAACCACTTCCCACCATGGATGAAACCATGCATGCGAAGAGTGTGCAATCCAACTCAAACTGTGAAGCAAGTGCCTCACCTTCAGATCCTTCCCCAGATCCCTTCTTGGATTTCCTTCGTGGACAATTTGCAACATAATGGCCCACCTCATGACAACGAAAGCATCGCACTTTCAATTTTTCAACCTTCTTCCCATCATTGAAATAACTGGATTCGGAAAGAGAAACCTTCTCCTTCCCCTTCTTCACCTTACTCGCTAAGGCACAGTTCTCCTCATCATGCATAGATGAAGAACTGTCTCTGGTGCTCTGTCTGATCTCCTCCTGCATCAAATCCGACAATAGTGGTTCCCAATCTGGCAGTTTCTCCATTCCATTCACCGAGTCCTGGTAGCTATGCCAGCTCTTAGGAAGGCCAAGGAGTGTTAGACTCACCATATCCTCATCAACTGTAGTGACTCCTACGCTTGCAAGCTCACCTTTGTAGGTGGTGAGCTTGTTCAAGAATGTAGAAATAAAGTCACCCTTCTCAAACTTGATCTTTCGAAGCTTGTCCTTCAGTGCCAACTTCCTTTGATCACTGCTATTGTGATATAAATCTTTCAATGTTTTCCACATCGCAAACGGAGACTCCTTCCCATGGAGGCTTGAGACTATGTGATCTCGAACACCATCCAAGAGAATTCTCCTAGCTCTAGCCACACACTTACCCCATTCCACCAGCTCAGTGTTGTCAGTAGGCATAGGGACTTCTTGATCAATGAAATCCTTAAGACCATTATCTTCCAAAACTTCCTCCATGCGATCCTTCCAAGCTATCTAGTTTGAGCTGCCATCAAGGGCATACTTAAGCCTCAAACCATTGAATTTCATCGATGAAATAGATGTGATAAAAACTTGAGATCTATATCAAGAATAAGAAACTTCAAATTCCTCCTGCTAGTATATTGTTCTTGCTTGATCACCTGTGCTCCGATACCATGTAGAATTTTTCCTACAAATTAGCTAGCTTTGATACCATGTAGAAATTTTTGTACAAATCAGCTAGCTCTGATGCCATGTAGAAATTTCACCTGTAGAACAAACCGATATATGCAATGTCCTAAAGCATAATACTTGTTCTACTTCTACAAAACATTAAGCGGAAGCATAATCGAATTCATGAGCAACATCAAGTAGAAACATGCATAACTGATCAAGAGAAATAATCACACATAACACAAGATATATCCAGGGGAAAGCACCAGCATAAAACCCCAACCATGTATTATCAATCAAGTGTATATCCTCAACAACATACAAAAAGAATCAGCTCAATAGCTATCCTGCTCTCTCTGTAATCAGAAGATCCTGATGATATTCAATCAGAAGATATGTCTCATGAACCACCAAGCCCTGTTTATATAGGATTTAGCTATGGTCCTTATGTAGTTTTCTTAGGAAATAATAGCAAAAGCATATGCTATTAATTCCAAACATACCAAAATAACCAATGGTCCAACTACGCAATCCTTGAGGACACTAGTTCCTCAACCATGCAAAAACTACTTACTAGAAATAGTCAAGCATCTGATAGTACACTGTCCCACATGCATGCAAGCATTAAAAAACTATATTTTATTATTTTAACAACTTGTTAAAATAATCTAACTGGACTTGACTAGTTAGAACTAAGTCAACTGATTCTCTCATTATAGAACTCATACTTATTCCCTCAATTAGTGGAGGAAATTAAGGATAAATTCCTCAATCAGTGGGACAACTCATGTGCATGCTCACAAAGACTTCAAATTTGAATTTCCTTAACTAAGTAACTCAATTGAATTAATTAATTAATATTTCCAATTGCTGTTAAGACCAAAAATAATTTTACTTCCTATAGATAGACTAGGGACTGCTATAAATAGGAAGGGACCCAGAAATGTTATTTTTAGAACTTTCTATTTTTAGAAGTTTCACCTCTCACCCAATGTGGCCAATGACCTCACTGGCCAAACTGCTATTTTAGCAGGACTATTTTTAGCACATTCTAAGTTTAGCATTTCTTGTTGCACACTTTTCAACAACTTGCTTGATACGGGAAAACACATCCTTTTCCCACTTATATATCACATCCTTCATTACGATCTCCTAGATGGGTTTCACTATTTGAGAGTAATCAAGATGAATTTATAGAGAAAAATATCTTTCCTAGGAAGGACTGCATAGTTTTCATGTTTACCAGAAAGGGAAATTGCCTTATAGCTTTGACCCTTTCCGATTCTACCTTAATCCCACTCTTTTCCATAATATGGCGCAAGAGATTACCCTCAGACACTACAAAAATACTCTTTTTTGGATTAAGGGATATCTTGTATTTTCGACATTGCTCGAAAATTTTCTTTAGATGGCATAGGTGGTTAGATATTTTCTTGGAAAACACTGTAACATCGTCCATATAGGCTGCTACACTCTGCCTGATCAGTCTGTGAAATGTGATGTCCATTGGATGTTGTAATGTCACACCGACATTTACTAGCCCAAATGGAATTATTTTGAATGCCAACATACCCACTTCATGCAAAATATTGTCTTAAGTCTGTTAGGTTTTGAGACAAGAACCTCCTTGTAACTAGAATACCCATCTAGCAAAGAAAACATCTCTAACCCTGATATTGTCTATAGTACCTATTCCATAGACGACATAGGGTAGTTATCTTTGTCCTATGTGCGATTTAAGTTGTATAAATCAACGCAAAGGCAGATTTCCCCGAAATTATTTCTTGCTGGGACCAGAGTTGATACCCAGGTCGAATGTCACACTTTATATATGACTCGAGCATCCAATAACTTCCTTAACTCCTTTTGAATCAGAGGCTCAAGTGTCATATATACCTTTCGCAACTTCTATTGGAAAGGCTTGGCCCCTTCTTTAATCAGAATCACGTGTTGGATTTTTCGTGTGTCATAAGTTTTGAGATTGTCATACGTCCTTGCGAAAACATTTGGGTATTGCTTGAATAAGAGGATGAAACCTTTCCACTCATGTGGTGTGTATTAAGTACCAAGATTAACAAAATTCAGATATTTTTCCGTTCCAAGATTTATTTTCTTGTGCGACAATGTTGAGCTATTGGTTTTTGCATTAACTGGCCCTTTGAAGCGCTTTTGAAAGCCATGGAGTTTTTCCACTGATACCACGCCTTGGGTCATGGGTTTCTCTTTGTTTGCATGAGCTTCATCCTGCAACACTTTCTTGTGCTCGTCTTCATCGATAGATGCATTCTTGAATACATCAACATTTTCCATGAAGTGCAGTATCTGATGGTCATCCTTGAAAACATGTAAATTAGTAATATTGTGAAGGGCAAATGGTTTATAAATAATCTCTACATAAAAACCATCTCTAAGTAATCATAACCTAGTAGCAGTGTCTGCTAATTCATCCGCAGTTGCGTTATGCATCCTAGGAATAAAAATAATATTGAAAGCTTGGAAATGAGAAATTAAATGTCATACCTCTCGTTGATAACATTTTAGATGAGGTGACACACAATGTATAGTATCACTTATGTGTCATACGATAATTTTTGAGTCACCTACTGCTTTGAGAATTCCAAAATTGAGGTCAATGGCCCTTTGTAATCCAAGTTGAGTGCGTCATATTCCGTGGTGTTGTTCGTGCACTCAAATTCCAAGCGGGTTTAGATCAGATGTTTTATCTATTGTGGATCTACTAAAACACAACCAGCTCCAGAACCATCCTCTACCTTTGAACCATAAAAATAAAATATTCAAACATCATACATACAAGGACTATTTAATGAACTACTACTACTACTACTACTTACTGATTGTACAAATTTCATTTTCGCCAGTTGGAATAGGAAGGAGTTCCAACTGTGTTTCAGGTGGGACTAGGGATGGTTGATCAAGATAGCACTCGATATCTATTTCTAATAAACAATTTCCAAAAATCAGATTCGTGAAAGCCACAGGTTCATTTTTACCTTTGAAGGGAGTGACAGTATGTTTCATGTAAGGCTTTGAGTTAACCTAAGTTTGACTATTCTTGCCCTTGTATGGAAACCATAAGTGTGACCAGTCCGTAGCAAAATACCCTTGTAATTTTTTGGAAAAATCTATGCTCATAAATACACTATATGCTTCCAGAATGTCCACAATTACTATATTCATACATTGGTGAACTCATTGGTGAGATGATAAGCATATAAGCACATTTCTAATTTCACCAATAGCATGGACAAGAGTCATGTCCAGATCTATGATCTGTGCATCTATTTTATCCCATTTTGCATTATTTTATTTGCTATAGATAAAGGAATTACATTTATAGATGCACGAGAATCGACTAAGCAATTGTGCACATTATAATTAAAAATTTCGAATGTTAACATAAATGGAGTGAAGAGTGTGTTAGTGTCTAATGTTAAAGTGTTAAGTATATATTCTAGAGAACCATAGGACTTACCATATCCCTTCTATGGAGAAGCATCATTACCTGAGGCGGACTGTTCGAGTGCGTGGACAAGAAGTTTCGCTGCCTCACGATCTTTGTCAGTTCAAAGAGTGAGATATTAGCGTGAGCTTTCTTCATATCTTTAACTATGTTGTAATGCAGTGCGAGAGTCATTACCAAAGTGTATGGAGGAGTCACTTTATTTGCTACTTCTGGAATGATGGGATTGCTTTTACTGTTGGCAGAAACATTTTTCATTGTAGCGTTGTTTCTAGACTTGCTCTGAGTGTTCTTGGATGAGTTGATAGGTGGTATGATCTTTCTTAGCAAATTCTCTTTCAATTTCTATCTCGTCAACTCTAGTTCGGATACTGGCCCTTGGCTTCTTAACTTGTATCAATTTTTCTGTTGTTGATCCGGTGCACCACTCGGTGGCTATTCTTCGACACTCTTCTTCTCAACTGTGAAAACACAACTGAGTGTACTCATTATGTGTTTGACATTCACAGTTTCTTCAGCTGCAACATTCTTATCCTTTTCTTCCACCAACTCAGTACAGTCATCTGAAAGTACTGTATCAATGAAATTCATAACAAGAGCGTTCATGTTGTGGTTCCATTGTGGGCATGTTTTTTTTTTCTTAATGATACTCTTGATGAAACGAACAATATTGGTCCATTCCCATACTCTCAACATTCAACACAACCTTCGATCTCTTTGTAGACTTGGTCGGTTGGTTGTTGGTACTACCAGAGTTAGCATCCATTCTCAGAAAGTTGAATTTAGGAGGCTTCTTGCTCACAGTGGTCTTGCTTGACCATTGTTTCAATTCTTCTATCTCATTTGACAGAGACTTGATGGTGCAGGTCAAGCTCTCAAGATCGGTTGATTCCTTCTCCTTGGCCTTAATTACAGAGGCTTGAGACCTTTTACTCGTGTATTTGGAGTCCTTTGTTGGTTCATCATCTACAATGAATCCAATCGTGCACAAGTCCTTTTCAACTGCGATCGTATCTTGTAATTTTCAACGAATGTTGGCTTCACAATTCTTTTCATGAACAACACAATGCTCGTAGGTAAGGCAAATGTGTAGCAATCGATGGTGATGGAGTCATGAGGTTTTTTGTCTATGGGAAATGTATTAAAATATATGATTAAACCTCTTCATGAAATTCTTCACTTTCTCTTTCTGCTCCATCTTAAGACTGCCCAACTCTCTTAAAAGCATGGCGGGGATTTGATCATCATCGAACTTCTCAAGGAATAGTTTCTTAAAACCCCTCCAATTCTTGATTGAGTTCAGAGGAAGGTTGTGATACTATACATCTGCTCTGCCATCTAAGGTACATGAAAAAATTATACATGTAACATCATCGTAACATACCTCAAACATTTGCAGATGCAAGTAAAAATTGTCCAAGTGGTCCTTCTCCTTCAGTGCTTTGTCAGGGTCATACTTTGTTAACAACTTATCTGGTTGCCTCGAGATCTTGTGTAACACCCCCGACAATGCAAGTGGGCCCTGAGTCATCTAGTCCAAATATTGGTCTTCCATATCTTCATCATTGTTTTCCTCCTCTTCACCATAATCAGATGGACATTCTTCTTCTTCTTCACCGCCTAACCCTGGGAAAGTATCGTCCGAGAGTACAACGTTATAGTCATCACCAATGTTAAAATATGGAGGTTGCTCTAGTTTCTTTGTGTTTTCTGCAGTCTTTTCCAACTCTTCAAGGGTGGTAAGAAACAAATCTTAAACTGTTGAAACCACTATCCCAATAGGAGTGGTCACGTTCTTCTTTGGAAAATATGAAATATTATTTACTCAGGGTATCAATCCAATAGCTCTTGCAAACTTACAGGTGATAGGGCAGATGGCCCAGATCTAGTCTTAAGATATTTTGTAAGTCTGCCTAAGACCGAGTTGAGAAGAATCACCAAATTCATGAATATGAGTAGGGGAGGTGTTGGGAATATTTCTGCCTTGACCAAAAGAAGTAGGATTTGGGTGGGTGGGTGAGGTTATCAGGCATAAAAATCTGGTTACCCTCCTTCTAGCACCATAAATGTTGATGGTGTCAAACCCGCCAACATTCAAGGGGTCTCCCTAATATGTAGTCCCAATTAGAACTCACACCATTTGGGATAGGAGCCCCATCTAGAGTATGGCCCAGTGATCAGTTTCTTAATGATTTTACTCAACTCTAACTGTCAGCAAGAGAGAGGAATGCAAATGTGCCTTCGAAAAACAAGTGAGTGTGCTTGGTGAGTGTTCTGTTGTAAGTGTGTCGAGGTTCTTATACTAGGGAGGGAGAAAATAAAGTGAGCCTCTAAAAGAGAGGTAATAGTACCACCCTAGTAGAGACAGACGCAACCAAGAAGGATCCATCTAACATCCAGTGGAATAGTCCAAAAGGATGTGACGATCAATATAACCAATCAACAAGAAAGATCTGTCTAATATCCATTAGAATAGTCTGTAAGGATGCAACAACAATATCAACCATTATAGTACATCTTCAATATGATACGTACTAAAATAACTGAAATAGTTCAACTACTTTAGCACAGATGAAAGAAAACATGAATTACAAACATATACATAATAGTATTACAAATATTAATAATCCATGCATGAAGAGAATGCGAGAGATGAGGCTTCAGATATTAAGTAGAAGTTTCAAGACACATGTATACAATGAACACCACTATCTTCAATAGTGGAGCGTTTGATCCACCACTTCCTCCTAAAAAGAACTAGCTTGTCTCTTTAATGCCTAGTGGGAGGAGCCAAGGTGAAAAGTCCTTTGCTTATAGAATGAGAGTGTATATATAACCCATGGGGTGATGCTTCACCTCCTTATGACTCTTTGACTACCCTCATGATTTTTTCACTTCCTATTATTTTTTGACTTTACATGATTCTTCATATTCTATATGTGTCCTTTGGACTTCCACTTTACAATACATTTTGAATAGATAGTAACATAATCCACAATAATGATGTGAGATATGATGACTCATGACATGACATGACATTGTTAACATGGACTGCATTATGAAATGGAAATGTCATTCCATTCTTGTTGCTCCTTGTTATTTTTCTTCTTGAGTATGCTCTTCTATCCCCCTCCATATGGCATAGAGGTAAGGAGTCTTCAATGATATCAAGTCTTGAGCTGTGGTCGCAAATTAGTGTCCCTTTGTTTTCTCTCGATTGATCAAATTGCATAATTAGCTACAAGGATGTCTTTCAACATGTTTCCCTTTTGCATCTCCTTCTTCGTCATCCTATCATGATATAATAGAGTACCTACATCTGCAACTCACTCATGACGAGACAACATCAGTCTGATAAACCCCTAGTTTAAGGTGGTGCATGTTGATCCACTAACTAAGTTGGAATCGGGTGGCAGGCTTAGGGAGAGGCTCAATGACTGTGCAATCGTGTAGCTCAGGTAGTTAGGGTGGAGCTTGAGCCTTGAGACTACGCAATGCACAGTTCAGGATGGACTGAACAAGAAGATTGCACAGTTTTGGGACTTAGTGAGCCTGGCTGAGGTGTTTTTCACTGCTTCAACCAATTCACAGTTCTTAGAGGTAGACTAGACCTGGTGATTGCTCAATTTCACATCTCAGGATCTCAAGGGCTGAGCTTGAGCTCAGAGGCTGCGCAATGCACAATTGAGGCTAGGATGGAGGGCAGGATTGCACAATTTTTGGGGCCAAGGTCCAGGATTGAGCACTAGAACTGCGCATTACATAGACTTGGAAGGCAGGAACTACAATTTTGAGGGGTCAAGGGGAAGGTATGCTTCTTGAGGGTTTGGACTGCACAATACATAGTTGAGGAAGGCCGAATGAGGCTAAGTTGTTGGGAAATTTATGAAATTTGGCGAAGTGTGGGATCAGTGAGTTGATGTGAACAATGATATGACTTGACTGTGATCACACACTTAGAACACTTGATGACACAACAACATAGATCATCCAGGACATATGAACAATACTTTTCCCTCAGTGTGACAACTTTGCGATGACTTATGACAAGTGCGACACCAAAGATACACTTTGTGACCACCATGACGACACTTGTGCGACAGTGCTTAAACCTTTGGAAATGAGTATGATTTATGTTTAGATGGTTAGATAAATTCATTTTCACAAATATAACCCCTTGAAACACCAAAACAAGCTTATACACATTGTACGACAGTTAACATTCAAAAAGATGACATTTTTCTTCTCTTGAAAAGGGGACCAAAACACTTCGAGAGAAAACACATGGAATGGATCTCAATGTTTGTGAAGACAATATACAAGACCAAGGTAGGCTCTGAAATTTGGTGCAGGCTAACAATTTTGGAGGGTGTTTTAGTAGGGACAACACTTTGCGACACATTGGTAGAATTCCATCTTCTTTGTCTGGGTTAACTCTTTTGTGTAGGGTCTTAGTTCTTAAGGAAGTATTGATTCATCATGTAGATCACTTTGGTTTCCCTACTTACCATATGAATAAACATGGTACCCTTTGTGCCTTTGTCGGTTGAACACAAGCATAAGATTCAACAATATCGCAATGTTTCGAATGAGAAAGGGTAGTGAAGTTTATGAGCTTTAGATTTTCAGAGTATAGTTTTTCATCTCCGGTGTTGCTCTGCTACCACAGTCCTAGACAATACCCCGATGTAGTCACTACAAGAACACAAGAATTTATCCACTTCCATCGAGCCTGGAGAGTACCCTGATGGAGTTGCTTGCTGAACCTCTTTATGCAGGAAGCATTTCTCTTCTTTCATCCTTTTTATTAATATTTAAAGAGAACTGTACATTGGCACTTATTTATTTTATGGGCAGAAAAGGGATCCCAACTTATTGACAACATGAGATGTTGTTCCTTCAGAGAAGCATATAGAGATCTCTGATTTAGGTTTTCTCATTCAGATTTTTTCCATTTTTCTCTTCTACTGATTGGATGAATGTTAAAGCATGAAACATAAGAACCAAGTGTGGCATGAGGTTTCTAGAATAGACACAAGTATCATGGTTTGACCAAAACTCTCCTTACGGACGAATCATATTTTCTGTCGGAACTTCATCGACCAAAAGGTGTGACTAGAAAAGAGAAAGAGGATGAAGGTTAGCCAAATGTTGTAGTGTCACAAGACTCATTTCAATTTAGCCACATGCAATGAAGTTGAAAAAAAAATTCACACACAAAGCTTATTTACATATACAAAAACAAGAACAAGACCAACAAACAAATAAGAAAGAAAATAAAATATGTACATAAGGCAGGGAAAAACCCCAAATCACCATTGAAAATAATGTTTTAAGTCTCGTCTATTAACGGAAGGAGAGCCAATCCTCCCATCCAGCGATTGTATACATTGCAAATGATATGTGTGTTGGTCAAGCTTTTCGTATATGGTGACCAGTCTGATCCATAGGGATTGGAACTTAGTGTGTTTTCCTTTGTCCTTGTGGGATTTGTCCCACTTCAAGACTAAGTCACCCACACTGAATTCATTCTTCCCTATAGACTTCTTATCGAACCACCTCTTGATACGACCCTCGTGAAGTGAGAATTTTTCTTTTGCTTTTTTCCTTTCTTCCTACAACTTGTGAAGGGTGTCTATACTATGTTGAACCAATAAGCAAGGCTTACCCTGGGATTTGTGTGAAATTTGAAGGGCAGGAAGGTAGATGTTTTGGAGTAGGATGGGTTCTTTTTCATACACCAGGAAGTAAGGAGACATATGTAGAGAGGGTTTTGGCATGACTCTGTCAACTCACAAGGCATTCACTAAAGCAGAGTGTTAGTTCCTCTGTTCATAGAAAACTGTCTTTTTGATAATATGGATGAGTTTCTTATTTGTAGACTCAGCATGACCATTTCCCTGCGGATAGTAGTTAGCTGAATGTTTCAATAAGATTCCATTTTCCAATGCAAAATCATATAATTTTAATCATGAAAATTACATTTCATTGTGAAAACAAGTGAATTTAGAATGTCTAACTTGGAAATGATGTTCTGCTTAAAGAAGTTGATGACTTCCTGATAATTCACTTGTTTGAGCGGAAGTTCTTCTATGCATTGCGTGAAGTAGTATGTGGTAGTGAGAATGTAGCGATGTTGCTTTGACGAGTGTGGACAAATTTCACCAATCACATCTAAGCCCCATTGTTGAAATGGTTCTTCTTCCACTGCAATTGGCTGTAACAGGGCGACTGACTTCTTTCTTCTGCTGCCACACCTTTGATAGATTGGAAACTTCCGGACATAAGCATGAGCATCTTTGAATAATGTGGGCTGATAAAAACCGGCCCGCATAACCTTGTGTGCAGTCATGTCACTTGTAAAGTGTCCCCTAGCTGGTTTGTCATGGAGATCACATAATACTCTCTCTCAATCATGCTCTTCCAAGCACATGAGAAGAACTTTGTTATGGTTTTTTCTGAAAAGCACTCCATGCACCAACTGGTAAGATAATTCTTTGTACTTGAGTGCCCTCTTTTTTGTGTGTGGATAGGTGAGAGGGAAAGGTGCCATGCTCAAGATACTAGCGCACATCTACATACCAAGAGTTTGTGATGGTAGTGGGGGAAGCTCGCTCAACATTATACATTTCAATTTCATGCTCCCATCCAAATGGATCTTCTTCTTTTGCATCTACTGCTAGCTGAAAAATACCATGGCCCTTGATCGTGTGAACTGGATTGAACTCTAAGTCATACTCCTACAAACCAGTCATCCAGTTCGCTCTTCTTTCACCTAGCTCTTGTTGAACAAACAATGATCTGACTATTGGGTGCGGCACAAAGGTAATACAATGACTTTTTAAGAGATAGGACTGGAAATGCTTCACCGCCTTGTAAATTTCAAAAGCTTGTTTTCCAATGGTGGGGTAGTTGAGTTTGGGTCTGTTAAGGTTGGAACTCATAAATATATTGGCCTCTCATTATTTTGATCATCCTTTTCTGTAAACATAACAATGAGAGAAGTATCAGAAGTGAAAGTGTAAAGCAGAAAATATTTGTTGAAATATCAATTGCATAAAGCAGGTGCATCTATGATTTCTTGCTTGATATGGGAAAACACATCCTTTTCCCTCTTATCCCACTTATATATCACATCCTTCCTTACCATCTCCTGGACGGGTTTCATGATTTGAGCGTAATCAAAGATGAATTTGCAGAGAAAATTTTATCTTTCCTAGGAAGGAATGCATAGGTTTCTTGTTTACCGGGAATGGAATCTACGTTATAGCTTTGACCCTATCTAGGTCTACCTTAATATCACTCTTCGTGATAATATGGCCCAAGATGTTACCCTCAGACACTACAAAAATACTCTTCTTGGGATTAAGGGATATCCCATATTTCCAACATTGCTAGAAAATTTTCTTCAGATGGTGTAGATGGTTAGATCTTTTCTTGGAAAACAATGTGACATCATCTAGACAAACCACTACACTCTACCCGATTGGTCCATGAAATGCTATGTCCATTGGAAGTTGGAATGTCGCACTGAAATTTAATAGGTCAAATGGCATTCTTCTGATTGTGAATGTATCCCACTTCGTGTGAAATGTTGTCTTAAGTATGTCAGGTTCTGAGACTAGAACCTGGTTGTAACTGGAATACGCATCTAGCAAAGAAAACATCTATGACCCCGATACAGTCTACAATATCTGTTCCATAGAAGACAAAGGGTAGCTATCTTTGTCTGATGCACGATTTAAGTTGTGGAAATCAACACACAAGCAGATTTACCCATACTTATTTCTTAATGGGACTAGATTTGATACTGAGTTTGAATGTAACACTTTATAAATGAATGATTGGGTAATGTAACACCCTCCTCCCACACTTACCCAAGCTAATCGGTCTGTCGGGGTAAATATGTACAAAGAGTTACTGTGATGTGATTCAACCTCCCAAGTATAGTTATGGAAGTCCAATTGACAAACCAAAACTAAAGTGACCTTCCTCAGGATCTACAGGACCACTGGAGGCTAACCAGCCATTCTAGGTGCCCAACCCTTGAGTTAACTTTCATTTTTAGTGCCCTGGACTTCCAGATGTTGGCACAACAATGCTGGAATTCGACTATAACTCTATAGTCTCATGCACAAGCCTATAAGGGAGCGATTGTAGTATTTTTAACTTAGTGCTATGCTTGTGACCACGAGATCTGAGGCACAAATTTAGGGCTAGTCTCCAGACCACTGCCCAAGACTTAATGAAACTCTCACAAATGATAGATGATGCAGTGACAAAGCCTTCCATGCAAAATTTAGATAAGGACTTGATTGTTGACAGTGTTGGACCCACCAACATTCAAGGGGTATCCCCGATATGTGGTCCCAAATAGACCTCACATAGTTTGGGATAGGAACCCTATCTAGAATAAGGGCCAGTTGTCAGCTTCTTAAGGATTTTCCTTGGCTCTAATTGTTAGCAAGAGAGAGGAATGAAAATGTGCCTTCGAAAAATAAGTGAGTGTGTCTGGTGAGTGTTCAGTTGTAAGTGTGTTAAGGTTCTTCTGTTGTGAAGGGAGAAAATTAAGTGAGCCCCCAAGAGAGAGGTAATAGTACCACCCTAGTAGATACACACATAACCAAGAAGGATTCATGTAACATCCAACGAAATAGCCCACAAGGATGCGACAGTCATTACTACCAATAAATAAGAAAGATTTGTCTAATATCCAACATAATAGTTTACAAGGATAAGACAGTAATAATGGCCTTTACAGTACATGTTCAATATGATAAGTAGCAAAATTACAAAAATAATTCAACTACTTTAGCACATATGAAAGAAAACATGAATTACATGTGAAAATTTGGAATACCCAAATTTATACTACAACAATTGATTAAGTTTCTTCTATTTATTAAATTACTGAACAAATTGTTTACTGCATCCTACAACAAATACCAAAACTAAAACACTGCACACTTCACCAATTAAACTAAATGCGGAAACAAGAAACTGGCCAAGAAAGAAATACATAGCACATGACACCATTATTTTTGGACAAATGTCCCCGGAAAAACCCAATGCTGGAAAACCAGTGCAACAACTGAGGGTTTGTATTATTAAGCAATAGTTTTTTGAATACAATATTTGGATGCCTTACTGGCTATCCAATATAGAGAATCTGACTAGAAGAAGATTAGTGAGAAATACCTCACACAATCACTACGATCCGACACTGATCCGAGCCCTGGATGGCTGACCCCATGCTAGCTCTACGCAACTATTAAGTCAGCCTATGCAGTTTTGCGTTAACCTCTCTAAGGATCTGCATCCTCTTCTTGGATCTCTTGTTGTTTGGAGATTCGAACTTCAGGCCTTCCAGTCTCACACCTCAAATTCCTGCACTAAAACTCATATCTCCTGGCTAGAATTCAAACTTCCTCTGAAGCTCTGCGCTGCCTCTACGTGGCCTTACGTTTCCAAACATGGTCTCTGCGCTGCCTCTTCTGGATCTCTCACTACCTCCTCTACGATGTATTCCTGGATCACGAAACTCTCCAACCGGAACTCTCCCTGCCCCTCACTGCAAGAAATCACTTCGATCTTTTCTCTAGCAACTGTTGTGCTGCCCTCTCTGAGAAATTTGATCTCTTGCTCTCTCTCTAATGTTTTTTCCAAAAGCCCGTCGGAGTCCTTATAATCCTCTAGTTGAGAAATCAACAACCCATATTAAATTCTAATCAATGGCTCATATTGTTTGAACTTGATCTCCATCTTCTTCTAGAAGTTTCACCCTCAGTTTGATTAATACCCATTAAATATTTTAATTTCCTAAGTTTAGACCTAGACATCCATTAAAAATAATTAATTATTTTAATAAAACTCTCTTCGGGTGGAATTTCCTAAAATGATTTATGGGTATTGGGGAATACATGTGTCCTAGCCTCCCTACAAATTTTGAGGCTAAGAGCACATCTGATGCTACCAGAAATCAACACTCCTTATCAAGAAATGTTCTCTAGTAATGCAACCTGGTGAAGCATCACCCTTATATGTAACATCTCCCTCTACACCATTGATGTCTGACATCATTTCCCACCAACTACTGCACAAATGATGCATCTATACTGCTGCTGACCCTGCCACTACCAACACTGCATCTATATTGCAACCCTGATAAGTTTTGCATCTGTGTTGCTACTGGCACTGGCACTGCCAACACTGTATCTACACTTCAACCTTCTCCATTTACTTCTGCTACTGTATCAACAATGGAAAAGCATCCAAATTACTGAACAAGTGTTCAGCATGATGCATTTGTTGCTGGAGTTCTGACTGCTGCTAGTCTCTATGCTGACCCTTTGAAGCCTCTGCGCTGTTGCTGACTCTACACTGTGCCAACTGCACTGCTGCCAACTCTTCTTTGCAATTGACACTAGTCCATCCTGATACTTCTGGTATGGGCTCCCGTAGCAAGGTTTTGATCCAAGAGGTGGACTCCTCAAAGATCCTTCCCATCTGTAGTTCTTTCGCGCTTATAGTTCTAGATAATCCCACCTCTCCCCTGGAGGTATCTGGGTAAACTCCTCCTCCTCGATCTCTACAGATGTATCCTTCGAATCATGCTTCTTGTCCTTGTCCTTCTTCTTGAGAGGACATTGTGTAGCGTGGTGACCAAGTTTACCACACAAAAGCACTTGATCTTCGGGACATCCTTCTTCTTTGTCCGCTTGTCCTGCTATCCCTTTGATGCAAGGGCTACAATTTCTTCCTTCTCCTTGGGCTTCATCCCACTATTGTTGCTGCTATCAAGTTTGCACTTGACTAAGTCTCTCCTCATCCCTTCCTGCTGAAGAGAGGCCCACATCCCTTCCCAATCTGGAAATCTCTTTTTGCCCAGGATGTTCTGGACAAATATTTGCCATTTTTTTGAAGCAAAATTCAGGGCCAGCCTCACCATCTCGGTAGGCTGAGGTGTTGACCCAACAGCTGCCAACGAATCTCGGGTTTAATGAAGCCTTTGTTGAAAAATGTGCAACAAGAAATGTTAAATTTAGAATGTGCTAAAAATAGACATGCTAAAAATAGCATGTATAAAAATAACAGTTTGGCCAGTGAGGTCATTGGCCACATTGGGTGAGAGGTGAAACTGCTAAAAATAGAAAGTTCTAAAAATAGCATTTCTGGGTCCCTTCCTATTTATAGCAATCCCTAGTCTATCTATAGGAAGTAAAATTAATTTTGGTCTTAACAACAATTGTAAATATTAATTAATTAATTCAGTTGAGTTAATTAGTTAAGGAAATTCAAATTTGAAGTCTTTGTGAGCATGCACATGAGTTGTCACACTGATGGAGGAATTTATCCTTAATTTCCTCCACTAATTGAGGGAATAAGTATGAGTTCTATAATGAGAGAATTAGTTGACTTAGTTCTAACTAGTCAAGTCCAGCTAGATTATTTTAACAAGTTGTTAAAATAATAAAATATAGTTTGTTAATGCTTGCATGCATGTGACAACTATTATTTTATATAATTGAGGATTCACTCATGGATAACTGTTGCATGTCAGTTCTGTCAGAGACCTAATTGAGATCAAATGTGGGACAATGTACTATCAGATGCTTGGATATTTCTAGTAAGTATTCCTTGCATGGAGAAGGATCTATTATAGGAGATTGGAGGACTTGTGGCCTATATATTGAGGCCTAGGTAGTCCATGATTTTCATCTTCTGATTGAAGATCATCAGAGTACAAAGAGAGCAGGATAGCTATTGAGCTGATTCTTTTTGTATGTTATTGTGGATCTACACTTGATTGATAATACATGGTTGGGGTTTTATGATGGTGCTTTCCCCTGGATATATCTTGTGTTATGTGTGATTATTTCTCTTGATCAGTTATGCATGTTTCTACTTGATGTTGTTCATGAATTCGATAATGATTCCGCTTAATGTTTTGTAGAAGTAGAAAAAGTATTATGCTTTAGGACATTGCATATATTGGTTTGTTCTACAAGTGAAATTTTTACAACCTTGTCAAGAATGAATCAATGCGTTCCCCCTTCTGCATCTGCATGGATCTCATATGCTCCTCCAAGTACATCTTCTATTGTTCGGAATATCATTCATATAGCATAGCCAATGCTTCCCACATCTTCCAAGCAATATCATTTCCGGTAATGTGACATACTACATGATCTCTCACTCTGTCAAGGATCAATCGTCTGGCCTTTGCCATTTCAGCCTTGCACTTTTTGAGAGGATCTGGATCCGTGGGTACAACTACCACACTGTTGACATAGGTTTTGAGATCGTTCTCATCTAGAAGGCATGATATCATTGCCTTCCAGATCACATAGTTGGATTCACCTTCCAATTGATCTTGATCTCTTAACCCACTAGCTGACATCTCTACCAACAAAATGTTGAATTTCCTCCTCTCTCCTCTACGCAGTGCTAGGCTAGCCTACACACTTCCTGTTGGAGTCAGTAGATCTTCCCCTCTCTACTGTTGCTCAACAATAGAGAAATCAAATTCCTTGGCTAGGGATTCTCCGAGGAAGAAATTCCCTCAACAATGGCTCCTTCTTCCTTTTGACACTTTTTTGCCCCAGTAATTGCTGCAGAAAACTGCGTCTCACCAGAAAAATACTCTGTGTTGATGCTTCTGCAATGCTCCCTATGGCACTGGCAAACTTTGATATGGAAATATTTCTCTCTGTTGACTCACTCAGAGAGAGATTTTCCCACAAAAATTTTTCCCTCCTTGCCTGGATTGCGCAATCCCTTTGGGGATTAGATTTGCTTCCTACGCAACACTTCAACTTCCCTCTTCTTTAGTGCTGGGCTCTTCTGAATCTTCTCTCTTGCTTCACCCGTGCTCTGATACCATGTGGAAATTTGGAAGACCCAAATTTCTACTGCAAGAGCTGATTAAGTTTCTTCTATTTGTTAAATTACTGAACAAATTATTCACTGCATCATACAACAAATACTGAAACTAATACATTGTATTCTTCACCAATTAAATTAAATATGGAAACAAGAAACTAAGAAAGAAATAAATACACAGCACATGACACCGTTATTTTTAGACAAATGTCCTTGGAAAAACCCAATGTGGGAAAAATGGTGCAACATCTGAGGGTTTGCATTATAAAGCAATAGTTTTCTGAATACAATATTTGGATGCCTTACTGGCTATCCAATATAGAGAATCTGTCTAACATAATATTAGTGAGAAGTACCTCACACTATCCCTCGTGATCCGACATTGATCCAAGCCCTGGATGGTTGGCCCCATGCTGGCTATGCACAACTACTGCGTCAGCCTACGCAGATCTACGTCAACCTCTTTAGGGATTTGTGTCACCTCTTCTGGGATCTCCTACTGTCGGGGGATTCGAACTTTAGGCCTTTCAGTCTCATACCCCGACTTCCTACATTGAAACTCATCTCTCTTGGCTAGAATTCAAACACCCTCTGAAGCTCTGCGTGGCCTTACACTGCCTAGCATGGCCTTTGCACTGCGTCTTCTAGATCTCTCTCTGCCTCCTCTACGATGTATTCCTGGATCAGGAAACTATCCAACCGGAACTATCCCTACCCCTCACTGCAAGAAATCACTTCGATCTTCTCTCTAGAAACTAATGTGCTGTCCTCTCTGAGAAATTCAATCTCTTGATCTCCCTCCTATGTGTTTTCCAAATGCCCATCGAAGTCCTCCTTATAATCCTCTAGTTGAGTAATCAACAACCCAAATTAGATTCTAATCAATTGCCCAGATCATTTGTACTTGATCTTCGTCTTCTTCTAGAATTTTCACCCTCAGTTTGATTAATACCCTTTAATTATTTTAATTTCCTAAGTTTAGACTCAGGCATCCATTAAAAATAATTAATTATTTTAATAAAACTGTCTCCGGGTGGAATTTCCCAAAATTATTTATGGGTACTATGGAATACATGTGTCCTAGCCTCCCTGCAAATTTTGAGGCTAAGAGCACATCCGATGCTACCAAAAATCAACATTACAAATGTCCACATAATAGTCTTACAAATATTCATAATCCATGCATAAAGAATGTGTTGGCCATGAGGATTCTGATATTAAGTAAAAGTTCCAAGACACATGTGTACAATGAACACCACTAGCTCCAATAGTGGAGTGTTGGAGCCACCACTTTCTCCTCAAAAGAACTAGCATGCCTCTCTAATGCCTTACGGGAGGAGCCAAGGTGAAAAGTACTTTGCTCATACAACGAGGGTGTATATAAAACCCATGGGGTGATGCTTCACCTCCTTGTGACTCTTTGACTACCCTCATGATTGTTTGACTTCCTGTTACTTTTTGACTTTACATGACTCTTCATATTTTGTATGTGTCCTTTGGACTTCCACTTTACAATACATTTTGAATAGATAATTACATAATCCACAATAATGATGTGGCATATGATGACTCGTGACATAACATGAAATTGGTTACATGGATTGCATGATGACATGACAATGTCAAACCATTCTACTCCTTACTATGTGTCTTCTTAAGTATGCTCTTCTATCCTCCTCCATATGGCTTAAAGGTAAGGAGTCTTCAATGATATCAAGTCTTGAGTTGTGGTTGCAAACTGGTGTCCCTTTGTTTTCTCTTGATTGATTAACTTGCATAATTAGCTACAAAGATGTATTTCAACATGTTTCCCTTCTCCATATCCTTCTTCATCATCCTATCATGGTATGATAGAGTACCTGCATATGCAATTCACTCATGACGAGACAACATCAGTCTGATAAACCCCTAGTCTAAGATGGTGCATGTTGATCCACTAATTGAGCCAGAACTGGGTGGCAGGCTGAGGGAGAGGCTCAATGATTGTGCAATTACACGACTCAGGTAGTCAGGGGTGGAGCTTGATGCTTGAGACTCTGCAATGTGTAGTTCAGGCTAGACTGGGTAGGCATATTGCGTATTTTTGGGACTTAGTGATTCGAGCTGAGGGGTTTTGCACTACTTCATCCAACTGCACAGTTCTGGGAGGTAGAGCAGACCTGGTGATTGCACAATTGGGTAGATCAGGAGCTCAAGGGCTGATATTGAGATCAAAGACTGTACAATGCATAGTTGAGGCCAAGATGGAGGACCAGAATGCACAATTCTAGGGGCTAAGGTATGGGCTTGAGCACTGGAACTGCGCAGTGCACAGTCCTAGGAGGTAGGAACTACGCATTCCACAATATCAATGAGAAGGGTTCTAGCTTGAGGCTTGGGACTGCACAATGTTTAGTTGATCAGATTAGGCATTTGGTAGGTTAACTAGCTCACTAGTTCTTGAATTTCTGGTTTTTACAGTAGTAATTTTTTGCTATTTTTTAACACTTGCTAACAAGGGTATTTTGGAGTGATTCCACTTGGAACAAAATCCTAGGACATCCATAACAATTTTTTTCTCATCTCATTTGTATTTGATTTACTTGGGCATTCGACAAGTTATCTCACTCATGTAGAAAACAAGGCCTCATGTAGCACCTCCTGTAGCACTCTTGTAGAACGTGTAAACTTGACCAAATCTGACCCAAAATCTTAGTTTTTGTCTCTTATGCTTGAATAATTACCCTTAGGCTCCAAAACCAAGTTTTAATAAGACCAAAAGACCTATTAATCCTTTCCTATTCTCCATTTCAATTCACCTCTACAATTATGGTTACTGGACAGATTCATGACTTGAAGAGCATAATGATGATTTTCATGATTACTTTATGAAGAACCTTGTGAACTCTATTGAAAAAATCTAACTTGAATGTAGTGATTGAAGAATTATTTCATTTTTTTCATACATCTTAAGCTATGGCTTCCATTTCCAACATTGTTATTTCTATTGCGCAGACTAGTCTTCTTTTTTATGTACGATTTACACTCTGCAAATAGGTTAATGTTTACATTTCTACAAATAAGATTAACATTTACATTCATGAAAAGTGGAACTGATTATCATTTCTAAAAAAGTAAATACGATTTCTTCTCTGCAAAAGTAATTAGGTTTCCCTTATGCAAATAGAGTAACATTTCCATTTTTGCAATTAGTTTAGGCTTGGATTTCATGGCATTCACTTCATTGCATCGAATCAACAAAAGAAGGACACATTCCATGTTGCACATATAGTGCCGACACCTCTTAAGTTTGTACGAATCCCGGGTTGATAATTTAAGTTGGTAGCCTTGGGAGGTGCAACGTTATTTTTCCGTACTGAGGCTCATCACTTTTTGGCATTGTTACTGGGTACGTGTCAAAGTATGCATTGTTTTCTTCCCTAGTTGATTCATTTATATTTAGTTTCTACAAACAAACAAACAAACAAACAAACAAACAAACAAAAAATTAAAATTAAAATTACATTAGGCATCTTTTATTTCAGGAACAAAAAATTGCATTTTTTTCCGGGGAAAATAGAGTTCATAATTTCTATTAAGAGGTATAATAGAGATTACATGCTGTAGATGCCGAAGGCATATGCTAATAAAGTGGTATTACCACCATTCAGTAGTTCCATAAGATCTGTCCCATATGTGTCACTGTGGATACGATGGGGCTGTATCCATTTACAAAAAGTTTTCAGATATACATGTTGTTCTGAAATATGCAAAAAGTAAAAGAGGTATGTCCTCTGTTCGAAAAAAATACATAATATGTCTGTAAAGAGTCAGTCCAATATATACAGAGCATGGGCTAGAAAAATCAAAATTTCAAAATTTCAGTTGGGGAGGATTCCCCCTTGTAACAGTCCATCTATGTACGGTCGATGGTAGAAGACGTGCATCCCTTCTGGACTGTGTTCCTCGATCATCCAATCACCTAGAGGCCGAGCCGCCGCTTCTTTCGAGAGCCGGTCAGCAGTTGTATTTCTTTCCCTGTAGATATGTGAAACAGTGATCTGGTCAAAAAATGTTTTGAAAAAAACAATTTCTTCCAAGATATGTCTCAAAGAGTATGTGTGACAATAGGAAATATTGTTTGCCCAATCAATTACAATCTTAGAATCACCAAATATTTGTATTTGTCTGCAATTTTTAGAAAGAGCGAAATAGAGAAGATGTCTCAATGTGATGAGTTCGGCATGATTGTTGGTCCCCAGACCAAGACCCAGTTTCAGATGAAAATAATGAGATTCTGTAATGTGGAAAAGGATACCCCCACCGCACCCTTGTGCAGATGCGGCACCATCAAAGTATGCCCACGGCATGTTTCTGTTGATAATTTCGGAGGTGATCTGCCTGGGGGTATTAGCTTTGATGTCAAAAGGGATTTCAGTGAAGGCCGAACAAATGGATGGCGGAAGGTGCTGCCAGTTCTCCCTGCCTGCCGCAAAGATTATATCATTACGCTTATACCAGATATACATGGCCACAACCAAAGGCAGATTCCTTGCTTTCTCCGAGGACACAGCTGACCACCAGAGATCCCAGGCCGAAGAGATGTCATCTGCGTGCCAGTCGGTTGTGATGTTAAGAATAAGTTTGACCTGCTGCCAGATTTCCCTGGTGATTTCGCAAGAGAGAAATAAATGGTAAGTAGATTCCTCCGCCTTGTTGCAGAGGACACACCAAGTAGGGCCAGCGAATGAACGCCTTTTTAGATTTTCCCCCGTTGGTAATTTATTCGCCAGTATGTTCCACATTAAGAGCCTGGCTCTGGGCTGAGCTTGAAGCTGCCAAATATTCGACCACCAACTTTTTATCAAGTCAGGTTTCTTGTCCTCGATGAGTTTTAAGTATCCCGACTTAGGAGAATATAAACCTGATTTTGCAGGTGCCCATATAAGTTCATCATCATGCTCATGTAACTTAATATGAGATTCAGAGAGAGCTTGTAAGTATCGCTGCCATAATTCCGCCCATTCATCTGTTAATTGCCACTGATGGTCCGATCTCCAAGCTTGAGAGAAGATAGATGATCGGATGGGGTCACCGACTTGATCTAAGTATTTGATACCTATATAATTAAGATGTTGGATCATGTCTGCCGGAAGGAGGTGAGCGTTTCCAGACCCAGGCCATGGGTCCAGCCCAATTCGAACCTGGGTACCATTTCCAATCTTCCAGAGCAGGTTTTCCTTGATGAGGGGCAGAGCTTTTAGGGTAGCTTTCCAGATGGCCGACACACCTTGAAGTTGCCAAGAAGGTCTACGAATCCAGTCAAGGATGTTTGTGGGCCAAATGTATTTTTTGTGTATGACTTCTGCCCATAAGCTATCCATCTTGAGAAGAGACCATCCCTGCTTTGCTGTTAGGGCGAGTGCAAAATCGGGAAGGGATTTAAGTCCCCATCCTCCCCAGTGCTTGGGCATGGATACCAGGGACCATTTAGTCCAAGCAAAGATCTTACCCTTTTTATTCCCATTCCACAGGAACCTGCTACAAATCAGTTGAATTTTCTGTAAAATGCCTTTCGGAACCCAGGTAAGGGACATCCAATATACCGGTGTGGCCTCGAGAACAGATTTGATCAGCTGTAATCTGCCCGCTTTTGAAAGTAGGCGGTGGTGCCAACAAGTTATCCTCTTTTCTATTTTGTTGATGAGCCACCCCCAGTGTCCAGAATTGTATCCATCCGGCCTTAATCTGAATCCCAAGTATTTGATACCATCCAGAAGATTGTTTTCCTGGAAGGGAAAGAACTGAACAGCCAATAGAGATTCTTGTTGAGTGCATCTCGTCACTGATCTGGTAGATTTGTCCCTGTTTATTTCCATACCCGTGGCTTTGCAGAAGAGTTGAAGGATCCGGTTAAGGGCCGTGCTATCTCTAACGCTGCCATTAAGGAATATGAGAATATCATCCACGAACAATAGGTGTGTGATGGAGAGCTGTTCGGTAATTTTGAGGCCGCTTATCTCCCCATTCCTTTTGGCATCCGCAATAAGCCTGCTCAACCCTTCCATTACAATGAGAAAGAGTAGTGGAGAGAGAGGGCATCCTTGCCTGATGCCCCTGTTAATGTAAAATCGATCTGATGCTGCTCCATTGATGAGAATGGCAAACGAGACAGATGTAACACATCCCATGATCCAGTTAATGAAAGGCAGGGGGAAGCCCAGGTGTATAAGTGTCATCTTAAGATAAAGCCAATTCACCTTGTCGAAAGCCTTAGTAAGATCAATTTTTAAAGATACACTTTTCAGATTCTTCAGCTTGATGGAATGTAGGGTTTCCTGGGCAGTACCAATAGCCTCATAAATATGGCGATTTCGAAGGAAAGCAAATTGTTCAGCAGATATGTGGGAGGAAAGAATCGGCTTAATACGATTGGCAATTATCTTGGCAATGATTTTGTAAAGGCAATTGCAGAGGGAGATGGGCCGGAAGTCATTGAAAGAAGAGGGTTCATCAGCTTTGGGGATCAAGGCAATATAGGTCTGATTCATAGGTGGGTGGATGTGCCCCGAGAGCCGGCTTTCCTCAACAACAACTAAAATATCCTCACCCATCTGTTCATAAAACGCCAGATAGAATTCCACCGGCCATCCATCTGGTCCCGGACTCTTCTCTTTCTTGAACCATTTTAGAGTATTCTCAAGCTCCAGAGATGTGACAGGAGCTGTAAGGTCTTCCAGATCCTCCTGGCCAACAAACCGAGGGAGTTTTTCAACAGTTCTAATAATATCTGGAAGATTGATTTCTGGTGGAGCTGTAAAGAGACCCTTGAAATGGGACACCCCAAGACTAGCCAATTGCTGGTGAGTGGTAGCCCAACCATCTGGCTCTCTAGGAAGTCTCCATATGGTGTTCGAAGCCTTCCTGCCGTTGGCTAAGTTGTGAAAGTATTTTGTGTTGCAGTCCCCCGCTTTGAGCCAAATGGCTCTACTTTTAAGCCTCCATTGCTCCTCCTTTTCAAGTAGGATTTTTGCTTTTTGTCCATACAGACGGTTGAGCAAGGCTTTGGATTCATCAGTGAGGTAACCAGATCCTTTATCATCAGTTAATGAGGCTATCTGAGATTCAGTATCCGTCAAAATCTGTTCATCTCTTTTCCTCTTGGCTGTCGCCCAGTCTTCAGTAAGAACTTTGAGTTTATTAAGCCTAACACAGAAATCATAGGCCTTGCGATGAGTCCGCAGAGGGGGCTGAGCAACCCAGTAGTTCGTGACCATATTATTATAATCCGGATCCTTGAGAAAGCCAGCGAAGAATTTGAAAGGGGATCTCGGCTTGGGTTTATTATCACTAATCTGTAAAAAAATTGGAAGATGGTCAGATAGACCCCCTATGCCAACCCATTGTCTGTATAGTGGACAAATCTGAATTAGATCCTGGTGCATCATGAATCTATCTAATCGCCTCCCCAGTGCAGCCTCCCCTGTGCGTTGATTGTGCCAAGTAGGAAGTTTCTTATTCATGGGGATGTCCACCAGGTGATGAGAGTCCAGCAGTAAATTCATTTGATCTGCAATGGAATCCCACTGGGCATTATGACCCCAAGATTTGCCAACTCCCAGAGAGAAGTTGAAATCCCCTCCAATCACTGTATGCTAAGTTATATGGTTACCAGATAGAAAGTCTTGCCAGAAGGGGAGATGATGCTGGTTGGGACCATATATGTTAATAAATCTTATCGGGAAGCCCAGATCCCCAGCCATGATATCCATACCCAGGAAGCCTCTGCCCCCCCAGGTGGAGATTGACTTACACTTCCTTGGGTTGATACCGATGAGTAAGCCACCGGATCGCCCACATGCGTCCAGTCCATGCAGAGTCCACCCCGGAAGAAAACCTTGCAGGCAGTTCACCGCCATCTCAGCTGTGCATAGAGTTTCTTGCAGAAAGATAATATCACATCTTGATACATGAAGAAGTCTTTTCAGAGCCAGTCGTTTTTTGGGGTTGGCAAGTCCCCTGCAATTGAAGGAGAGCCAGATCATGATTCACCACAGTGCATGGGCTCGATAGCTCTAAGCGCCCTTTCAATAGTAGATTGTCTCCCCAAAGCAACGTCCGCCACAGCGTTTAACTTAGCCGATGAGATATGAGAAGGTCTGCCCCGTTTCTGTTTTTGGAGTCGACCCGGGGAAGAGCCCAGACCTAGTATTCGAGGCCGAGCCCTAGATCGCAGGTGATAGTGGTGTGATCCGGATAGCTCCGGTGAAGAAGAGTGGTCCACGACCCCCAGGATCTGGTTGGACATGGGAGGGGTAGTAGAAATGGATGGCGGAGGAGGGGCAATAGTGCATATAATGGGGGGAATGGGAGCAGATTCAGAGCGAGATGTTTGTATAAAAGAGTGAATATTAGATATCATATCATTAGAGCAAGATTGTGAGAGAGAGGGGACGGAATCATTACCCGGACGAGTAGGTACAGTCGCAGCCGGTTTTGTATTCTTCCCGGCAGTCCGTGAACGGGTCCGCGGCGGTCCAGGTGCAACCAGGTCCTTGCTGCGAGCAGTTTTTGTTGTGCTATCCCCCTTCTTCGTGGAGGGGATCTCCTGCTGAGGCTGCACATCTTCCGATGGCTGGTGCTCTCCTTCATTTTGATTCACCGTGTTCTGTTGGCGAGGTCCCTTGGAGTCCTCCGAAATCCCCTTCGCAAGCAATGGGCAGTCCTTGAAGAGGTGCCCTACTTTGTGGCATCTCCTGCACCGATAAGGCACTCCTTCATAATCAAGGGGTTGTTTGCGCGAGACATGATTGTGGTGCAGGGTGATCTTTTCCACCAGCCCAGGTCTGATATCCATATTAACCAGAATTCTTGCCATAGTCCTGATGCCCGTCTTTTCAAATGATCTATCATGCTCCAGATAGGTACCTAGAGTGTCCCCAATCTTTTTGAAGGTGAATTGATTCCAGTATTGCCAAGGTAATCCTGGAAGCCGAACCCATATGGGGCCTTCGCCAAGATGTTCGCGCTCTGGATCAAACAGGGGATCCCACCTTTTAAGTAGCACCGGCGCGAGCTCAATATGCCAATATTGGGTAAGTACCCACTGAGTGTATTCGGGTCTCTGAAAGTGTAGGGCAAACCAGCCCCTTGTAAGCACCATAACCTCCGGGAGTTCTTTGAAAAGCGATCCCCAAATCTCGTTTACCCAAAGTTTGAGCCTCTCCGCAGAATAAGTTCGTCCTCTGACTCTGCCCACTAACACTTTTCGAGCCGCATCCATCACGTCCGGAATAGGATCTTCAGGTCCCAAGTTGATATTGTAGTCAGGATCAATGGAGCGGAGGCAGCGTCCCTTGGTCACCTTCTCGGAGCGCCTCCCAAAAGGAATTCCCTTCAGCAGGTTTCGGCACGGATCAGATGTGCTGTGCTGTGCTGATGCAGCTGAACGAACCGGGAGTGGAGTGGTGAAACAACCTGAGGGAATTGGAGATCGAGGGGAGGGAAAACCAGAACCCGGGAAGCCGGATACAGGGGGGATGAAGGGTTGCTGGAGGGATTGAGGCATAAATGATACGGAGGGGGAGTGGGAGCTTGAAGGGGGGGGAGGCGGAGGGGGAGGATGGAGCGCAGGCCGATTGAGTTCCTGTAAGGAGATGTCAAGCAAAGGGGATCCCAGGAAACAAGAGCCTAGTAACTGAGCAGTGGCCGGGGAGAGAGGAGGGCATGCAAAGGGCGGGGATTCCGCTATTGAGATAGCCGGTCCTTTGTTTTTATCAACAGAAGACAAGTGTGGATGCAGATTCGGGGCACCTGTCGTAAAACCCAAAGCAACGCTACGCGGAATCATATGAGGCCTGCTGGTGTGTGCCCATATTTCTTGATGCGGCCTAGGGTCCGCCTCGTAATCTACCAATTCCTCGTCACCCATGTTAAACTGTCGGATATGCGTCGCGAGCGGGGTTCGAGCTGAGGTCCGGTAGCACCGAGATCAGGGAAGTCAGAGCGGCAGTGGGCTCAGAGGTGGGTGCCCAAGGGGGACCGCGGAATAAAATAATCCACGCAATAAAACAAAAACAATAGTGCCGCAGTCAGCCCGGCATTACAAGAGACCCGGGGGCTGTCTGTAAACCGCCATGGGGTTGGTTCAGCAGCGCAGAAACTTGCTAGGGTTCCGCATTCTCATTTATTTAGTTTTTTAAACAAAAAAATACTTCTCCAGCACCAAACCCTCCCCTACCCCCCCCACATTTGATCACATGGTGCAGTAAGAGACACAACACCGTCCACTTTTGCAAGTAGAAGAAGAAGAGGCGGCAGAGAAGTTAGAAGAAATGGATGGAGATGATGATAATGAGGAAGATCCTCTTGGATTTCCCATTCAAGATACTGATATCAATGTTCATATGAAGAACATCCATCCATATTTCCTTCCCAACTTCCATGGTATGAGGTTAGAGGATTTGGAAACCTTTCTCTTTGAATTTTAAATCCTTTGTAATATTTACTAAACACTCAAAAAATGAGATTGTTTCCAGCAACATTGAAGCATAGAGCTTGTAAATGGTTCATGAGTTCAGGGACTAATTCAATAATATCATGGAATGATATACAAAAGATATTTCTAGAAAAATATAAAGATCATGATCTTAAAGAAGAAATTTTTAAAATGACTAAAAAAGAAGATGAGAGCCTTGAGGATGTAATAAAGAGATTGATGTATAATATTAAGAGGGAAAATTGCATCATTTAGGATTTGACACACTAAAAACCCTCTTAATTAGAACAATTAGGGATGAATGGATTGATCTCCCTGATAGCATGAGTATAGGTGATGTATACCAATTATCATTTGAAGAAATTTGTGAAACATGCAAGCACATATCAAGAGGAAGGGCAAGAGTAAGTAAATCAACATCAAGATTGGTAATTCAAGATGAACTTGGAAATTTTCTTAATAAATTTAAAACAAAAATTCTTAGCAATATAAGCTAACACTGAGTATAAATGTTAAGAATGCAAGATGAGCAAAACAAAGATGTTGACATTTGTGTCGTCCATGCAAAATCATATGCTATTAAATATTTCCTATCATTATCGAGGTTGAAGGAAGTTTACCAAGAGGACAATGGAACAATTCAATCACCAAAGCTACTATGTTATGTAGCTCCAAGAAGACCATGGAAACCTAGTCAACATGGTATGATGCAAGAATATAATTCACAATTTCAAGGTTATGCACATCCATCTCAAAGTAATTGGAACACACCCTTTTCTTTGAAACCTTGGCCATCTCAACCCCAAAACAAATATTGGAAACAAGGTTGGCAAGGACCTTATGGGAGAAATCCACAATATCCTAAATATTTTTGTCAATATCATCCATACCCAACTCCATGCTATCCATACCATCCACCTCCACCACAACACAACCACATCCATCTCAAATATCTACTCCCACTCAACTACACTTCCAATTATTTCTGAACCCAAACAATCTAGTAACTCAACCCACTTACAATGTTGAGGTACAACACTTACAAATAGCTCCTCTTGGTCTAAATGGTATTCATACTAGCTAAGGAAGAGAATTCCAGAAAATATATTCTCTTGATTTCACTGAAGGACAACATTCAAAAAAAGAAGATTCGAGTGAGGAGACCAAAGAATCATGGGCTGCACTTTATGAAGAGTAGACATCAGAATTAGATATTGGGAAAGTTCTCTCATGTTTACCATCAAATCCTCTGTGTTCAAGAGAATAATAAAAAAATAGTAGAAGATTTGAATGGAATAAGAAAAGAAGACATGAAGAATGATCCAAATGAGCAAGTGACCCATGGGCATTAAAGTTGTATTAAGGTTTGGTTCCAGAAAATCAACAAGATTGAACATCACTCTCTTCTTCAACAAGTGTGATATCATCAAAGTCAAAGCAATTGGTCTCTAATATTCAGGTACATGTCAAATCATATGTTTTGTGCCTACACATGAGTTTATATGTCACCTTGATGTGCACATGGCTCCATTGGAAGTATTCCTATACTTGAAAGAGATTTTGTTTTTTTTTCAAGTAGAGTAAGATAGAAATAAAAGAAATAAAAAATGAAAAAATAAGAGGAAAAAATAAAATCTCAAGTGAAAACCTCCTTTGAGGCACCCGAGATTCGCTCATTGATTGAAAACCTTCATGAGGTGGTCAATGTATTGGAAAAAAGAGAAAAAAGAGAAAAATAAAAGATCCTAGGTGAAAACCTCCTTTGAGGCACCTAGGCAGTCCTACTAGTCAAAACCTCATTGAGGCAGCTAGTAGGCCTAAATGAGAAAATGAGAAAATAAATAAATTCTTTGCTCCATATATCTCTCTCTGATGAATGCAAGTGTTATCCAACCTTTGCAAGCAACAAAAACAAGTTAGCACCAAAAGAAAAAGTTGGTCGAAAATCTAGTCAAAGGAAGTCAAACTTGGGCTTTCTCCTCCTTTGCTTAGATGCTCCCATGGGACCAATAACATGCCAATCCATCATTCCATCCATTTCCGACATCCACCCACCATTCCAAAGCCTTTCTCATTCAATTTCCTTATTTTCCTAAAGTGCTACAGGAAGGTTCTATTTTTCTATAGGACTGTCAAAATACATAGGACATAAATTGTTTTTACCATATCTTAAAAATCGTGCATCCATTGGTTGATTTGTTTCATGGGGATATGCATATGGATGATAGTAACATGCTCAAGTAATTTCAACAAATTCTAGTGCACACTTCTCGAGAAATTGACCTCCATCACGTACAACCATTTTTAATTTTTAATTTTTATATTTGTGCATCCATTAGCCAAGATGTTTTATGGGGAGGTGGATAAGGATGATGGAAACATGCTCAAAAAATTTCAAGTCAATCCAATCTACCATTTGAGAGATATGGATAAAACAATTATGTGAAGTGTTCCAAAATTGCTATAGGAGTGTCCATATTTGCTATAGGAGTAAGATCTGCTTAGAAAAATGGGTTAAAAATAATGTTTTCCTTTGGGAAATGTCAGGACAGCTTCATAAAACCTCCTTCACCTCTCATCCACTCCATTTAATCAACTTCTTTTCAATATTCCACCTCCATTCATGAAAAAAACAAAAAAAACAAAGAAAATAGACTTTGCCTTCACCCCTTTTTTGTAAGATTTCACCACCATCAGAGCTTATGTTCTTATCCCTATGCTCACCATGATTCATCCAAGTCACTGAATACATTTCATGAAGAAACATGAGGTTTGAATGAGGTTTTGGAGGGAACTATGTGACTGATACATGAGAGAGATCGGTCTTGTAGCAGCTTTCACAAACCCAACAAAACCAAGAGCATAGATTGTTGTACTTTCATACTGAAGACCTGACCATCCCTGAGCATTAAAAAGTCCATCCTTGAGTTTTTATGAAGCCACACCATCCTTGAAGAAGAAACCAATCCACTCCAATAGAGGCAGATCGAGCACTAGAGGGACCTGTATAAAAAATGGAACTGTATCAGTCAAATACCTATCAGAGAGCATCATCAAGTTTTCTCAAATAAAGACCTGTGCGTGAGGAAAGAATGAGGAAGAGCACCTTCAGGGAATAGTTGATCCACCACTATTTCAATAGCAACATGCATGCATCTACAACAACTTAACATTAGGTAGGCACAGGTATGCATTGTTCTTCACCTCTCCTGTTGAGTATATTATGGTTAAAAAAATTGTTTTCAGTGCACATGAGAGAAGGTTTTATAGGCTGAAGGGGGCCATTAAACTTGGCCACCCTTGAATAGTAAGACTGGAGTTTACTCAAACACCCATGAAACGTGGAGAAGTCAAAGTGGGGAAGTGATGATTATGATGAAGAGGACTAGGTCACAAAGTGCACCGACCCCACTACCACAAAAATAAATAAAAGAATAAGGATCAACTTTATTTGTATCGGTGCTCATTCCAAAAACAATTAGAGAGGCTCATTAAGGCATCAAAGGTTGAACTAGATGCTACCAAGGGCTACCTAGAGTGCTATAGAAGAGATACAAAGTTTATTTGTAGGTGCTACAAGATCGGGCATAACTACTACATGAGAAATAAGGTTGTTACGGGAGAAACATAGCTGCTACAGAAGAGACAAAGTAGGTACTATAGGAGACAAAGTAGGTGCTACGGGAGACATTATGCTTGCTACATGAATGTCCCAAGAGGAAAAAGGGGCTCTGTCTTGAGCATTATTAACCATAAAACCCTAGAATTTTGAAGGAGTCTGCAAGGAAGGGGTAAGTACTTGATCCTCTTCACCTCCTACAAACCAAAAAGTCTGTGAATTTTTGCAAAATTCCTCCACTAAATATCCTGTAGCAGAACCTTGAGAACAAAAAAAATTGAAGTATGGATTTTTCTTGTGAGGATGAGCATTATGATGGGAGAATAAACTTGTTTTAAAATTAACATACTATTTTTCACCTGACTCATCAACAGGAAGCACTCCTCCTATTTCCATAAGTTGAAATTGTAAGTGCTCTAAAGTTGATAATTGGCAACAGGGTTCCCTTGCACAAAACTTGAGAACACATGGAAAAATTTTGTTGACATGGATAGAGAAGATTTTATGGACTTGAATAGATATTCAAGGATGTCTCTGTAGGAGAAGAAAACTCCCTGACAATAAATAAATAAATAAATAAAATTGAATAGATAACCTCCCTTGAAGCTAAAAGAAAGGAGCCCCAAGCCTCTCAAAAGAAGTCAAACACTGGGGGAGCCATGACCAAACACCTGAAAGAAGAATCTTCCCCACTACAAAAGAAGGTTTCTACTAGAAAGTGTTGGATAGCTACATGACAGATCAGGGAGGCCACTGGGGCCATGAATGAGGCACAATTAGGTCATTAAGTTTCTCAAAGGATGAACACCACTTTCAGTAAGGGGGTATGATGGACCTCCAAATTAGATACAATTTAAGGCCAATCTAACCATCCTTCATCACATTAAACCTCTATTTTTGCATTGGATGACATATTTTGAGCTATAATGTGTTCATTAGGAAGGTTTAAGGATAATTGCATATTTGTGCCTAATATTATTTATTCTTGTAGAATTGTGAGAATATTGGGAAGGTTATGAAGATTTGGAGGATGAGATAAGTTAGGGACTTGATCCCTGCTATAGGAGGAACATGGTTGGATAATAAATGAGCTAAATATCATGAAATTATTGACAAATTATGGAGCTCCACTAATTGAGAAAATATAGGGATGTGTTCCTTGTCATTTAATGAAGATTCCTAGTGTTATAGGAAAATTTGGGCACATCAACCCCAACTTCCGAATCAGTGATATTAGGGTCCATCAACCCCTAATTTAGTTGTTGTCATTCCCTAATGAAGTTAACCTACATCATGCTTGCTTCCCAAGAGTTTCATGACACCATTCATCCAAAAAATGTCCCTAAAGAGACCATCGCAGGTAGCCTTCTATTTGGCTGGCAATGAATGGCAAGCACTACACTGTCAGGGTGCTATGCATAGCACCTGGCCTTTATATCACCTGCGATGGGTGATATTCATCGAATTTTTCAAATAAATTCATTGGATTCCTCATCCAATGGATGCTTCTAGATGTTTCTAGAGGGATTGGGCTCGCTTTTGGATGAGGAAGGAGATGAATGAACCTTAATCCATTATCCATTCCTCCATGGAACCACTTCCAAAATATGGAAAAGCATTCATGAGGTCCATTAATGGCCTAACCTCCTCTGTTCAGCTATAAAAGGACTAGGCATTCAAGGTTGGTATAAGGTTGGAAATTTGTAAGTTAAGTAAATGCCGCTTGAGTGAGACTTGAAAGAGATTAATGTTATCATGTCAAATTTTTGTTTCCATGAGGAGAGAAGGGTTTGAAGCTGGGAGGATGACACTGAATCGAACATGCATCTACATGGGTTGTAATCTTCCTTTCTATGAATAAAGAGTTCTATGCTTTTTCCCATTCATGTGTTATGAAATGTACATTGTATTTTTGATTCTATAATGTGTTTAGTTAACAGATCAATATGTATGCTTTGATGGTTTTCTGTCTCGGCTTGTGTGCAGGTACCTTTCAAGTGAATTAAGTATGGAAGGGAGTGGTGAAAGCAGTCAAAGGGAAGAGGGATCGAGCGAGAGATACAGGTTGGTACTTTTGATTCTCTTTCTTTTATCTATTAGATATAGGAAAAGCAATGGAATTACTTTAATTGTTTTTCTAGACTTGCTACTAGGTCTAGGGGGTTAGGCGCTATTTAAGAAGCACCAAAATTTTCCAAAACACCTAGTGTTGGGAACCAACTCCACTTTTTGAGTTATTTTGGAGGGGAAATTTGCCTCATTTCAAGGAGAATTCTTCCTCATATATTAACTTCTAAATCTTGGTTTCCTTCATAAGACTCAGAGTTTCCTTGGGCTTTTCCATCACAGGAGCCTCAAAGCCCTCTTGTAAATTTTTTTTATTTCCTTTGAATGTCTTTTTCACTTGTATCTCTTATTTCTAAATTTACTATTCATGCTTCTTTTGTTGTAGGTCATATTGGTTAAATGATTGAAGTGAGTTATTTTATAGGTTATCTACAGAGTCACAAGCATGATGCATACTTAGAACAAATTTTAAAATTCATATTCATCATTGAGCTACTTGGATTGGTTTACTAGTCACAAATCTAGAATTTTTGGAAGTCCCTTGTAGCAAAATAGTAGTAATTCTATGTTATTTTTTAGAACATGTTAATGAGCTTCATTTGTGTTTATTCCACTTGTATTGAGTCATAAAAACATTCAAGTTAATAGCAAAATTTACCCCATAGAATTTTCACTTGATTAGGTTAGGAATGTGGTAGGTTAACTAGCTCACTATTTCTTGGATTTCCAGTTTTTAGAGTAGTAATTTTATATTATTTTTTAGCACATGTTAACAAAGGTATTTTGGAGTGATTCCACTTGGAACGAAGTTCTATGACATCCTTGGAACGAAGTTCTATGACATCCTACTTAATATCAAAAATTTTCCCATCTCATTTTCATTTTATTTACTTGGGCATTCGACAAGTTTTCTTACTCTTGTAGAAAAACAAGGCCTTCTGTAGCACCTCCTGTAGCACTTATAAACTTGACAAGATCTGCTCCAAAACATTGGTTTTTGTATCTTAGGCTTGAATAATGACCCTTAAGCTCTAAAACCATTATTTAGTAATACTAAAAGAACTCTTAAGCCTTGCCTCTTCTCCATTGAAATTCACCTTTGCAGTTATGGTTAGTGGATAGATTCATGACTTGAAGAGCATAATGATGATTTTCATGATTACTTATGAAGCACCTTGTGAACTCTATTGACCAAATCTATCTTGAATGTAGTGATTGAAGAATGATTTCATTTTGTTTCATACATCTTCAGCTATGGTTTCCATTTCCAACATTGATATTTCTATTGAATAGATTAGGTTTCCTTTTTATGTACCATTTACACTCTGCAAATAGGTTAATGTTTACATTTCAACAAATATGATTAACATTTACATTCATGAAAAGTGAAATAGTATTTCCTTTATGCAAGAGTAACTATGATTTCCTCTCTACAAAAGTAATTAGGTTTCCTTTATGAAAATAGAGTAACATTTCCATTTATGCAATTAGCTTAGGTTTGGATTTCCATGAAATTCACTTCATTGCATCAAATCAACGAAAGAAGGACACATTGCATGTTTCATATATAGTTCTGACACCTATTAAGTTTTTACAAATCTCCAAATTGATAATTTAAGTTGGTAGCCTTGGGAGTTGCAACATTCTTGTTGCAATACTTAGGCTCATTACCTAGACCGCTATATGGTGGGGTTGTGGTAAAGCCTTGTAGTTTATGTTTCTTGTTTGGGCCTAGGAATCCGTTGGCTGGATTGCGGTAAATCCTGGTTGTATAGATGAGGGCTTGGGCCTAGGAATCCCTTGGTAGATTTATGTAAAGCTTGAGGAAGCCCTGGTTGTTTTTTTGTAAGTCTCACATTCATTCTTGAAATATGGCACATGGGTGAGTGGTTGAAAGAAAGATTTAGTTCAACCCAATCTATGGTTGGGTGGTACATGGAACTCCCTGACTTGGTTTGATTTTGCCTATGTTAATAAGAGATATTTTCCTCTTGTGTACAATGTGTAAATATAATTTTTAAAATGTGATTTTAATGGCTATTCTATCATTGTTATTCTATTGGTTATAAGAACGGTTTATGACAGACATTGGTTATGACTCTCATCATGTTTTGAATAGTTAATTAAACTTTAATGAATGTATAACCTGATAGATGATAATGCAACTATTCTGAGAGGGCATCAGAACTTCTTGACGAATATCATATAAGTATGAGGTCGCTATGTTCAAATCTATTGTTATGACCTGGAGATTACATGTTCATGATGTGTTTGATGAAATGCTCGTCATGATTGGTAGGAGTCAAGTCAAGTCCTTGTTAAAGTTTTTCATTAAGGCCTTGTCATCTTGTTATTTATCATTTATGAGAGTTTCATGAAGTTATGGGTAGTTGTATGATTCCTAAATCTAAAAAATTGGCTCAGAATCCAGGGTCGCTAGCACATAACTGCTTGAAAAAGGCCACACTCGCATGGATTCCTTGTTGTGGGAGTGACTGGAAGGTCTCAATCGCATGGAGAGCTTGTCATGGGAGCAACTAGGGGTCTAGTTTAGTCAAGAAGCAAAGTGTCTCAGGGGTTGGACACCCGGAGGGGTTGGTTGGCTCCTAAAGGTCCTGTAGCTCTTGTGGAAGGTTAGTTTGCTTTTGGTTTGTCGATTCCACTTCCTTAACTATACTTGGGGAGTTGAATCATATCGTAGTAACTCTTAGTCACATGTTTACCCTGGTTGACCAGTTAGCTTCGGTAAATATGGGGGGAGGGTGTTACATGTCCTAGTGGATATTTCAAGTAACCTATGTTGTTGATTCTTGAAGGTTGCATCTAAGTGTGGCGTGCAAGATCTAGTGCTTTATCAACTTATTTCTCCATCAATAGTTTATTAACATGGTCTTCTCTGCATGTTGATATGTTATAGATATGATCAAGATCCTCTACGTTGAACCCATCCCTGACTAGTTCCATGTATCACTCTTGCTCCATTAGGTATAATGGTGTTGTTACCCTCAAATATCCTGACTTGAAGACAATTTGTCTTCTTTTCAGGTTGATTATACTTGATTGTCAAAGGCCCAGTCAATTCTAAGCAATGTTAGATAAGGATTAGAGTCAATGACAATCTCAATTACCTCGAAGTTCGAGATGCTCTTAATCCCATCAACATTAAATTCTACTCCTACCAACCTACCAATAGGGAAGATTCTTGATTGATTTGTCATTCTTATTGGATTGGTGACGAAATCAACTTTTTTCTACCCATCAGTTCCCATGTATGCGTCGTAAGAATGTTCACATCTAATCTTAAGTCCAGGATAATGTGGTCCATATAGTATTCTCCAATCTACACGTTGAGTCTGAATTCCCTGCTCATCCTCTTCTTATGCATGATCTGATTAACTGCACACCTTGGGTATTGCGATATAGTCCCTTCCTTCACATGTTCTCATTGGTTGATCATTCTATGTATCTTATCTAGGGCTAATCTATCTTTTATTAAGTCTAAAAAAATGTACATGAAAATTTTGATTGGGCTTACCTCTCCTCCTCCTCCTTTTGGTGTAGACCTATCATAGGTTGGTGGCAAGTCATATACTATTTGTTCTTATTATGAAGTAGATCCTCACTAACCCCATTCTGTCACAACCTTCTCCCTTCTCGCCTCTCTGTATGTTTCATTTTCCCCTTGTTGGAACAAACTTGGGAGGTGGCTCTGCTACCTTCCTTACCCATTTGTACTACTAATTCCATGGTCCACTATCATATTCTCCTGTCCTTTCTCCTCTGTGTGTAATTTCTCCAACTTGTGGTTAATCAATGCACCCCTTTGTAGTTATCATCTACACATTTTGTCCTCTTTTCTCATGCCATTTGGTGATAAGCTAAGGAAAATCCTTAGTAGCATGATCTAGTTTCTTACAATATGTGCATGGGTTAGGGAAATGTCACACTAAGTGCCTTGGCTAGCCGCAATTATAGCAAATTATTGGTCCATGACCTCCTCCAAACCCTCCTCTACCTCTATCAAGAAATCCTTAGAATCTGCCCTGCATTCCTCGACATAATTCTAGGTTATATCCTCTAGATGTGTTATACATTGGCATAAAAACTTCAAAACTCTTTGTCTTAGGTACCTTTTGGTATCAATGGTGCACTCCCTCATCAAGCCAATGTGTGACAAGTATCTATGTCATCCTTGATAGATTTTACAAAAGTCACTGAGCAATGTTTTCATGAAGCTTTGATATTTATGCATCATTGGGAAAGATTTGGGTTTTTTCCCCCATACTACGTAAATATCACATGATAATCCCCTACCTTATGCCAGTGGATTCTCAACTCTTTTTTACATGCATGTGACATTTGGACACTTATCTCTATGGTGCCCCCCCCTTTCTGCATATTGTGCACTAGAATTTTTTATGCTTCACTTTTCCTTTCATTAAATCATGTAATTGTATTGCTAGTGTTTCCAACTACAAATGGAATTTCGCCATCCCTACGCTATTTGCAATTCTTGTCGGAGATTCTTCTAGTTTCATTTATCCAGGTGGTTCTAGAAACACTTAGAAATCAAAGAGGACTCAGGAAAAGCTCAAAAATAAGAGTTATTTGATTTCAATGAAACTAGGGTCATATCGAAGAGCTCGTTGTAATATTTCCAATGGCACAAATGATACCTCAATCTGAGTTTGTATGTGAAAGTTATGGTCAATCAAATTTTTGGTCAAACTAGGCCCATTCACTAAATTTGGTAGGAGCACAAACTAAATTCGGAGGTCTGCTAAAATTGGAGGTCTAACTAAATTTGTTGGAAGATGCTAAATTTTGCGGCCACTAATGAGCCAATAATTTGGAATTTATCAGCGACAAATTTTTGCGGCCAGAACAGGTGAATTTTTCACCTCTTTAATTTGTCTAGTAAACCCAAAAATCTAGTAGACAATTTTTAGATGGTTATTTTAGTTTTAAATAAAATAAATAAAAATATATGTATTAAGGGGTCGTAGGCCACAACACTTGCAAAACCCCTCCCATAATGTTATATTATATATAACATATTCGAAATATGGCTGACCATTTCAAAAACAACCCATATATATATATATATATATATGGGGGAGTCAAACCCGCACCGGCCGACGACCCCATATAACTACAGCCATGCCAAAAATAAAACAACGTGCCACATTTAAAATGAATTCTACACACTGTTAATGGGGTAGGCCAATGGGTGTGACCTTGGGACCTCCATCCTCCAAACATATTGCCCGACTAACAAACTGCTAGCTAGCCATGTTGAGAAGTCTACCCAACATGGGTTATTTAACCCACAACTTTTACAATTCGCCCAATGGAGGAAAGAGGAGTGCACGAAACCCAGAGTGGGCATGCAAACCGAGGCATGGAACCCTGACAGAGGGGAGTCATGAGGAATCTCAAAGATTCCGTTGGAGCTGATTTTTTACAGTTTTAGAACCAGACCGACTTTATACTCATTTTACTTAGTTTTTCGCAAGGAGCGAAATGGTGAAGTTAGATTCATCATCCAAACAACGAATTTTAACCCATCTCTATAAAGAAATATTTGATATTCTCGGGTAACTAGAATTGACGGTGTTAGAAAGGGGTCAAGTTTACAGTCATTTCACATGATTTCAAACCACGAATTCAACGGTGCAATCCATTTATTCAACAGAGTTGTGCATTTTCAGGCCATCCCCGAATGTGGATGCATATATGTAGCGATGCCATGTATTTCTTTTGATTTGTTGAGATCCTTGTTTACCATTCTGTTGGAGGATACTTGTATGCCACTTAATGTGAGAATTTGATATTTTGTCATGCTAAAGGAGGGCCCATATGAGTGAGATTTCCTATAGGAGAACGTTTCATGGAGAGACATGCCACTCCAGTTGAGGGAGTTTGTCCTGTAATGAAAAAGAATACACCATGTAATCATCATAATCTTGCAACATTTAATGAAGTTTCCTCCCCATTCTTGACACCGCGCCTGGAGACGTAACCCACACCAGGTGAACTCTGTTATCATCTTGTGTGTGTTCTTTTATTTGATGGTTGTCATTATGTTTCCTCTTCTTTCAAGCATGCACATGTGGTTTTTCATACTCTTTCACATGCAATTCTTCTAACATCACAGAAGTAAAATATATTGGTTAATTCTAGTAGTGGATAGAGTTCAGATCAAGTTTGGTATCGGAGTGGTCTTCTTGCTGATGTGAATTGCAAGTGTGAATGATTGAACGTGCAACTAGAAACAAAATGGAGGATGGAAGAGATCTCTACGAGGCATTCTACAGGATGGCCAACATGGTAGATATAATGTATGCAAATTATGAGGAGAAAATGGCAAGAGACGAATAGGAGAAATAAAGAGAAGAGGATGATGCTCCATCTACCTCCTCGAGTGAACATTCTTATTCTTCATCATCTTCTCATCATACAAATGAGGATATCAACCAGTGCTTTCAAGCAGAGAATGATGAATTGAGGATACTTCTACAAGAAGAAAAAGAAGAGAAGCGTAGATTACAGCTTCAGCTGCGAGCCGTGGAAGAGGCCTTTGAAAAGTTGAAGCGCAACGAATGCTTAGTGAATCCATTATCACTTGCATGGAAAATTTTAGGGGCGAATGTTAACCCTTAGGCGAAATTAAGGGGTTTTAAATTTTTAGTGGGCGAATATTTTGTACCATAGTACATTTTTACAAATGGCTTCAAATAGTCCACCTCATTTTAAGGGAGAGGGTAAAAAAGGTAAATTTAGCCCTTGAAATTAGGAGTTACAAGCTTCCATTTGCCCTAATTTTCAAGAATATGTTTTATTTAAGTGAATCCTATGGGCCAAATACCATATTTATAAAAGAGGTATGGTAAATTAATAAAAATATAAATAAATGAGAGGTATGGTAAATAAATAAAACATTTTTTATATTTACTCCATAAGTCACCTTATATATATGCAAGGGTGTAAACAAATAAAAATATAAATAAAGCGGAGGTATGGTAAATAAGTAAAACCTATTTTTATACTTACTCAAAAGGTATGGTAAATAAATAAAAATACAAATAAACTAGATGTATGGTAAATAAATAAAACCTATTTTTATATTTAGTCCATAACCCTCTTTCTATTTATGAAGGCACAAAAAAGAGGTTTTATTTAAGTGAATCCTATCGACCAAATACCATATTTGTAAAAGAGGTATGGTAAATTAATAAAAAAATAAATAAATGAGAGCTATGGTAAACAAATAAAACTTTTTTTTATATTTACTCCAGAAGTCACGTTATATTTACAAACACTCAAAAAATGCATTATATTTAGGTGAAACCTATGGGCCAAATACCATGGGCTAGATTATTATTACTACCCTACAAAAAAACATTATTAACCCTAATATTAGTATTAATAAAAATAAAAATGCCACATGGTATTGACCCATGGTATTCACGTGGAATGTAACCTATTTAAATGGGGGAAATAAACAACATAGATCCATCTTTACTCTGGATCTACTAAGCCCCGAGAAGTATCAAATATCGTGATTTGCAAACTAGCATAGAGTGAAAAAATATTTGATCCCTCTTGGGGCTTGGTGGATCAAGAGTAAAAATGGATGTTGTAATTTAATGTATGTTAAACATTTTAACTTGGTTAAAATAAAAAATAAAATAAAAATCAATTATTAATTTTTATAAATTACTAATAGTAATTTTTAAGCTCCAGGTTTATGATAACCCATGGTATTGAACCATGGTAATACCATGGTATTCATGTGAGCATAGACTATTTAAAGGGGAAATTCTATCATCTTAGATCCATCTTAATTCTAGGTCTACCAAGTGCTCAGAGGGATAAATAGAATTCATCCACCTAAGAGTGGTAGATGTGGAGTTAAGATGGATATAGGTTGGTTTTTATGATAATGAAGATATTAAATAGACTTAGGAAATTATATTGTAAAAGCATCTTAAGGTGAATGGTTAAAGCTACATTTAGTCACTTCACAAAATTTAGTTAAAAATACCAATATCTCCATTAATATTGGCTTTTAACTTTTTCTGATTTAACAAAAAAAATTCAAAACAATGAAACCTTATCACTCTTTCCGCATCACCCTCGCAGAAGATTCTCACCATTTTTCAAACATTCTCAATATGATATCTTCATGAAAAAGTTTAGGTAGTGATGTTGGATTAGTTGTTTGAAAAATAAGTTGGTTTGTACAACCTTTCATCTTCTGTGCTATTCTTAGTTTGTCCTAATGATCTGTAGGGGTTGGAGCCACTGCACCATATTTTCCTAAAAGGTGGATATTGTTCCCAAAAATGGAAATTAATCTACATGTTACAACGCTGTTAAAAAATGCGAGACCTATGAGGGTAGTGAATTATGTTAATAAGAAATTTAGATTGGGAGAGAATTTTATTATTTAATTGAAGATTTCCAATTAAAATAATAATAAATCTACATTTATATATTCATATATTGATTGGAAGGATTCTCACAATGGTCACTTATTTCAATTAGATCCCCTTCAAGCCTTTGGGATACCTAATACTTTCTTATATAATATAGTTGGGGTTTGCTTCTTGTTGGCGTGTTGGGGTAAACAAACTTGATGTGTTTTTTTTATCTCGCAGTTAGAGTCTATGGAATAAGAAAGAAATTTGATAACTTGAAAAAAGTGGTAGCTTGACAAAAGTTGTAGAGAAAAGATTAATCTCTCCTACCTTGACAAAACTCGTTGTCAATATCAACACCTACAAGAACTTTGTTGTGGAATATTATCAAAACTAATAGAAGGATATGAAAGAGTGTATTGTAAGAACCTTGACAAACACGGCCACTGAAACTTGGAACATTGTTTGTAGGAAGAGAAAATTATGTTTCTTTTTCCAAACATGTATGTTAGTATATTACAGTTTAATGAATATGTTTTCTTATTATCATATATGGTTTCATACTTTAACAAAAAATTCACCAAGACTTCATAATGTTTTATTATTCAGTAAAAGATTTGTCAAGATCTTACAAGATTTTATAATTCAGTGAAAGATTCTCTATCACTGTACAAGATAATATAATCTGGTGAGAGATTCGTCAAAAAATTTATATATACATTTTATATTATTGATAAAATCGCCTCCCATTTTTCCTATGTATCATGGTGATTAGCTCATTTATTATACATATAAATTTAGAGTGGTTCTTAAAATTTTCCCTGATCACCTGGTTCAGAATCTAACGCTGAGGTAAACAATGTTGGTAGTTCTTCAATTTCATCTTCACATGATGATGATGATTTGGGTGCTTTTGAAAAACACACTACAGGCATTATTTCAATATTATTGAAAAAGATGGGATATGAATGCAAGGGCCTAGGAGCTAATGGGAAATGCATTATGAATCCCATCCAATTGGTGGAATTACCACGACATGCAGGATTGGGCTATGTCAGAAAGGAAGAAGAATATTCATCCAAAAAGTCTGGGACAATGAAGGATGTTGAGGGTACCTCATAAGCCTCCAGTGATCATGATTGCAAGTCATTTCCAAATGGGAGTGAGCATTCTAAAGAGAAAGCAAAAGCAAGGTATAAAAATTATCAGTATTCTAAAGTTCATTTTAATTACAAACATATTATTTATTATGATCATAAATCATGGTGTAGAAAACCATGTAGTTTTTGTTGCTTGTATAACCATGTGGTTGTCCAGTGCTAGAAAATAATGGTAGCAAGAAAGAGGATGAGATGTGAAAGGCCTTCTCCAAATCAGGGAAGGAATAAGGTTAAGAAGGTTTGGAGGATAGAGATGGACATCAAAGAGCCACGTGTTGGAGGCTCCATCTAGGCAAGTGTCTCAAGGACAAAGCGCTTGTGCATGAACTAGCTAATGAAGATGTTTAACAAGCAAATCTACCACAGGGAGATGACCCATTCACTTTGATGAGTGAGAGATGATTTTACTAGATATAGTAGCTTGTCATGACCGCATTTTTTAAATCATGTGTTGTGATATAATTGTAAAAGTGATGATATGTTTTGCATCACTTATTAAAGCAACAATGATGTTTGTGGCCTTTTGTTGATAGTTGGGGTATTGGTTTCTATTATGATGTAAACTTGACCAAAGAGTGTGTGTTATAAACTCTTGTCAAGTATGGGGATTCGTGGGTCATGATTTGTCATGTAATTGAACGTGTAGTTTGCAAGGATTGTACTATAGGTTTGTAGAGGATGCAGGTGTTGGTTCATCACTTATGGCTCCGAGGAATAAAGGTGAAGGAGAATGAAGTATGGTTTGACAAGACACTTGTTGCGCAGATAATGGAACACATCAGATGCAGATTATGTTCATGGTTTTGGAGGACCAAAAGCTCCTCAGTGGGGAGGAATGATCCAGGCAGCTTCATAAACACTTAGAAATCAATGAGGACTCGGGAAAAGCTCAAAAATAAAATTTCTTAGATTGCAATTAAACTAGGGGCAAATATAAGAGCTAGTTTCAATATTTGCAATGACAAAAATGAAACCTCAATCTGAGTTCGTATGTGAAAGTTATGGCAAGTCTAAGTTTTGGTCAAACCATGCCCATTGGCTAAATTTGGTAGGAACGCCAACTAAATTTGGAGGTTCTCTAAAAATTTGAGGTTAAACTAAATTTGGCAGAAGCTGTTAAATTTGGCAACCACTAACGAGGCAAAAATTTGTCACTTATCAGTGACATATTTCGGTGGCTAGAATGGGCGAATTTGTCGTCTCTTTAATTTGTCCGGTAAACCCAAAAATCTGGCAGATAATTTTTAAATGGTTCATTTAATTTTAAATAAAAATTAATATATATATATATATATATATATATATATATATATATATATATATATATATATATATATATATATATATATATGGGCTGGAGGCCACCACCCCCACCAACCCCCTGCTATAATTTTATATTATATATATAACATATTTGAAATATGGCCAACGGAAACCCAAATATATATATATATATATATATATATATATATATATATATATATATATATATATATATATATATATATATATATATATATATATATATATATATATATATATATATATATATATATATAGGGGGACCTGCGGGTCTCAAACCCGCACTGACTAGTGGGCCGACCTGCCGCCGATGGGCCAATATAATCACCGCCATGCCAAAGTCAAACAACATGCCACATTTAAAATTAATTCCACCAACTTTTAACAGGGGAGGCCTGTGGGTTTGACCCCGAGACCTCCACCCTCCAAACATAGTGCCCAACCAATAGACCGCCAACTAGCCACGTTGTGAAGTCCACCCAACATAGGTTATTTAACCCACAAATTTTACAATTCTCCCAATGAGGGAGAGAAGAGCTCACATAACCTAGAGCAAGAACGCAAATGGAGGCATGGAACCTTGACACAGGGAATCATGAAGAATCTCAAAGATTCCCTTGGAGCTGGTTTTTTACAGTTTCACAACCAGATTGGATTTATAATCATTTTACTCAGTTTTTCACAAGGATCACAGTGGTGAAGTCAGATTCATCGTCCGAGCAGTGTATTTTTCACCCACCTCTAAAAAGGAATCTTGCAGGAATCTTTGAGATTCTTGGGTGCCTAGAATTGATGGTGTGAGAAAGGGGTCGAGTTTACAGTCATTTGACACGATTTCGCACCAAAAATTCAATGGTGTAGTCCATTTCTTCAGCAAGGTTGTGCATTTTCAGGCCATCCCCAGAAGTGGAGGTATACGGTGCAGTGATTCCATGTCTTTCTTTTGATTTGTTGAGATTATGATTTTGATGTTGAGATCCTTGTTTACCATTATGTTCGAGGATACTTGTATGCCACTTCATGTGAGAATTTGATATCTTGTCATGCTAAAGGAAGGCTCATATGAGTGATATTTCCTACAAGGGAACATCTCCTGGAGAGACATGCCACTCTAGTTGAGGTATTTGCCTCCCCATTCTTGACACCGGGCCCGAAGATGTAACCCACACTGGGTGAACTCCATTTTCAACTTGTGTATGTTCTTTGATTTGATGCTTTTCATAATGTTTCCTCTTATTTAAAGTATGTACATGTGGTTTTTCATACTCTTTCACATGCAATTATTCTAACATCATAGAAGTAAAATATCTTGGTTAATTCTGGTAGCGGAGAGAAGTCAGATCATTCATGGAAGTCTCCAATGCTTCACACTATGTGGTGAACTTTAGTTGAGTTAATGGAATACATATATGTGGCAGAATAACTACAATAAACCACTCTTGATCATGTGCATTAGGAATTAGGAATGATAACCGATCTAACAATACCCTGAACCTTTGATCAGAGTCCCATACTGTCTCGCTAACATGCTGCTTAATTTCCTTGATTTTACTAATATGATGGGTCTCCTACCTCATTTTTTGAAATAATTTCAACAATGCTTATTTGATTTATTCCAATGCTCTACCTTGTCCTGCTAGTGCAGTGCTCTTGATTTCATGTAGCATGTTAACACGTGGTCCCTGAAGGTGGTTTCCAAACTACTTCACACATAAAAAGGTATTGTTTTGAATCCTCTAATCTAATGTTGTGAAAGATTGGCATTCACATGGAAGGCTAAACTTCTGTCATGGCTCTCTTCATATTTGTGATATGTGATACTTTTGGTTGATTTACTAATGTGCTAGGTCTAGTCTGACTATTTCCACTATTATGAATATATTTGTTATTCTTCCCACTAAATAAACTTAGTTGCAATAAATTGCTAGGTGTTCTTGCCTTTTTATTTGGCGATGTGAGACGTCATGGTTTCGACATTGGGTATGGCCCTATTAGGTTCATAGGGATACACATATTCTTCTTACTCCAAACTGAACTGAGGATATACTTCCTTATCCTTTCCTTTCTCTTTGCACAATTTCTTGTTCTCTTCTAGGCTTGACACTCCACCAAATAGGTGATTGATGTTGATCTCTTTCCCACTATTGTGCTTCCTTATTCCTTCTTTAACCCTTCCTCTTGTCCTCCTATCTATCATAATTTCTGATGTGAACCTTTCTCTCTCTCTTCACTATTGTGCAAAATTATCGCTCCACGATGCAATACTCTAGCTTCTTCTGTCATGTTCTCCTACTACTCTAATGTACATTCTTTAACCTTCCTCACTTCTTCTGCACTTATGTCCCTTTAGTGTCTTGACATCCCCATTTAATATGTTCCTTCCTACTATATCCCTTGTCATTACTCCCTTAGGCCATCCACTAGTCAGTCCCTAGTCTCCCCATCATGTGAAAAGTGATTCGACTGATCATGTTATCGAATCCCAAAGTTATAAATCCTTTGTCGCACATAGCATATTTATCGAGGTGAATAATGATTTCACAAATCTTCTTCATAATCCTTTGAAAAAAAATCCTTTCAACTTCATTATATCATTCAATGGCATCTATTACAAATTCAATAATGTAGCCCTCCAGTACGTTGTTTAACAAAAAATCGACTACACGCAAAATTATGTTGTTTGTTGAGTTCACCCTTCGAATTAGTTATGGGTTCCAATTATATTGTACTATAGTGCACTAATTTATGGTGTTCTCTAATAGTCTCAGCAACCATTCAAATAGAATCATAGGAAACTTAGTGACAAAAATCTCATGTGAGTTTATAAAAACATATTTTTGCAGCCACTTCTTAGGATTGATTTACTAATTCCTGGTTTGCTTTTCTACAAATTCGTGTTATTTCATTTGTATCCATTGTTGTATCTCCTCCTTAATCAGGTTCCACATTCTCTTCAATTTCAAATCCTTATCCCAAAAATGAAATCACTTTTTGGTGCACCTAAGGCAGACCTAGGTTTAAAGTCAAACAACCAACAAAATCCCTCAGACACCTACCCTTTTTTCATCACCCACAAGAAGGCGAAGTATCACTCAAGGCATCTTATGAGGGACTACAGGAACCAAGACAGTTTTGCAGTGGAAAAGGGCACATGGGGCCTATTTTATTATTCTCAACACAACATTTTTTTTAAGTATACCCCTAATTTGTGTGGTACATTAATTATTATCAAAACAATTCATAACGGATAAATAAAAATAAGCAAACCAAACCGAATGCAACAAATCATTATCTAAACTATCAATTCTATTACTTTAGACAATTTTTCATTACATCAAAGTGTCGCGGATCACCAACCTAACCCATCCCTTACAGCACAAAGTCTCCACATAATACTTTCCTAACAATAGATCTTAACAAGATCTACATATAACATAACATTGCAGCCTTATTTATAGTTTTACATCAAGCACAAGGCTGCCAAAAAACCTATATTTACTATGGGAAATTCCTAATACTATGGGTAAAAACCCAAAACTAGCCTATATTATTTTATGTTATGAGAATTTCTCCTTAGCTGACATTACCATGCATTATCTATCTGTGCAGTGCTCCTTTGCGTGAAATCCTCCAAACTCTGCCTCAAAACTGCAATCCAACATACACCAGAAATGAAGTATGATAAATAACCATAAAAAATATGACCTTCCATTAATATGCACACTTGGGTTTTTCTAGCATAGGATATTATCATGACATGCAATGCATGAAAATGTCTAGTGTCGCTTGCCAAAATATTAAATTCGACTAACCATTTAACTGTTGTTATTTTATATGCATGTTTTACCCTCCATTTGGCTGAAGCATTAATCATGAGTTGGGACCTTCCTCATTTGATATAGGAGTGATATAACCAACACTAATCCATCTTCAACCACTTAGAAACAAAATCCATGTGGTTGATTTCTGTTAGGTTCCTACAATACTAGTGATTACCCCATTACTATTGTAGTTGTATCCCTTATTAATATTATTATGCCCCTATTATCCCCATATTGTTATTATTGTGCCCCATAGAATCCCTCTATTGTTATTTTTGTGGCTTTATATTATTATTGTTAGGTCGGCTGGGTTATATTATGACTCCTTAGACTCCTATATATAGAAAGGAGGTTTTGTCATTTGAATCATGAAGGAATCATTCATTTGTGTGATGTAAAGGAGGTTGCCCCCTCGAAGAGGCTGAATTCTAAGGCATTGATCTATCTTTTCTATCTTCTTGTGAGCTGGTTTCATAACATTTGGTATTAGAGCTTTGGATTCTAGGGTTTCGCTGCTCCAAATAGGTCATCTTGGCATTTTCGCTATAAATTTTTTTTTTTTTTCTGCGACGTTTCAAAAGAAAAAAAAATCCATTTGAGATAAAATCGCACTAAACCTTGGGTCTAAATTTCAGAGCTTTTCGCGCTACATTTGCGGAGATATGATCTGAAGAAGTTTCTCTTTTTGCAGACTCCTGAATTACATTCCAAACAGGTGACTTGGGGAAAATCGTCATAACTTTCTCTCTGAGCATCGGATTGAAATTTCATAAGAAGGTACAGAAAGAGGATAGACTGTAGTTTCTTGTATATATTTTTTAGAGCCAAAGGTCGAAAAAGGGACACATGGCATGTCGTACAAGTTTGATCTATAGAACTAGTCTATAATCAGGTCACTATGGGAGATATGGTATAACTCTTCCTTGGAGAATCCAATTTGGATCAGACTAGTGGCATTGGAAAGAGGACATAGAGGGCTACTGTAGGTAACAATTGTAGAATTGGATGATCTGAAATTACTGATATACATCAGAGGCAATATCGAGCTCCTACAAAGTGAAAAAAGGTGTGTAGATTTTTTAAAATTTTTGCTTAAGCTTGGTTTGAAAAATTATTTTGAAGGAATTCAAAGGGCATAGTAGAGCATTATTATCGGTAACTGATGCCCCGAGGAACGAAAATGCAAACACCTAGTAAGCAACCTGAAAGCTCTAGCATGACTCATGAAAAAGAGGAAGAAATACTACATGATATATCAAAATTACAAGACCAAGTGCAACAAATGCCACTCTCACAAAAGCTAACAGAAGCTAAGATAAATGGCGTGGAATCTAAGATAAAGGGCATGTAAGCTAAGATGAATGGCGTGGAAGCTAAGATGGATGATTTGAAAATAGATTTGAAGAAATATTTGAAGACAGACATGGCAGATTTGAAGACAGACATGGCATATTTGAAGACAGATTTGACAAATTTTCTACAAGAAATACTTACTAATGGTGAAAGGGTAGTAAAGGAAACTCATGATGCGAACAAAAGAAATGTTAATCATGATTTCATAGACTTTAATGTTGGATCGAAGACCCACCATATTCCAAAAATTGATATGAGGAAGTTTGATGGCAAGGATCCTGCAACATGGATATTATAGATGGAGCAATTTTTCGATCTTAATAATGTGCAAAACACACAAAAGGTACGTATTGCAACTTTATATTTGGAACCAAATCAGTTTGTATGGTATCAATGGATTTTCTCTCGTAAACAAATTATCACTTGGGCAATTTTTACGGAAGAATTGACAGCACATTATGAGGATACAAAAAGCAACACTTGTTTTAGCTAATTGATAAGTCTCAAACAAAAGGGTTCAATAATGGAGCACATTGAGGAGTTCCAAAAATTGAACATAAGGGTAAAAAATATTCCAGAGGAGCATTGGATTGATGTGTTCATAGGGACTTTAAAGGATAATATCCAACATGATGTTCACCTTTGGGAACCTGATTCATTAAAAACAATGTAAACTTTGAAACGGGAACTGATACTGTTACCCGTTTCGTAGAGATAGCAAAAAAGTGACCTGATTTTGAAAAGAGGTGATGTAGAACACACATGTTTTTTTTAGAGCATAGTTTTTGGCACTTTAATTTTTTTTATGTACATTACATTTTAGAATGTAGTGATTTTCATGCTGATTTAAAAAAGTGGGTATTCCGAATTAGACCCTTTTTTTAAAAGGCCTATTTTTTGGCTTTAAATTTTCTAATGTATGAAATGTAAATAATTATTTTGTAAATTTGATAATTTTTGAAGTGGTCGTTTTCTTCATATTTTCTTGCTTTTTATTTTAATTTTAATTTTTCTGTAGTGAGGTTTTTATTGTTTTGCATTTTTAAATTAGAAGGTCGATATTTTGAATTTTCGATATTCTACATATTTATACATCCTTAATTAATTTTTCAATCCACATGAAATAATTGTTTCTAAAAAACAATATTTTTTAAAAATGGACATTAAAATAACCATTTTTAATATAAATATAACTAAAAAACTACACGTTTTGATAATTTTTTGCTAGAATTGACATGTCAAAATCACAATTTTTATACGAAAATTTTAACTAAAAATGGTTAAATAAAGTTTTTTTTTATGGATTTCATGTCAAAAAAATAATAATAATCACTTTCTTTTTTTTCAAAAAATAATGATTAAATTAAAAATCAATGCGAAAATCACATATTACAAATATTGAACACATAACAACCTTAATTGAGTGTTTATTCTTCTCATAAAATGTCAAAGTCAAAACATCGCAAAGCTTGATTTCCAAGCATAACTTAAATTTAATCAACAATGTCACGTAATCCAAACTCTTTGTCCTCTAGAGTTTCATCATTGTCTTCTTCCACAATATTTTCTACTTCCTTTTGCTCATTTTCCTATTCTAATGGAACTTTGAATCGGGCATGAGTGGGTGGGTGCGTGGCTGGGCGAGTGGGCAAGGGGAGGGCCGGTAAGCGGGCAGGCCGCCGGGGTGGCACCGACCTGGGTCACGCCACCCCGGCGGCCTGCCCACCCGCCCGGCTGGTGGCTGGGTGATTCTGGGAATAATCCAGCCACTATCCAGGCAGGCGGGCGGGCCGCCGGGCTGGCGCCAGCCCTGGCTGTGCCACCCTGGCGGCCCACCCGTCCACTCGGCTGGTGGTTGGGTGATTCTCGGAATCGCCAAGCCACTAGCCAGGCAAGCGTGCAGGCTGCGGGGGTGGCAACCCGCCCGCATGCCCGGCTAGTGGCTGGGCGATTCCGGCCGCTGGTGTCACGTCCCCAAGCCGACGGTAGTCTTTCAACCGCACTAAGCGAGGTGTGGCACCACCGAACACTTTCTTTTCACCAATACTTATGTTCGTGGACTACACCTAACCACTTATCCTACTTAGTTTGTGTTTCGCAACAAAGTATTATTAATGTTTCCTTTATACTAATGAACACCCATACACATTCATTATCAACAACAATTATAAATGAAGAACATAATTTCACAGTACAAAGGGAGGGGAAACTCCCTAAACAATGAGTCTACTCGAATAATATATTATACAATCTTCAATTTTACAAAGCTTTACAAGTATACTTGGGAAACACCAAGTTTCATACTTAGCCAATTTTACAACCTTGTCACACCTCCATGCGACAACCAAGATTTCCTTGCCCAAGGCGGGCGGGCGCGCCCTCACACGAGCTGCCTTCCACACTTCACAACCGAACCTTGTCTTCATGCACGACGGGTGGGTGACTCCACCAAGTCACCAAGACACCCCCTTCACACAACCAACTTCACCAACGTTCCACCATGCGCATGGCTTCACTACGTTCCACCGTTCTCCAACTTCGCACCGGCGGGCAACTCACCAAGTCTCCACCATTTACCCTTGCACGACGGGTGGGCGCTCACCCGAGCTACCAAGACACCTGTGCCAAGTCTCACCCAAAACCAAGCTATGCGCTACCTTTGTGCAGCCTTGCCCAGGAACGGGCGCATCACCAAAATCTGCGCCTTCCTATCTTGCTACGTCCATGTAAGGACCTGCAGTCCTTGAACGTGCTCTCGACTTGAGGTGCGATGACAAACGATGAAGTGCAAGTCCAGACCTATAACGCGAAGGTGTTATGTTATAATGTAAGTGCGTAGAAGGTTGGGCGAGCTGTTTTATAGGCATGGGAGCTTGGTTGTTTACCCACGGGCTGACTTACAAACGTAGCAGGCCGACCGATGGTTGAGGGCATTTGCAAGAAGGCCGACTCATGTTTGCGATGGAGTTGAGGGCGTGGGCAGGTCGGCTGGGCAGCCAAGACCTCGCCCTGCCACTCATATATATTGGTGAGGTGCAGAGCTCATTTGGATTACAATGAAATCACTCAACATGTGAAAGAAAAGGCGTAGGTCTAGTGTGGACGCAGCAAAGAAGAGGAAGGCACAGTTTTGGTGATGCGCCCGTTCTTGGGCAAGGCCGCACGGAGATAGCACTATTTCTTGGTTTGGGTGAAGGGCGCGGGTAGAGGTCGCCCGCCGGTTGGAGTAGGGCGTGCATGGGTGTGGTGCCCGGGTTGTGCGAAGGAGCGCCCGATGGTGAAACGAAGGCATGGGCACCCGGTTTGTGCGACGACTTGGCACGAGATCTTGGGTGACTCAGGTGAGTGCCCGCCTGTCGTGCAAGTGTGCACGGTGTGAATTTTGGTGAAGTGTTGAGATTGTGAACGGAGGTGTGACTCGTGCAGAGGCGCCCATGTGTGGTGAGTTGGTTAAGACGAGGTGCGCCCAAGTTGGGAAAACAACACGATCATGTGACGAGGTGAATGAAGGAATGGTGAGTCATGCAGTGACCGTGCGGAGGTGCTGACGAGCTAGGAAACCGAGTTTTCCAAAGATTTTAAATTTGGCTAAGTATGAAACTTGGGGTTTCCAAGTATACTTGTAAAGTTTTGTAATATTGAAAGACTATATAATATATTATTCGAGCAGACTCATTGTTTAGGGAGTTGCCCCTCCCTTTATACTGTGCAATTGTGTTCTTCATGTATAATTGCTGATGATAATGAATGTGTATGGGTGTTCATTGGTATAAAGGAAACATTAATAATACTTGGTTGCGAAAAAAAACTAAGTAGGATAAGTGGTTAGGCGTAGTCCACGAACATAAGTATTGGTGAAAAGAAAGTGTTCGGTGATGCTGCACCTCGCCTAGAGCGGTTGAAAGACTACCGCTGGTTTGGGGGCATGACAGTCTACCTCTTAGATATGCGCACTTCTTCACATGATGAGCGAATTTGTTGTGTGTCAAATGAGCTCCACGCCTCACCAATATATACGAGTGGCAGGGCGAGGTCGTAGCTACCCAGCCGACCTGCCCACGCCCTCAACTCCATCGCAAGCTTATCCAAAACATGTGTCGGCCTTGCTACTTTTGTAGGTCGGCCGTGGGTTGAGCATTCATGCTCCCCACGCCTTATAAAACCATCGCTCTCCTCTTCTATGTGCTCGCATTACTACATAACGCCTTCACACGCCAAGTCGAGCTCGTTCCTTTCTTTGTTTGACATCGCACTTCATGCCAAAGCACATGTCAAGGACTGCAAGTCCTTACATCCTCCTCCACTTGAATTCGTTGTCGTCCTCGACAACATACCATCCTGGTAGCCATCCACCAAGATCAACATCAATATCTGCCTCATCCTCGGTCCATGATGTCAACTCCTCCACATATTGCAAACATCCCTGCAACATATGTAGAATTGCCATCTCCATCATGTGTCGTCCTCATCCTGTGAATTGTCCTCCTCGTCTGCTTGATGCCAGCATCTCTCCATGCACTTCCGAACCCCATGTTTGAACTAGCTGGTGTGGAGTACTAAAAATGTATGTTTTTAATGATCATTTTAGTGGCTTTTCAGTAGGACTTATGAATCTTTTACATCATGAATGAGGAAAACAATAGAGAATTGTGGTAGAATACGTGGAATTAGTATGCAAAGACTTATCCGTTGATAATTGTCATTCTCCTGTGCAAGAAAGGGTAAAGATGAGGAGCTGTTGTTCCAAATAAGAAGATAAGAATAGGGTAACTGTTGTCCCTTTGACGAAGGACCAAGTGCAGACGAGGCAAAGCAAGCTGAAGCAAACCAGTCCAGAAAAGGAGGAAAAGGCACCAGCTCGGTGGAAGAGAAAGAAGTGATTAGGGATCAACAGTTTTGCGAATCCCTCAGGATCTTCGATCCTGAGGGATCGCTGCTTTATTTATCTTATCACTTAGACATCTCCGCCATTACCCTTATATAAAGGGACAACACTGTTAGTCTGAGGAGAGATGCTTTTATGTAACTTTTTGTTAAAGACTTAACTTTGATCATCGAGTCTCCTTGAACTTGGCTCATTGTACTTTCTGTTTTATGCATTAATATAAACTTGGTGATTATCTCATCTTCGTGTCTGGATTAGCTTAAAGCGGTGTACCCTTGAGGCTAAGGCCCCGGCCCTGGAGGACACTTACTTCTGTATCACTACGATTTGATTTCTGCGTGGTTTGCTTATCGTCACTAATTGGTAATTTGATATGCTTTATAAGTTACATCACATGCTCTGTTAAGATTCGTTCATTAATGTTCTTTCCATTGACTCTGCATTATATTATCAATACTTTCAGAGTGGATGAAATCTTATTAGATTCAACTGAACAATGTTATCCTTGTGTTATGAAGCTTCTATGCTAAGTATGTGTGTTAAGGTAATTATCTGAAAGGTGTGTTCTTTATGATTCAGAATTCATGTTGTTCCATTTGGAAACACAGTTATAATTCTTGTTGATGATTGGGATTAAATGCAGATTACTTTCTTAGAGTGTTATGTGTGTATGACTTTCACATGCTATTCCATAATTGAGAGTTATTGTTGTTCCTTTAGTGGATTGTGTGATTTGCTTGGAGAATGAAAGATTGGAGTTTTGATTACGATAAGAGCTTTTGAGTTGATAGGATAAAGTTTGATTGTTACTCGCGAGGTTTAGTTATAGTGATTGCTGTTCCATTTTAGAATTGCTGTTCCATTTTAAGCATTGTTGTTCCTTTCTAGATTTACTGTTTAATTTCCTATTTGTCGTTCCATTTCTATTTGTCGTTTCATTTACTCGCATTTGGTGTGAGAGACGATCTGTGGCTGTAGTGAGCCTCTGCATTTACTACCTTGCTCCCAGACCCGTGATCCATGCTCTAGTTTCCTTTCCATCAGTTTCCAAAGGGATGGACTACTGTTGTCGGACTCTTGACTGATATTTTGAGAGTGTGTGCTTTAGTCATTTGAAGGAACTTAGTTATAGACAAGCATCAATTTACTCTTGTATTTTGTAGGACGCTGTACTACTTGCATTACTCTGACAAATAGCTTCGGATTGAGTCACTCTTTGAAATAACCAAACGTTCCCGGATTGACATATTAATGTGAGGTAATTAGATGTGAAAGAGACCCTTTTTATAGCTCTACATTTTGGCACCGTTGCCGGGGAAAGAGTGTAGCCATTTGTTTTTTTCAGAGTAGTGTACGAACCTGCTAGGAAAGAGTTGGATTTTAAAAACGAAAGGTAAGAACCTGCATACGGAGCATGTAAAATCCCTGCTCCATTGTCCGCTTTCCTAACAGATTTGCTTTTGCTTTGATTGAATAGAATTTAGCAGTTTATTTGAGTGTATGACTAAGCAGAAAAAACCAGAAAAGAATATCAAGCTTCCATCCAAACCTGAAAAAGCTAAGGGGCCGGTGACCCTTGGCCGAACAACTTTCATAGAAGAAATCTATAAGAACACATAATCTCAGCCATCAGTAGGTTTCAAGAAAACCATTTCTAAGCAGCCTACTAGTTCCCTTCAAGCCAAGGATCACCATCTGTAGCCTTTGTTGAGGTGCATAGTCAAACTGAAGAGCAGGACTTTCAGGAAATTGAAAATTCTACTCCAGAACTATTGCAGGAAGGGAATTCAGTAACTTGTGTGAAGGAGAAGGAGAAACAGGGGAAACAAAAGAACCAAAATCTCCCATTGGAACAGATCAGCCATTAAACAGCCCAGATAAGGGGAGTGTTGCAACAATCATTGTTGAAGGAATTCAATCTCCTCAAACATCAGGTATTCCTCTTATCCCAGATAAAGGAAGTGCCATTAAAACTATCCCTGCTAAAATCGTTCCCTCTCAACTAGGAATACCCTCCTAGATATCCCAGAAGGTTATTGGCACATATTTGATTCTATGGCTCAGAATCAGCCAAATACTCAAACCTCTACATTACAATATCCTATAGTGGATTCTGCAACAAATGCACCCATGAAAGCTATCCCTCTTCAACATATCCCAACCTTTCACGGTCTTACATCAAAAGATTCGGATGCATTTTTATTCGAATTCGATGTGTTGTGTAGGGGATATGATTACACCACCGATCCCCAGAAATTGAAATTATTCCCCTCAACATTAAAGGGGGCTGCTCTAAGATGGTTTATGGGACTAGGTGGTGGGGTCATCAACAATTGGGATCAGATGAAAGAATCCTTCTTAAAAAAATATCAGGATTATTATAGGTCTAGAGAATTGAAAGATGAAATATTTCAAATGACAGCCAAACCAAACGAAACATTAGAGGAATATGTGGAACGTTTTCAATATAATTTACAAAGATCTCCTTATGCATCACTACCTTTACCTGATAATGTGTTAAAAACAGCATTGATAAGGGGCATGAAGGAACAGTGGATCGAAACATTAAACATTATGGGAAAAGGGGATATTTATCAAGAGAATTTTGCTGACATTATTGATTTATGCATCAGGAGTTCAAGAGGCAGCACAAGAATAAAACAGGCAGAATATGATCGGTTTGCAAGAGACAATAAGATAGCAACAGAAGGAGTAATGCGTGTGGAGATTGGAAATTTATTAGAAAATTTTAAAACTGATATTCTAGGGACACTAACTACACAACTTGATATTATGCAGGCCAAGTAGAAGCAGATGGAGGCAGAATAGAATTTGGCAATCTTCTGCCCCCGATGCAGAAAAAAACATAGCCACAAGGAGTGTCCACTAGATACAGTCCAAACATGTTCCATCTGTACAAACAATCATCTTACAGAAAGCTGCCCCTCACTTCCTGGATTAAAGGCAGTATATAAGGAAGCAGAGGAAGAACCAGAATCAGTGTACTTGATCAACCAGCGTCGCCAGTGGCAGCAAAGACAATCTGGTATGTTTTCAGACCCGACCTCTTCTTTTCAGCCTCCACAATATAACGCTCAACAATATAATATGTGGCAAAATCAGCCCCCACCCCCATTCCCAAATTGGTCACCACCACTGTTTCCTTCTTCAAACCCATGGCTGAATCATCCAAATCAATCTAGTTGGCTGAATTTCCCTTATAATTCACCATATTGGCAAAATAGCCCATATCCTCCGCAATGGACTCCCCCTACTTCACAAGGTTCATCATGGCAGACAAACTGGCAAAGACCGATGCAACAACCAGTAGGAACTATTCCGCTCCCTCAACCTACTCTGCCAACTCTACAACAAAATCCCCAGTCTAATTTGAGACCGCAACTCCCAGCCCAACCCAACCCCAATCCAAATAACAGATTGGTCCAATCTCTTCAAATCATTGAATCACCAGAAATAGGATCTGATCTGCGGGAGTGTAATGATCTTCAATTACGATCTGGACGTATCATTCAAAATGAGGGAGATAAAACAGTTCATAATGAAGATCAGTTAGTAAGAGAACATCAATTGCAACGAGAGGATGTAAATAATCAGTAGTCTCATAATCAAGCAACCACATCCTCTCCCCCATTCCCAAAATGATTAGTCATACCTCGACCTTTACAGTACCCTGACTTTGACATTCTGGGGGAATTACAAAATCTGTACATAAAAATCCCGTTCCTCCAAGCCATTCAAGACATTCCTATATATGCAAAAACTATTAAAGAATTGTGCATAAAGAAACCAAGGAGGAATATAACAACTAATCCAAGAGTCCAAGTAGTCGGTACTTTATCCGATCTCTTATCTGGGAAAGAAACACCCATCAAATATGAAGACCCAGGAAATCCAATTGTAACTGTTAAAATTTACGATCAGACCTTGTCTAATGCCTTAGTTGATCTAGGAGCTGCAATTAATATTTTAATAACCACCACCTGTCAAAAACTCGGCATTACATCTATAGAACCTACCTCTACTTTGTTAGAATTAGTTGACCGATCTGTGATTAGACCAGAAGGTACTCTACACGATGTCATGGTCTCTATAGACTCCTGGGAATATCTGACCGATTTCCTGATAATTAATCCAAAAACCTGACTTGATGGACACCCGCTAATCCTAGGAAGGCCTTGGCTTGCCACCGCCGATGCTTACATTGGTTGCCGGCAAGGAAATATGACCATAACTAAAGGACCCGATATTAAGAATTTGGTTCTATACCCTCCAGCGCAGCCAAGTCTCACAATAATTAAAACTAACAAGTATCATGTATCATACCTTACTGACAACATTAGATCTCCATTGGTGTTGCAAAAGGCACTTGATTTTAAAGATCAAACAGAAGATGATGCTATTAATAATTTCATCAGTCAAACTGAAGCTGAATCCTGCACACAATGTCACATGATAGAAGCAGCATTTGATAATGAATTAGAGGAAGATCCTTTGAAAGACACACATGATCAAACAATACCTGTCACTTCTGTCGCAAATAGTAAAATTGTGGAAATTGAACGGGGAAAAACTTTAAATATCAATGCCAACCTCACATCTGAACAAGAAACTAAGCTCATCCATGTATTAAGAAAATATCAATAGGCATTTGCATGGGATTACCCTGATATGAAAGGAATCAACCCACATTTGTGTACACACCACATTTATATAGAAAAAGATGCTAGACCTATCCGTCAACCGCAGAGAAGACTCAATCCTCATTTAAAAGACGTGGTTAAAGCGGAGCTTCAGAAACTGTTAGATGTTAATTTTATTTATCCTATTTCTGACAGTAAATGGGTCTCTCCACTTGTGGTCGTACCAAAAAAGAATGGGAAATGGAGAATTTGTGTGGATTACAGGGAACTCAATAAAGCAACACAAAAGACCACTTTCCACTCCCATTCATAGACCAAGCGCTAGATACTTTGGCGGGGAAAAAATTCTTTTCCTTCCTGGATGGCTTCAGTGGATACAATCAGATTCAGATTGCCCCTGAAGACCAGGACAAAACAACTTTCACTTGTCCTTGGGGGACATTTGCCTACCGAGTCCTACCATTTGGCCTATGTAATGCTCCCGCCACATTCCAAAGGGCTATCCTTAGCATTTTTGTAGATTTAATAAATGATGGACTCGAAGTGTATATGGATGACTTTACACCCTATGGAGAAGATTTTGATCCAACACTAAATACCCTAGAAAAAGTCCTACAACGTTGTATAGCTACTAGGCTCTGCTTAAGTCACGAAAAATGTTACATGATGATGACTGAAGGACTTATTCTAGGACACTATATTTCAACAGCCGGCATTCAGGTAGACCCGGCCAAAATCCAAATACTTTTTCTTATTCCCACTCCTACTACTCAAACAGAGGTACACAACTTTCTTGGATTTTCTGGATATTATAGACGATTTATAGAACATTATTCACATATTGTTGCGCCTTTATATGCACTAACTGGTAACGTTGATTTTCTTTGGACAGACAAATGTGAACGTGCTTTCAAGGATTTAAAGAAGCTTGTATCTACAGCCCCAGTCCTGCGAGGACCAAACTGGGACCTGCCATTTCAAATATCAGTTGATGCCTCAGATACAGCCATTGGTGCAGTCCTTGGGTAGGAAGAAGATAAAAAACCATATGCTATCTATTACATCAGCAAAAATTTATCCCCTGCTGAATTAAATTACACTGTTACTGAAAAGGAATTCCTAGCTGTAATACATGTTGTCAATAAATTTAGACATTATATTACAGGCTATCCTGTTATTTTGTATACGGATCATTCCGCCATAAAATACTTAGCGAATAAGCCTGTCACAAATGCCAGAATAACTAGATGGTTGATTTTATTGCAGGAATTCGATATCACAATCAAGGATCAGCCTGGCAAAGAGAACCCTGTAGCCGATTTTCTCTCAAGAATGCCAAAGTCAGTTGATGCAGCAGCAGTTGAAGATCAATTTCCGAACGAACATCTGTTTGTTGTTGCCGTTCGAACACCCTGGTATGCCGATGTTGCCAATTACCTTGCAATAGGTAAACTACCAAAACACTTAACCCTTAATGAGCGAAAACATATTGTTCAGAAGAGTACTCGATTTTCCTGGATTGGGGGCTATTTGTTTCATACAGGGGCAGACATGCATATTAGGAGATGTGTTCGAGAAGATGAAATCTTTGACATCCTAAAAGCCTGTCACGACGGACCATGTGGGGGACACTTCGCTGAGCGTAGAACAAGACACAAATTATTACAGACAGGATATTACTGGCCCACGATTTTCAAAGATGAAAAGAAATTTGTCCAAGCCTGTGACAGCTGCCAGCGAGCAGGACGTCCTGGTCAAGCTGATGAGATGCCCCTTAAACCTCAGTTAGTCATCGAACCATTTGAGCGATGGGCTCTTGATTTCGTTGGACCCATCAACCCCTCATCAAATCAGAGAACATATATCTTGGTGGCAACAGAATATGTCACCAAGTGGGTTGAAGCAGAAGCATTTCCAAGGGCCACAGAGGACTCTGTTATACAGTTCCTCTTCCATCTATTTGTACGTTATGGCCTTCCAAGGGAAATAATCACAGACGGAGGACCACAATTTGCTGGCCATAGATTAGCAGCAACACTTAATAATTATCATGTCCAGCACAAAATTACTACCCCATATCACCCACAGGTGAACGAACAAGTAGAAAGCAACAATAAGATAATAGAATCGATCCTAACAAAAACCATTGCCTCACATAGGCGTGATTGGGCTGCCCGACTACCTGAAGCACTTTGGGCCTATAGAACAACATGGAGAAGCACCACTGGTTACTCACCTTATCAATTAGTGTTTGGAAAACAACCCATTTTCCCTATAGAGTTTGAAATCCAAACATTACGAACAACACAGGAAGTCGGCTTAGATTTAACTAAGGCACAGATTAATCGACTACAACAGATCAATGAATTGGATGAAATTAGGCTCTCCGCACTACAAAATACAACATTGATTCAACAACAGCGAGCTAAATGGCATGATGCCCTCATTAAAAACAAAGTCTTCCATGAGGGAGACTGGGCCCTATTATATGACTCTCGGTTTCAGGATTTCCCTGGGAAACTCCAGACTCGTTGGTTAGGACCATACGAAATCCAGAAGGTACATGACAATGGGACCATCACTTTAACTACCATTGATGGGTTTGGATATACCTTCAAAGTGAATGGCCACCGGGTTCGTCTCTATCGTAAACCACTCACTCGGGAATCCTTCTGCCAACAGCTATGCAGAGACGCTGATATGGAGATCTTAGGAGAGGAAGAGAAATCTTCCTCACCCGTAATTCATTAAGAAATTCATTTCTTTTTACAATTTGTACATAATCTCTTTTTTTCAAACTTGTTGTGCATGCATAGATTTCAATTTTTCTGTCGTTCCTGAAACGAATGGCATTTGCATGTTTCTGTTGTTCCTTTTCAAAAGGAACATCACATTTTGATTTTCTGCTATTCCTTTTCAAAAGGAACAACACTTTTTGATTTTCTGCTATTCCTTTTCAAAAGGAACAACACATTTTGATTTTTTGATGTTCCTTTTCAAAAGGAACAACACTTTTTGATTTTCTTTTGTTCCTTTTCAAAAGGAACAACACATTTTGATTTTCTGTTGTTCCTTTTCAAAAGGAACAGCACATTTTGATTTTCTGTTGTTCCTTTTCAAAAGGAACAACACATTTTGATTTTCTATTGTTCCTTTTCAAAAGGAACAACACTTTTTGATTCTCTGTTGTTCGTTTTCAAAAGGAACAACACATTTTGCTTTTTTGTTGTTCCTTTTCAAAAGGAACAACACATTTTGCTTTTCTGCTGTTCCTTTTCAAAAGGAACATCACATTTTTCTTTTCTGTTGTTCCTTTTCAAAAGGAACAACACATTTTGATTTCCTGTTGTTCCTTTTCAAAAGGAACAGCACATTTTGATTTTTGCTATTCCTTTTTCAAAAGGAACGACATTGCTATGTTTTGCTGTTTCTTTTCCAAAAGGAACGACATTTACATTTTTCGAACTTATGCTCCTTTATTCATCTAGTATACTTCTTCTCTCTTTGTAACACAACTAACCTCTTGCTGGTCCAAGTAAGGATGCTTCTTGCCCCTATTCTTTCAAAGTATTTTAGAGACAAGCGATGCACTTATGTAATGAATCCAAAATCACAACACATTGAAATCAGGCAATTATAAATCGCTATCTTTATAAGGCTATGTATTGGTAGAAGACAGAAGGAAGGATGTACTTATCTTTTGTTATCATTGTCTTACTAATCTTGCCCTGATTGGTTATTTTTTTATCATGCCATTCTTTTCTTTGATTTTGTTCAGGAATAAGAGTAAAGGGTTTATATCCCCCTATTGAGATGATAAGACTTCTTCCACCATTCCTACTCTTAAGGAGTGTTGAACCACCCTTTGTGAATATATAAGGAATAGTGCTTTATCAAAAAAGAGAAAGAAAAAGCAAATGAATTATAAATTGGCAAATGCAGGATAGGGGGTCTCATCAAGAGCCAGCCTACCATGATCATGAGGATGGAAGCGAAGTGGCATTCCCACTATGGCCACCACACCAGGGATATGGTCCAAAAGGTATAGTAAAAAAAACAACCTTGGAACAGGAGGTCTCATCACGAGCCGGCCTGCCCACTTTTCGCCCCCTCCTCGTGAATGGCATTATGGCTACCTGTTTACCAAGCCAACATAATGGCCTACACTTTGACATCACATTCCTTAATATGCACATAAAGGATCATGGTTCCGTGGGTGAAATAAACAACTCTGCCAAGGTTATGGACACCTGTCGGCAGCAGAGCACTGTTAATGGTATCGAGGTCACATTAATTACACCAATAGGTAGGATACTAATACTCTTTTGTTTCTTATATCCTAGGCACTAATCATACATTATCTCCCGACTTATATACCGCATGGACATTTATTACACCAATCATGTCAAAGGAGGTGACAATGACCACTTGAGATTTGGCAAGTACGACAGACGTCCTATCCCTTGGCCTCGTATCGTATCACAACAGCCTCTTACGTAATACGTGATCTAACTTTACGCCTCGATTTCGACAAACCGTTGTTTTTCTAAACATGGCATATTTTCATATGCTGTTCCTTTATGACTTGGTTATAGATCAGGGTGCCGCTCCTTTCTTTGACGACTGGGGCAGCCTATTGCATTGCGGGGGGGAGGTTCACCTCATGATTCCCCGGGTTATGTGTCAGCTCACTATTCAGGAAAGATAGCATACCAGGAAATGGCACGGTTTAACGGCATGACATTTCTATTTTTTCTATACAAGTTGATGTTCATAACTCATTTCTGTTGCATACTCTGTGTTTTTTTCCAAATCCGACGATCACTGCTCTCTCTGTGTTTCAAACAGCACAAGCAGTTGTTGTTCCATTGTGAATCCACAGTGAAACCATGGGAGGTAGGGCAGTTCGAAGCGAACCACAAAAGTTGACAGTCTCCACTGCTGCTCGGGAGATCCTGGAAAGAGCAGGGTGGCTAACTTATCTCAGTCACCTAAAGGAGTCCAATGAAACAGTAGCAATGGAATTTCTGCAGAACCTGCAGGAGGATCACTCCATGGTGCGGGGGAAGCGAATAGCAGTCACCAACGATATAATTGCCGAAGTCTCGGGACTACCAGCCATCGAACCTGTATGGACATTGAAGAAGGAAAGACTCCAGAAGATCATGGAAATTTTCCAGGACGAAGGCCAGAGCTTAACAGTTAAAGGGAAGGGAGTCCTGCCAGCAACGCTAGGAGAACCCTGGGTAGAACTAGTGAGAACAGTGCAAAGCTACATCACCTGCGAGGGGAGAAAAGACGTGGTAAGGCCACGACACCTTAAACTCTTAACTGTTTTAAAACAGAAATGCTCTGTAAACCTTCCTGCACTTTTGAATTCTTTACTCCATGACGCCGCATGAAGCCTAAAAAAGGCACAGCATGTAGAATCAGTTGTCAGCCACCATGGATTAATCCGACTAATAGTTAGTCATAGTCTCACCCAGCAGCAAAGCAGATGGAAAGAATTAATTGCAATAATTGAGGGGAGAACGAAAACACCATTCCCAAAACGTAAACATACTCTAAGCACACCAGAACATCCAGAAAAATGCAAAGAATTAAGAAATCAAAAACCTGTTGCAAGCACATCCGAACGACCAGAAACCCGCCAGGAATCAGCAAAGCGTAAGCATGACACTGAGACACCGGAATAGCCAGAGAAACGCAGAAAATTAGTCCGGTTAGCCCGGATAAGAGGAAGGCTGGAAAAAATCCAGGAAAGCACTAGCCAGCCAGTGGTAATTGAGGATGAACAACCCGCATGACCAGAAATAGAAGAAGAACAAGTTGAAGGAGAAAAGGAAGGGGAGGCCGAGAAGGCTAAGCGATCCGAAGAAGAAAATGATGAAGTAGCTCAGCCTCCTGAGACAGGAGCCGAGCCCCCTGAGACAGAAGTTGAACATCCTGAGATAGAAGCCGAGAACCCTGAAATGGAAATCGAGCATCCTGAGGCAGAAGATGGACAATCCAGGCAGGAGGAGGAAATGGGACAGCAGGTAGGTAGCCCACCACAGGACCCAGTGGGAGAAGAGGAATTGGCCGCAATCTTGGCCAATATGGGTGAGTATGGCCAACCTTTCACTCCACCATACCTCCGCGACAAACCCCAGGAAGAAGATGCACCTGAAAAACCATATGCAGAAGAGGCAGAGGAAGGAAACCTGCTCGTTCATGATGAAAAAGAGATAGGAGATACTGAGAGGGAACAATCTATTCCCACGACACCAGAAGAAATTCCAGAAGAAGTGAGAATAGAAAGCGAAGCCACAAAATCATCTAGGGTTCTTACCCCGGAATAGCCAGCACAAAATAGTGAAGAAGTACCCCAGGAGAAAGATCAAGGGACTAGTCACGGCCCAGAACACAACAAAAAGCCTGTTGTTCCTTCTAACAAAACATCGGAAATTAGAGAATTACGGAAGGAACAGCGAAGGTTATTGAGCATAATAGCCCAGCTCCACCAGCAGATCAGGATTCTAAAAGCAAGGCAAAGGAAAAGGAAGACCGCTAGTAAGAAAAAGATGACCACTGCAGTAAGAAACCATAGGATAAAACGACGGAGGACTAAAAATCGTTCTGTTGATCAAAACCCTGCCCAAAATCCAACTGTTGTTCCAATTGAAGCTGAAGGCCCAGCTGCTGTTCCAAATGAAGCCGAAGGCCCAGCTGACATTCCAAATCAAGCCGAAGGCCCAGCTGACATTCCAAATCAAGCCGAAGCCCCAGTTGCTGTTCCAAATGAAGCTGAAAGTTCAACTGTTGTTCCAAATGAAGCTGGGGGACAGACTGTTGTTCCATTTGAAAAGGAACAGTTGTCAGCCGGTATTCGTGTTAAAAAAGAAAAAGACAACAAGGAGATTTAAAACGAGGCACCACCCTCAGGGGTGATAAGGGTTCTGAACTCAAAGCAATGAAATAAGAAAGTTCAGGTAAAACTCCCGGCCTCCACTAATGCATGGAAAAGAGATCCAAAGACAAGGACCTTGCACAAAGGATTGAAAGAGGCTCAGCAAGAAATGGAGAGGCTTAGAGAGCAGACAGTCCCTCGTGAGAAGTATGAAGAACTCCAACTGGAATGTCAATCAATCTGAAAGTCAGGCCTTTGAAGGGTGGCAAAAGGAACAGGAGAAAGTTGCAAAGGTAACCCGTAGGTTAGATACTGTTGTCAAACAGATGGATACCTCGTGTTCTTTATACAATGACGTTTTAGCATGTAGGGCCCTTGCCAAAAACTATGATTTGTTTTTATTGGAACGATACTTACAATTAAAGATAAAGGATGTTAAAGCAGGTGCCCCGATACAAATTAATACTGTCAATGACTTTATAGATTGTTGTAAAAATTATGGAGTGAAGGTCCAGAGATTGCTATGTGAATTCTATTTGCATAACCTCGTGCTAGATCAGGAATCTAAGTTGAACCTTGGCCCTTTTGATGGGGACATTCAATTGCAAGCATTCATCTCATTCGGGGTCAATCAAATTAAATGGCTCAAAGCCTATAACACTTTTCAGAGACAAGAAAATGGCCTAGACTTGTGGGTAAGGGCTAAGCCTAGGGACTGAGCACAGCTGTGGAGAGCACATAGAAACCTTATGGGAACTCTTGGTGTCATTGAAACATTAGGACCCTGTTGAAGCCTCGAAAATCGGGTTGACAACAAGGGGGATACCCACCCGGTCCGGACCTTCGTTGGCAGCTCCTTATCCGTTTGGTATAGCGGGTCCGACTGGGGATAATGGGACTAGTTTCCCAATCTAAGGGTGTGTGTGTGTGTGCAGAGTTGGATGATGATGATCTAAGAGTTCTAATCTAAGCTATTTTAGTCTATTTCTATGATATTGTAATCTAATGAAAACAACACATCTAATCTACGCTAACCCGGGGTGTATTTCTTCTATTATGTGATCTAAAGAGATTTCAAACAATAACCGGTAATAAAGATCATTCAACTATCATAAGAATGGAGATCAATTAAGATGAACCACTTTGCATAAAAAGTTAGGCAAAACAGTTGTGAACAGCATATCGCATAATAAGTTATTCATATATCAAACATAAATAAATGACTCCACCATACAAAAGTGCCAAATGGTAATTCATGCATTAATGCAATAACATATAAACAACTAAAACTGTATATCACTTTAAGAATATAAGCAGAAATAGCCAAGAGATAAAAGTACCATTTATGACTGGTCCTACTCATAAGCTTCAAGCAAAAATGATTTATCTCTACTTGTTCTAACATCTACTAAGAGTACAAAAGTGCAACACCAGTAACAGACATCAAATGCAAACATTAATAAACCTCGATCCATCCATTCATCAAAACCTCCTCTGAGGGTGCAGAAGTGCATGTTCTAAGGACAAGTTTTTGACAAATTTCTGGACCCTTCTCCAAATGCATGAGAAGGATTAAAATACTACTTCCTAATTCTAATAATAGTTTATTTACAAAATTTAGGATGCGGTTTTCAAATGACCTTCCTTTTTCTAATCTAATTTTAAAGAAAAAACAACATTATAAATAAAGTTACTTCTGAATCTGATCCTTAAAACTGCATGCATTCATCATGGGTTTGAGGAGAGTCGGCTGGCTGACTTCTGCTTTGAGCTGGGCTGAGAAAACAGAATCTATGAGAGCTAGCACTACTTTCTCGGCCGCACTTATGATACATTTCACAGTCATCTGCTGACTATGCGGCTTCACCAAGTATGCCCAGTAACACTCCCAATTTAACCTGTCTAGTGCTTGGACCGCTTTTTCCTTTTCTTGTGCCTTCTGCTTCCATTCTGCTTGTTCTGCCTCCATGATTTGATTGTCCCACTTGTGGAAGAGCAATGCTGAGCCCACTTCTTGTGCTACCTGTGTATTGCTCACAGGTGTTTTTGGGGCCTGTCCTTCAAGATTGATCAGTTCGTTGAAGGTTTCCCATTCTTTGTCTAATTCTGTTGTGACGGGTGGTGCTTCAATGATGAGAGGGGGAACATCTCTTGACGAGGAGGCGATAACTTGCTGTTGTGGAAATTCCATTGACTGAGCGGTGTCCTTAGCTGACTCTTCACCTCTATCTTGGTCGTCTTCGGATTTTTTTGAATGCTCAGGCATCTCTTGTCCACTCTTAGATTTAGATCCGAAGCGCTTGAATTCCCACTAAGGCTAATGCTTGGAGTAGGTTCTCTGGCAGGTAGTTGCAGCTTTTCTAGAGGAACACTGGCTAGTCTTCTTTCCCTGTATACCATGAATTTTTGGAGGTCATCCGGAGACAATCGTGATTGAGCTTCCCGCAAAATTTCCTGGAGTGAGCTTTTATTCTGAAATAAATGATCAAATAAATCCTTCTTTCCAACGAATACTTTTATCTTGACGTTCGTTGTGAAATCTCGGGCAACTTCATTGGGTCAGATGGCCTTACCGGGAATTTAAATAATTGTAGACACGTCATATTCTCCACTTCGGTGAACGCGTGACCTACATCGAACAATGAAAAGGCCACACAAGCTACAGGAAACTGGGGCCATATGGCCTTCTTTTTGTCTTTTAGGTCTTTGGTTAGGCCACCTTCTGAACAAGTTTGATATGCAATTTCTCGAGCCAGCAGTTTGTCAGGAATATACAAAGGTAGGACATGAGGAGGGACGGTGCTTCCAAATACTCTAATATAGGTGAACCATTCTTCTCTAAACCATCTTGCGATGGGGATGATATCTATCTGTGCCTCAGGTGAGCACCTCGGGGGTTCTTTATCATATATCATTCTATACATGGGTAAGATAAGCCCATGACAAATTTGGTAGAAATGTGGAATGAACTGAGAATCCCATAATATCTTATGATAAACATGGATGGGTAATGGGTCCTAAGTTGTCCATTTCCAACCCATAGAGGGAAATTTAGACACATAACAAATAGAATCCATAACATATGCGGATAGGTAAAAAGGAGGATAGATCCTTTGAGACATGGATCTCTTAGACCGGTAATTGATAATAGCCATGAATAGGTTATCAGAAAAGATCTTGGCCCAATCTATAATAATGGCATTTGTGGCAGCATCAATCAATGGTAACCATTCAGACGAAAACTTATTGATATCTCGCATCCCAAATAATCTACAAAGCATGGCCACAGCAAAACAATATGGAGAGGTGAGGGAACCAGTGTTGTACATACCGTTTTTGTCCTTTTTGAGCGGTTCATCTTTTCTGGACCAATCTTTAGTGGTCTCTGATAGGTTTGGGTTCTCTGCCACAAATTTTTTAATGAATTGTGCATTGTAAGTAGCCTGCGGTTCAGGAAGATGATACATGAGCTTTAAGTCTTGTGCAGCGAATGACCCGATGAGCCCATGTCCTTGAATCTTGAACTGTCTGTCGTTCATTTTTGCATTGTCAAGTATCCACTTGATCATATCCATATATGGGAGAATTTTAGGCCTTGCTGCTATCCGATGAAGGAATGAGAACGCTAGTTCTTCTAAGGACGCTTCAGAAGAGCCCTGTGAATCTGCGATAGCGGTAACCTTCATTATTCTGGGGTTTTCTTCTTCAAGCAGTCTGTACATGCTTTCCCATGTCGATATCCCTGCGTCTCTATTACAAGTTGTGTCTGTATATAAAGGTGCCATCTCCTTCACCTCAGAGCCCTGAGCCTTACTTTTCTTTCCCATTTCTTCCTGCGTATGGCTTGGTATTGCCCTTCGTTCTTCGTTCCTGCAGCTCACAAATGGAAATGATTGATCAAGAAAGGTGATGGGAGAGTCTTAAATGCAGCAGATATATCAAATATGCCACCTTACGTGAAGTAATTCTTTGCAAAAGCACGCGTCTATATTTAATAGATGACAACTAATTCCTTTATTATCATTAAAAGTGCATGATCTTGAGTCAGATTATGGTAAGTGGCTTTTCTTGAATAGCGCACCCGAAAGATTCGTGATGGAGTGATTTTGCGATTTGGTTTGCAACCGTCACAGATCGCGACATCGCATTATCGCACCATCGTGCTCTCGCATTATTGCACCATCGCGTTATCGCACACATCGCAGATCGCAGAAGTTTTATGCTTGCCATATTTTTGTTAGCCCATTCCTGCGATATGCGATCTTGCGATCGAGGTTATCGCAAATCAGAAAATCTTGAAGTCTTTCTCATTGGCATTACTTTATTGCGATGCGATATATCGCTTAGTACGAGAATCTTGCACATACCAGGATTATACCCAAATGGAGGAGATTTTCTGTCATTTTATGAGACTTTTTAAAGATTTTTATTTCATAAACTTAGGTTCTAAAGTATTCAAAAGATCTTCCTAAGCTTACGATGGTAACCTTATTTTGAAGAAAAGAAACTCTTGCTTTTCCTAAAGTTTTAACTAAGGGTCCCCATTCATTTAGTATTTTGGACAACACTTAAATGAAAAGGGGGGGGGGGGGGGGGTTGTTGCTGGCCACAATAGACCCATGCACGAGGCACTCATTCGACAAAGTTTAGAATATTTTCTTTCTATCAAAGACCTCGCCATTGATGCAGCCAAATTCCGGTACCGAACCTCTAATCCAAACATCCAGCTCAGGGAGCCATTTAAGTATGAGAATTTTCAGTTAGCCGCCAATCGTTTGAATCTCTATGGCGAAAGCATTTTGAGGGCAGGCCCATCCTGGTTAGGATATATATTCCGCAGTCCAATTATTTGGCATCCTGCACCCGGATATCAAGCCATATATGAGATGCCTGAGGGTCAAACAGGCCAGTTCTTTGACTACCTAGTCACTCACCATGGTTGTAGGCCTCCGCATGAGATTCCTTCTCCAGCCTACTCTCTCACTGCTTTGCATGTCAACTACAACGTTTTCATGAGGGCATGAAACAGGGTAAGCAGGGGGGTGTGTGGAGTACTAAAAAGGTATGTTTTTAAAGATCATTTTAGTGGCTTTTCAGTAGGACTTATGAATCTTTTACATCATGAATGAGGAAAACAATAGAGAATTGTGGTAGAATACGTGGAATTAGTATGCAAAGACTTATCCGCTGATAATTGTCATTCTCCTATGCAGGAAAGGGTAAAGACGAGGAGCTGCTGTTCCAAAGAAGAAGATAAGAACAGGGTAACTGTTGTCCCTTTGACGAAGGACCGAGTGCAGACGAGGCAAAGCAAGCTGAAGAAAACCGGTCCGGAAAAGGAGGAAAAGGCACCAGCTCGGCGGAAGAGAAAGAAGTGATTATGGAGCAACAGTTTTGTGAATCCCTCAGGATCTTCGATCCTGAGGGATCGCTGCTTTATTTATCTTATCACTTAGACATCTCCGCCGTTACCCTTATATAAAGGGACGACACTGTTAGTCTGAGGAGAGATGCTTTTATGTAACTTTTTGTTAAAGACTTAACTTTGATCATCGAGTCTCGTTGAACTTGGCTCATTGTACTTTCTGTTTTATGCATTAATATAAACTTGGTGATTATCTCATCTTCGCGTCTGGATTAGCTTAAAGCGGTGTACCCTTGAGGCTAAGGGCCCGGCCCCGGAGGACACTTGCTTCTGTATCACTACGATTTGATTTCTGCGTGGTTTGCTTATCGTCACTAGTTGGTAATCTGATATGCTTTATAAGTTACATCACATGCTCTGCTAAGATTCGTTCATTAATGTTCTTTCCATTGACTCTGCATTATATTATCAATACTTTCAGAGTGGATGAAATCTTATTAGATTCAACTAAACAATGTTATCCTTGTGTTATGAAGCTTCTATGCTAAGTATGTGTGTTAAGGTAATTATCTGAAAGGTGTGTTCTTTATGATTCAGAATTCATGTTGTTCCATTTGGAAACACAGTTATAATTCCTGTTGATGATTGGGATTAAATTCAGATTACTTTCTTAGAGTGTTATGTGTGTATGACTTTCACATGTTGTTCCATAATTGAGAGTTATTGTTGTTCCTTTAGTGGATTGCGTGATTTGCTTGGAGAATGAAAGATTGGAGTTTTGATTACGATAAGAGATTTTGAGTTGATAGGATAAAGTTTGATTGTTACTCGTGAGGTTTAGTTATAGTGATTGTTGTTCCATTTCAGAATTGCTGTTCCATTTTAAGCATTGTTGTTCCTTTCTAGATTTACTGTTTAATTTCCTATTTTCTGTTCCATTTCTATTTGCCATTTCATTTACTCGCATTTGGTGTGAGAGACGATCTGTGGCTGTAGTGAGCCTCTGCATTTACTGCCTTGCTCCCAGACCCGTGATCGATGCTCTAGTTTCCTTTCCATTAGTTTCCAAAGGGATGGACTACTACTGTCGGACCCTTGACTAATATTTTGAGAGTGTGTGCTTTAGTCATTTGAAGGAACTTAGTTATAGACAAGAATCAGTTACTCTTGTATTTTGTAGGACGCTGTACTACTTGCATTACTATGACAAATAGCCTTGGATTGAGTCACTCTTTGAAATAACCAAACGTTCCTGGATTGATATATTAATGTGAGGTAATTAGAGGTGAAAGAGACCATTTTTATAGCTCTACATTTGGGTAGCTAAGCCAACTGTCACGCTCAAGCCATGAGAGTGAACATCCTTATGCCTTCACTAGTCTATCTCGGATTCTGCCACATCCTGGACTCACCAAGAATCTCACCCATGCTCAGGTCCATGGAAACTCCATCCCATCTGCAACATGTCATGATGCTTGATGCCAAACCATCCCTGCACCATTGTCATACCTGCTCAACCTGTTTTAAGGACTCACTGCCATGAGTAGCTAACAATGAGCACCATCATCTTTCCCATCTAAGAAAGATGTGGAGGGAGTAGAGCCTGAAGGCTCACCCTCACTAATCATCTCAATCCATCTGTCAGGATCTTCTATCTCCATCCTTTGTAGATAAGTGACCCGATCTTCCTCGCGAACATTCGGCCTCACATATGCCTCATCATCATCACCATCATCCTCGACTATTTCTAGCCTTCTTGACAAATCCAAGATACTATCAGAAAGTGTCCTAATGACCAATGACTGCTCAGTAAGCTTCATCTCAACCATAGACAACCGCTTACTCATATCTTCCTTTTGCTTCTCATCCTCCATTTGCATTACTGCTAACTTACAATTAGGCTTTGTCACTCCAATGGTTGGAACACCAAAGGGTACATCCTCCCTTCCATCGTAAATGTACAACCTCTTCAAATGTGGAACAATCATAGCATCGAATTGTTTCAAGAATTCCATTCCCATCACAGCTTCATAGTCATCAATCCGCACTATAGTGAAGTCGACCTTCCCTATCCACTCACCCAGTGTTGTGTCCACCTTTTTAGCTACACCAAGAACACAATCAGGAGGAGAATTGATTGTCTTCATCTGTGCCTTCACTGGTACACATTTCAGCCCAATTCTTCTCGCAGTATCTTCACTCATGAAGTTGTGAGTAGCCCCACTATCCACCATAGTGAGTACATCAGCACTCCCAATCTTCATTCAAACATACTCCAAACTGTTCCTCTCAGGATCGCTCTGAGAGATCACCTCTGTAGCAGTAGCAGCACCAAGTATCTGCATCATCTCCACAGAAGCTTCTTCATTCTTCGCATTAGATTGTGCGATCGCAGCCACTTTCAGTCTAGAAGGACAATTCTTCACTGTATGTGGTTCAGCACAAATCCAACACTTCAAGGCTTTCTTCATCTTCAACTTATCATCTGATTTCGAAGCATCATCCTTCTTTTTATCTTTCGGCTTATCGGACTTCTTCTTCCTATAATCAGAAGTCTCATCATAATGCTCCACCAACCTGTCAACAGCAGCAAAAGCTTCCTCAAGTGTTCTAATCCTCTGCCTCTTCACTTCATTGCATGCCCAAGGCTTCAACCCAATAATGAAGTTGAACACCTTGTCCGTCTCTGCCATGTCAGGAAGTTCTAGAACCGCACTTGCAAACTCCCGCTGATATGTCTGAAGGTTCCTGTTCTGCTTTATGAACTTAATCTTCATCCTTGCTTCCTACATTTCATCTTGAGGACTAAAATCGGCCTGAAAAGCTTTCTTCATCTCATCCCACGAAGTAATGTCACCAGCACTGCCATTGGCAATCTTATCCATCCTCCTTCGCCAACACATCTTAGCATCCTTTGTCAAGAACTAAGCAGCTACCTTCACCTTCGTCTCATCATCAGATAGACCCAAGCATTCCAAGTATTGCTCCATGTCCCATAGAAATTTGCCAAGAGTATTTTCACTCCTTGTACCATCATAAGATTCTAGTTCCTTGACTTTCACATGAGGCACTCCTCCACCTGAGTTATTCCTCACGGCCTTCTTCAACACCGCGATCTCATCTCTGGCTTCGTCAAGAGATTTCTGCAAGTCCACGATCTCTCTAAGACCTCGGTCTCTTGCCTCTTCAACCTCCTTGACTCTTACTTCAAGTTGTGTACACAAAAGATCAGTGTACTCATGTTGAGTCTGGATTTCATCAAGCTCTTCCTTCATCTTCGAATTGGCCTCTTGATCTCTCTCGATGAATTCCATCTTCTTAGTCTAGAAAGCTTCTAAATCCTCCATCTTTTCCAACACTTTTTCAATGAATGCCATAGTAGCATCCTTCGCACCGTGACTAGACCCAGCCTGAGATTCAGCTGCCATTGCTAACAGCTTCCTTCTTCTTTGCAATCTAGTTTTGACCATTCAACAGCTTCACCAAGATGCCTGCAACCTGAACCAGCTCTTGTTCCACTTGTATGTGAAACAGCTTGCTTCACCTGCAAGTACCTGCTTCACTGTCACCAACTGTCAAGATTCTTCAATCCTGAATTAGCTTCAATGCATCTACACTTCGTCACAAGCAACCTTGCTCTAACACCAGCTCCAACCGAGCTTTGATACCAACTGTCATGCCCCCAAGCCAGCAGTAGTCTTTCAACCGCGCTAGGCGAGGTGCAGCACCACCGAACACTTTCTTTTCACCAATACTTATGTTCGTGGACTACGCCTAACCACTTATCCTACTTAGTTTTTGTTTTGCAACCAAGTATTATTAATGTTTCCTTTATACCAATGAACACCCATACACATTCATTATCAACAACAATTATAAATGAAGAACAAAATTGCACAGTACAAAGGGAGGGGCAACTCCCTGAACAATGAGTCTGCCCGAATAATATATTATACAATATTCAATTATACAAAGCTTTACAAGTATACTTGGGAAACACCAAGTTTCATACTTAGCCAATTTTACAACCTTGTCACACCTTCTTGTGATAACCAAGATTTCCTTGCCCAAGGCGGGCGGGCGTGCCCTCACACGAGCTGCCTTCCGCACTTCACAACCAAACCTTGTCTTTGTGCACGACGGGTGGGTGACTCCACCAAGTCACCAAGACACCCCCTTCGCACAACCGGCTTCGCCAACATTCCACCGTGCACCCGGCTTCACTACGTTCCACTGTTCTCCAACTTCGCACTGGCGCACGACTCACCAATTCTCCACCGTTTACCCTTGCATGATGGGTGGGCACACACCCGAGCTACCAAGACACCCATGCCAAGTCTCACCCAAAACCAAGCTATGCGCTACCTTCATGCGGCCCTTCCCAAGAACGGGCACATCACCAAAATCTGCGCCTTCCTATCTTGCTACGTCCACCTCTTAGATCTACGCACTTCTTCACATGATGAGCGAAGTTGTTGTGTGTCAAATGAGCTCCATGCCTCACCAATATATACGAGTGGCAGGGCAAGGTCGTAGCTACCCATTCGACCTGCCCACGCTCTCAACTCCATCGCAAGCTTATCCAAAAAATGTGTCAGCCTTACTACTTTTGTAGGTCAGCCGTGGTTGAGTGTTCATGCTCCCCATGCCTTATAAAACCATTGCTCTCCTCTTCTATGTGCTCGCATTACTACATAATGCCTTCACACGCCAAGTCGAGCTCGTTCCTTTCTTTGTTTGTCATCGCACTTCATGTCGAAGCACGTGTCAAGGACTGCAAGTCCTCACAGCTGGGGTGGCGCCGGCCTATGCTGCGCCACCCCAGCGGCCCACACGCCTGCCCTGATGGTGGCTGGGCGATTCTGGGAATCGCCTAGCCACTAGTCAGGTGGGCGTGCAGGTTTCCGGGGTGGTGCCAGCCCTCGCCACGCCACCCCGACGGCCTGCCCGCCCACCCGGCTGGTGGCTGGGGTGGCGCCAGCCCAGGCCGCGCCACCCTGGTGGCCCGCCTGCCTACCCGGCTAGTGGCTGGGCGATTCCGGGAATCGCCCACCCACCAGCCGGGCAGGCGGGCGGGCCACCAGGGTGGCGCGGCCTGGGTTAGCGCCACCCCAGCCACCAGCCGGGAATGGCAAGTCACCGCGACAGCTCGCCCGCCTGGCTGGTGGGTGGGCGATTCCAGGAATTGCCCATCCACCAGCCAGGTGGGCGGGTGAGCCGCTGTGGTGGTGCCAGCACAGGTTGTGCCACCCCGAAGGCTGGAATCGCCCAGCTCGGCTGGTGGCTGGGCGATTCCAGGAATCACTAGGCACCTTTTGAAGGAGTGCCACGACTCGCCACGGGATGGCCACCCAGGGATGGGTCGTTCTTTGGCAATGTTGGAGAGAGGATTCTTTTGGGAGAAGATGCAAGAGGATGTAGAGGAGTATGTACATACATGCATCATTTGTCAGCAGGACAAATCAGATACTCAGAGACAAGGAGGACTGTTGCAACCTTTACCAATTACTAAGAGACCATGGATGAGTGTCTCAATGGACTTTATCACTCAGTTGCCATAGGTCTAGGGGTATAATGGGATCATGGTCGTGGTTGATCATTTTTCCAAGTATGTTGTCTTTGTTCCAACAAATATGCCTTGTGGAGCCGAGCAGACTACGAAGTTGTTCTTTAAGAACATAGTGAAGTATTGGGGGATGCCATTAAGCATTGTGTCGGATAGAGATCCGCGTTTTACAGGAAGATTTTGGACTACATTGTTCAAGTTAGTTGGGATAGAGTTGTTTATGAGTTCGAGTTACCATCCGCAGAGAGATGGACAGACTGAGAGGATCAACACATTGTTGGAGGATTACTTGAGACATTATGTGATGGCTGATCAAAAGAATTGGCTTGAAATCTTGGATATTGCTCAGTTCAGTTACAATATTCCAAAGAGTTCTACAATGGGGTACAGTCCATTTGAGTTGGTAAATGGGCAGATGCCAGTTGCACCGCATACCGTAGTGACAGGAGGTTTTTTGAGGAGTCCTCATGCGAAGAAGTTCATGAAGACTTGGGATGAGACCTTGGAGTTGGCACGGTTGTGCTTGCACGAAGCTGTAAGGAGAATGAAGTAATGGGCTGATTGAGGAAGACGGGATGCGCACTTCAGTGTGGGGGATATGGTGTTTCTCAGGATTACCAGGGAGTAGTTTCATCCAGCCAAGGGGACTACGAGCAAACTGACACGGAAGTATGAGGGACCCTTCCGAGTGAAGAAGAGAGTGGGGGAAGTTGCTTATGAGTTGGAGCTTCCACACCATATGCACATGAAGCATCTGGTTTTTCACACGAGTCAGTTGAAGAGATGTAGACTTGATGCTGATCATCCAGAGAGAGTTGAACCGCCGAGAGGACTAGCAGGGATTGTGGACAAGCCAGGACTGGAGTTGGATAATATTTTGAGCTATAGAACTACAGGGATTGGTTGCCACATGAAACAGGAGTATCTTTTCAGATGGAAGAATGCACTGGAGGAGGAGAGCTAGGAATCGAAGGACTCACATTGGAGATGGAAGAAGAAGATTGTGAAGTATGAACGGAAGATACTGAGGCAGTCGGGATTGTCGAGGGTGACAATGATTTCAAGTGGGGGAGGATGTAAGGCCCTGTGGTTGATTCACCAACCGGGCAAGCCCTCCCACCATGCGAAATGACTAAGTGCGAGAAAAACATAAGGTGACCAAGGGCGTGGCAGCTTTTGCGGACGAGTTGGAGCCTTGTGCGTTTATATGGCGAGTTGGGGAGCTCGTCATGTTCGCCGACTGTGGGCAAACACAAATGATGGATGAGTTAAGTGGGCGGTCCCACGCCATGGGCAGGCCGACCACACACGAAACGTTGGAGTATTTGCAAGGGCACGCGGTTGGATGGAGTGTGGAGGGTCAGCTGAGGGCATGACCTCCACGTTAGGCAATGTATAAACTATGCGATGAGAATGACATTCTCACCATCACACTTGGCATCGGTCGAGCAAGATAAAGGTGCAAAGAAAGGAGTAGAGCTGCAGCAAGGGCAGTGCTAATGTGCTCGCCCACCAAGCATGCTACACGGTCTTGGCACAAGTTTATGGTTCGGTCGTAGTGTGGGTGCAGGGCGTTCTAAGGCGCCCGCCAGCCGGAACATTAAAACGAGTTTTGGGTTGCGTTTGGGCATGGGATGTGCATGGGCATGCCCGCCCGGTTCGGCAAAGAAGACTTGTGTTGTATTTTGGTTAAGTCATAGTGAGACCACCGTGCGCTCTTTCACGGGTGGGTGCCCGACTTGGGTGTAATGTCGGTGGAGCCAAGCACCCGGTCACTTGTAAAAATTCTTCATATATATAATAAAAGAATTCTCTTGCATATGGATGTATTTATGTTGTTGTTCTATGATGTTCTTATATTAATGGTTTCCACACATTAATATGTTATTCATGTTTAATGATGAATGTTAAGGCGTAGTTCGTAAAGTAAGTTAACAATGAAAGATGTTGGTTTCTTAGGCGGTGCCACACCCAGCCAATTTAAGGAAAAAAGAATTAGGGGCGTGACACCGGCAGCCCGCTCGCCCGCAGCCATGGGCTGGCAGCCGTGGTGGCGCTGCCGGGCTTGGCGCCACCCTGGTGGTTCGCACGCTTGCCTGGTTGGTGCCTGAGCGATTCTGGGAATTGCCCTGGCACCAGCCGGGCAGGCAGGCGGGCTGCCGGGGTGGCGCGGCCTGGGTTGCGCCACCCTGGCAGCCTGCCCGCCCGCCCGGCTGGTGGCTGGACGATTCTAGGAATTGCCCAACCACCAGCCGGGCGGGCGTGCGGGTCGTTGAGGTGGTTCTAGCCCTGACCAGTCCACCCTGGTGGCTAGCCCGCTCGCTTGGTTGGTGGCTGGGTTATTCCCGGGCTGGCACCACCCTAGAAACCCACCCGCCTTCCCAGCTGGTGGCTAGGCGATTCCAGGGGCGGGCGGGCCGCCCAGCCACTAGTAGGGCGAGCGGGCCGCCAGGGTGGCGCGGCCTGGGCTAGCGCCACCCTGGTGGCTAGCCCGCCTGCCCGCCTAATGGCTAGGGGATTCCCGAAATCGTCCAGCCACCAGCCCGGCTGTTGTAGGGAAAAGTATCCGACTCGGATGACCCTATCCCACTCTAAGGGTGACAGTTCCTTAGCAACAACTGTAAAACAAACTACTTAAGGTTTACTTCTTTATGAAAGCAAAAGAGAATGGAGAAAGCACTAACCGTTGCCTTGCGCTTAATGTCGAATCCAAACTCTTCTCTTTGGCCGCTTGCTCCTAGCTCTTTTTTCTGCTGCTCGCCCAGCTACGATGAGATCCTGCAAAATAACAAAGAAGGAAACTACAAGAGGCATGCAATCATAACTGGTTCATGGATTAGTGTAAACCAAACATGCAATCATCACAATATATAATTGAAACAAGAGCACATAGAAGAACCTCAATAGCTTTTATTAATGAAGAAATAAAGGTTCTGAGAGTATTACAACCATTGAAGGCTCCAACCCAGCAACACCTCCCAGTAGAAAGAATTGCTCTTCTTCACCTCTCTCAAACAATCACCCAATAACTCAATAGTGAAACCAACAGCATATCATTACTTTGCACAAAATTCCAGCCTCCTGAGCTCATAGGAGAGAGCTCAATATATAGATGAATTGAGAAAGGATGAGTCAGCTTGCAACTGATGTGTAGCTGCCTTGTGTCCTCTCTCTCTTCAGTTAATCTTTAGTTGATCTTCAGTTCTTGAGTCCACTTGGAGAACTTTGCTTCCACTTGGAGAAACAGAGCCTCTGACTCATCACAAGGCGAAATACCTGATCCAATTTGGAAGATTCCAAAGCAATGACTCACTGTGCCACTTGTCCCTTCTCGCTCAGCGCAGGTGGCCTTTGTCCCACTTGCTTTGCAACGCAGGTACACCATGGAGCAACTGAGTTTCAGCGCAGAAACCTAGTGGAGCACCTGCTTTGATTTCAGGATTGCTTGTTTTTGAGTGTTTTCAGGTGGAGAACTGATCTGAGAGCTGTTGGTTTGCTGACCTTGTTCCTCTAGGGGTAAGAACATCATGTTTAGGGAACTTTGGATCCCTTGGATTATTGAAAATTCATGCTTGTTGCTGTAAGGCACAAAATTGTCTATAACACCGGCGTGCGGGCGGGCCGCTGGGGTGGCGCGGCCAGGGTTGGCGCCACCTCGACGGACGGCATGCCTGCCCGCTTGGTGGTTGGGCGATTCCTAGAATCGCCCAACCACCAACGGAATCGCCTAGCCACCAGCCAGGTAGGTGGGCAGGTGGCGCGGCCAGGGCTGGCGCCACCCCGATGGTCGGCATGCCCGCCTGGCTGGTGGTTGGGCGATTCCCAGAATCGTCCAACCACCAGCCAGGCGGGCGGGCGAGCCGCCAGGGTGGCGCAGCCCAGGCCGGTGCCACCCCGGTAGCCCACCCGCTCGCTCGGCTGGTGACTGGGCGATTCCTACAATCACCTAGCCACCAGCTAGGTAGGCGTGTGAACCGTCGGGGTGGCGCCAACCCTGGAAGCACCACCCAGGCGGTCTGACCACCAGTTGAGCGGGCGGCTAGGTCGCCAGGCTGGCGCAGCACAGGCCGGCGCCACCCCAGTGGCCGGAATCGCCCAGCCACCAGTCGGGTGGCCGGGTGGGCCACCGAGGTGGTGCCAGCATGTGCCGCACTAACCTCCGGCCCGCACGCCCGCCCGACTAGTGGCTGGGCGATTCCGGGAATCACATATTACAAATATTGAATGCATAACAACCTTAATTAAGTGTTTATTATTCTCATAAAATGTCAAAGTCAAAACATTACAAAGCTTTATTTCCAAGCATAACTTAGATCTAATCAACAATGTCATGTAATCCAAGCTCTTCGTCCTCTAGATTTTCATCATTGTCTTCTTCCACAATATTTTCTGCTTCCTTTTGCTCACTTTCCTCTTCTAATGGATTTTTTAATCGGGCATGAGTGGGAGTGCGTGGCTGGGCGGGGGGGGAAGGGGAGGGCGGGCGGGCGAGCGGGCCGTTGGGGTGGCGCGACCCAAGTTGCATCACCCCAACGGCCCGCACGCCGCTCGGCTGGTGGCTAGGTGACTCTGGGAATCGCCCAGCCACTAGTGGGGCGGGCGGGTGGGCCACCAGGGTGGTGCCAACCCTGGCCGCGCCACCCTGGCACCCCGCCCGCCCGCCCGCTCAGCTGGTGGCTGGAAAATTCCTGGAATTGCCCAGCCACCATCCAAGCGGGCGCGTGGGCCACAGGGGTGGCACGGCACAGGCCGGTGCCACCCCAGCAGGTGTGCGGGCAGCAGGGGTGGCGTGGCACAGGCCGACTCCACCCCATCGACCCGCCCGCCCGCCCAGCTGGTGGCTGGGCATTTCTGGCCGCTGGGGTGGCACCGACCTATGCCACGCCACCCTGACGACCCTCCTGCCTAGCTGACTGGTGGCTGGGAGATTCCAGGAATCACCCAGCGACCAGCCAGGCGGGTGTGTGGGCCGCCGTTGTAAGGGCCTATGGTCCGAGAACTCACCGCTAGTGCAAAGTGCGATGGAGAACACACGAACAACTTGGAAGAATAATGCAAAAGTGTGAGCGGTCACGTATTTTTATACAATGGTGGAGCATGGGCGTTCATGGAGTAAAGCTGATGGTTGGAAGTGATGGTTGAGGGCATTGGTCGACGGTCCGACCAAGCCACAAGCATCGACAAACGCGTTGGTTGATAAGTTAAACGGGTTGGCCAAGGGAATGGCGTAACTGTGGAAAACGTATAAGTTAGTCATGCGATGGCTCATTTGAACCATTGCTCAACAAGCATCTTCACTCATCCAACAAAAGGATAAGTGCGTGGGAATAAGAGGTGGCCGCAGCAATATAAGGAGGTTGCATAAGGTGATGCGCCCAACCTTGGGCAAGACTACACGAAGGAGAAACACGTTGTCTTAATCTTGGGTGAGGGCGCAGGAAAAGGTCGCCCGCCGGACAAAGTGTAGGGCATGCATGGGTGTGTGGTGCCAAGGTTGTGCGAAGGAGTGCCCGACGGTGAACAAGGGCGTGGGCGCTCAGTTTGTGCGACGACTTCTCATGGGTTCTTGGGTGACTTAGGTGAGCACCCGCCCGTCGTGCAAGTGTGCATGGTGTGACTTGGTGAAGTGTTGAGATTGTGAACAAAGGTGTGTCTCGGGAAAAGGTGCCCGTGTGTGGTGACTTGGAGGCATGCCCAAGTTGGGCAAACAACACGATCTTGCGACGAGGTGAACAAAGGGTTGGTGAGTTGTGCAGTGACCATGCAGAGGTGCCGATGAGCTGGGCAACCGAGTTTGCCGAAGTTGAAAATTGGCTAAGTGTAAATTTGTGGTTTCCCAAGATTTAACTTGTACTTTGTAAAAGTGAAGATTATATATATTGATTCGGGCAGACTCATATTGCAGGGAGTTTCCCCTCCCTTTATACTATTGTGCATTTCTCTTGTATAATGATGTTTATCTGAATGTTATGGGCTTTCACTTGTATAAAGGAACACATTAATAATACTTGGAAACGAAAATAAAACTAAGTATGAAATGTTAGGCGTAGTCTACAATCGTAAGTATTGGTGAAAAGAAAATGATTGGTAGTGCTGCACCTCACTATAAGCGATTGAAAGACTACCGTAGGTGTAGGGGTGTGACAGGTGGTATCAGAGCTAGTGCCAGGGAGTTGGTGCTGGTGTTGAAGCATTGAATCTGATACACACCTGCACTTCGTGACAGGTGGTATCAGAGCTAGTTCAAGTTTTGCAAGAAACTTGGTGAACTGAACCAAGGAGTTGATTCTACAAAGACCAAAGACTTGGCAGGGAGCTCAAGTTTTGCAGGTGATGGGTGGAATATTAGGGTGATTCAGGTGAATGGTGAAATAGGTTTAGCAGAGGCGAAGGTTAGTGCTTGGACCAAGCTGAAGGACAATACATGGCAGGTTTGGAAGAATGAGAAGGGAAGCTCTTGCTTACCTTATATAGGTCGAAGCGGATGAAAGAAGAGAACCCCTGGATTCGAAAGGAACTTGAAGTCTTGGAAAAGAATGTTGAATATGAACTTCTTCAACTTGGTTGGACAATGGAGCAAGATGAAGTTGCAGATTGTGCTGACAAGGAAGAGGAAGTTGTGATGATTAAGGATGTTGCAGATGTGACAACAATGGAGGATGAACTTGAGCTCGATCAAGTTGGACCAGGATCGTGCAGTTTGCAGACATGGATGGATGAGGATACTCACATGGAGGAGCATCATGATGATGATGCAAGTACTATTGATACTTGTGTTTCACTTGAGCATTTGGTAGATGGACCATATGCAGGGAAGGGCAAAGTCAGTTTGTCGATGCAAGGAAGCATCTTACCATGGATGACTATGATGAGACCTTGTATGGAGAAGCAAGGATTTTTTACTGTTGCAGGACTTGTTGGGGTTGTTTGTGACCTTATGGTAGAAGGTACAAAGGCCCGTGACAAGGGAGGAACATGATGATCATTGCAGATGATTGGGTCATGCTTTAGCCACATGGAGAATTGGCTAAGTGCCTGGCATGACTCATGGACAGATTGAAGGAGGGCACACACTTGGGTATGATGATGCTTGGGTGGACTTCTCATGGCTGAGACCAAGAGCAAGTCTTGGTGGAACCTTCAGTGGGGGAGCTATGATGGAAGGGACTCGTGATGATGATGATATGGTTGGGTGACCGAGTTCACTAGACCGAAGATTGCAAACTTGGATGAGGATGACCGATTGTTGTGATGGGTCTACATGGTTGGACTACATGGGAAACTTAGTCATGGACATCAGGTTGGATACATGAAGCATGGAAATCTTATGTAGGGACATGATGCAGGAGCACTTGAAGAGGTGTCATATGGGCATCCAATGAGGAGTGCCAAGGCAGGGATGTTGTGCAGGTAGATTTGCTGGTGTGACATGGAGATGTTTTACTTATGAGCCGATGGAGAGGTTGTGCACTTATGTACAACAAGGCCATGGACTTGGATGGAGTTTTGAGCAGGCTATGGAGCATTCCTACTACATGGAGAGCTGAGGCATCTTACAAAGACCTTTGGGCCGAGACTTGTATGCTTGCTGAGATGTTGCTTGGAGATGAATCATGGAGCTCATGGTGACATGAGGTTGTGACTTTTAGGGACTTCATATATGGTGGACTTAGAGGATCTGATGCATTGAGGAGTTGAGGTCAGAGACTTTGATGCAGAATGGGATGCATACTTTCAAGTACATGAATGGGAATGGCTTGAAAGAGTGACTTGATGTGGAGGATCGATATGAGACACTTTGGAGTGATGGAGTTACAACGATGATGATGCCTTGGTGGCAACACTTGGGTATGGGTTCAGCCGAGACTTAACCACTTTTGACACATGGGAGCTGATGAAATATAATCATGGGCAACACATGGATAGAGATGATTGTATACTTTTTTCTATGGTAGAGTTGAGGGATGGCACGTTGCAGATATGATGTAGGTTGCTTCATGGACCTGGATGTGGCACATCAAGAGTTAGAGTTTGATGAGATGGTCTCTTCATGTTGAGGAGGCACACGTATGGATGATGAGGTTGGGGTAGATATAGTTGATTTCATGCAGCACATTAGTACCAGACATCATGGACAACATGTTGCAGATGAGATGAGGACTACTTCATGGACCTGAGCATGGCTTACACTTGTATAAAGATGGATTCTTGATCGAGTTGAGGATGTGACAGGATGTTCTGAGAAACAACTGATGGTGGCATGAGGATGTTCACTCTCACGGTTTGAGAGTGACAGTTGGACTGATCACCCGACTAGTTTATGGGGTCACGAAGTGTACAGAGATGTGTTAGCATTGTGTTGGAGTATCATGACAGCAGTTCACATGATGACAACACATGATGAGATCGACACGAGATGTTGCAGTGGGCATGTTGCTTGAGATGGAGGGGACAACCTTCCACGATGGAGAGCAGAATGTGGAGATTGTGACAGGGAGGTTTATGGTCATGGATTGAGATGATTTCTGATGTATGACATACCGAAGGGGTGTATACCTTGATATGATGATCTTGGTGACAGATGGTTGTCGGGATGAGACATGATGGAGACGGTGGTTCTACATATGTTGCAGAGATGTTTGGAGTATGTCGAGGAGTTGACATCATGGGTGAGATAGTTGTTGATGATCTTGGTGGATGGCTACCAGGATGGTGTGTTGTCGAGGATGACAACAACTTCAGGTGGAAGAGGATGTAAGGGCCTGCGGTCCTATAACTCACCGCTGGTGCAAAGTGCGATGGAGAACGCACGAACAACTTGGAAGAATAATGCGGAAGTGTGAGCAGTCACATATGTTTATACGATGGTGGAGCGTGGGCATTCACAGAGTAAATTTGACGGTTGGAAGCGATGGTTGAGGGCATTGGTCGATGGTCTGACCAAGCCACAAGCATGGACAAACACGTTGGTTAATAAGTTAAACGAGTTAGCCAAGGGAATGGCATAACCATGGACAGCGTACAAGTTAGTCATGCGATGGCTCATTTGAACCATCGCTCAACAAGCATCTTCGCTCATCTAACAAAAGGAGAAGTGCATGGGAATAAGAGGTGGCCGCAGCAATATAAGGAGGTCGCATAAGGTGATGCGCCCAACCTTGGGTGAGGCTACATGAAGGAGAAACGTGTTGTCTTAATCTTGGGTGAGGGTGTGGGCAGAGGTCGCCCACCGGACGAAGTGTAGGGCGTGCATGGGTGTGTGGCGCCTGGGTTGTGCGAAGGAGCGCCCGACGGTGAACAAGGGCGTGGGCACCCGGTTTGTGCGATGACTTGGCACGGGTTCTTGGGTGACTCAGGTGAGCGCCCGCTCGTCGTGCAAGTGTGCACGGTGTGACTTGGTGAAGTGTTGAGATTGTGAACAAAGGTGTGTCTTGGGCAGAGGGGCCCATGTGTGGCGACTTGGAGGCGTGCCCAAGTTCGGCAAACAACAAGATTGTGCGACAAGGTGAACAAAGGGTTGGTGAGTTGTGCAGCGACCGTGCGGAGGTGCCGACGAGCTAGGAAACCAAGTTTGCCGAAGTTGAAAATTGGCTAAGTGTAAATTTGTGGTTTCCCAAGGTTTAACTTGTACTTTGTAAAATTGAAGATTATATATATTGATTCAGGCAGACTCATATTGTAGGGAGTTTCACCTCCCTTTATACTGTTGTGCATTTCTCATGTATAATGTTGTTTATGCGAATGTTATGGGCTTTCACTTGTATAAAGGAACACATTAATAATACTTGGTAACGAAAATAAAATTAAGTATGGAATGTTAGGCGTATTCTACAATCGTAAATATTGGTGAAAACAAAATGATTGGTAGTGCCACACCTCGCTATAAGTGGTTTAAAGACTACCACAGGTGTAGAGGCGTGACAGCAGGGGTGGCGCCAACACTAGCTGTGCCACCAGGCTAGCGCCACCACAGCGGCCCGCTTAGCTAGTGGCTAGGCGATTCCCGGAATCTCCCATCCACCAGCCAGGCCACCGGGTGGTGCTGGCCTGGGCTGCACCACCCCGGCGGCCCGCCCGCCCGGTTGGTGGCTGGGCAATTTTGGTAATCGCCAAGCCACCAGTCAGGTGGGTGGGCGGGCCACCGGGGTGGCGTGGCACAGGCCGGCACCACCTCGACGGCTGAAATTGCCCAGGAATCTCCCAGCCACCAGCCGGGCAGGTGGGCGGGCCACCGGGGTGGCGCGGAACAAGCCGGCGCGGGCCACCGGGGTGGCGCAGAACAGGCTGGCGCTACCCCGACGGCCAGAATCACCCAGCCACCATCCGGGCCAATGAGCGGGCTGTCGAGGTGGTGCCAGCCCTCTCTGCGCCACCCCGGCAACCTGCCTGCCCGCCTGTCTATTCGTTGGGCGATTCCGGGAATCGCCCATCCACCAACCAAGCAGGCGGGTGAGCTGCTGGGGTGGCACCAGCCCAAGCCGCGCCACCCCGACGGCCCGCCTGCCCTCGTGGATGGTGGCTAGGTGATTCCAAGAATCGCCCAGCCACAAGCCGGGCCAGCAGGCGGGCCGTCGGGGTAGAGCAGCATAGGCCGGTGCCACCCCGGTGGCTGGAATCGCTTAGCCCGGCTGGTGGCTGGGTGATTCCGAGAATCGCCTAGACCGGCAGGTGGCTGGGCGATTCCGAGAATCGCCCAGCCACCAGCTGGGTGGGCGGGTCGGCAGGTGGGGTGGCATTAGCCCTAGTTGTGCCAGCCTGGCGGCCCGGCCAGCTGGTGGCTGGGCGATTCTCGGAATCACCTAGCCACTAGCTGGACGGCCGTGCGGACCGCAGGGGTGGCGCGGCACAAGCTAGCACCACCCCTGCGGCCCGCCCGCCCGCCCGGCTGGTGGCTGGGTGATTCCGGCCACTGGGGTGGCGCCGAACTATGCCACACCATCCCGGTAGCCCGCCTAGTTGGTGGCTGGGAGATTTCGAGAATCGCCCAGCCACCAGCCGTGGGGGTGGGCGGGCCATCGAGGTGGCACTGCCACGGCTGGCGCCACCCCGGCGGCCCGCACGCCTGCCCAGCTGGTGGCTGGGTGATTCTAGGAATTGCCCACCCACCAGCCGGGCGGGCCGCTGGGGTGGCGTCGGCCGCTGGGGTGGTGTCGGCCTGGGCCGTGCCATCCCGGCGGCCTGCGAGGCTAGTGCCTAGGCGATTCTAGGAATCGCCCAACCACCAGCCAGGAAGGCGTACGGGCCGTCGGGGTGGCGCTAGCCCTGGCTGCGCCAACCTGGCGGCCCACCCACCCACCTCGCTAGTGGCTGCAGGATTCCCGAAATCGCCCAACCACCAGCCGGGCGGGCGGGCGGGCCGCCATGGTGGTGCCAGCGCAGGCCGTGCCACCCCAACGACCTGCCTGACCACCCAGTTGGTGACTGGGCATTCTGGCTAGCCTAGGCCGTGCCACCCCGTTCACTCGCCCGGCTGGTGGCTGGGTGATTCTGGGAATCACCCAGCCACTAGCCGGGCGGGCGTGCAGGCCGCCGTGGTGGTGCCAGCCCTGGCCGCACCACCCTGGCAACCTACCTGCTTGCTAGGTTGGTGGCCCAGTCGGGCGGGCGAGCGGTTCTCCAGGGTGCCGCGGCACAAGCCGGCGTCACCCCGACGGCCGGAATCGCCCGGGCGGGCGGGTCGCAAAGGTGGCGCGGCATAAGCCACCGCCACCCCGATGGCCGGAATTGCCCAGCCCGGCTGGTGGCTAGGCGATTACGGGAATCACCCAGCCACCAGCAGGGCGAGCGGGCGGGCCGTCGCGGTGTCGGTGGCCCTGGTCGCGCCACCCCGGCAGCCTGTCCGCCCACCTGTCTGGAATCGTCCAGCCACCAGCCGGGTGGGCGGTAGGGTTGCCGGGGTGGCACCAGCCCTGGTCACGCCACCCCGGCGGCCCGCCCACCCTCTTGTTTGGTGGCTGGGCGATTCAGCCGAGTGGGCGGGTGGGCCGTTAGGGTGGCACCAGCCTGGTCATGCCACCTCAGCTACCCGCCTGCCAGCCCGATGGCCTACCCACCCTCCCGGCTGGTGGCGGAGTGATTCCCGGAATTGCCCAACCACCAGCTAGGCGAGCGGGTGAGTCGCCAGGGTCGCGCAGCACAAGCCAGTGCCACCCCAACGGCCAGAATCGCCCAGCCCGGTTAGTGGCTGGGCAATTCTAGGAATCGCTGAGGCACCACCTGGGCTAGTAGGCGGGCAGGCGGGCCACCAGGGTGGCGTGGCCTGGTGTGGTGCCACCCCACCCGCCCACCTGCTCGCCCGGCTGGTGGTTGGGCGATTCCCGGAATCGCCCAGCCACCAGCCGGGTGAGTGGGTGGGCGGGCAAGTCGCGGGGGTGGCGCGGGGAGGGTTGGCGCCACCCTGAAGGCCCACCTTCCCACTCGGCTTGAAGCTAGGCGATTCCTAGAATCACCCAACCACCAGCCGGGTGGGCGGGAGGGCCGCCGTGGTGGCGTGCCCCAGGCGTGGGTGTGGGCGGGCGAGAGCGTGAGTGTGTGGTTGTGGGGGTGTGGGCGTGGACGAGGGCGAGTGAGGGGGTGGGGCGAGCGAGGGCGGGTGAGGGGATGGGGCAGGTGCGTGTGCGAGGGCGAGTGAGTGGGTGGGGCGGGCGTGGGCATGGGCGAGGGCAGGTGAGGGGGCAAGGGGGCAGGCAAGGGCGGGTGAGGGGGCGGGCGACGATGGGTGAGGGGTTGAGGGGGTGGGTGAGGGTGAGGGCGGGTGAGGGAGTCGGTGGGTGTGTGAGGGGGTGGGCGAGAGGTGGGGCGCGTGTGTGAGGGGGTGGGCGAGAGGTGGTGTCATGCCCCTACACCTGCGTTAGTCTTTCAACCACTTATAGCAAGGTGCGGCACTACCAATCGTTTTCTTTTCACCAATACTTATGATTGTAGATTATGCCTAACATTCCATACTTAGTTTTATATTCGTTACCAAGTATTATTAATGTGTTCCTTTATACAAGTGAAAGCCCATAACATTCACATTAAAAACATTATACAAGAGAAATGCACAACAATATAAAGGGAGGGGCAACTCCCTGCAATATGAGTCTGCCTGAATTAATATATTATATAATCTTCACTTTTACAAAGTACAAGTTAAATCTTGGGAAACCCCAAATTTACACTTAGCCAATTTTCAACTTCGGCAAACTCAATTGCCCAGCTCGTCGGCACCTCCGCACGGTCGCCGCACGACTCACCAACCCTTCGTTCGCCTCGTCGCATGATCGTGTTGTTTGCCTAACTTGGGCGCGCCTCCAAGTCGCCACACATGGGTGCCTTTGCCCGAGAGACACCTTTGTTCACAATCTCAACACTTCACCAAGTCACACCATGCACACTTGCACGACGGGCGGGCGCTCACCTGAGTCGCCCAAGAACTCGTGCCAAGTCGTCGCACAAACCAGGCGCCCACACCCTTGTTCACCGTCGAGCGCTTCTTCGCACAACCCGGGCGCCACACACCCGTGCACGCCCTTCTCCAACCGGCAGGCGCTTCTCTACCCGCGCCCTTCACCCAAACCAAGAATACGCTACTTCCGTGCGACCTTGCCCAAGAATGGGCACATCACCAAAACTGCGCCTATCTCCTTTGCTGCATCCACACCTTAGTCCTGCACCTTTCTCTTCTTCATGAGCGAAGTTTTCTTGTTGAGTGATGGTGGAAATGACTCCAATGCACCTCCAATATATATGAGTCGCAGGGCAAGGTCGTGGCTACCTAGCCGACCTACCCACGCCCTCAATGCCATCACAATATGCTCTAAAACTCAAGTCGGCCATCCCTCCAAATGCTTCCAAGTAAGGTCAGCCTTACTTCATTTGTTGGTCAGCCCGTGGGTGCTCCTCCATGCTCCCACACCCATATAAATAGCTCGCCCTCCTTCTTCATGCGTTCATTACTATGTAACTTCACACATATGCAAGTCTGGGCTTCGCACTTCAAGCCGGAACGTGACCAAGGACTGCAGGTCCTTACATCCTCCTCCACCTGAAGTTGTTGTCGTCCTCGACAACATGCCATCCTAGTAGCCATCCACCAAGATCATCAATATTTGTCTCATCCATGATGTCAACTCCTCCACATACTGCAAACATCCATGCAACATATGTAGAACCACTGTCTCCATCATGTCTCGTCCTAGCAACCATCTGTCACCAAGATCACCATACCAAGGTATACACCCCATCAGTATGTTATACATCATAAATCATCTCAATCCATGACCATCGACCACCCTGTCACAATCTCCACATGTTGCTCTCCATCGTGGAAGGCTGGCCCCTCCATCTCAAGCTACATGCTTCCTACAACCTCCCGTTTCGACCTCATCATTTGTCATCCTCGTGTGAACTGCTGCCATGATACTCCAACACAATGCTGACACATCTTTGTACACTTCGTGACCCCATGTTTGAACTAGTTGGGTAGCTAATCAAACTGTCACGCCCAAACCATGAGAGTGAACATCCTCATGCCATCATCAGTTGTTTCTCAGAATATCTCGTCACATCCTCAACTCGATCAAGAATCCATCTCCATACAAGTGTAAGCCATGCTCAGGTCCACGAAGTAGTCCTCATCTCATCTGCAACATGTTGTCCATGATGTCTAGTACTAGTGTGTTGCATGAATCAGCCACATCCAACATCATCATCCATATGTGTGCCTCCTCAATATGAAGAGACCATCTCATCAAACTCCGACTCTCGATGTGCCACATCCAGGTCCATGAAGCAACCTCCATCATATCTGCAACGTGCCATCCCTCAAGTCTGTTATAGAAACAAGTATACACCTGTATCATCTATCCATGTGTTGTCCATGAAGCAACCTCCATCATATCTGCAACGTGCCATCCCTCAAGTCTGTTATAGAAACAAGTACACATGTCTCATCTATCCATGTGTTGCCCATGATCATAGATCAATCAGCTCCCATGTGTCAAAAGTGGTTAAGTCTCAGCTCAACCCATGCCCAAGTGTTGCCACCAAGGCATCATCATCATCGTAACTCCATCACTCTAAAGTGTCTCATATCGATCCTCCACATCAAGTCACTCTTTCAAGCCATTCCCATACATGTACTTGAAAGTATGCACCCCATCCTGCATCAAAGTCTTTGACCTCAGCTCCTCAATGCATCAGATCCTCCAAGTCCACCATAGATGAAGTCCACCAAAGTCACAATCTCATGTCATCATGAGCTCCATGAGTCATCTCCAACCAACATCTCAGCAAGCATACAAGTCTCAGCCCAAAGGTCTCTACAAGATGCCTCAGCTCTCCATGTAGTAGGAATGCTCCATAGCCTGCTCACAGCTCCATCCAAGTCCATGGCCTTGTTGTACATAAGTGCACAACCTCTCCATCGACTCATAATAAGTCTCCATGTCATACCAGCAAATCCACCTGCACAACATCCTTGCCTTGGCACTCCTCATTGGATGCCCATAAGTGACACATCTACAAGTGCTCCTGCATAATGTCCCTGCATAAGACTGCCATGCTCCATGTCTACAACCTGATGTCCATGACTAAGTTGCCCATATAGTCCAACCAAGTAGACCCATCACAAAATCGGTCATCCTTATCCAAGTCTGCAATCTTCAGTCTAGTGAACCCGATCACCCAACCATATCATCATCATCACGAGTCCCTTCCATCATAGCTCCCCCACTGAAGGTTTCACCAAGACTTGCTCTTGGTCTCGACCATGAGAAGTCCACCCAAGCATCATCATACCCAAGTGTGTGCCCTTCAATCTGTCCATAAGTCATGCCGGGCACTTAGCCAATTCTCCATGTGGCTAAAGCATGACCCAATCCTCCGCAACGATCATCATGTTCCTCCCTTGTCATGGGCCTTTGTACCTTCTATCATAAGGTCACAAACAACCCCAACAAGTCCTTCAACAATCAACAATCCTTGCTTCTCCATACAAGGTCTCATCAGAGACATCCATGGTAAGATCCTCCCTAGCATCGGCAAACTGATTTTGCCCTTCCCTGCATATGGTCCATCTACCAAATGCTCAAATTAAGAACAAGTATCAATACTTACTTCATCATCATGAGGTTCCTCCATGTGAGTATCCTCATCCACCCAAGTTTGCAAACTGCACGATCCTGGTCCAACTTGATCATCCTCCAATTCATCCTCCATCGTTGTCACATATGCAACATCCTCGATCATCACAGCTTGCTCTTCCTTGTTAGCACAATCAGCAACTTCATCTTGCTCCATTGTCCAACCAAGTTGAAGAAGTTCGTCTTCAACATTCTTTTCCAAGACTTCAAGTTCCTTTCAAATCCATGGATTCTATTCTTTCATCTGCTTCAACCTGTATAAGGTAAGCAAGAGCTTCCTTTCGCATTCTTCCAAACCTGCCATGCCTTGTCATTTAGCTTGGTCCGATCACGATGCTTCACCTCTGCTAAACCTATTTCACCATTCACCTGAATCACGCTGATATTCCACCTGATACCTGCAAAACTTGAGCTCCCTGCCAAGTCTTCGGTCTTCGTAGAATCAGCTCATTGATTCAGTTCACCAGCTTTGATACCACTTGTCATGAAGTGGAAGTGTGTATCAGCTTCAATGCTTTAACACCAGCAACAGCTCCCCGGCACTAGCTCTGATACCAACTATCACGCCCCTACACCTGCAGTAGTCTTTCAACTGCTTATAGTGAGGTGTGGCACTACCAATCGTTTTCTTTTCACCAATACTTACGATTGTAGACTATGCCTAACATTCCATACTTAGTTTTATTTTCGTTACCAAGTATTATTAATGTGTTCCTTTATACAAGTGAAAGCCCATAACATTCACATAAACAACATTATACAAGAGAAATGCACAACAGTATAAAGGGAGGGGCAACTCCCTGCAATATGAGTCTGCCCGAATCAATATATTATACAATCTTCACTTTTACAAAGTACAAGTTAAATCTTGGGAAACCCCAAATTTACACTTAGCCAATTTTCAACTTCGGCAAACTCAGTTGCCTAGCTCGACGGCGCCTCCGCATGGTCGCCGCACGACTCACCAACCCTTCATTCACCTCGTCGCACGATCGTGTTGTTTTCCAACTTGGGTGCGCCTCCAAGTCGCCACACATGGGTGCCTATGTGTTATGAAACCAGCTCAAGAAAAGATAGAAAAGATAGATCAACGCCTTAGAATTCAGCCTCTTTAAGGGGGCAACCTCCTTTACATTACATAAATGAACAATTCTTGGATGATCCAAATGACAAAACCTCCTTTCTATATATAGGAGTCTAAGGAGTCACAATATAATCCAGCCGACCTAACAATAATAATATAAAGCCACAAAAATAACAATAGAGGGATTCTATGGGGCACAGTAATAACAATATGGGGGCAATAGGGGCACAACAATATTAATAAGGGGTATAACTACAATAGTAATGGGGTAATCACTAGTATTATAGGGACCCAACATGCCCCTCTCCTTCAAAACAGTGTTGTCCTCAACGCTTGAGTAGTTCTGGATACTTCTGCATAAAATTTCATCCTCCTATGTGGAATCTTCAGCGGATAAGTTCTTCCACTTGATAAGATACTCTGAAATTGATCGATTTCATAGTTGTCGAATTCTTGTTTCTGTGATTGCTTCTGGTTCCAATATAATTTTTCCTTCCTCATCAAGTTCTGGCAATATTGTTTGAACTGGGAGCTTGTCACCTATAACTTTTTTTAAACATGAAACATGGAAAACTAGGTGCAATCGAGAAGCTGCAGGAAGCTCCAATTTGTATGCCATAGTACCAATCTTTTGCAACACCTTGTACGGACCCTAATACTTTGGTGATAATTTATTATCCTTCTTAGCTTGCTTGAGGGACATTTGCTTATATGGTTTTAGCCGTAGGAATACCCAATCACCTACATCAAAACTTCTTTCACTCCGATGTTGATCTGCCTATTGTTTCATTCTATTCTGTGCCAACACGAGGTTATCCTTTAAGAGTTGGAGGACTTGTTTTTTATGTTCAATGTGATGTTCCACTGCATGAACCTTAGAATTTTCTCTTAAATATGATGTGATGGATGGTGGCTGATACCCATAAAGTGCCATAAATGGGGTCATTTTTGTTGCTGTATGGAAGGAATTGTTATACCACCATTCAGCCAGAGGCAACCATTTGACCCATTGTGTCTGTTTATCAGATACAAAGAAACGAAGATATCCTTCCAAACATTTGTTTACTATCTCAGTTTGCCCATCAAATTGAGGATGATAAGATGAGCTATGAGCTAACTGAGTACCAAGACAAGAAAATAATTCTGTCCAAAAATTTCCAGTGAAAATGGGATCTCTGTCACTTACAATAATCTTTGGGTTTCCATGTAGCTTTTGAATTGTTTCCATAAATGCAGTAGAAATTGTACTGGCTTTAAATGAATGTGATAATGCACAAAAGTGTGCATACTTGGTAAGTCTGTCAACTACCACCATGATGACACTCTTTCACTCAGACTTGGGTAAACCTGTGATAAAATCCATTGAAACCTCCTCCCAACGTTGGCTTGGAATGGATAAAGGTTGTAATAGACCTGGTGTCTTAATTGTTTCAACTTTATTTTGTTGGCAAACCAAACATTCTGCCACAAACTTTTGAATATCTGATTTAAGGCCATCCAAAAAAAAATTCTTCTTAACCCTGTGGTAAGTTTTTAGAAATCCTGAGTGCCCTCCTAAGGGAGAAGTGTGCAATTCCATAAGAATCTTTTGTTTTAGCTGGGAATTCTTATAGAGGTATAAGCGATCTTTGTACCATAATGAATCATTTTGCCAGCTAAATGTATCAGACATACTGGAATCTTGTTGTAACTTTCGAATAAGTGCCCACACTTCTTCGTCATTCTTCCATTCCTCCCTTGCTTCATTTATCCAATCTGGTTGGATAATAAAAATGGCGCACAACAATGCTTCCACATCCTCATCCTTTCTTGAGAGTGCATCTGCCACCACATTTTGTTTCCCTTTTTTGTAGATGATTTCAAAGTCATAACCCAACATCTTTGTGACCCACTTTTGTTTCTCTTCAGAGGATAATCTTTGTTCTAAAAAGTATTTAAGGCTATCATGATCCGTTTTTATCTTGAAGTGTCTTCCCATTAGGTAGGGTCGCCATTTCTTAAGTGCATGGAGTATTGCCAACATTTCCTTCTCATAAATAGCTTTGCTTAAAAACTTTCCCTTGATTGGACGACTTTCAAAAGCAATGGGTCACCAATTCCATTTTCTCAAGCATCACATTCCACAATAAAGGTTTTTGTGAAGTCCGGTGTAGCTAAGACCGGTGCTTTGGCACATTGCCTCTTTAAGATGTTCAAAGGCCTTTGTTTCTTCCGGAGTCCACGAAAATGCATCTTTCTTCAATAATGTTGTTAGAGGTGCTGCTATCTCCCATAATTCTTAACAAACTTGCGATAATACCCTGTCAACCCGAGAAATCCTCGCAGATGCTTTATGGATGTGGGGATTTTCCATTCCTTAATGGCTTTAATTTTGCTAGGGTCTACCTTAACTCCTTCATGAGATACAATATGAGCCAGATATTCCACCTCCTGGACTCCAAAGAAACATTTGGATCTTTTTGCATATAATTGTTTCTCCTCCAATAGTTGTAGCACCCTGTCAACATGTTCAACATGATCCTTCCAAGACTTGTTGTAGATTAGTATATCATCAAAAAATACTAACACAAATTTTCTAAGGAATGGTATGAAAATTGAATTCATCAAACCTTGAAATGTTGAAGGTGCATTGGTAAGGCCAAAAGGCATGACCAAAAATTCATAATGACCCTCATGAGTTCTAAATGTTGTTTTCGGAATGTCTTCAGTCTTCATTCTGATTTGATGATATCCCGAATGAAGGTCCAACTTGGTGAAGTAAATTGATCCATGCAATTCATCTAGTAATTCATCAATGACAGGAATGGGGAACTTATCTTTAATAGTGAGCTTGTTGAGCTCCCTATAATCTGGACACATGCGCCATGATCCATCCTTCTTGTGCACCAATACTACTGGAGCAAAGAAAGAACTTTGACTCGGTTGAATTATACCAGCCTCTAGCATTTCTGCAACCATACGTTCAATTTCACTCTTTTGGACATAGGGATATCTGTACGGCCTGATGTTTGGAGGAACACTTCCTGGAATCAGATGAATAGCATGATCATGATCACGCATAGGTGGGAGACCTTTGGGAGTCTCAAATACCTTTGAATGATTGTCCAGGACTTTTTGGAGATCTGGAGAAATAGATGATTCCGATGTGGAAACATCTAGCGAACATAATTGTGCAATTACACCTCTTTGCTCCTTTTTTAGAAGCTTTTTCATACCATTAGAGCTTATTATATTTCCTGGTTTCCCTGCAATACCCCTTAATTCAACTTCCTTTCCTTCCGTAGAAAATTTGATGAAAAGTTCTTGAAAATTAAAAGCTATTGTACCCAAGGATTGTAGCCATTGGACTCCTAGTACAACATCAGCACCTCCTATTGGAATGGAAAGCATTGGGCTAGTCAATACATATTCTCCCATGGATAGCTTGATATTATGGCACTTTCTAGAGCAATTTATTGTTCCTCCATTTGCAATCATCACTTGACACTCTGGTGCTGGATATAGGAAGCAATTCAATTCTTTTGCTACCTTACAATGAATAAAATTGTGGGTGCTTCCTGAATCAATCAACACTATTACCTTTTTCTTCTTGATTTGTCCTTCTATCTTGATGGTTTGAGGAGTGGTAATTCCCGCCAATGCATTACAAGATATGGTCGGATTTATTTGTTCTTCATCTAGGCTTTGTTCCTGGAGTATATCCTCTTCTTTTGACCTTTCTTGCTCCTTTTCTTCTTCCTCTTCACAATCTATGTAGAATAATTTCTTCTCAGCACACTTATGACCTTTAGTGTATTTGCTATCACAACTGTAAAAAATCCCTTTTGCTCTTTTTTCTTCCAATTGTTGTGGTGTCAACCTTATAGGTTGTGGAAGACTAGGGGCAACAACACTCTCGTCCTTTGGTATGCTTCCCAGTTGCCATAATTTTGCTTTCCATTTTTCTTGCTTATCTGAATGCCTTCTCTAATGAATCAGGTTCCCAAAGGTGAACGTCATGTTGGATATTATCCTTTAAAGACCCTATGAACACATCAATCCTATGCTCCTCTGGAATATCTTTTACCCTTATGTTCAATTTTTGGAACTCCTCAATGTGCTCCATTATTGAACCCTTTTGTTTGAGACTTATCAATTGGCTAAAAAAAGTGTTGTTTTTTGTATCCTCATAATGTTCTATCAATTCTTCCGTAAAAATTGCCCAAGTGATAAATTTTTTACGAGAGCAAAGCCATTGATACCATACAAACTGATTTGGTTCCAAATATAAAGTTTCCATACGTACCTTTTGTGTGTTTTGCACATTATTGAGATCAAAGAATTGCTCCATCTGTAATATCCATGTTGTAGGATCCTTGCCATCAAAATTTCTCATATCTATTTTTGGAATATGGTGGGTCTTCGATCCAACATTAAAGTCTATGGAATCATGATTAACATTTCTTTTGTTCTCATCATGAGTTTCCTTTACTACCCTTTCACCATTAGTGACCCTTTCTTGTAGCAACTTCTTCAATTCTTCCATGTCTGTCTTCAAATCTATCTTCAAATTGTCCATATTAGCTTCTACACCTTTCTTTAAACCATCCATCTTAGATTCTACATGTTTCTTTAAACCACCTATCTTAGATTTTGTTCCTTTTTGTGCAAGTGACACTTGTTGCACTTGGTCTCGTAATTTTGCTATATCATGTTGCATTTCTTCCTCTTCTTCATAAGTCATGCTAGAGCTTTCAGGTTGCTTACTAGGTGTTTTCATTTTCTTTCTTCGGGGCATCAATTACCGATAATAATGCTTTACTATGCCCTTTGAATTCCTTCAAACCAATCTTACGCAAAAATTTAAAAAAAAACTACACACCTTTTTTCACTTTGTAGAAGCCTGATATTGAATCTGATGCATCTCTGTAATTTCAAATCATTCAGTTTTGAACTTGTGACCTATAGTAGCCTTCTGTGTCCTCTTTCCAATGCCACTAGTTTGATCCAAATTTGATTCTCCAAGAAAGAGTTATGCACAATCTCCCGCAGTGACCTAATTATAGACTAGTTCAGTAGAGAGCGAACTTGTATGAAGTGCCACGTGTCACTGTTTCAACCTTTGACTCTAAAAAATATATACAAGAAAACTAAAGTCCGTTCTCTTTCTATACCTTCTTACGAAATTTCAATCCGATGCTCAGAAAGAAAGTTATGACGATTTTCCCCAGGTCACCTGTTTGGAATGTAATTCAGGAGTCTGCAAAAAGACCAACTTCCTCAGATCATATCTCCGCAAATATAGCGCAAAAAGCTTTGAAATTTGGACCCGAGGTTCAACGTGATTTCTTCTCAAATGGGCTTTTTTTGCAACTTTTGAAACATCGCAGAAAAAAATTTATAGCGAAAATTCCACGATGAGCTGTTTGGAGCAACGAAACCCTAGAATCCAAAGCTCTGATACCAAATGTTATGAAACCAGCTCAAGAAAAGATAGATCAACACCTTAGAATTCAGCCTCTTCGAGGGGGCAACCTCCTTTACATTACATAAATGAACAATTCTTGGATGATCCAAATGACAAAACCTCCTTTCTATATATAGGAGTCTAAGGAGTTACAATATAATCCAGCCGACCTAACAATAATAATATAAAGCCACAAAAATAACAATAGATGGATTCTATGGGGCACAGTAATAACAATATGGGGGCAATAGGGGCACAACAATATTAATAAGGGGTATAACTACAATAGTAATGGGGTAATCACTAGTATTATAGGGACCCAACACTATGCCCGAGACACACCTTTGTTCACAATCTCAACACTTCACTAAGTCACACCGTGCACACTTGCACGATGGGCGGGTGCTCACCCGAGTCACCCAAGAACCCGTGCCAAGTCGTCGCACAAACTGGGCGCCCACGCCCTTGTTCATCGTTGGGCGCTTCTTCACACAACCCAGGCGCCACACACTCGTGCACACCCTTATCCAATCGGCGGGCGCTCCTCTACCCGCGCCCTTCACCCAGACCAAGAATACGCTACTTTCGTGTGGCCTTGCCCAAGAATGGGCACATCACCAAAACTGCGCCTATCTCCTTTGCTACGTCCACACCTTAGTCCTGTGTCTTTCTCTTCTTCATGAGCGAATTTGCTTGTTGAGCGATGGTGGAAATGACTCCAATGCACCTCCAATATATATGAGTCACAGGGCAAGGTCGCGGCTGCCCAGCCGACCTGCCCATGCCCTCAATGCCATCGCAATATGCTCTAAAACTCAAGTCGGCCATCCCTCCAAATGCTCCCAAGTAAGGTCAGCCTTACTTCATTTGTTGGTCGGCCCGTGGGTGCTCCTCCACACTCCCACGCCCATATAAATAGCTCGCCCTCCTTCTTCATGCGTTCATTACCACGTAACTTCGTACATATGCAAGTCTGGGCTTCGCACTTCAAGCCGGAACGTGGCCAAGGACTGCAGGACCTTACAGGTGGGGTGGGTATGTGTGAGAGGGGGGAGGGCGAGCGTAAGGATCTTTAGTCCTTGACACGTGCTCTGGCATGAAGTGCAATGACAAGCAAAGAAAGGACGAGCTCAGGCAGGCAAGAAGGATGACAGTTCACAAGATGAGGACAACACATGATGGAGATGGCAATTCTACATATGTTGCATGGATGTTTGCAATATGTGGAGGAGTTGACATCATGGACCGAGGATGAGACAGATATTGATGTTGATCTTGGTGGATGGCTACTAGGATGGTATGTTGTCGAGGATGACAACGACTTCAGGTGGAGGAGGATGTAAGGACCTGCAGTCCTTGACACGCGCTCCGGCATGAAGTGCGATGACAAACAAAGAAAGGACGAGCTCAGACCTACAACGCGAAGATGTTATGTTATAATGTAATGCGTAGGAGGGGAGAGCGATGGATTTATATGCGTGGAAGCATGGTTTAGTACCTATGGAGCCGACCTACGACTTGAAGCAAGCCGACGGGGTATTTGCAATGGAGTGTGGGTGCGTTAAGGCATGGAGGACGAGTCGGCCGGGTAGACCAACTCGCCCTGCCACTTGTATAAATTAGATGTGCGTGGAGCTCATTTGGACAAGCAACGAACTCGCTCATCATGTGAAGAAGAAGGCGCAGATCTAGTGTGGACGCAACAAAGAAGGAAGGCGTAGTTTTGGTGATGCGCTCGTTCTTGGGCAAGGCCGCATAGAGGTAGCACCGTCTCTTGGTTTGGGTGAGGGCGTGGGTAGAGTTTGCCCACTGGTTGGAGTAGGGCGTGCAAGGGTGTGGCGCCCGGTTGTGCGAAGGAGTGCCCAACGGTTGAACAAAGGCGTGGGCGTCCAGTTTGTGCGACGACTTGGCACGGGTTCTTAGGTGGTTCGAGTGAGCGCCTGGCCATTGTGTAAGTGTGCATGGTGAGACATTTGGTGAAGGCGGTTGTGCGAAGAGGGTGTCTTGGTGACTTGGTGGAGTCACCCGCCCGTCATGCACGAAGACAAGGTTCAGTTGTGAACTGCGTAAGGCAGCTCGTGAGAGGGCGCGCCCGCTCGCCTTGGGTAAGGAAATCTTTGTTGTTGCACGGCGGTGTGACAAGGTTGTAAATTTGGCTAAGTATGAAACTTGGTGTTTCCAAGTATACTTGTAAAGCATTGTTACTTTGTAAAGTTGTATAATATATTATTTGGGAAAACTCATTGTTCAGGGAGTTGCCCCTCCCTTTAAACTGTGCAATTGTGTTCTTCGTTTATAATTGCTGATGATAATGAATGTGTATGGGTGTTCATTGGTATAAAGGAAACATTAATAATACTTGGTTGCGAAACACAAACTAAGTAGGATAAGTGGTTAGGCATAGTCCGTGAACATAAGTATTGGTGAAAAGAAAGTGTTCAGTGGTGCCGCACCTCGCCAAGTGCGGTTGAAAGACTACTGCCGACCTGGGGGCGTGACAACGAGGGCTAGTGAGGGGGTGGGTGGGTGTGTAAGGGGGTGGGAAAGAGGGGAGGGTGCATGTGAGGGGGGGGGGGGGGAGGATGGTTGTGAGCGGGGATGCGTGTGAGGGGGGGTGGGTGCGTGTGAGGGGGGGGTGGGCGAGAGAGGGGGGGAGGTTGCGTGTGAGAGGGGGGGGGCACGGGGGTGGGTGGGTGGGGTGGGTGTGGTGTGGTGAGGGGGTGGGCGAGGGTGGTGGGGGGGTGCGTGTGTGAGGGGGTGGGCAAGAGCGGGGGAGAGGGGTGGGCGAGAGTGTGGGGGGAGGGTGGGGTGAATGTGAGGGTGTGGGGGGGGGGGGGGGGTAGTGGGTGAGAGTGGGGAGGAGGGTGCGGTGCGTGTGAGGGGGGAGGTGCATGTGGGTGTGTGGGTGGTGGGTGGGTGGGGGCGGTTGTATGTGAGGGGGGTGCATGTGGGGGGGATGTGGGTGTGAGGGGGGGCGGCGCGTGTGAGGGGGGGAGGTAGGGGGGAGGGGGCTGGGGTGAGGGTGTTGGTGTGGGGCGGGTGGGTTGGCAGTCCCCTACTTCCCGCAGGGGTTGGGTGATTCTGAGAACTACGCAAGCCCGCTCGCCCACCCAGAAAACATGTTGAATTTATACTTAGGAAAGAAAATTGATATTCTACCAAAAACATTAATGTGTTTTTTTCCTCATAAACAACTTTGTTTGGCACATAAAAATTTGGTTTTACTAGCATTTTTTAAAAAGTTTGAAAATTGACCCTAAAAAAAAATCATTGTTCCGGTATCATCACTTTCATTTTGAAGCTATATTTTGCACGAAAATTTCGTAGTAAATTTCATATTCACTGCCATTTTTAACATGTTCAAAATTGACCCCAAAAAATAAAATCATCGTTCCAATATACACACTTTTCGTTTTTAGCACTGTTTTTGATGTTTTTTCAGGGTTTTTTGGCTAGAGTTCGTGTTTTGAGTTTATAGTTCCCGTTTCAAAGTTTACATTGTTTAGAGAAGGCATTCAGGTTAGCAATAAAAATGGAAAGCAAAATTATGGCAACCAGGAAGCATACCACTCACAACTATAAAGATGTAAGTGTTGTTGCCCCTAGTATTCCACAACCTATAAGGTTGACAACACAACAATTGGAAGAAAAAAGAGCAAAAGGGATTTGTTACAGTTGTGATAGAAAATACACTAAAGGTCATAAGTGTGCTGAGAAGAAATTATTCTACATAGATTGTGAAGAGGAAGAAGAAAAAGAGCAAGAAAGGTCAAAAGAAGAGGATATACTCCAGGAACAAAGCCTAGATAAAGAAGAAATGAATCCGACCATATCTTGTAATGCATTGGCGGGAATTACCACTCCTCAAACCATCAAGATAGAATGACAAATCAAGAAGAAAAAGGTCATAGTGTTGATTGATTCAGGAAGTACCCACAATTTTATTCATTGTAAGGTAGCAAAAGAATTGAATTGCTTCCTATATCCAACACCAGAGTGTCAAGTGATGGTTGAAAATGGAGGAACAATAAATTGCTCTGGAAAGTGTCATAATATCAAGCTATCCATGGGAGAATATGTATTGACTAGCCCAATGCTTTCCATTCCAATGGGAGGTGTTGATGTTGTACTAGGAGTCCAATGGCTACAATCCTTGGGTACAATAGCTTTTAATTTTCAAGAACTTCTCATGAAATTTTCCGTGGAAGGAAAGGAAGTTGAATTAAGGGGTATTACAGGGAAACTGGGAAAGATAATCAACTCTAACGATATGACAAAGCTTCTAACAAAGGCACAAAGAGATGTAATTGCACAATTATGTTCACTAGATATTTCCACATTGAAATCATCTATTTCTCCAGATCTCCAAAACGTCTTGGATAATCATTCCAAGGTATTTGAGACTCCCAAAGGTCTCCCACCTATTCGTGATCATGATCATGCTATTCATCTGATTCCAGGAAGTGTTCCTCCAAACATCAGGCCGTACAGATATCCCTATGCCCAAAAGAGTGAAATTGAACGTATGGTTGCAGAAATGCTAGAGGTTGGTATAATTCAACCTAGTCAAAGTTATTTCTCTACTCCAGTAGTATTGGTGCACAAAAAGGATGGATCATGGTGCATGTGTCTGGATTATAGGGAGCTCAACAAGCTCACTATTAAAGATAAGTTTCCCATTCCTCTCATTGATGAATTACTGGATGAATTGCGTGGATCAATTTACTTCACCAAGTTGGATCTTCATTCAGGATATCATCAAATCAGAATGAAGACTGAAGATATTCCGAAAACAACATTTAGAACTCATGAGGGTCATTATGAATTTTTGGTCATGCCTTTTGGCCTTACTAATGCACCTTCTACATTTCAAGGTTTGATGAATTCCATTTTCAAACCCTTCCTTAGAAAATTTGTGTTAGTGCTTTTTGATGATATACTAATCTACAACAAGTCTTGGAAGGATCATGTTGAACATGTTAACAGGGTGCTACAACTATTGGAGGAGAAACAATTATATGCAAAAAGATCCAAATGTTTCTTTGGAGTACAAGAGGTGGAATATCTGGGTCATATTGTATCTCATGAAGGAGTTAAGGTAGACCCTAGCAAAATTAAAGCCATTAAGGAATGGAAAATCCCCACATCCATAAAGCGTCTACGAGGATTTCTCGGGTTGACAGGGTATTATCGCAAGTTTGTTAAGAATTATGGGAGAATAGCAGCACCTCTAACAACATTATTGAAGAAAGATGCATTTTCATGGACTCCAGAAGCAACAAAGACCTTCGAACATCTTAAAGAGCCAATGTGCCAAGCACCGGTCTTAGCTACACCGGACTTCACAAAAACCTTTATTGTGGAATATGATCCTTCAGGAAATGGAATTGGTGTTGTTTTAATGCAAGATGAAAGACCCATTGATTTTGAAAGTTGTCCAATCAAGGGAAAGTTTTTACACAAAGCTATTTATAAGAAGGAAATGTTGGCAATACTACATGCACTTAAGAAATGACGACCCTACCTAATGGGAAGACACTTCAAGGTAAAAACGGATCATGATAGCCTTAAATACTTTTTAGAACAAAGATTATCCTCTGAAGAGAAACAAAAGTGGGTCACAAAGATGTTGGGTTATGACTTTGAAATCGTCTACAAAAAAGGGAAGCAAAATGTGGTGGCATATGCACTCTCAAGAAAGGATGAGGATGTGGAAGCATTGTTGTGTGCCATTTCTATTATCCAACCAGATTGGATAAACAAAGCAAGGGAGGAATGGAAGAATGATGAAGAAGTGTGGGCACTTATTCGAAAGTTACAACAAGATTCCAGTACATCTGATACATTTAGCTGGAAAAGTGATTCGTTATGGTACAAAGATCGCTTATACCTCTGCAAGAATTCCCAACTCAAACAAAAGATTCTTATGGAATTGCACACTTCTCCCTTAGGAGGGCACTTAGGATTTTTAAAAACTTATCACAGGGTTAAGAAGGAATTTTTTTGGGATGGCCTTAAATCAGATATTCAAGAGTTTGTGGCAGAATGTTTGGTTTTCCAACAAAATAAAGTTGAAACAATTAAGACCCCGTGTCTATTAAAACCTTTATCCATTCCAAGCCAACATTAGGAGGAGGTTTCAATGGATTTTATCACAGGTTTACCCAAGTCTGAGGGAAAGAGTGTCATCATGGTGGTAGTTGACAGACTTACCAAGTATGCACACTTTTGTGCATTATCACGTCCATTTAAAGCTGGTACATTTTCTACTACATTTATGGAAACAATTCAAAAGCTACATGGAAATCCAAAGATTATTGTAAGTGACAGAGACCCCATTTTCACTAGAAATTTTTGGATAGAATTATTTTCTGGTCTCGGTACTAAGTTAGCTCATAGATCATCTTATCATCCTCAATCTGATGGGAAAATTGAGATAGTAAACAAATGTTTGGAAGGATATCTTCGTTGCTTTGTATCTGATAAACAAACACAATGGTTCAAATGGTTGCCTCTGGCTGAATGGTGGTATAACACTTCCTTCCATACAACAACAAAAATGACCCCATTTATGGCACTTTATGGATATCAGCCACCATCATCATATTTAAGAGAAAATTATAAGGTTCAAGCAGTGGAACATCACATCAAGCATCAAAAACAAGTCCTCCAACTCTTAAAGGATAACCTCATGTTGGCACAGAATAGAATGAAACAACAGGCAGATCAACATTGCAGCGAAAGAAGTTTTGATGTAGGTGATTGGGTATTCCTACGGATACAACCATATAAATAAATGTCCCTCAAGCAAGGGGGCGAGGGTGGGTGGGGGGGGGTGCGTGTGTGAAGGGGTGGGCGAGGGTGGTGGGGGGGTGCGTGTGTGAGGAGGTGGGCAAGAGCGGGGGAGAGGGTGGGCGAGAGCGGGGGGGAGGGTGGGGTGCGTGTGAGGGTGTTGGGGGGGGAGTGGGTGAGAGCGGGGGGAGGGTGCGGTGCGTGTGAGGGGGGGGGTGCATGTGGGTGTGTGGGTGGTGGTGGGTGGGTGGGGGCAGTTGCATGTGAGGGGGGTGCGTGTGGGGGGGAGGTGGGTGTGGGGGGGTGGTGCATGTGAGGGGGGGAGGTGGGTGTGAGGGGAGAGGGGGTTGGGGTGAGGGTGTTGGTGTGGGGCGAGTGGGACGGCGCCCCCCCCCGGCCTGCCGCGGGGGTTGGGCGATTCTGAGAACACCCAAGCCCGCTTGCCCACCCGGAAAACATGTTGAATTTATACTTAGGGAAGAAAAATGATATTCTACCAAAAACATTAATGTGTTTTTTTTCTCATAAACAACTTTTTTTGGCACATAAAAATTTGGTTTTACTAGCATTTTTTAAAAAGTTTGCAAATTGACCCTAAAAAAACAAATCATTGTTCCGGTATCATCACTTTTGTTTTGAAGCTATATTTTGCACGAAAATTTTGTAGTAAATTTCATATTCACTGCCATTTTTAAAACATGTTGAAAATTGACCCCAAAAAATAAAATCATCATTCCAATATACACACTTCTCGTTTTTAGAACTATTTTTGATGTTTTTTCAGGATTTTTTGGCTAGAGTTCCCGTTTTGAGTTTATAGTTCTTGTTTCAAAGTTTACATTGTTTAGAGAAGGCATTCAGGTTAGCAAGAAAAATGGAAAGCAAAATTATGGCAACCGGGAAGCATACCGCTCACAACTATAAATATGTAAGTGTTGTTGCCCCTAGTCTTCCACAACCTATAAGGTTGACAACACAACAATTGGAAGAAAAAAGAGCAAAAGGGCTTTGTTACAGTTGTGATAGAAAATACACTAAAGGTCATAAGTGTGCTGAGAAGAAATTATTCTACATAGATTGTGAAGAGGAAGAAGAAAAAGAGCAAGAAAGGTCAAAAGAAGAGGATATACTACAGGAACAAAGCCTAGATAAAGAAGAAATGAATCCGACCATATCTTGTAATGCATTGGCGGGAATTACCACTCCTGAAACCATCAAGATAGAAGGACAAATCAAGAAGAAAAAGGTAATAGTTTTGATTGATTCATGAAGTACCCACAATTTTATTCATTGTAAGGTAGCAAAAGAATTTAATTTCTTCCTATATCCAGCACGAGAGTGTCAAGTGATGGTTGAAAATGGAGGAACAATAAATTGCTCTAGAAAGTGCCATAATATCAAGCTATCCATGGGAGAATATGTATTGAATATCCCAATGCTTTCCATTCCAATGGGAGGTGTTGATGTTGTAGTAGGAGTCCAATGGCTACAATCCTTGGGTACAATAGCTTTTAATTTTCAAGAACTTCTCATGAAATTTTCTGCGGAAGGAAAGGAATTTGAATTAAGGGGTATTACAGTGAAACCGGGAAAGATAATAAACTCTAATGGTATGACAAAGATTCTAACAAACGAACAAAGAGATGTAATTGCACAATTATGTTCACTAGATATTTCCACATCGAAATCATCTATTTCTCTAGATCTCCAAAATGTCTTGGATAATCATTCCAAGGTATTTGAGACTCCCAAAGGTCTCCCACCTATTCATGATCATGATCATGCTATTCATCTGATTCCAGGAAGTGTTCCTCCAAACATCAAGCCGTACAGATATCCCTATGCCCAAAAGAGTGAAATTGAACGTATGGTTGCAGAAATGCTAGAGGCTAGTATAATTCAACCTAGTCAAAGTTCTTTCTGTACTCCAGTAGTATTGGTGCACAAGAAGGATGGATCATGGCGCATGTGTCTGGATTATAGGGAGCTCAACAAGCTCACTATTAAAGATAAGTTTCCCATTCCTCTCATCGATGAATTACTGGATGAATTGCATGGATCAATTTACTTCACCAAGTTGGATCTTCATTCAGGATATCATCAAATCAGAATGAAGACTGAGGATATTCCGAAAACAACATTTAGAACTCATGAGGGTCATTATGAATTTTTGGTCATGCCTTTTGGCCTTACTAATGCACCTTCTACATTTCAAGGTTTGATGAATTCCATTTTCAAACCCTTCCTTAGAAAATTTGTGTTAGTATTTTTTGATGATATACTAATCTACAGCAAGTCTTGGAAGGATCATGTTGAACATGTTAATAGGGTGCTACAACTATTGGAGGAGAAACAATTATATGCAAAAAGATCCAAATGTTTCTTTGGAGTACAAGAGGTGGAATATCTGGGTCATATTGTATCTCATGAAGGAGTTAAGGTAGACCCTAGCAAAATTAAAGCCATTAAGGAATGGAAAATCCCCACATCCATAAAGCATCTACTTGGATTTCTCGGGTTGACAGGGTATTATTGCAAGTTGTTAAGAATTATGGGAGAATAGCAGCACCTCTAACAACATTATTGAAGAAAGATGCATTTTCATGGACTCCAGAAGCAACAAAGGCCTTCAAACATCTTAAAGAGGCAATGTGCCAAGCACCGGTCTTAGCTACACCGGACTTCACAAAAACCTTTATTGTGGAATGTGATGCTTCAGAAAATGGAATTGGTGCTATTTTAATACAAGATGAAAGACCCATTGATTTTGAAAGTCATCCAATAAAGGGAAAGTTTTTACACAAAGCTATTTATAAGAAGGAAATGTTGGCAATACTACATGCACTTAAGAAATGACAACCCTACCTAATGGGAAGACACTTCAAGGTAAAAACGTATCATGATAGCCTTAAATACTTTTTAGAACAAAGATTATTTTCTGAAGAGCAACAAAAGTGGGTCACAAAGATGTTGGGTTATGACTTTGAAATCGTCTACAAAAAAGGGAAGCAAAATGTGGTGGCAGATGCACTCTCAAGAAAGTATGAGGATGTGGAAGCATTGTTGTGTGCCATTTCTATTATCCAACCAGATTGGATAAACAAAGGAAGGGAGGAATGGAAGAATGATGAAGAAGTGTGGGCACTTATTCAAAAGTTACAACAAGATTCCAGTACATTTGGTACATTTAGTTGGCAAAATGATTGGTTATGGTACAAAGATCGCTTATACCTCTGCAAGAATTCCCAACTCAAACAAAAGATTCTTATGGAATTGCACACTTCTCCCTTAGGAGGGCACTCAGGATTTTTAAAAACTTATCACAGGGTTAAGAAGGAATTTTTTTGGGATGGCCTTAAATCGGATATTCAAAAGTTTGTGGCAGAATGTTTGGTTTGCCAACAAAATAAAGTTGAAACAATTAAGACCCCGGGTCTATTAAAACCTTTATCCATTCCAAGCCAATGTTGGGAGGAGCTTTCAATGGATTTTATCACAGGTTTACCCAAGTCTGAGGGAAAGAGTGTCATCATGGTGGTAGTTGACAGACTTACCAAGTATGCACACTTTTGTGCATTATCACATCCATTTAAAGCCAGTACAATTTCTACTACATTTATGGAAACAATTCAAAGCTACATGGAAATCCAAAGATTATTGTAAGTGACAGAGACCCCATTTTCACTGGAAATTTTTGGACATAATTATTTTCTGGTCTCGGTACTAAGTTAGCTCATAGCTCATCTTATCATCCTCAATCTGATGGGCAAACTGAGATAGTAAACAAATGTTTGGAAGGATATCTTCGTTGCTTTGTATCTGATAAACAAAAACAATGGTTCAAATGGTTTCCTCTGGCTGAATGGTGGTATAACACTTCCTTCCATACAGCAACAAAAATGTCCCCATTTATGGCACTTTATGGATATCAGCCACCATCATCATATTTAAGAGAAAATTCTAAGGTTCAAGCAGTGGAAAATCACATCGAGCATCAACAACAAGTCCTCCAACTCTTAAATGATAACCTCGTGTTGGCACAGAATAGAATGAAACAACAGGCAAATCAACATCGCAGCGAAAGAAGTTTTAATGTAGGTGATTGGGTATTCCTACGGATACAACCATATAAACAAATGTCCCTGAACCAAGCTAAGAAGGATAATAAATTATCACCAAAGTATTATGGTCAGTACAAGGTGTTGCAAAAGATTGGTACTATGGCATACAATTGGAGCTTCCTACAGCTTCTCGAGAACACTCAGTTTTCCATGTTTCATGTTTAAATAAGGTTATAGGTGACAAGCTCCTAGTTCAAACAATATTGCTAGAACTTGATGAGGAAGGAAAAGTTATATTGGAATCAGAAGCAGTCACAGAAACAAGAACTCGACAGCTACGAAATCGCTTAGTTTCGGAGTATCTCATCAAGTGGAAGAACTTATCCACTGAAGATTCCACATGGGAGGATGAGAATTTTATACAAAGGCATCGAGAACTACTCGAGCGTTGAGGACAACACTTTTTTAAAGGAGAGGTGCATTTAGGTCCCTACAATACTAGTGATTACCCCATTACTATTGTAGTTGTATCCCTTATTAATATTATTATGCCCCTATTGTCCCCATATTGTTATTACTGTGCCCCATAGAATCCCTCTATTGTTATTTTTGTAGATTTATATTATTATTGTTAGGTCGGGTGGGTTATATTGTGACTCCTTAGACTCCTATATATAGAAAGGAGGTTTTTCCATTTTAATCATGAAGGAATCATTCATTTGTGTAATGTAAAGGAGGTTTCCCCTTCAAAGAGGCTGAATTCTAAGGCATTGATCTATCTTTTCTATCTTTTTGTGAGCTAGTTTCATAACAATTTCACCCTAGATGCATGAAAATATGTCAACTAACAATTTTTGGGTTACCATATATGTACTAGGGTTACAAGATCCAATACCTTTATCAGTAAAAGCAAGATCAATCTCAAAAATTCATCAAGAATAAGGGAAAAATAATTAAGTTTAATGACGTTATACCTTATAGATTGTGGTGACCATTTTCCTTATAAACACAAAATTATGATAAAAGGGGTAATAATAACACCATTGAAAGGGAGCAGAAAAGGGAAAGAATAACACATTTGGTAGTATTAAAGACCTAAAAATTAAGGCCTAACATCTCCCCCACACTTAATACTTTGCATATCCTCATGAAATTTTGGGTGGATATGCTTTTCATATCCTGCTTCTCTAACATACACCAAAAACAAAGTATGGCACAACACCATGACAAATATGACCTTCAATTAACATGCATAGTTAGTTGTTGTTGGCATAGGATATTATCATGACATGGAATGAATGAAAATGTTCATGCCTCTTTCTAAAGCCTATAATTCAACCCATTTAGTTTTTGGTACGCTATATCCATGTCATAACATTACAAAGGAAAGGAATAAAATTTAAATGGACATCAGATTGTGCATCTAGTTTTAATCAACTTAAGAAATTATCACATGTGCACCTATTTTGAGGATAATAGACCCAAAAAAGGACTTCCTCATCTACACAAATGCCTATAAGGAAAGAGTAAGAAGATTCTTGATGTGTGAATGACATGTAATCTGTTATGGATTAAGGAAACTAAATGAGCATGAAAATAACTATGTCGTTCATGACTTGGAACTAGCAGTAATCATGCATGCACTAAAGATGTGGAGGCACTACTTGCTTGGGAGAAAGTTTGCACTGATGTCAGATCATGGAGGGTTGAAATAATTGTTTTATCATAGAAAACTAAAAGCAAGACAAGCCAAATGATTAGCCCTAATTATTGAGTTTGATTTTGAGATCAAGAATATTAAGGGTAATGAAAAAGAGTAGCAGATGCACTTAGTAGAAGTCTACAAGTGGCTCACTCAACATCCATGATCACTTGTGAACTCGATGTCAAAGAGAGGATCAAAAAGGCGTTGATACATGATTAATATTTCTAGCAAGTGAAGGATTTATTACAACAAGAACCAAAGGTTTCAATGAGCAAGAATTATAAGGTCATTGATGATGGTATGTTGACATTCAAAGACAGATGGTATGTGCCTTGTGTAATTGACTCGAAGAATCTCAGAATGGATGAGTTTCATGAGAGATATTATTTAGGCCATCTTGGTTATTAAAAAATGATAACAACCATAAATAAATCGTATTATTGGTTGGGAATAAAGAAGGAGATCTCTAAATACATTGATAGGTGCCTGCAATGCCAACAAGTCAAAGTGGGATGCAAGCAACCAATGGGGTTGCTACAACCATCCCAATTCTTGAGCAAATATGGGAAGCCGTATCCATGGACTTCGTCACAAGATTTCCAAGGAAATTTGAGCACCATGATGCCATTATGGTGGTAGTATAAAAGTTGAGTAAGGTATCTCACTTCATAGTTATCAATTCCATCCACAAAATCTATTGAAATAGCTCAAATTTTCATGTAATAAATATTCAGACTACATGGAATACCAAAGAAGATCATTTCATACTAGGATGACAAGTTTACTTCCAATTTTTGGAAAGCATTGTTTGTTGGTTTTGGTACCTAGCTATCTTTTAGTCAAGCATATCATCCTTAGATAGACAGTCAAATGGAAAGGGTAAATTAAATTTTAGAGGACATGCTAAGGATGTATGTCATGCATCATCCAAAGAGGTGGGAGGAATTCCTACCATTAGTTGAATTTTCATACAACAATGGGTATCAAGAGCAATTGAAGGTATAAGAAGTTCTCAATATCAGGAGAAATTGAAGGCTTCCTAGGACAAGAAAAAGAGTTATGCATATCAACAGTCAATTCACAAATAATTCCAAGTGGGATAACATGCATATCTCTACATTAGACCAAGGAAGAGATCACTAAAAGTGGGGTCTTGTGCTAAGTTAGCACCTAGGTTTTGTGGATCATTTCAAATTTTGGAAAGAGTGGAACCAATAGCTTATAGGTTAGATTTACCACCCACCATGAAAGTACACGATGTATTCACATTTATTTTCTTAAAATGTATGTACACAACACTAATCATGTCGTTGATTAGTCTTTGATAAAGGTGGAATCTAAGGGATAATTCCAACTAGAACCATTGTGCATCCTAGATTGTAGACTTAACATGCTCCATAATCAAGTAATAAAGCAGGTCAAGGTGCAACATAAGCACTTTAGACCAGATGAAGAAACATGGGAAATGGAAGATCAAATGAGGGTCCTCTACCCATTTTTGTTTAATGTATAAATAAATGTAAGAGTTGTAAAAATAAAGCTCAATATTTATTTTTTCTTTTTTGTTTATAGAACACTAAGGATGGTTTTCCCTTAAGGGGTTGGGGTATGTTATAACTCTTTTTCATTTCATCCCATATATATAAATATAATTGTGTAAGCGCCAGTGTGGGATCCACAACTAGCCAACACAATTTATTTTGAACATTTGAAAATTAATGTGAATGTGATTAGTGGCTGATTGGAGTGGACCCATAGATCCAAAACTTAAGGGAGGGGGTTTGTCGCATGTTGTGAGAAATCCATAATTGATTGCACTAAATTCCTTAATATCTTGAATAGGGCCATCCTAAACACCTTGTTAACAGAATTTATGAGATTAGGATTGGGAAATATGGGAGGAAGACTACACCCATCCCTGTCCCCTCATGGGTCGAGGCGAGGAGAACCACTGCCTCAGGAAGAAAAGAGGGAAATCCAAGGGGAAGGTGATAGAAGAAGATTGGGAAATGAATGTTGGCGAGAAAAGAGAGCATGACAAGAGGTAGTGAATGTCTAGTGAATTGCACTAACTACTTGAGTGAAAACAATAAGGAGCAGTGTGGGAGTTGAGACTGATCCTCGTGCCCTGTGAATTTTGGGATTTATTCCCTGTGACTATTTTTTAGGACACTAGATTGTTTGTCTGATCCTTTGTGGTCAGTGGGAAGCTCAATGGATGACCAAATCACTATGGTTCTCGCTACATGGTCGTTAAACCACTTAGACAGGGAAATCAGAGCCATTGTGGTGCGTGTTGGAAGAGTTGTTAAACCACCTACATAGTGGACTACAAACTCCTATGGTTCTTGCTACAAGAAGACAATTGTGAAACCACCTAAATAGTGGATTCAATCTCTTGGAACTAGGCAATAGCTTATCTAGACTTTGGGTGAAATTCTGTGGTTGAAATTAGAGAGTAAGTGAGTCATTATGGTGCGTACTTCTAGGGAGCAGTTTTTAAACCACCAAGAGAGTGAACTCCATCTCATGGGTGTCTACCAAGCTTCGGTGTGAATTTTCCCTGAGCAAGAAACCCCTTAGACTTTGGATCTTACTCAGGGTTGGTCAGTTGTAAGAAAGTTGCAGTGCAATTGGCCTACTATTGGGTGGAGAGTTGAAGTCCCTCCTTTAGTATCATATTAGTTTAAATCATATAGATTAGGATAATAAATTTGCATGTATACAATGTTATGTTTTTGACTGATATGATATCTTGTATGTATATGATTTCTAATGAGTGTCAGAACTATGCTGCTCAACATTTTGTTAATGAAAAATATTATAACATCTATACTTATACTCAGTTAATTGATAATCATAGTTATTTGAGTAAGGTTGGATTGACTAGTAACATTTCTCTTTGTGAAGTATATATTTGGTATTATGGGCACTTGTTCCTATTACTCGACATCACATAGAATTTTGGGGTTCATAACTTCATGCCCTTGTGCCATAATAGTCATATTTTTTTGGGTTTAGGCAGTTTCCCTTTGTTTTGTAAAATATCGAGTTTTGACATTTTGATTCGTCATTGAAATAACATAATAGAGCGGTGCAACATATGTAAGTAAGTGTGGAGTTTGAAAGTGGAAATGTTTGATCTAATGGGGCCGATGTTGAGGGGATGATATCAACCTTCATATTTCGTCCATTGACCATATATCGTGTATGCATAATAGAAAGTTCAATAGTAATGTGTCGATATCGGTCTTCAACCATTGGCCATAAAATTTACATTGACGAGGAGATATGTCGATCCAATGATGAAACCCCAATCCCAAAGCTCGAGGTGACATGACTTGGGGAGATCAGGCACCACCCACCGTCATCACCTTCATGCCTTAACACCTTGAACTCAGGCAAGTAATAGAGGAGTAGCCGATATGACCATGGATTTGATCCTTGGAACCCTGATGCTGCATCACAACCATCACCAAGACCCTTTTTAGATGGTTCACTTGGTAACGATATGTTTTGACAAAGCATGGGTTAATCCAATCATGGTTCTAAAGTGGATGTTGGGTCCCTATAATACTAGTGATTACCCCATTACTATTGTAGTTGTACCCCTTATTAATATTGTTGTGCCCCTATTATCCCCATATTGTTATTACTGTGCCCCATAGAATCCCTCTATTGTTATTTTTGTGGCTTTATATTATTATTGTTAGGTTGGCTGGGTTATATTGTGACTCCTTAGACTCCTATATATAGAAAGGAGGTTTTGTCATTTGAATCATCCAAGAATTGTTCATTTATGTAATGTAAAGGAGGTTGCCCCTTGAAGAGGCTGAATTCTAAGGCGTTGATCTATCTTTTCTATCTTTTCTTGAGCTGGTTTCATAGCATTTGGTATCAGAGCTTTGGATTCTAGGGTTTCGCTGCTCCAAACAGGTCATCGTGGAATTTTCGCTATAACTTTTTTTCTGCGATGTTTCAGAAGCTTAAAAAAAACCCATTTGAGAAGAAATCGTGCTAAATCTCGGGTCCAAATTTCAGAGCTGATTGCGCTATATTTGCGGAGATATAATCTGAGGAAGTTGGTCTTCTTGCAGACTCCTGAATTTCATTCCAAACAGGTGACTAGGGGAAAATCGTCATAACTTTCTCTCTGAGCATCTAATTGAAATTTCATAAGAAGGTACAGAAAGAGGATGGACTGTAGTTTCTTGTATATATTTTTCAAAGCCAAAGGTCGAAACAGTGACTCGTGGCACGTCGTACAAGTTCGCTCTACTAAACTAGTCTATAATCAGGTCACTGTGGGAGATTTTTCATAACTCTTCCTTGGAGAATCCAATTTGGATCAGATTGGCGGAATTGGAAAGAGGACACAGAGGGCTACTGCAGGTCGCAATTTTAGAACTGGATGATCTGAAAGTACAGAGATACATCAGAAGCAATATCGAGCTCCTACAAAGTGAAAAAAGGTGTGTAGATACTTTTAAATTTTTGCTTAAGATTGGTTTGAAAATTGATTTTGAAGGAATTAAAAGGGCATAGTAGAACATTATTATCGGTAACAGATGCCCCGAGGAAAGAAAATGAAAAAACCTAGTAAGGAACCAGAAAGTCCTAGCATGACTCATGAAGAAGAGGAAGAAATGCTACATGATATATCAAAATTACAAGAACAAGTGCAACAAATGTCACGCTCACAAAAGCTAACAGAAGCTAAGATAAATGGCATGGAATCTAAGATAAAGGACGTGGAAGCTAAGATGAATGGCATGGAAGCTAAGATGGATGATTGGAAGACAGATTTGAAGACAAACATGGAAGAATTGAAGATAAATATGAATAAGTTGCTACAAGAAATGGTCACTAATGGTGAAAGGGTAGTAAAGGAAACTCATGATGAGAACAAAAGAAATGTTAATCATGATTCCATAGACCCTAATGTTGGATCAAAGACCCACCATATTCCAAAAAATTGATATGAGGAAGTTTGATGGCAAGGATCCCGCAACATGGATATTACAAATGGAGCAATTTTTTGATCTCAATAATGTGCAAAACACACAAAAGGTACATATTGCAACTTTATATTTGGAACCAAATTAGTTTGCATGGTATCAATGGCTTTTCTCTCGTAAAAAAATTATCACTTGGGCAATTTTTACGAATGAATTGACAGCGCATTATGAGGATACAAAAAGCAACACTTTTTTTAGCCAATTGATAAGTCTCAAACAAAAGGGTTCAATAATGGAGCACATTGAGGAGTTCCAAAAATTGAACATAAGGGTAAAAAATATTCCAGAGTGTTAACACTTAGGTTGTTCCCTTTGACTCCTAAGGGAATATGGCCGAGGTAACCACAAACCAATCTTTGGACTGCAGGTCCTAGCCTACCAGCAGTCAGAGACGGCTCTCTCTTTAGGATTTAGCTTTGTTTAAGGGATGATTTTAGGCTAGATATGATGCACATGGGTTTTGTTTGAGTTTGGTGGGATGGTTGATCTATTCAAGCAGAGTTGGCATGCAAAGTGTAAGAATTTCAAACCATTGGGCATGGAGTCAATGAATGTGAATTGAAGGGTGTGATTTCCTTGGTAGAAGAGGGGAATATGGATCAGGATAGCTACACATGGCACAATGATTAATGCTGGAACAAGGATGAAAAGGAGGTCAGGGGATGAGAGGCAGCTAAGGATCTCTCATCCAGCCAAAGAGGGAAAGTGGATGAAGACTATGTAGGAGCAATGAAGGATTCCTAAACAGCATTCAAAAATGAGAAATAGCTTAAACATGATCAATTAAGTATGCATATTTATCACTAATTCAGAGGAAAACATAGAAAAGTTACAAGAATTGAGCACAGAGGGCATGAAAACCATTTCTGAACTATTCCTTCTTCCTGCAACTTAAATTATGATATATAGATGATACAGATACATATAAACTAATAAACAGAGGGAGGAAAGACTTATTGGACCATGAGCAAGCATGAGAATTCCATATCAAGCTCTTCAGCCATTGAAAGCACAACCTGCCACTTCAGATGCAAATATTCCAGGAATCTTTGATTACAGAAGTTCTTAAGCTTACAGGACAAGTCTGGAAAGAGGAAATCAACCAACCAACCCTTTTCACTATACAAAGGGAGGTCTTTATAAAGAAAATATCTAAAAAATATCTACAACAGTGGATCTGAAGAAATAAATGCTTCTAACCTAAAATTTATTGGAATGAATGTAAAAATATCTATCTAACAGCTGCGCTGGGGCAGCAGCCTCAAGAATGAATTAATATGGTCCTTTTGCTGCAATGCACTGGAATTTAGCCATAACTGTGCTTTGGGACTTGCAGCACCGCTCATATGTGTCTTCATACACAGTTTCTGCAAAATCTGGGCCTGGTTCACTTGAACTGCCTCTTTCAGGCTGTTACGCTGCCTTAAGTGGCTTTAAACCTCATAACTGCGATCTGGTGAGCCTTTATGGCTCAAAACTGCCTTATTGACTTTGATGGGGGCCTTTATTATTCATCTACGCAAGCTTTAAGTCATTTCCTGCAAAATACTTTAACTGATACTCTTTAATTGCTGATCGAGGCTTTTCCCACTGCTGATACACTTTGTCGCTTCAAAATCGCCCCTTTATGGCCACTTATGGCAAGATTTGACTGCTGCAATATCTTCCGTGGCTCTCTGTGGCTTCTGGAGGGCCATCGGCACTTGGCTGAACAAAATATTGCCAAAACTGAAGAAATCCTGCAAAATGGTAGAAGGCGGCTTGCTGATAACTGTGCTGGGCCGTGCTGGCTTCCTGGAGCAATACCGGGCTTTGGAGTGATCCAAAATGGCTTAAGAATGCATCATTTCCTTTGACTGGGCACGTATAGGCATACGCATGAAACAATGAAGAAATGGGCCTTTTTTCCTTAAAACAGGCCAAAATGCCTTTAAACGTAAAAAACCATCAAAATTGGGCGCAGGCGGAACACTGTTCATAAGATTAGATCCGGGCCGTTGGATCCGACGCGGGCCGATCCAACGGCCAATATTAGATCACCATATCGCATCGGGGCTAACCATCGGGGGTGAGTATTATATATATATATGTGAATGCCGAAATAGGGAGTGTCGCGACAAGATCAGGGCTGTTGATCTGAGGACCCGATCCAACGGCCACGATTAAATCGGCATATCGCTGTCGAGAGGACCATCGGGCGTAACATATATGGGCGGAGCGAAATGGCATAACGCGACAAGATCAGGGCCGTTGATCTGAGGGCCCGATCCAACGGCTCCCGATAAGTCGGAGCATCGGCGATCGGCGAGGCATTATAATATGGGCGCAGAACTCTTGCGACCGCCGATAGCGATATCGCATCGGCGGTCCGCCATCGGAGCAATGCATATATATGGGCCAACTCTTGACCGCACCTCCGACAACGATATCGCTTCGGAGGGGGGTTTAATCATTCGGAAAAGGCTTTTTAAGGGATGCGATGAGGCTTTTGTGATCGGAGGGAGGTTTGCATGCTTTATAAAGGGTTTTGAGGCCTCGGAAGGGGTCCGATAACCTAAAAAAGAGGAATTTCATGCTTTGGAGAAGTCCAAAGGCACTTGAGAGGGGTTTTATGGATTTGAGAAGGATTTTAGGCCTTTAAAAGGGTTTGTGCCTTGGAAAAGGTAGAAACAAGGCCAAAAAGATGGATTTTATACATTTGGAGGGGGATTTATGCTTAGGAAGGGGTCCTTTGCATTGGAAGATGGTTTGAAGGGGAAAATGAGGGTTCTTGCTAAGTTTCAGGCAAACTTAGCAATTCCCAAGTGTACTTATGGTTATTTTTCAACCAGGGGGAGGGGATAAGTATATAGGGGAGTTATTAACATTGTTATAGTAAGGGGAGGGGAGATAGATAGGGAGTTACATAGTAGAGTTAGTACTTAACATGATAATGATAAGAAAAAGCGCTAAGTATGAGATCTTAGGCTATTAAGGGGGAAAATGACTCATAGAGGAAGTATGGACATTCCTTGAGTAAAGCAGATCTTTACCAAGGCAACTGATATGAAAATGATGAGACTAAGAGATATCAAGCAGATCTTGACCTCTTTAGTGGAAGTTCGAGAGTGATTTGGGGAAGAGGAAGAAGGGGAAGTTAGACATGCCTCGCTTGAGCTGATCCAAATGGAAAACTGCCTCATGCTTGAGATGTGAATAGATATGACACTTGAAAATATGAAATGGATCACAAGCCATGATTCTGCAACCACAAAGCTACCTACCCGGCCTACTCACCTAGCATTTTCTCTTATTTTTGGTTTGGGTGCACTTGAACTAGCATACCCAGCTTTTCATTCTTTTCTTCTTGTTGTCCTCCTATCTAAATCTACACTTATTGCATCCAGGGGCTCAGATTAAGCTGTTGAGAACCCTTGTTTCTCTACCTATCTACAAATCTGCCAAGATTAAGTTGTTTGGACAGATATTCATTCTCTACATTCTACAACAAGAAATTGAAACCTAGGGAAGCCAAGATTAAGCTGTTTGGACTTCCCTTAACTGAAAACTCATCAAATGGATTAACTCGTCAAAATTTGGAATACAACATTGGCATTTAGACTAGCACACTCTCATGGCCTCTTAAGGAAATATGGAACATTGCAGCATGCAAAGTATGACATATTTGGCATGTAAAAAAGTCGATCATGAAAGATGAATACCTGTTGCAACAAGAGGCTAACACCAGAGGAGCATAGGATTGATGTGTTCATAGGGACTTTAAAGGATAATATCCAACATGATTTTCACCTTTGGGAACCGGATTCATTAGAGAAGGCATTCAGGTTAGCCAGAAAAATGGAAAGCAAAATTATGGCAACCAGGAAGCATACCACTCACAACTAAAAAGATGGAAGTTTTGTTGCCCCTAGTCTTCCACAACCTATAAGGTTGACACCACAACAATTGGAAGAAAAAAGAGAAAAAGGGCTTTGTTACAGTTGTGATAGCAAATACACTAAAGGTCATAAGTGTGCTGAGAAGAAATTATTATACATAGATTTTGAAGAGGAAGAAGAAAAAGAGCAAGAAAGGTCAAAAGAAGAGGATATACTCCAAGAACAAATCCTAGATAAAGAAGAAATGAATCCAACCATATCTTGTAATGCATTGGCGGGAATTACCACTCCTCAAACCATCAAGATAGAAGGACAAATCAAGAAGAAAAAGGTAATAGTGTTGATTGATTCAGGAAGTACCCACAATTTTATTCATTGTAAGGTAGCAAAAGAATTGAATTGCTTCTTATATCCAACACCAGAGTGTCAAGTGACGGTTGCAAATGGAGGAACAATAAATTGCTCTGGAAAGTGCCATAATATCAAGCTATCCATGGGAGAATATGTATTGACTAGCCCAATGCTTTCCATTCCAGTGGGAGGTGTTGATGTTGTACTAGGAGTCCAATGGCTACAATCCTTGGGTACAATAGCTTTTAATTTTCAATAACTTTTCATAAAAAAATTTGTCGAAGGAAAGGAAGTGTAATTAAGGGGTATTGTGGGGAAATCGGGAAAGATAATCAGCTCTAACGTTATGACAAAGCTTCTAAAAAAGGAACAAAGAGGTGTAATTGCACAATTATGTTCGCAAGATGTTCCCATATTGGAATCATCTATTTCTCCAGATCTCCAAAAAGTCTTGGACAATCATTCCAAGGTATTTGAGACTCCCAAAGGTCTCCCACCTATTCATGATCATGATCATGCTATTCATCTGATTCCAGGAAGTGTTCCTCCAAACATCAGGCCGTACAGATATCCCTATGCCCAAAAGAGTGAAATTGAACGTATGGTTGCAGAAATGCTAGAGGTTGGTATAATTCAACCGAGTCAAAGTTCTTTCTCTGCTCCAGTAGTATTGGTGCACAAGAAGGATGGATCATGGCGCATGTGTCCGGATTATAGGGAGCTCAACAAGCTCACTATTAAAGATAAGTTTCCCATTCGTGTCACTGATGAATTACTGGATGAATTGCATGGATCAATTTACTTCACCAAGTTGGATCTTTGTTCAGGATATCATCAAATCAGAATGAAGACTGAAGACATTCTGAAAACAACATTTAGAACTCATGAGGGTCATTATGAATTTTTGGTCATGCCTTTTGGCCTTACCAATGCACCTTCAAAATTTCAAGGTTTGATGAATTCAATTTTCAAACCCTTCCTTAGAAAATTTGTGTTAGTATTTTTTGATGATATACTAATCTACAACAAGTCTTGGAAGGATCATGTTGAACATGTTGACAGGGTGCTACAACTATTGGAGGAGAAACAATTATATGAAAAAAGATCCAAATGTTTCTTTGGAGTACAAGAGGTGGAATATCTGGGTCATATTATATCTCACGAAGGAGTTAAGGTAGACCCTGGCAAAATTAAAGCCATTACGGAATGGAAAATTCCCACATCCATAAAGCATCTGCGAGTATTTCTCGGTTTGACAGGGTATTATCGCAAGTTTGTTAAGAATTATGGGAGAATAGCAGCACCTCTAACAACATTATTGAAGAAAGATGCATTTTCATGGACTCCAGAAGCAACAAAGGCATTTGAACATCTTAAAGAGGCAATGTGCCAAGCACTGGTCTGAGCTACACCGGACTTCAAAAAAACCTTTATTGTGGAATTTGATGCTTCAATAAATGGAATTGGTACTATTTTAATTCAAGATGAAATACCCATTGCTTTTGAAATTCGTCCAATCAAGGGAAAGTTTTTACACAAAGCTATTTATGAGAAGGAAATGTTGGCAATACTCCATGCACTTAAGAAAGCGACCCTACCTAATGGGAATACACTTCAAGGTAAAAACGTATCATGATAGCCTTAAATACTTTTTAGAACAAAGATTATCCTCTGAAGAGCAACAAAAGTGGGTCGCAAAGATGTTGGGTTATGACTTTGAAATCATCTACAAAAAAGGGAAGCAAAATGTGATGGCAGATGCACTCTCAAGAGAGGATGAGGATGTGGAAGCATTGTTGTTCGCCATTTCTATTATCCAACCAGATTGGATAAACGAAGCAAGGGAGGAATGGAAGAATGATGAAGAAGTGTGGGCACTTATTCGAAAGTTACAACAAGATTCCAGTATGTCTGATACATTTAGCTGGAAAAATGATTCGTTATGGTACAAAGATCACTTATACCTCTGTAAGAATTCCCAGCTAAAACAAAAGATTCTTATGGAATTGCACACTTCTCCCTTCGGAGGGCACTCGGGATTTTTAAAAACTTACCACAGGGTTAAGAAGGAATTTTTCCTTAAATCAGATATTCAAAAGTTTGTGGCGGAATGTTTGGTTTTCCAACAAAATAAAGTTGAAACAATTAAGACACCGGGTCTATTACAACCTTTATCCATTCCAAGCCAATGTTGGGAGGAGGTTTCAATGGATTTTATCATAGGTTTACCCAACTCTGAGGGAAAGAGTGTCATCATGGTGGTAGTTGACAGAATTACCAAGTATGCACACTTTTGTGCATTATCACATCCATTTAAAGCCAATACAGTTTCTACTACATTTATGGAAACAATTCAAAAGCTACATGGAAACCCAAAGATTATTGTAAGTGACAGAGACCCCATTTTCACTGGAAATTTTTGGACAGAATTATTTTCTTTTCTTGGTACTCAGTTAGCTCATAGCTCATCTTATCATCCTCAATCTGATGGGCAAACTGAGATAGTAAAGAAATGTTTGGAAGGATATCTTCGTTGCTTTGTATCTGATAAACAGACACAATGGGTTAAATAGTTGCCTCTGGTTGAATGGTGGTATAACACTTCCTTCCATACAACAACAAAAATGACCCCATTTATGGCATTTTATGGGTATCAGCCACCATCCATCACATCATATTTAAGAGGAAATTCTAAGGTTCAAGCAGTGGAACATCACATCGAACATCAACAACAAGTCCTCCAACTCTTAAAGGATAACCTCGTGTTGGTACAAAATAGAATGAAACAACAGGCAGATCAACATCGCAGCGAAAGAAGTCTTGATGTAGGTGATTGGGTATTTCTACGGCTACAACCATATAAGCAAATGTCCCTCAAGCAAGCTAAGATGGATAATAAATTATCACCAAAGTATTATGGTCCATACAAGGTGTTGCAAAAGATTGGTACTATGACATACAAATTGGAGCTTCCTGCAGCTTCTCGATTGCACCCACTTTTCCATGTTTCATGTTTAAAGAAGGTTATAGGCGACAAGCTTCCAGTTCAAACAATATTGCCAGAACTTGACGAGGAAGGAAAAATTATATTGGAACCAGAAGCAGTCATAGAAACAAGAACTCGACATCTATGAAATCGATCAATTTCGAAGTATCTTATCAAGTGGAAGAACTTATCTGCTGAAGGTTCCACATCGGAGGATGAGAATTTTATACAAAAGCATCCAAAACTTCTCAAGCGTTGAGGACAACACTTTTTTGAAGGGGAGAGGCATGTTGGGTCCCTATAATACTAGTGATTACCCCATTACTATTGTAGTTGTACCCCTTATTAATATTGTTGTGCCCCTATTATCCCCATATTGTTATTACTGTGCCCCATAGAATCCCTCTATTGTTATTTGTGTGGCTTTATATTATTATTGTTAGGTCGGCTCGGTTATATTATGACTCCTTAGACTCGTATATATAGAAAGGAGGTTTTGTCATTTGAATCATCCAAGAATTGTTCATTTATGTAATGTAAAGGAGGTTGCCCCCTCGAAGAGGCTGAATTCTAAGGCATTGATCTATCTTTTCTATCTTTTCTTGAGCTGGTTTCATAATAGTGGAACCCTGCCACCACCCATCGTTCACTGCCATAACTCTACACTTGATAACCTTTGTGAAAATTGGCGGTTATGTGGGAAAGAACTTGTTTGAGTGCCACTCGCATCTGATGTGGAAAGTGACTGTGGGCCTCACAGTGATGGCATAGCAATGCCACCAAGCCATGGAGTAGGCCATGTGGTGCATAGTGATGATATGGCCTCTTCTAATAGGCTAAAGATTTATACAAGCATAACTTTGATCAGGGACTCAGTTTGAGGTAAATTTTATATTGGCAGAAAGCTTTCAACGAGATAATTACAATGGCGATATTATAATTAAATTCAAATGAGGATTTAGCTAACTCAGTCTTCATAATAGACCTTGGAGATCGAGTCTAGAATGTAACACCTCCCACAATCTGAGAATCCTTAAGGGGGTGGAAGGGAGGGTGGTTACAAAGATAATGAAAGCTGAAGCTAAAAAAATATCTCAAATTTTTCACCATCCCTACTCCTTGAAACAAAGAAGCTTATTGTTGTATAAAAATGTACAATATATTATGTTGAAGGAGATTATTTGCATGTGAAAAGGATTTCCCACTCATTTCCAAGCCACCCAAAGGAGAATGTTTATTTAATTGAAACAAAAGACTTAAGTTTTGGGTAATATGAGAGATGATGAAGTTGTAAATGCTCAAATTATCAAAATAGAACTACTAAAGTTTTAGAAGTTTGAAAATTGTACTCATATTTGTTGATGTAACTTCTTAAGGATATATTGCAATAACAATTCATTTAGCGTGGAAATCACATGCTAAAAGACTAGTAGTTGTTGATGAAAGGGAAAGAGGATCTAGCTAAAAGAGGTCTTGAAGGAAGGTTTTTGATATGACCACCTCAGATATGGATGAATAGAAAATGGAATTAGGTGACCGTTATGCCTTTCTCATGTTTGGTGAACCCCACTTAGCCATTTAGGTTCGTAAGTAAGATAGAGACTTTAAGGCACATCATGATTATGTAAGTAATCAAAACTTAAATTGATGTGAATTTTGGAAAATAATAACTTTGTTTTCAATTAATAGATAAATTGATAAGAGTAGTGAAAGGAACTTAGCTCAAGCGATATGGTTCATGATTTGTGTCCCAAGTAACGTGGGTTCAAATATCCAAAAACATGTTGGCCCGTGTGACATTTATAAAATAATTCTATTAATAGTAAAATAATAGCAACTGTTTTTACGAAATTATCAATTATACTTAAAATATACTCATCACTATTAAATAAAAAATAAAAATATAATAAAAATCTAATTTAATCTAATTTAATATTTTTAGTATTTTGTGTTACATTAAATTTGACTTTGAATGAATGAAGTTCATATAACTCTTTTAAAATATATATATATTTATTTCATTTAAGTGGGAATTTAACATGCGATTAGTGTTATAATACACATCGTAAATGTTCAAAGGCATTCGCACTTAACTATTTAATAAGTCCACTTATTATTAACCTCCTCCAAATTAGTCTACGTTTAAGAATATTAGTCCTTACTCAATTTTATATATATATATTTCATTTAAGTGGGAATTTAACATGCGATTAATGTTATAATACACATCGTAAATGTTCAAAGGCATTCGCACTTAACTATTTAATAAGTCCACTTAATATTAACCTCCTCCAAATTAGTCTATGTTTAAGAATATTAGTCCTTACTCAATTTTAAACATTATTAGTCCTTACTCATTTTCAAACATTAAAACTCACTTCACATTGCAAGATATTTTCTACTCATAAATAGAATGGTGTATAGGTCATCATGACACTTTCTACATATGAGTGTGCACAGTAAAAGCATCTTTGTATGAGGTGTGAAACTAACATTTTGTAATAGACTTTAATGGGTGTATTTTCATGCATGTGAATTTATGGATGAAGATTTTAATCATGTGCTTCATAAGATAAGATTGTCCACTTTAAGAATGAAATTTTGTAAACAATATGTTAGTGGAATTGTATATATCATGGATAAGAAAACAAGGATTTGTTTATATCATGGATAACAAATCACAGTGACAAGTGAAAGAGGCCCACATGGCCATGGCAATGATTATAATACATTCAATAATATGACATCATGCTCACTTAAAAAAACACTACTTCTAAGGAAATTCTCGATGTTTATCCTGATGCTCCACCTTCGTAATGAAGTTTTATGTGACATCATTAATTCTTATTATTTATGTGATATCATTTAATTCTTATTATCAATAATTTAATAAAAATTTTAGAAAGGAGGACAAGAAGATAACTCTTTGATGGATTGGATAAATGCCTACTTTCATCAATATAAAAGTGTGATATCGATATAAAAGTGTGATGAAAGGATTATGAATATGTTGATGTAAACCACAGTGGTTGTAGTATTATTGAGATATAAGTAAAGGTATTTTTCTTTAAAATATTCATTGTTTTATAATATTTTTTGATTTAATTAAATATTTAATTTAACATAATAATATTATTATACATTAAATAGATAATAATAATATTATATTAGTAGATATTATGTATTGGATATTTATTGAATATCTATTAATTTAGTTAATTATGAGAAAAAAAATTTAATTTAATAAAGTGTAATTTTAAAATTTATTTTTTAATTTTAAAATTATTTTATTGACATTTATTTCTCATGGGATTGATAGTCAATTTGGACATATTATTGCCCAATGTCTCAAATAATGAGCCAAGAATATATTAGTCACATCAAATTTTGTTTTGGTTTTTATTGAATTCCATAATTATTTAAGTGGAGAGTATATGGCTCACATCAAATTTTGTTTCTGTTTTATTGCATTTCATAATTAAGTGAGTGAGACATCACATAATTAGGTAATTGATACATTTCTTTGTTAAAAGGTTGCAAAATATTTTTTATATTAATTAAAAAAATTACTATTATAATTAACATGAAAAATGTCTAATAATTTTGTAAGCTAATTTTGTAATCTCCATAATAAATAACTTCTTTATATTTTTAAATTTATATGTTTATTGTCACTAAATATGTTTACCATTTTATATTTACTTAATATAGTTATAATATTTAATATTTCAAATCACATCCAAACAAACTATATACTATGAATAGTTATATATAAATAACACATTGTATTATTTCTTAAATTGAGATGTATATTAAATGATAATTTTCAACACATTGAAATATATTAAAACCAATTATATTTCAAAGATACAATTTACAACTACATTTACAGAATTTAGTTGCTAATTCTTTTAATATATAATTATATAATTTCACTATTTTTGTAAAAAAATAAGTCTAAACTACTATGTAACACTCGTTTATATTTAATTTTAATAAAAACAAAATAATTATTTACTAAAATGAATAAATGTTAATTTTAATATTAATATAAAAGTGTGAAGAAATGATTATCAAAATATTTTTATTACTATTAAAATGTAATATGATTAAAGTTAATGCTTTTTAGAATAATATTTATGATTTTATTGTAATTTTGATTTTAATATTAATATTAATTATGTTATGATTATTTAATGTATATCTTATTATTCATATTTCAATGTGAAGAAGACAACCTTTTAATAGGATAGATAAATGCAAACTTAAATATATATGTGCAATAAAAATATTATTAATATATTAATTTATATAATTCAAAATCTTAGTACTGCTAAGACGCTATCATTAAAAGTAACTTACTTTCTTTAGAATGTTTATCATTTAATACTATTGGTGGATTTAGTATTGATATTTAATTATGTTATTTTTTATTTAATATATATTATATTATTTGTAATTTGAGTATTAGTGTTAACAAAAATGAGAAGAAAATAATTTTGATTAAATTTATAAATGTATATTTAGATATAAACCTGTGATGAAAAGGTAATGATAAGTAATAGTATTATCTATTTAGTAAATGTATGTTTTTTATGATATTAATTTATTTATGGCAATTATGGTTTTAGTGTTACATTTAATTACGTTATCGTTGTTTAACAAAAAACAAAAAAGAGAAAAAGACAATTGATTGATAAGATGTATAAATGCTCACTCGTATACACAAGTATGATGATGGGACTAGTTTTAAGCATATTTATATAAGGAGAGTCATAGTATTACTATAAAAGTATGTTTCTTTATGGTGTTTGTCTTTTTATGGGTGGTTGGTTTTAGTTTTGACATTTAATTGCATTATCTTTATTCAAATTAATTCTGTTGGTCCATAATTTAACGGTTAATATTGGAAGGAAAATAAAACCATTTTGTGATGGGATATATAAATTCCTATTTGAGTATTGTGTTTTGATGAAAAATTATTAATATATTAATTTATATAATTCTAGATATAAAGTTTTTAGAAGTTCATTTTCTCTTTTAAGTATTCATTATTTTATGATGTCTTTGACTTTAATATTCACATGTAGTTATATCATCATTGGATATAAAGTTTTTAGAAGTTCAATTTTCTTTAAAATATTCATTATTTTATGATGTGTTTGACTTTAATATTCACATGTAGTTATATTATCATTATTTAATGTATATATTACTATATATAATTTAGTATTAGTATTAACAAAAAAGAGGAGAAAAATATTTTTTTGATAGGATGGATATATCTATTTTCAATATAAATTGTGATAAAAGGATTATTAATATAAAATTGTGATAAGTCCTCGGATGACAGATTATTGTCACTATTATAATGATTCAAGATGCAGTGAACTCGAGCTGGAGAAGGGGAGATCAGGGTATGGTAATCAAGTTAGACACGACAAATTCCTTTGACCGGGTTAAACATTTTTTTTGTTCAAAGTCATGCAGAGGATGGGTTTCATGGAAACTTTATTCAATGGGTAGCCTTGTGCATTAGATCCCCATGGATTGTGACTCTAATCAATGGTAGAGGATGTCGTTTCTTTAAGGCCTCAAGAGATCTCGGGCAAGGTTGTCCTCTTTCTCCTTTCCTTTATATCATTATGGTATATTTTTTAAGCAGAAGGTTGGATGCCGAGAGAACCAATGGTTGCCTCCCAGGAATGCGCTTTCAGAAGGAATAAAGAGCATTAATCATGGTCAATTGTTGACAACACGATCCTTTTAGGGGGCGCTTTTGTAGTAATTGCAAAAATATACAGAAGAATCCTTGACAATTTTTTAGGAGCCTTTGGTGGATCAATCAATGGGTAAAATCATATATTCTCATTGAATATAAGTTTTTTCCACCAAAAGGAAACTGAATACAATTTGGAGTTTAAGGTCCTTTATGACTAGACAAACTTCAAATATCTCGGGATGCCAATAAGCCTCAAATATATTGGGATGCCAATAAGCCTGAAGAAGTCCTCCTCTCGGGCTTGGAATAACATTCTGGATAAAATTAAAGGCAAAATGGAAAATTGGGGGTGTTGTTGGCTAAACCTTGCAGGTCAAGTGGTCCTCTCAAAGGTCATTTTATCAACAATTCCCTTATTCCATTTGTCAGCTCTTCTAGCTCCCAAAAGGATTCTCCAATGTCTTTCCAATATCATCAGGAAGTTATTATGGGAAGGAGGGAAATCCTCAACAAAAAAGTCTTGGAATTAGGGATCTTCGAATTCATCTTGATGCATGGTGGGCTCAAATCCTAAAAACAAAATATCTTCAGCTTGCTGAGAATGGTTTGACCAGACAAATTTCCCCACTTTGGAAGCTTATTTCATCAACATCCTTCCTTATCAAATCTCATCTCAATTGGATCCCAAGAAATAGAGAACAATTAATCTTTGAGAATATTTAATTCTTCAGCAAGCTCCATTAGATTAGATTGAAGAATTGAGGGCGCTAAGAGATCATATACAGGAAGAGAGAAGATATACTTTGTTCAAAATTTCCCAGTGGAATAAAGATGTATTATGGAGCAGTTGGAGTTTTGGAGAAATTTCTAAGCATCTCAAGGCTCTTGGAGAACTTCTAAAAAAGAATCTATCTGGAAGGGCTTTGATCAAACGACACCTTCAAGACAAGATAGGTTGGAAATCCTTAGTTTAAACTATTAAAGACGGATGATTCACCATTTTTGGAGTAAAAAAGTAAAAATAATAAAACTACTTTTTCAACCCATATTTTCAATTTATCTCCCTAAGTTTTTACTCAAATTTGAGCAGGAGTACTCGTTGGATGCAAAATTTAATTTCTCATCCAAGGAGTACCTATGTTGCATACTTTAGATGGACCCTGCTACATGAAAAATGAGAAATACATGAAAAAATGTGATTGCAATCACGTTTTTCATGTATTTCTCATTTTTCATGCAGTAGGGTCCATCAAAAGTATGCAACATGGGTACTTCTTAAATGAGCAATCAAATTTTTCATCCAACGAGTGTTTCCACTCGAAATTGGAGTAAACCCATAGGGAGATAAGTTGAAAATACGAGTTGAAAAAATAGTTTTTTTCTTTCTTCCCTCTAAAATTTGATGATGTAATCTAATCTTATTTTATTATTTCAACTATTATTTTATAATTTCCTTAGGAGGCCCATTTTAGACCTCAAAATTCCCCGAATGAATTATTTGATCTACATAATCTTTCGAACACACAAAAGGTACGCATTGCATCTTTATATTCAAAACAAAATAAATTTGTGTGGTATCAATGGCTTTGTTCTTGTAAATCAATTGTCACGTGGACATTTTTTGTGAAAGAATGGTAGCACATTATGAGGATACAAAGAGAAATACCTTCTTTAGCCAACTGATAATTCTCAAACAAAAGATTTCAATGGCATAGCACATTGAGGACTTCCAAAATTTTAATATCAAGGTAAATGATGTTCCAGAGCATAGGATTGATGTCTTCATAAGAAATTTAAAGGATAACATCCAAGATAAGGTTCACCTTTGGGAACTTGATTCATTGGAGAAGGCATTCAAGGCGGCAAGAAAATTTGAAATCAAAATTACTGCAACAAGGAAGTATACTACTCACAACTATAAAGAGGGAAGTATTGTTCCTTCTAGCCTTCCACAACCTACAAGATTGACAACACAACAATTGGAGGAAAAAAGAGCAAAAGGGCTTTGTTATAGTTGTGATAGAAAATACACTAACAGTCATAAGTGTGACGAAAATAAATTATTTATATAGATTTTGAAAAGGAGGAATAAAAGGAACAAGAAACTTCAAAAGAAGAGGATATACACCAGGAACCAACCCCATAGAAAGAAGAAATGAATCTGACCATATCTTGTAATGCATTAGCATGAATGATCACTCCTCAAACTCTCAATATAGATGGATATATCAAGAAGAAAAAGGTAATAGTGTCGATTGATTCAGGTAGTACCCATAATTTTATTCATTGTAAGATAGCCAAGAAATTAAATTTCTTTCTATATCCAACACCAAAGTGTCAAGTGATGGTTTCAAATGGAGGAACTATAAATTTCTCTAGAAAGTTCCATAATATCAAGCTAACCATGGGGGAATATGTATTGAATAGTTCAATTCTTTCCTTCCATGGGTGGTATTGATGTTGTACTAGGAGTCCAATGGTTGCAATCTTTAAGGATGGAAGCTTTTAATTTTCAATAACTTTTCATGAAATTTTTTTGGGAAGGAAAGGAAATTGAATTATGGGGTAACACAGGGAAACCAAGGAAGATAATTAGCTCTAATGGCATGACAAATATTTTGAAGGAGAAACAAGACGTAATTTCACAACTATTCTCACTAGAGGTTCAAACATTGAAATCATCTATTTCTTGAGATCTCCAAAAAATCTTGGACAATCATTCCAAGGTTTTTGAGACTCCCAAAGGCCTCCCACCTATTCATTATTATGATCATGTTATACACTTGATTCTAATAAGTGTTCCTCCAAACATCAAGCCTTACAAATATCCCTATGCCCAAAAGAGTGAAATTGAACGTATGGTTTTTGAAATGCTAGAGGCCAGTATAATTCAACCTAGTCAAAGTTATTTCTCTGCTCCAGTAGTATTGATGCACAAGAAGGATGGATCATGGCATATGTGTCGAGATAATAGGGAACTCAACAAGCTCATTATTAAATATAACTTTACCTATATCATTGATGAATTGTTGGATGAATTGCATGGATTAATTTACTTCACCAAGTTGGATCTTCGTTGAGGATATCATCAAATTAGAATGAAGACTGAAGACATTATGAAGACAACATTCAGAACTCATGAAAGTCATTATGAATTTTTGGTCATGATTTTTGGCCTTACTAACGCACCTTCCACATTTCAAGGTTTGATGAGTTCCATTTTCAAACCCTTCCTTAGAAAATTTGTGTTATTATTGTTTTATGGTACACTAATCTACAACAATTCTTGTAAGGATCATGTTCAACATGTTGTCAGGGTGCTCAAACTATTGGAGGGAATGCAAAAACCTCCAAATGCTTATTTGGAGTACATGAGGTGGAATATTTGGGTCATATTGTATCTCATAAGGGTGTTAAGGTAGACCCTAAAAAAATTAAATCCATTAAGGAACGGAAAACCCCCACAACCCTAAAGCATGTTCGAGGATTTCTCGAGTTGACAGAGTATTATCGCAAGTTTGTTAAGAGTTATGGGAGAATAACAGTGCCTCTAACAACATTATTGAAGAAATGTGCATTTTATTGGACTCCAAAAGCAACTAAGGCCTTTTAACATCTTAAAGAGGCAATGTGCCAAGCACCGGTCTTAGCTACACTAGATTTCACAAAAACCTTTATTGTGGAATGGGATACCTCATGAAATGGAATTGATGTTGTTTTAATGCAAGAAGGAAGACCCATTTCTTTTTAAAGTGATCCAATCAAGGGGAAGTATTTACACAATCCTATTTATGAGAAGGACATGTTGAAAACACTGCATGCACTAAAGAAATGATGGCCTTACCTAATGGGAAGACACTTCAAGGTAAAAACAAGTCACAATATTCTTAAATAAATTTTGGAACAAAGATTATCTTCAAAAGAGAAGAAAAAATGGGTCACCAAGATGTTAGGTTATGAATTTGAAATCATCTACATCAAAGGGAATAAAAATGTTGTTACAAATGCGCTCTCAAGAAAGGATGAGAATGTGGAAGCATTGCTCTGTGTCATTTCTATTATCCAACCTGATTGGATAACTGAAGCAAGGGATGAATGGAAGAATGACGAAGAGGTGTGGACACTCATTCAAAAGTTGCAGCAAGATCCCAATACATCTAATATATTTATTAGGAAAAAATATACATTATGGTACAAAGATCACTAATATTTATTTAAGAATTCCCAACTAAAACAAAATATTCTTTTGGAATTGCACACCTCCCCCTTAGGAGGGCACTCAGGAATTTTAAAAACTTACCACAGGAATAAGAAGGAATTTTTTTTTGATGGCCTTAAATCTGATATTCACAATTTTGTGGCAGAATGTTTGGTTTTCCAACAAAATAAATTTGAGACAATTAAGACCTTGGGTCTGTTACAACCTTTATCCATTCCAATTCAATGTTGGGAGGAGGTATCAATGGATTTTATCACAGGTTTACCCAAGTCTGAAGGAAAGAATTTCATCATGGTGGTAGTATTAGACTTACAAAGTATGCTCACTTTTGTACATTATCGCATCCATTTAAAACCAGTATAGTTGCTACAACATTTATGGAAACAATTCAAAAGCTACATGAAAACCCAAATATTCTTGTAAGTAATAGAGATCCCATTTTTAATGGAAATTTTGGACGAAATTATTTTCTTGTATGCTTAATCAATTAGCTCATAGCTCATCTTATCATCCTCAATATGTGTTAGAAAATCAGAAAGGCAGAGAGATTTTCTTGTTCTTGGTAATTACTTGTGATGTTTCTTATTATTACGATTCTTTATATCTCCTTTCATTTTATTTCATCAAGCAATTACCAAAGTAGCAGTACATAAAACAAAAGACACCAGATGTAGGCAGTCGAGGAGAGAGAGAGGAGAGGAGAGGAGAGGGAGAGGGAGAGGATGCGTAAGCAGGCTCGACTGTTAAGGACCTTTAGGTACTCGACCATAGGGAGAGGAGAGGATGCGGATGCAGGCTCGACCAACGCCCCCCCACCCAATAAGTAAATTGAACCTTTAGGGTGCAATTAACTCCAGTTTGGGCGAACACATCTTCTTAAAAGAACTTCTCTAGGTATTGATGGTTCAATGGGAACAAAAATGATGGGCTTCCAATCTTCCCACCTCTATCAGGGCCCAGGGAAAAAACCCCTTCGAGGGGAAAACCAAGTCAATATAATTCTTCCTTTCAATAGCATTCTTTAAGACTCTTCACCCTACACCAAAACTAGACCTTCCCTCCACAACAAGTCAGCCTCCCAGAAGTTTTGACCTCTTTCCAGTGACTTTGACTAGGCAACAACTTACGGCAACTTGCATCTTCCAGCAATAATGAAACTTGGAATACTTCGATCTCCCAATATAGGACACGAAACAGAGAAAGAGAAACACCAAAATTTCGATTTTCCTTCTCTCCTTAGACTTCCCCAAACTCACATTCACTTCGACTCTACGGCAGTAGACTTCGCAACTTTTCCCAGCTACAAGACAACTTCTCAGTTCTTCCCAACTACAAGACATTTTCACACTTCTTCCCAGCTACTAGAGAATTTGAACTTGTGTGTGAGAATGATGCTCCAAATGAATTCAATGAGCTTCCTTCTATAGGCTTCATGTTTGGTCTAATAGGGTCCTTATGCCGAATTGATCTTCTTCTAGGTCGACATGGTATGGAGGTTACATAATTCATATTTAACTCAACACTTAACCTTTTTTACATGATTCAAAAACCCAAGAAGGGTCTTTTTAAATTTACAATGACTTTATAGACAGAATAAATCCTAGAAGTCCTCAATGGGGACTTTGACCTAAAACATGGTGACCAAAGCATGAAACCTGTGCTTTAATAAGTCACAATAATAATAATAAAATTTATTTTCTTTATTCTTTTGACAAGTTCATTACATTATGACTCAAGTACATTATTGAAGACTGAACATAGTTACATTGTCCAACACTCCCTCTTAACGAGGGAGGTATTCGTAATGTACAAATACAATGGAAGATCTCAAACTATATGAACCATGAAGAACTTTAGGCACCGCAATGCCATGGACTATATTCTTGACTAGGGAAATCTATCAAAATAGTCACTCAACAGTTTAGGCACCACAATACCATGGACTAGATTCCTAACCAAGGCAATATATCTAGGTGTGACTAATATGGACTCAATCTTTCATCCCCTTTAGGTACCCTCAGTATACTTGCTAACCATCAACCCAAAAATCCATGTGTGTATCCAAAACAGAGCTTAATAACTAAAACTGCTTTTCTAGCTTCCAGACCCGGACATCAACACAAAATGCTAGTCAGATTTCTTCCCAGGCAATGCTTCACTCACAAAGCCTCAACACCCCTTGATCCAACAGATCAAGAATGACCAATATCTCCCAATCAAACTGATTGGTAACCAACATGCTATCAAAACCTTTAAGATATTCGTCTATACAAACACAACCCCAATCAATAATATACTTTCATATGTACAAAATCAAATACAAACCTCCGGGGTATTTCAGACAACTTGATGGTGCTTCTCAACTTTCCGTAGTAGGACTATCAATCAAATATTTGATAGAAGATTCCTTAATCATATGTTTTCCTTCCTACTTCCCATGCAACAACATATCCTCTAAAATTTGTTCTTCATTTAACATCAAGATATGCCCTCCCTCTCAACCATAAAGCATATCTTTATTCGGACTCCCTCTTAATCTTAGGAAGTTCTCTTCTATTCATGCTCTCTTAGGGAGATCAACTTCTTCTTTTTTTCATTAGAGAATCTTTCGTGGCTTCCAACCATATCTGAGTTATCATCATCACCATCATGCTTAATCATCAATGAGCATCTTCATCATATTGAAGATTGTGTACCTGCACAACTTAAATAGAAAGTACAACCAAATCTATAGAAGCATGATGTTAACCATATCAGAATTATGGAAGCATTTCATCTTTATATATATTGGATACCCAAACTTAATTACAAACAAGATACACATACTCTTCAACATCTTGTTAAGGACTTTATCATAAACCCTATACTACTTCATAACACTTTTCATTCCATCTTGTGTTTCAATGTTTCTTCCAAAGGTATGACATACCTTACTTCAACATATAGCAAACCCTAGAAATAGTTCACACAAATATAGATCTACAAGGCATCTAACAACCTTTCAAAATTCATATGTTAGACTTCTCACTACGGATTCATACAAATCCTAGATTTCATACAAAACCTAGATTTCATACAAAAGAATCAGTCAAAGTCAATCACAACTTAGTCATTAACCTGACCAACTTCCACTAGGATTAGTTGCAAACCCTAGATTTCTTATCAATCATAAAATCCATCCAAAACTCAAATTTCACAAATCTCAAATTATCATATTGTCAACATTCAATAGAAATTTCTACTTCGACTAAGGTTCAACTCCAAAAACCTTAGAATTTCATTTTCACAATTTCAACAATTTTACACAAATCATCATATTTCAAATATTTTACTTTGACTAAGGTTCAAATCCAAAACCCTATAATTCCATTTCACAATCTCAATAATCATCAAATACATAGATCTCATTTGTTACATTTCACACTAGGCAATGTTACTACTAGGATTTAACTGCAAAACCCTATATTTTCATTTTCAACAATCAGTTAATAGATTTCAGATTGTTATATCACACATACTAGATAATTTAACATATCCACAAAGCCCTAGATTTCCAAATATCATCATCTTAGAATCTCAGACAAGGATTTCCATTAAATCCTAAGACTTATGACCATCAATAAATAGGTCAACACATATATCTATGAATTCATAATCATATAAAATGTCCAACAACATTGATACATATGACCTAGACCAAGCTAGGGTTTTGACCAAAAAGACATATCCATACATGCATATATTTCATCATCGTGCAAAGACTTTTAATATAATGTGTTAGTTAAACCCAACTTCACAATGATCAATAAGTGTTAGACACACAACCATCTTGATTACATTAGGATTTGATAAGACAAACACACATACCAAGGAAATCATTTCTAAGACAATATAAGGATATTGCTTACACATTCCACCAAACCCTAATGAACTAGGGTTTCAATATAGAAACATCAATAATCACCAAGAATTCAAAGGTTTGGGATTTTAGAACTTAGCATTCAACTCTAACAAGTTAGGATTTCTCGATCATACCAAAATACCAAACATGACATCATCAATAAAAACTTCAAATAGCATTTCACAATATCCCTAAGTAGTTTTAGGTTTTCATACATTCCCATAACATACCCTTCGATTGGGTTTTTCCATAACCTATCTAGGTTTCTACAAAATCAGTTAAGAATATGAGTGGGGTGGGTAGATTTATCAAGAGATGAATCTCCCAGAAAAGAATCATTATGATTCAATATAGCTATACATAACAATGTTAGTAATTGATTCTCAAATGAATAATCCTTTCAATATAAAGAAAACAATGGATTTAAGGCATACCTTTGTTCCTTGACCATCCTTGTCTTGAGAGGTCCTCCTTCATACTTCTTGCATATATTTTCCTAATAAAAACAATAGGGGGAGAATGGTGATTAATATTTAATTTAATCAAAACTAAATGAATACATGAAACCAAAAAATGAAAGTAAATGAGATACTTATCTTAGGTAGTTGTTGGGGGATCCTTCCAAAGCTTGAGGGATACCTACAAACTTATAACAACAATAAAAAAATGTCTTTTACAAAATAAGTTAAAAAAATAAAAATTCAAAAAAATATAAAGAAAAATATCTAAAGCTATAAGAAAAGGACTTAGTAGTGTAAGTCCCTAATGTCGGGTTCTTTGGTATTGAATTTCTTTTAGTCTCCTTCTTCAGCAAAGTTGGCTTGATCCCTTCCTCTCTTCTTATTCTTTGGATTCTCGGGACAATCACTCTTGTAGTGACCCTTCCTATGACAACGATATCACTCTATCTTGGACATGTCAAATTTCTTCCTTGGTCCCTTTGATCTCTTTGCTTTATGACGAGAAATGTATGAATTTGATACTCCTTCAGGATTGGTAACCATAGAGATCCTTAGTTCTTCTTGAATTCAAGTGGTCCATAATTCTTCAAAGGTTGGAGATACCTTCCAACTGTTGATACCTGCAACAAATGCATCTCAAGAGGGTGGTAATCATAATAGAGTAGTGATCACAAGTTCTTTGTTCGGAACAACCCCATCGATGGCCAAGATACCATCCCTAAGTCTAGTTATCTACAAATATTGTTGCCATAGTATCTTTTTTAGTCATTTTCGTAGTTCTTAGCTCATTCTTCAAACTTGCTACTTGTCCAATGTTCTTAATAGTAAATAGCTTCGACAAGGCTTCATACATTTCCTGAGCATGATCGATGTTAGCTATGCATGGGAATATATTTTCCTTTATCCCTTCTACCATCAGATTCATGGCCACCAATTCTAATTCCTTGTATTTCACTTTGTCGGCATCACCGGATTCTTTTGTAGGCTTCTTTACATTTCCTTTGACCAAGTCCAGTAACTTATTCTTTTCAAGGATTAGGTCAATCCTCTTCTTCTAGGACCTGAAGTTAGAGGCTCCTTCAAGTTTTTTATCTCCCTTGATTGATTTAGACATATTCCTAAAATATAGTAGATTCATTTCCTAAGATAGTCATTTCAAATGGTTCCATGATCAAGTGCTTGAGACTGCCTTTTTCTTCCTTCTTTACCAAAGCTATGAAACCATGTTAGCAAATCAAAAAGGCAGAGATATTTTCTTATTCTTGATAATTACTTGTGATGTTTCTTATTATTACGATTCTTTATATATTCTTTCCTTTTAGTTCATCAAGAAATTACCAAAGCAACAATACATAAAACAGTAGACACCAGATGTAGGCACATGCCACAGGAAACCCATTCGAGGGGAAAACCCGATCAAGATAATTCTTCCTTTAAATGGTATTATTTAAGACTCTTCACCCTAGACCAATTCCATACCTTCCCTCCACACCAAGGCAGCCTCCTAGAATTTTCGACCTCCTTCCAACAACTTTGACTAGGCAGCAGTTTCCAGAAATAGTGAAACTTGGAAGACTTTGATCTCCCAATCCAGGACACGAAACAGAGAAAGAGAAACACCAAATTTTAGATTTTCCTTCTCTCCTTAGACTTACCCAAACTCGCATTCACTTTGGCTCTCCAACAGCAAACTCTGCACCTTTTCCCAGCTACAAGACAACTTTTCACTTCTTCCCAACTGCTAGAGAAATTGAACTTGTGTGTGAGAATGATGCTCCAAATGAATTCGATGAGCTTCCTTTTATAGGCTTCATGTGGGGTCGAAGAGGGTCCTTAGTTCTACTTGATCTTCTTCTAGGACAACATGGTGTGGAGGTTATATAATTCATATTTGACTCAATACTTAACCTTTTTTTATAGTATTCAAAAGCCCAAGAAGGGTCTCTTTAAATATAAAATGACTCTATAGACTCAGAATAAATCCTAGAAGTCCTTAATAAGGACTTTGACCTAAAACATGGTGACACAAGAATGAAACCCATACTTTAATAAGTCACAATAATAATAATAATAATAATAATTCTTTTCTTTATTCTTTTGACAAGTACATTACATGATGTCTCAAGTACATTATTCAAGACCGAACATAGTTACATTTTCCAACAATACGATGGGAAAACTCAGATAGTGAACAATTTTTTGCCTAGATATCTTCGTTTCTTTGTATCTGATAAAAAAACACAATGGGTCAAGTGGTTACCTTTGGTTGCGTTGTCGCTCCCAAAGACATCCTTGGATTGCTTACAAGACCAATGTCTGGGTACATCTAAATCGGTGTGCCTCAAATGATTCTCAAGTAGGAGGAGACATCACCCATATTCTATATATATATATATATATATATATATATATATATATATATATATATATATATATATATATATATATATATATATATATATATATATATATATATATCAGAGAATTGGTTCTTTCATCCAAAGATACAAGCCATATGTTTCAGCTTTTATACACACATCCCATAAATATAACAGAAATACTGGAGGCTGAGCACTTCAAAGATTTACAGTTTTAATAAGCTTTATAAGATAAATGAGAGAAGTCAAAGCAAAAGGAAAACTTAGGATAAGCACCAAGGATTCTATATATGAAACATAAAGCCTGAAACCATGAGATTTACTATAACTACTGAGTTAGAGGAAGATGTAATGGAAAGAAAAGAAGTTGAGTGATATGCTTCATGCAATACTGCTTGAAAACATGATTTCAACCCCTCACACAAGCATCTGCGTTAACACTTTAACGTAGTTGAATTTCTAGAAAAGTCTGAAATATCAAAGTATATATTATTGCATGAATTCAAAAGAGGAAAACACACAAGATGAATGAAACATAGAAATAACACACTGTAATACTTCAGAGGAGGAATCACCACCAATCCTGTTGTTGGGTGTAGGAATTACACTTAAGAAAACTCCTCAACACTTAAATTGTCAACCCGGGGGATTCGTAAACTTAGAGCCGAAGGGTAGGCAATGCCAGAGATGGTATGAATATTTCTAATGTCAATCCCTACTTTCTTTAAAGGAAAGATTGCAGAATCAAACTAAAGAGAGAAAAAGGAAACTTGAACCATCAAAATAATCTAAGACTGGAACAAGGAAGAATGCATTTGCAAAAGAGATTTAGAAATAAAGGGGCAATCACTCTAGCTAACTATTGATTAACTACTGAGTATGTGTTTTCTTTAGCAGAGACACTTTAGTAGTCTCATCAGATGGGCCCTTCAAACCTGCTTATATAAAGATTTCCTTCTTGCACTAATCTATCCTGCACTATCACAGTCTGCTTGCACTAGTGCAAGAACAAAGATTTATGCAGAGGGTATAAATGGTGTCTGTACTAAAAGCGTTTTGCTTCCTGCAAGGGCTTGAACTTTTTCAGGTTCAAAGCACTCAGATCCCATGGCAAGAAACTAGTTCTTGCACCAAATCAAAGCTTCTTGCACTTGGCATTTAATTCTTGAAATAAGTGCTTAGTTACTGCAAGTGTTATTATATTGTGAAATCCAATTGCACACATAAAAATGAATGTTTCTGATTTTAACAGAGTGCCAAAATAAAGAAACAATCCATATAATTTATCTTGTCATGAAATATTAATGAAATCAAGAAGACTGCTGGAAGTAAACTAAAAAAGTTTACTGCATCACGCTAACCTGCACTGGTGCAGGTTCATTTCTCCTGCTTGGACCAGGTGGGGAAAACCAATCAAACAAAACTGTAGAAAATGAATAGTACACCAATGTGCACTGGAGCAGGTTTATTTCTCCTACTTGGACCAGGCGGGGAAAACCAAATCAAACAGAACTGCAGAAAATGAATAGCACACCAACGTGCACTGGTGCAGGTTTATTTCTCCTGCTTGGACTAGGTGAGAAAACCAATCCGAAATCAGATGCAGGAAAATTAATTTTAACTACTTCACACAATGAATCTGCTTTCACTCAAACAGGAATACATGCGCTGGAAATTAAATCACACCTGACAATATAAGCATAAATTACAAGAAATGGAAAATAGGGTAAACGTGTTGGGTTGGTTGGGCCCTAGCTAATCAATGCGTTTTCCTTTCAAATAGAAACGCTTCTCAGTATTTTATCAATTCATCAGCTTTCAAACACAGAAATACGATTTATGAAACATGAGGCGGAGCTCCCTTCTTATTAATTCATAGAGGAAAATACATGCATGAATACATAGTCCAGCCCAGATTTGGGCAATAGCAAAATACAAGTCTATTACCGCCTCCCTAGTTGTATCTTTGTTCTATACAAACTTCTATCAAAAACTATCTTGTCCTATTTACATTCTTCGTTATATAGATCTTTGGCCGAAGGCCAAAAAGATAGTTTAACCAATTACATAACCGATATGCAGAATTTAGCTTCTTGGCCTTCAAAATTAGGCATTTCAACAAAACTGGCCATAGCCAATATCCAGCTGTTCATTCTTCATAAATTCGATCTCAGCTACCTTTGATCAACCTTGTTATTGTGGCTGAAGCTCGGCTGCCTTCAGATCTATCTTGTTGTCGTGGCTGAAGCTCGGCTGCCTTTAGATCGATCCTGCTGTCATGGCCGAAGCTACGCAAAACGAGGTGGTGATCAAGGAGGTTCGGATCTGCTGCAAAGATTCGTTATGCTGGCACCGGTGCAAGATCCGATCCTGCACTAGGATCAGCGGTCACGGTAAGCACTTGAATACCAAACAAACATTGGAGATATCGATGAGTTGCAAAAGTGATTATAAGCAAGAAATCATGTAATAAATAATTAATTAATGCTAAGTTAAGGTAAAAATATGAAATATAAAGTTCATGCGAAATATGTCATAGTTCTTGGACTAGTGCAAGATGAGGGTGTATAAGAGAGGTAAAACAGCGGTAAATGGTTATAATTTAGGAAGGGAAAAATGGTCAAAAGAGAGAAAATTAGGGGGCTAACATCCTCCCATCCCTAAACTGTTGTGTGTCCTCACACAACTCTTTACCTCTGCAAAAAACTTCAAAACTTTAAGAGTTCCAGCTCAATCCTGCTCTGGCATACTATCATCAGCCTGCAATGTTTCAGACTTCTTCTTTTTGATGGTCTTTAATTTCTTTGTCACCTTTTTAAGTCGCCTGAAACATTGCGCAACTCGGTACTTCTAGAATTTAACTTCTCTTTTCCTTTTCTGGATCTCTACCGTCAATTCGCCTATGCTCTATTCTTTATCCTCCTGCGCTTTGGCTACAAGCTGCTCTAAATTCTGCACTTGAAGCTCTAACTCAACTACCCAAGTAGCAGGAGTTACCAAATCTTTTTCCTTTTTTGTTTCAGTAGGAGCTGTGTCTTCCTCAAGGACCTCCATATCTGCCATGGTTACATCAAGAAACTCTTCTCCCTCTGGTCTCTCTTCTTCTGTTTCTTCCTCCTTTGGTTCTACTTCTTCTGGTTCTTCCTCCTCTGGTTCTTCTTCTGTGGGTTCTGCCTCTTCTTTTTTGAATTCTGCCTTTTCTTCTTCAGATTCCGCCTCTTCTTCTTCGGATTCTTCTCCTCCTGCTTCTTCTTCTTCTACTTCTTCGTCGTCTGGTTCTTCTCCTTTTGTCTCTTCTTCTTCTGCTTCTTCATTTTCTTCTTCTTTTTTTGGTTCTTCTTCTCACACTGGTGCTTCTTCTTGCACTGGTGCAGGAGGGGATTCCACGCCTTGTGGGGACTGTGGTTCTTTGCTTGCACCAGATACTTTACTCTTTTTCCTAGGATTTTTGATGAAATCTACCAACAGAGCATCATCTTTGACCTCTGCAAAAAAATTTGTGTCCGCAAGGACTGACATGTTGTCATTTTCGGGCGTAGAAGGGGTCTCTTCAGCTAGTGCGCTAGTTGTCTTCTTATTTGAAGATGAGTCCTTTTCTACTTTTTCAAATCGTTTCCTTTTTGCACTGGTGCAAGAAGGACTTCCCTTTTCATTTTTTCTCGGGCCCTTGCTTGTGCTGGCGGGGTCCTCTATCTCCTTTCCAACAGCTGTCTGTTTGTGCAACTGTTTTAACAACACCTCCCATGTCATACCTTTCACTTCTAGCTATTTCAAGACCAAAATTTTTATCAGGATGTGGTGATATAGCCTTGTGTCAACCTGGTCTGCCCTTCCATCCTACACACTTTTAGCCATTTCCTCCAAGCTCTTAAGCAAAAAATAAGGTAAATTCATCCTTGTTGGATAGGTAAATCCCCTCTGCGGACAGAGGCGATCCCACTAGCCTATAATAGAACTAGCCACAATCAAACCATGCTGCTACGCAAGTTCCTAGTTATGCATCAAAGGTGAATCAAGAAGACCAACCTGGAGTCCAACGCTATGATTGAAGCAGAGTTGATATCCTCGCTCCCTCGCTCCAGTAGATCATAAACGAACACCTGCACATGCAAAGGAAGATACAGATACCAACATAAAAGCTACCAAGGCACAACTATATTTCAGTCAGAAAGGAAATAAATCAACACATCACCATAATAGACAATGAGATTGGAACTATAATAGCAGTCGCTCATCAATTAATAATAAACAGGAAAAGTTACAACCATTGTTCTGACGTTGACCCTCTCCTGGCTGGGCGAGTAACTATATGTGTCTTGCAGTGCATCTCCTCTCCGGCAGCATAACCTCTCTAGCACTCACTAGCATTCCTCCAAGAACTCAAGAACTCAACATCTAGCACTCCATGACTAACCATTATCACTAGCTTGTCAAATGCATAAGGACAAGCTTATATAGATGAAGAAGGGAGGAGGATACGATGAACCGGGACACCTTTTGTGGATTAACATTATCCCCAAAAGCCATTAAAGATGGATATAGGATAAAGCTCGACATAAGACTGATTTTTTATCCTCAGAAAAGCTCCATGTAATGAAGGAAACAACAGTCGGACGTGCGTTAAGGCAAAAAGCATGACCAAACTTGGTTGGCGCGACTGCTGCTCTAAGACAGAGCGCCAATGGTCGCGCCCTCTTTTGAGGATCTCCATCATTGGCGCGGGTAAGATACTGTGGACTTGCGCCAATGGAAAAAGAGCACTTTTCAGGGATAATCTGTAGGAGGTGTCTTCAGGGAACATGAAGTACATACTCAGGGGAACATAATGCAAGTGTTTTTAGACTTTGTCACTTCTTATAACTCCCGGGATGAGTCCTCCAAGGTACGACAAGAGGAGTAACAGGGATGGTGACAAATTACTGTGTAACAGATGCCCCCTAAAGCATGAAGTCCGAGAGGTGGAGAGGGGTGAAATGCTTTACAAGAACACACATAAGAACACATATAGTTACTGCCGCCGAGGATCTGTATTAAGAGAGATGACTGATAGTTCAATTACATGATGTACGTGGTATGGTCGCAGCCATCCATAAGAGAGTACATAAATAATCTAGATCCATAGTATGGACGTAGCCATCTGGTTAGGATCAATGAATTGACTCAGGTATGGTCGCAACCATCCAGTGAATGAGTCAAGTATCAAGAATCACGCCTGGATTACAACAGACACAATCCAGGGTCTTGCGCTCCATCTCGACCCGAACAAGAGTACAAGTTCAAGCATGTGAATATATTAGCTGAAGTCGAACATGCATGAACATCGTCTGATTACCAGTCAATAGTGGAAACTGTTAACAGACGCGAGAGGTACCACCAATAATGACAATGGTCCTCAAGGTACTATAGGTACAATCTACGGCGCGTGAATTAATGATCTGAAGTCGAACACCCATAGAATCATTCGATCGGAGGCCAATGATGAAAACCTCACGTCGAACACGAAGAACCTGCCATTGAGGCATGCAGGCTCCAAGGCACCGGAAGGGAGTCTCTAGATCAACTTCCTGGATAATGAGTTGAAGTCGACAGGGAGTGACCTTGATCGAAGGTGGGCCATAATGTTTCCCACATCATCGACACGAGACAGAGAGATAATGTTGTGAATCAAGATTGTACGAACTATCAGAGGGAGGTTGTTTCTTTGCAGGGGTCAACTTCTCTTGAACATATCGGCGGCACATTAACGGAATTGGCAGTATTCGACATCAAGGTATCAAAGGTCATGATGACGAGGCAATGAGTGGATGAGAGGTCAAATAAGGTACCCAAGTCCATGGAAGCAAGTGAAAGATATGAGATGAGATATTCCCACCCTGGACACGAAAGCAGAAAAGTGCCATGTTCAAGAGCGACATACTGCCGTCACGGTAATAATTATGGTTCAAAAATTTTATTTTCCCCCCGCCATTTCTGGCGAGTACCCCAGTTATTTTTAACAAGCTTGATGGGGATAGCATATGCTTGTGTTGTGACAAAATCCGATGTCATTAAGTTTTAACGAGTCTGACAAAGGAAGAACTCGGCGTCTTTTCATGTTTAGAGAGTTTGAAAAGACAGCAGAAAAGGAAACTCCAGGGGTGTCCTTTTTCGTAAAGTTGTGTCTCTCGGGCCCGAAAAAGTATAAAATAATGCCCGAAAGAACCGCCCGACTATTACGATCGAGGAGTACTTTTCATAATTAGTGATTTCGACCTGAAAAAGTAAAATAATGGTCAAAACCACGTCGTTTCGTAACCATTAACGAGTTTGGAACGACAAAAACCCGGTAATCTTTTTATGTTTTAACGGTCGACAAAAAGAACTTAAAACGACCGCCCCTTATTACCATTTAACAAGTCAAGAGGAGTGACTCGGCAATCTTTTCCTCTTTAAATGGTCAGAAAAGAGCTGAAAGCAGACCTCCATTTTTATATTCTTTAACGAGTCAAAAAAAGGAAAAATACTTGGCAATCTTTTCATATTTTACGAGTTAGAAAAGAGCGTAAAGGCGACTCGTCCTGAAGGAACGAGTGGTATAAAGGATAGCAACTGGTTCCGGTAATGGTGGAACTTACTCGAAACATGTAAAGGTTAAGAGGCTGGCTAATAAAACCACTCAACGCTGCGGTTCCTCAGGAAAGGAAAAACAACCAAGTGAAAGCATATGATCGGCCAAAGAGATGGTGGCGATGGAATGAAACGACCAAGGCTCATCTAGCAGAATTTAGCAGATAAAAGGCAATCACGGGATGTAAATCAGGTATGGGTTCATTTTTACACAAGCTTGAACCATGGAGAACTTTGCTTGGATTCGGTTTCATGTTTACACAAGCTTGAAACGAAAAACTATTCTTGTTATAAATTCGCATGCCCCCAGCATAATAACGCAAATTGAGGTACATGCCCCCCAAGCTTCATTGCATTCAACAAAGTGGATGGAATGAAGGTTCACTCTCGAGATCGATGAAAGACTCGACTTGTATTTTACGAGATCTTAATTAAAAGACTCGATTTGGAAAGGGAGTTGTTTCATTTTTTAATGAGGTTGACACAGTAAAAGAACTATCCTCATAACCCTTGTTTCATTTTTTAAGGAGCTTGACATAGGAAAACGAACTATGCTCCAACCAGTACCAGTTTCATTTTTTAAGGAGCTTGACATGGGAAAGGAACTATGCTCCGTCCGGACTTCATCATAACGAACAGGAAGTCGGGGCTTCCAAGAGTGCCTCTCCCGGTGGGAGGTCAACATCTCGGAAGTCAGGACCCAATGCCCCCAGGACACTATGCACGACGGCGGCATCGCTGGTTACAGGCATGGGATAGGTGGCCACGTAGTTGACCTGCGGTGGGGCAGATGCAACTGGTGGATAAACACCAGGAGGGGATGATGACTGCGCAGGGGGGACCCGTGGACTAACGAACGATAATTGATCGATAGTCACAATTATTCCATCGTGTGGAAAGCAAACCACACGGAAAAGTGAAGAAATAAGGGCCCCCATGGCATAAACATAGTCACGGCCAAGGAGAAGATTGAAGTCTAAAGCACCTTGGGTAACCCATACGTCTAGATAGACGGTCTTGCCTCCCAAAGTAATAGGGAACTTTGGAAGGAGCCCTAATGGTTGGCTAGTTCTTCCGTTAAAAGCAGTCAGATTTGATGCTACGGGCACAAACTGCGGGGAACCCAAAGCTTGCCAAATAGTGGCAGACAGAAGACTAACAGATGCGCCCTCATCCAAGACAGTGCCAGGTATTGCCTTGTCATAGGCGTGTATCGTGACCCAAAAAGGCACATGAGATGGGAGGCGAAAGGTAGTCAAATGTCTCCAGTCGAAGGAAGCGACTGAACTACTTGGTGGGGGAATCGTATGATTGCCCCCCTGCTCGGGAGAGAGCGCAGTAGGACTCTCAGATGTAGGGGTATTTCCAGATGTAGGAGAATCTGAGGAGACGAGAAGAACATGAGAATGACGCTCTTCCGAAATAGAGTGGTCGGCGGGTGGTGAACTCGAGTCGACACTCTTTCCGACCAATGGTTGGTCTGGAACAGGCTTGGCAAAGCCAGATTCAGGAAGAGGAGGCTGGACAAGAGAGGAATCTTGGTTGATTTCTTTGTCAGCGGGGGAACGTTCTGCAATTGCAGAAAGACGTTGATAACCAGTAGGAAGTTGGGTTGAGGGAGCTGTAAGACTTTCCAATACAATAGTGGCTCTATCCATGAATGGACAAAGGTGAAGGGGATGATTGCCTTCACAAAGTTTACAAGGGATTCGAATCTTCTCTTTTCCCTTACCGTTTCCAGGTGATAAGGTAACATCGCCATGATCGACAGAGGACGATGCAGGGCGGTCCGGATCATGAGACCATACTTCTAAAACCCTGGGAATACCAGGACAATCGCGGAGAAGATGGTTTTCCTTGCATAACTTACAAGGAAATTTGACCTTCCGCGGAGGAGCACAAGGTGGCTCGACTTGGGTTATACCTTTAACCTCTGGTTTAGGGGTCTTCTTCTTCTTTGTCTTCTTCTTCTTTTTCTTCTTAGCCACCTGGTTAGTTGAATCCAGAGGTTCACCAGGCGAAGTAGAAGATGAGGACGCAACAGTAGGCGAAGAAGGGGAAGGGTCCACCTTGGAATCAGCAAGACGTTGTTCGGGTGGAGGAGGTGGTTGTGGACCCGAACTGAACGGAGGAGCACTAGAGGGTATCTCAGGCTCCTTCCCGGTAGATGGCGGGTAATCTTTTGTTCGAGTACTGATATTGATGGGTATCGTTCCAGCCATAAACACTTGAGAACCAAAGGAAGAGGGAGGCTGAGATGGGTCAGCCACCATTTGAGTTTTTTGAGTTTGCTGTGAGGGAAAGGGTTCTTTAAGCACCGCAGGAGTCCCGGGAGTGCCTTTCAACAAACGACTAACTTCGGACCGCCTGGGGCAGTCCTTTGTATAGTGATCCTCATCACAGATAAGACAAGGATACTTGGGTTTGCGTTTGGCACCATCCTCGGGCGGAGGGTTAGGGGCTTCCTGCTTGGGTTGATCTGGCTTATTCTTCGGTTTCCCTTTCTTCTTTGCTTTCGAGGCTTTGTTTGCCATGGTGGTTTGGACGGCATTGACCTCGGAAGTAACATTCGAAGTGGGTATTACCTGGGAGGTGGGTTCATTCGGAGCAGAAGTTATCGCACTCGAGACCACCGATTTTGAAAACAACCATACGGGTAAACCAATGGTCAACCCAGGCGAAGACAATGTTGCGATATACTGAACACCGACATTTCCAACAGCAGGAAATGGACTAGGGTTTCCATCAGGAGGAACACCTTGGCCGGTGGGCGCCGGGAAGGCTGCCATTAAACGAGAAATAATCCTACTCAAGCTAACGCAAACAAAATCTAATTGGGTAGATGTTATCGTGGCCAATAAATTTTAAGACATTGAACTTGACCTTTTCATTTTTTAAGAGTCGAGAAAAGGATAAAAGATGACTCTAGTCTCCTTCGAATATTTAATGAGCACGAAGTGACAAGATGCTCACAGGCACCTTTTCTTTTAGGGAGTCCGAAAAGGATCAAAAGTGACTGCTCTGGAATTCTAGGTAGAGGGTGTGCCAAACTTTTCGCAAAACCACAGAATACTTTTTAGGGTACGGGTGGTCAATCTTCGTGAATGCTGTGTTCACTGCATTGCGAATCGTAGGGCGGCTGACACGGCTTCCTATGGATAAAGGCTTTATTCCTATAGGGGTCTCCCAATATATACGCGACGGTACGTGGGAGCACAGTCCGTATTGGCACCTATCGTTTCACCGTGGAGGAATCACCCAACCACTCGACGATAAACTACCAGGTTTAAAGACGTCGGAACACGTCTCTAACCTAGACCTCTAGAGTATTTGTGTTATGTTCCAATGCGTTGTTATGTTATGTTCACCGTATGTGATATCTCAAAAACTTCTTAAATGCAAACTATATGCCAAAATTATATCATTTGATTCGATGAATTCTATCTACAGGAGGGTTGAGATCTTTTCACAAACGAAATGATCACTTCAACAAACAACAAAGATCCTAATGCAGCTAATAACAAGAAACAAAATTTTTTCTTTTTCTTTTTAATAGCAACAAATAACAATAAATGCTAACTACTATAATGCAAAAGATTTTTTGTTTTTCTCTCCTTTAAGATGGCATGATGCATTTAAACAAATTTTAAGAGATATGCACAATCCAAGTTCAGTCAATGAAATAGAACCAATTCTGAAACACCAAAATGAACCATGCAAGCAAGGAAAAACACAAAGACTTTCACAGAACCATGTAATCTAAGTTCGAATGAAGTCAAGTGAAATCCAAAGAGGCTAGAAGTGAAGTACTCAGAGTATAGAAGATCAAGCTTTAACAAATCACTGGATAGGTGCAGAACACAACCAACAAGCTGACTGGATAATCAAGAGACCGAAACTTCCCACAGAAGGCTAGACATGCAAAGTCACTAGATGTCCTAGGGCTGAGTCGAAAATCAATAGAAATAAGCAAACAGCTGAAGGATAAAGGCTAAGACCAGTCAAGCAGAGGTTCGACACACTTCCAGAGGCTGTAAGAGATATAAAAAGAGACTGAAAGAGCTTTCCACCCACACACAGGCAAAATTTACAGGGCTGGCGCGACTGTCAGCCTGCAACTTGCGCTACCACAGGATTGGCGCGAGTTGCTTTAGAGCAACATGCGCCAACTGGCGCGACTGTCAGAGTAATAACCGCGCCAATTAAGCTTGCTGGCTAAAAGAAATAAATAATACTACCTCAAGTCGGGTTGACAGTGCTCAGATGGGTCAAACAGTAAAGAATAACCTCAAAACTGACTTAGGAAGCTCATTCACTCAAGCAAGCAGAAGAAAATTAACATGCAAGACAAAAATCAAATAGCTCCTCCCCAGCGGAGTCGCCAAATTGTTGGATAGGTAAATCCCCTCTGCGGACAGAGGCGATCCCACTAGCCTATAATAGAACTAGCCACAATCAAACCACGCTGCTACGCAAGTTCCTAGTTATGCATCAAAGGTGAATCAAGAAGACCAACCTGGAGTCCAACGCTATGATTGAAGCAGAGTTGATATCCCCACTCCCTCGCTCCAGCAGATCATAAACGAACACCTGCACATGCAAAGGAAGAGACAGATACCAACATAAAAGCTACCAAGGCACAACTATATTTCAATCAGAAAGGAAATAAATCAACACATCACCATAATAGACAATGAGATTGGAACTATAATAGCAGTCGCTCATCAATTAATAATAAACAGGAAAAGTTACAACCATTGTTCTGACGTTGACCCTCTCCTGGCTGGGCGAGTAACTATATGTGTCTTGCAGTGCATCTCCTCTCCGGCAGCATAACCTCTCTAGCACTCACTAGCATTCCTCCAAGAACTCAAGAACTCAACATCTAGCACTCCATGACTAACCATTATCACTAGCTTGTCAAATGCATAAGGACAAGCTTATATAGATGAAGAAGGGAGGAGGATACGATGAACCGGGACACCTTTTGTGGATTAACATTATCCCCAAAAGCCATTAAAGATGGATATAGGATAAAGCTCGACATAAGACTGATTTTTTATCCTCAGAAAAGCTCCATGTAATGAAGGAAACAACAGTCGAACGTGCGTTAAGGCAAAAAGCATGACCAAACTTGGTTGGCGCGACTGCTTCTCTAAGACAGAGCGCCAATGGTCGCGCCCTCTTTTGAGGATCTCCATCATTGGCGCGGGTAAGATACTGTGGACTTGCACCAATGGAAAAAGAGCACTTTTCAGGGATAATCTGTAGGAGGTGTCTTCAGGGAACATGAAGTACATACTCAGGGGAACATAATGCAAGTGTTTTTAGACTTTGTCACTTCTTATAACTCCCGGGATGAGTCCTCCAAGGTACGACAAGAGGAGTAACAGGGATGGTGACAAATTACTGTGTAACAATCCTCCACCAGACATGTCGACCGGCTTCAAAATGTTGCAACATTCTAAAATGATATACCAAGGTGCGGGTGTATCTTCCCTCGCAAGTCACAAACTTTTGTAAGATGAAAAGGAGATCTTTCCACTATCCCAGCAGGGCACTGCGTGGAACTCCTACCTTCCAGTCTACCTCTATCTTCTTATCAATGACGAAATGCTGCCAGCGCTTCCTTTCTAGCTTCTAATTCTTGAACCACTATTCACTAGTGTTCTCCAAGCCTGTCGTTGCTGCTATGAATTCTTCTGTAACTTTAAATTTGAGAGGCCCAATTTTCACTCGGCCATTTCTAAAACTCCTTGCAAACTGTAAAGCCACTTCTTTATCATGCCCGTCAAACTTCTACAAGAACGGAAGAAAACCCGAGTCTCGCAATAGTGCAAGACTATTGCGATACTCGGCAGTCTGCTCTATTTTGCTGAGAGATAAGGGTTTATTCTGAACAGGCGGCATTGCTGCTTAATGGCTATGAACAGTCGAGTTCTAAAATTTTACATGCAATACCGGGGAAATCGGTCCTTATAAATAGCGATCCAACTGTCCACCATCCTTTCCATCGTATCACCGGTTCATTCGTTGTAGGTGCACAGAATCTTTGAGGTCAGGCCGGATTGGTACTTGCGGCGACGTTTTAACGGCTAGGTGAGGTAATAATTATGAGTGAAGGACGTTTAGGATTATGGCGGAGAGGGGTAATTATGTCCAAGAAACGGTTAAAATATTTCTGCATTCCTTCATAATTCAAAAAAGAACTTAGCATTCATTAAAAAAAGATATTGATTTCTAACTTAAAAAACACCTTGTACTTTAAGTAATTTTCTCCTAGTTAGTATGATAGCATAAGTACTCTCGGCTAAGTGAAAGGACTTCATATAAATTTTCGTGATAACCACTTTCCTATGTCGTATGCTTATGAAAAGAATAACTTGTACTATGTTCCTGACGAGGTGCATGCTTGCACTGATCTGCTTGCAATGCTTAAATTATACTATTCTACTGGTACCATTCTGCTTGCTTTATCATATAGGACAACATGCTTGCACTAGTGCAAGCATAATATCTAAAAACAGAGAATTTAAATAATATAGGCTAGATTTCCACATGACTTCCTCAACTTATACTAAAAATTTGCTTCGCCCTTTCTTGATGCTTCAGAGCATATCCTTTTGCTCTTTGTGTGTGAGATCCTGCAATAAATTCATGAGGGAATAAAGAAGTGGGAAGAAGGGAATTTTTAGAATGGGAAGGAATTTTGTTACAGGGACTCCAGGAATAGTACCAAAAGAGGGAATGAACAGAAGTGGGATAGGGAAAAAATCCAAGGGTAAAGTGGGATTTCTTCGAAGCAGATAGGGTAAATTTTAGAAGAATGTGGGAAGGTTAATCATTCTGGGATTAAAGAAGAAAACTGAGGGAATATTGTGAAAGTGGAATATGAAGAAAGGCATAAAATTTTTTGGAAGGTCTACCTGCACTGGTGCAAAAAAAAAACTGCAGCGAAAATTAAGCATTACTTGAGTAAGAATATCCATGCTAATTACCCCAATTGTATAAAGGTTGGTTCTGTTGAACCTGCTTTTACTTGGTGGTCACTAGCATATCTAAAGATCAAGCAACATTTTCTTTTTATTAGAAATTTTTGATCTTCCTGCCAACAAGCTGGTTTTCAGGTTGATCCTTCTGCAATCATGTCAGCAAACTGATTTTCATAATTACAGGAAAATATTTTTCTTTACTTTTTCTTAATTTTTTTATTTTTTATTTTTATTTTTAAGAAGAAAGAGAATTCATGTTTTCAAAAGGATGGTATTACCATTCACCACTACCGTCCCAAATTTTTGTTGGACTTGTTGTGTAAATCTTTCTTGGTAGGTGGCTAAAAATACTTCTCTAACCTATGTCCATTTACCAAGAACACTGAATTTTGTCCATCAACAGTTTTGACTTCTACTGCTCCATTCTCAAATACTCGGATCACTTCATAAGGTCCCATCCAATGTGTATGGAATTTCCCTTTAAAGATTTTAAATCTAGAATCATAAAGGAGCACCCAATCACTTGGTTGGAATTGTTTTTTCTTAATAGACTTGTCATGCCACCTTTTACGTTGCTGCTGAATTAGTATGTTCTGTTGAACAACATCCCTACAAAATTCATCTAACTCATTTAATTGGAGAAGACATTGTTGTTGTGCCTCAGAGAGATCTAGTCCTAACTGAACTGCAGTTCTGAAAGTTTTGATCTAGAATTCAATTGGTAACAGAACCTGTTTGCCATATACCAGCTCATATGGTGTATGTCCCGTGCTATTTCTCCAAGTGGTTCTGTATGCCCACAAAGCCTTTGGTAATCATTCAGCCCAGTCCTTTCGATGCATATTGACTGTCTTTGTAAGAATGGACTCGATCACTTTATTCGTGGATTCCACCTGGCCATTTGCTTGCAGGTGATACGACGTGGATTTCCTGTGCCGGATCTTATATTGCTCCATCACACCCTGTACCAGATTATAAAAAAACTGCATACCATTTTCAGAAAAAATTTCTCTAAGCACACCAAATCTAGTAAAGATTTCAGTAAAAAGAAAATCAACAACAACTTTTTTTGTGGCAAAATAAATAGCTTTAGCTTCTACCCATTTTGTAACAAAATCTGTAGAAACCAAGATATGCTTTTTACTTAATGATGTTGGATTTATTGGCCCTATAAAATCAATAGCCCATTTTTAAAATGGCTCAATCACAACTTGGGGGTATAAAGGCATTTCATTGGTTTTATTAGGCTAGCCCATTCGCTAACAGCTATCACAATGCTTGACATACTATTTGGCATCCTTAAACAAGGAAGGCCAAAAGTAACCAGCATGCAATACTTTATATGCAGTCCACTTATCAGCGAAGTGGCCTCCACAAGGTTCATCATGAGCAGATTTCATTATATTAAAAACTTCCTCCTCTCTTACACACCTACGGATAATCAGATCTGGACCAGTGTAAAAGAGATCTCCTTGAATCCAAGGATATGCAACACTTTTCTAAACAATACTCCGCTTTTCACGAGCGGACAAGTGGGGTGGTGTTTTCCCAGTAACCAAGTAATTAGCAATGTCAGCAAACCACGGGGAATCTGTTGACATAGCAAAAAGATGTTCATCCAGAAAATCATCATTAACAGGAGTTGCTTCACCAGGATTTTCTAACCTAGAAAGAAAATTTGCTACAACATTAGATTTTCCTAGTCGATCAACAATAGTAATATTAAATTCCTGCAACAATAGTAACCACTTGGTCACTCTACCGCTATTCATCAAATATTTAAGCGCGGAATGATCAGTACGTACAAATACTCCATATCCTGTAATATAGTGCCTAAACTTATTAATTGCAAAAATTACAACTAAAAACTCTTTCTCTGTAACTATATAATTTAATTTAGTGGAAGAAAAATTCTTAATAATATAATAAACAACATAGGATTTTTTATTTTCCTCTTGTCCTAAATCTGCGCCAATAGCCAAATCTGAAGCATCAGAGGAAATATGAAAAGGCAAAGACTAGTTAGGACCTCTTAAAATTGGTGCATGTACTAAATTTTCCTTCAATGTTTCAAAAGACTATTGGCAAGCTATGGTCCAAGAAAATTCACTATCCTTAGCTAGAAGTTGGAAAAGAGGAGCAGCTATCTTAGAAAAAATTTCAATCAATCTCCTATAGTAACCGGCATGTCCTAAAAAACCTCTTACTTCCCTTTGAGTTTTGGGTGCAGGAAGATGCAGAATGATTTCGATCTTTTCTAGATCAACCTGGATACCTTACCAGAAATCAAATGGCCAAGTACCACTCCCACTTTGCACATTAATCTACATTTCTTGTCACTCAAGGTGAGATGGGCTTCCTAACAATGAAGAAGTACTTTTTCCATATTTTCGAGAGCTTCTTGAAAAGGATCACCAAACACAGAAAAGTCATCCATATAAATTTCTACAGATTCTAGATCAGCAAAAATGGCCAAAACTGCCCTTTGAAAGGTAGTCGAGGCATTACATAAACCAAAGGGGAGCACTCTGTAAGCAAATTTACCCCATTGACATGTAAAACTATTTTATCCTGATCTTCGGGTGCAATCTGTATTTGGTTATAACCACTGAAGACATCCAAAAAGGAAAAATATTTCTTTCCTGCAAGGGTATCAAGCACCTGGTCAATGAAAGGGAAAGGGAAGTAATATTTGAGAGTGGCTTTGTTTGATTCTCAATAATCAATAAAAATACACCATCTTTCGTCTTTCTTAAGTACTAGCACTAATGGAGAGACCCACTGACTGTCGGAAATAGGATAGATAAAACTAGCATCCAAGATTTTATGTACTTCTTCCTTCACAATATCTCTTAGAGCTGGATTCATTTGCCTTTGGGGTTGTTGGACAGGTCGGGTTCCTTCCTGGATATAGATATGATGTGTACAAGTTTTAGGGGGAATGCCCTTCATATCTTCATAGCCCCATGCAAAGGCACTAAGATGGTTTTGCAACAAATTCACAAGATACTCTCGCTGAGATGAGTCCAAATATGAACTAATATACAAGGATTTACTGGGGCTAATCTCAAAAAGAGTAGTATCAGGCTCAGAAGTGCTCAAGGGGGTGGTCAAATGCAGCGGTTCAGAAGAATGAGAATCATGGTTATCTTGAAAATCTAGGCTAAAAATCTGGCTCAATAGCTCAAAATTAGGCATAGTGTCTACATTATTCAGGAAATCTTGAGTCTCATCTTCTCGTGAAGACCCAATATGTTGATTGATAAAGGAAATGGGTTGAGTATCCTCATCACTGCTATGATCCAGCCATAAAGTATCTCAAAGGTCCTGAATGGATCTGGAAAGGGGGTATAAGGTAACTTTCTTCCTAGAATCTCCATGCGAAAGATACATATCACTGGAGCGACATCCAATATATGCATCGGCTGTAGCAAGCCATGGTCGACCCAAGATCAAGGGATGTCCTCCTACTGGGTTCTTTGGCTAAAGGACAATGAAATCAGCAGGATATTCCCAAGAATATAATGAGATGATCACATCGTCCAATACTCCTTCTGGCTTAATTTAGATCTATCTGCTAATTCAAGCACAGTGGGAGTAGGGTGAAGATGAGATAACCGAAGTTGATCCATGGTTTGCTTAGTCATGACATTAATGGCTGCTCCCAGGTCTATAAGAACATTAGAGACAAGGACATTACCAATCTGAACTGAGACAACAGGGTTTCCGAGATCAGTATATTTTCCATAGACACACATCCTGTCATCAACTATGTTTCCCTACCAACAAATCGAATGGTTTTGGGTTCCAATCTCCTCCTCCTGAGTTTCTTGAGACAGAGTTCCTTAATGATCTTGGTACAAATATGGATCTCTTTGATGGCTTGGAGCAGAGGTATCTTAATGAAAAGATTATGAAGCTCTGATGCCAAGCTAGTCTCAGAAATAGGCTCACTTCTTTCCATTACTAGTCTCTCTGGAAAGGGAGGCTGGTTGGAAGAATATGGCAAGGATTTAGAGGGTAAGGGATTCTTAGTGACAGCTTTTGGAGAATGATTAGGAGTTTCCTATTCTTCTTTCTCTTCAACAATCACCCTAGGTTGCTTCTGATTTTTTGATGTTACAGTCCTTCCCAATCTTAATTGGATATCATGAACCCCAACTGGAATAGACTGGTACTCGAATAAAGGTGGGTTTGTTACATAGATCATTTGCACTGCTTTATTATTGTTAGGATAGGGCATAGGTTGAGCAGGAAATTGAGGAGGTTGAAAAGGTGGAGGTAAAGGTAATGGTGGAGTAGACTGACTCAGAGGTTGAGGCATTGGATAAGGTGTATGTGTAGATGGATATGACTGCAAGGGTGGCTGGTAGGAATATGGAGAATGAGTTGGCCCTCTCCAACCTTGTTGCCATGGTTGAGAAGGTTGCCCATGCTGATATTGGTTTCCATATTGCCACTGCTAATTAGCGTTAGGATAAGAATATGCAAGTGAATTATAACCAAAATAGTGTGGAGAAAATTCAGGAGCCATACATGCACCTACCTGAGGCCAATTTCTTTTTTCTCCCATAGCATACAAGTATTCCGCTTCAGGCTGTCCCCCTGTAAATACAACTTTAAGTCCTAGTATAGAGGGACATTTTTCTATGATATGATCTTCTGCACAAATAGCACACTTATTAGTTTCTTTCAAATTAAGAGGACATTCTTTAGGAGGATGCTTGTCTCTACATCTAGGACAGAAAATACTTAATGACTCTTGTTCCTTCATGAGTTTTTGCTGAAACTTTAAAGAGTCCAACTGTTTGGTAACAATATTCATTATATCAATTTTCATGTTTTCCATTTTATTTTCTAGTCCAATAATCATAGCATCAATAAATTTGGTTTTTCTATTTCTATTTCGAGTTCCTCTACTGGATCTATACTGATTTCTTGAAAATTTCCTACATAATTCACAAATTTGTTCGAAAGTTTGCTGAGAAATATCACCTTGTCCTAACAGATTTAAATTATTTCTAGAATTATCAAAAAGTCCTCTTAAGAACAAGGTTCTAATAGTACTAGAATCAAGCTTAAGTTTTGACCTTTGTAAAATATACATAAAATTTTCTAGGTAATCTTCAAGTGTTTCATCATCATCCTGTATGATTGTAAAAATCTCATCCTGCATGTCCCGAGTTTTGCAATATTCTTGATATTTAGATAAAAATACTCTCTTCATCTGATCCCAAGAGGCTATAGTGTTTCCTCCTAACCCCATAAACTAGCGTAAAGTTGAGTCCTTTAGAGTAACAGGAAATAATCTTAGCTTCTGAGCATCAGTTGAATAATCATAACTTCTACACAAAATATCAAACTCAAATAAAAAAGAGTCAGGATCTTCATGAACTTTACCATGGAAATGAGGGAGAGTTGATGGTGGAATATTCTTCATTTATGCCACAGTATCGGGGTCCACAATTGGAAACACAAAAGTAGATTATTCCTCACCTACCTAGTTTTCACCAGGCCCTTCCACACGATCTTCATGGTCTGCCATTGTTTCCCTTTTGCTCCCAATAGACTGAACCACACCTGAGTTGTTGTCACCAAAATCCGGGTGGACAGTTCCCGTGTGATGGGTTTGAATTGGATTGGGCTTCGTGCGCATAGAAGGAGACCCAATATGAGAATTGTTTTCAAAATTCTTTCATCCCTTAGTGGGTTTTGAACCCCTACCTTTTCTAGGCATTCATTTCAGAAAAAAAGAAAGAAAAATAACAAACAACTTCTAATAAAGAAAACTGTCAGAAATCAATCAACACCAGTAAAATTCCTTCAAAGAAGTTTTTCTTGCGAAAAAATAAAGGAAAAATTACCTATATTGTATAGTAAAAAAATTCTTACCAAATCAAATCGCCTCCCCGATGACGACGCCAAAATGTTGAGTGTAGGAATTACACTTAAGCAAACTCCTCAACACTTAAATTATCAACCCGGGGGATTCGTAAACTTAGAGACGAAGCACGGGAAATGCCAGAGATGGTATGAATATTTCTAATGTCAATCCATACTTTCTTTAAAGGAAATATTGCATAATCAAACTAAAGAGAGAAAAAGGCAACTTGAACCATAAAAATAATCTAAGACTGGAACAAGGAAAAATGCATTTGCAAAAGAGATTTAAAAATAAAAGGGAAATCACTCTAGCTAACTATTGATTAATTACTGATTGAGTGTTTTCTTTAGTAGAGACACTTTAGCAATCTCATCAGATGGGCCCTTCAAACCTGCTTATATAAAGATTTCCTTCTTGCACTAATCTGTCCTGCACTATCGCAGTCTGCTTGTACTAGTGCGGGAATAGAGATTTATGTAGAGGGTATAAATGGTGTCTGTACTAAAAGCATTTTTCTTCCTGCAAGGGATTGAACCTTTTCAGGTTCAAAGCACTCAGATCCCGTGGCAAGAAACTATTCCTTGCACTAGATCAGAGCTTCTTGCACTTGGCATATAATTCTTGAAATAAGTGCTTAGTTACTGCAAGTGTTATTATACTATGAAATCTAATTGCACACACAAAAATGAATGTTTTTTATTTTAACAGAGTGCAGAAATAAAAATACAATCCATATAATTTATCCTGTCATGAAATATGAATGAAAGCAAGAAAACTACTGGAAGTAAGCTAAAAAATCTTGCTACATCACACCAACATGCATTGGTGCATGTTCATTTCTCCTGCTTGGACCAAGTGGGGAAAGCTAATTAAACAAAACTGCAGAAAATGAATAACACACCAACGTGCACTGGTGCAGGTTTATTTCTCTTGATTGGACCAGGTGGGGAAAACCAAATCAAACAAAACTGCGGAAAATTAATAGCACACCAACGTGCACTGGTGCAAGTTTATATCTCCTGCTTGGACTAGGCGAGAAAACCAATCTGAAATCAGATGTAGGAAAATGAATTTTAACTACTTCACACAGCGGATCTGCTTTCACTCAAATGGGAATATATGTGCTGGAAATTAAATCACACCTGACAATATAAGCATAAATTGCAAGAAATGGAAAATAGGGCAAACGTGCTGGGTTGGTTGGGCCCTAGCCAAACAGCGTGTTTCCCTTTCAAATAAAAATGATGCTCAGTATTTTATCAATTCATCAGCTTTCAAACATAGAAATACGATTTATGAAACATGAGGCGGAGCTCCCTTCTTATTAATTCATAGATGCAAATACATGCATAAATACATAGTCCAGCCCACATTTGGGTGATAACAAAATACAAGCCTGTTACCACCTCCCTAGTTATATCTCTATTTTATACAAGCTTCTATAAAAAACTATCTCATCCTATTTATATTCTTCGTTATATAGATCTTTGGCCGAAGGCCAAAAAGATCGTTTAACCAATTACATAACCGATATGTAGAATTTAGCTTCTCGGCCTTCAAAATTAGGCAATTCAACAAAAATTGTCGTAGCCAATCTCCAGTTGTTTGTTCTTCATAAATCCGATCTCAGCTACCTTTGATCGACCTTGTTGTTGTGGCTGAAGCTCGACTGCCTTCAGATCTATCTTACTGTCGTGGCTGAAGCTCGGCTGCCTTTAGATTGATCTTGTTGTCGTGGCTGAAGTTGCGCAAAACGAGGTGGTGATCAAGGAGGTCTAGATCTGTTGCAAAGATTTGTTGTGCTCGCACAGGTGCAAGATTCAATCCTGCACTAGGATCAACAGTCACGGTAAGCACTTGACTACCAAACAAACATTGGAGATATTGATAAGTTACAAAAGTGATTATAAGCAAGAAATCATGTAATAAATAATTAATCAATGCTAACTTAAGTTAAAAAATATGAAATATAAAGTTCATGCGAAATATGTCATCATTCTCGGACTAGTGCAAGATGAGGGTGTATAAGAGAGGTAAAACAGTGGTAAATGGTTATAATTTAGGAAGGGAAAAATGGTTAAAAGAGAGCAAATTAGGGGGCTAACACCTGTAATATTTTGCAAGATTTATGTGACTAAGTGATACAGTTTCCACAAAAACAACAGACTTTCTTTCAGATTTTGGAACCCTTTTTAGTGTTGTGAACCCCTATTTATAAGAAGAGGGGGTGCTTTCAATCATGGTTTAATACATAAAATCATGGGCTGAGTTTTTAGTTTTCAAGTCATCTTTCTGTCTCGGCTAGGGGAGGTTCTGCATCCCAAAAACATTAAGGACAATAATAATGGCCTCACAGAGGAGGGAACATCACAGAATCGCAGAACAGGTGAGACATTAATGCAAAATCCTAGCACCCCATCCCTGTAATCACTTTTGTTTCATGGTTTCTTTTATTTCGTAGAATATGCTCATGCGCTGCTCAGCTAACTCACATCATTCCTTTTTTTAAAACCTTCGACACCGACTTTGAGAACGGTTTATGAAAATCCATTTCTGGGGGGTGCCCATACTTGTTTTTGAATGCTCTCTCTCTTGATTCACTACTACAACCGCCTCTAGGACCGAATCTATTATTTCCACCATAAAAACCTTCTAAACATGATCGGTGCCTTGATCTGGCCTCTGGAATAGGCGAAAGGGAACCTTTGGGTTTCCCCCTTAGCTCTGCTTTATTATGGCCCCTTTTGTAGTGCTCTGCATATGACCGAGTGTTGGGGCCAAGGGCTTTGTGCTTCGGTGCTTAGGCTCTCAATAGTTGCACAGGGGGCCTTTTTCTTTATATTGCAGAAGTCCCTCATCGGTAGACTTCCTGAACCCAAACTCTTTCTAAATCACAGCTCATAACTTATCACATATGGGGGAGGAGTCCCGCATATCACAACAGCGTTGTGCCAATGTCTTAAACTTTTTCTTTCTTCATAGCGTGGGCTGATAATCTAGACATGAGATCCTTATAGATCACGATGTAATACTTTATCACGTTCAGGGGTTTCCCGCATATCACAGTCATTGGCTCCATCATCTTTAGCCTTTCCCCTTAATTACTACGATCGTTGATCTTGCTGATGGATGTGTTGGAGCAGCAGTGGTGATATTGGTTGTCTTTTTTCGAATAAGACATTTCGCATGCTCTACTTCTTCTTATTCTTGTCGATCGATCTGTGAGATGACATCATCACTGCCATTTTCACCCCGTGAGTGGTGACACATGGCACCTAGAAATGGGTCCATGTCACCCCTGAAAACACTAAAACTAGGTAGCCCCTTTATTATAATAACAATAAGAACTTACTTGCTAAAGATTCCACATTGGGGGATAAGAATTTTATAAAAAAGCATCCAAAACTACTCAAGGGTTGAGAAAAACAAATTTTTGAAGGAGAGGGGCATATTAGGTCCCTATACTACTAGTGTAGCCCCTCTATTATTATTATTAGTGTAGCCCCTATTGTTATTTTTTTCCCATGTAGCCCCCATATTGTTATTGTTATGCCCCATAGAATCCCACTATTGTTATTGTTGTGTCCTTACACTATTATTTTTATGTAGGCTCTAATTATATCGTGACCCCTTAGACTCCTATATATAGCAAGGATGTTTATTCATTTGAATGATTCAATGATTGTTCATTTATGTGATGTAAAGGAGGTGTCCCCCTTGAAGAGGCTAATTTTGAAGTCGTTGATTATCTTTTTTGTGATCTGGTTACATAACATCTATGGTGCCCCTCCTTTCTACAATTGTGCACTAAAATTCTTCATGCTTCGATTTTCCTTTCACTAAGTCCTATAATTGTATTATTAGTGTTTCCAACTACGATTGGACTTGCGCCTTCCTTGAACTATTTTCATTTCCTACAAGAGATTCTTCTAGCTTCATGGTGGTCTCCAATGCTTCAAACTATGTGGTGAAATTTTGTTGAGTTAACTGAATACGTATATGTGGTAGTAGACATACAATCTACCACTCTTGATCATGTGCATTAGGAATTTGGAATTATAACCAATCTAACAATACCTTGAATCTTTTATCAAAGTCCCACACTATCTCGCCAACATGTTGCTTAATTTCCATGATTTTAGTAATGCACTGGGACTCCAACTTCAATTTTTGAAACTATTTCAACCATGCTTATTTGATTAATGTCTACGCTCTAACTTTTCCTGCTAGTGCAGTGTTCTTGAATTTCATGTAGCATGTTAACACATGGCCCTTGAAGGTGGTTTCTAAATTGTTTCACAAACAAAAAGGTATTGTTTCGAATCCTCTAAGCCAGTGTCATGAAGAACTGGCATTCACATGGAAGGCTCAACTTCCATCATGGCTCTCTTCACAGTTGTGCTCCATGATAATTTTGGCTAATTTACTTATGTAGTAGGTCTTGTCTGACTATTTCCATTATTCCGACTATCTTTATTATTCTTCCCACTAACTAAACTTAGTTGCGGCAGCTTACTAGGTGTTCTTACCTCTTGATTTCACAACACATGATCTCATGGGTTTGACACTGGATATGGCATCATCAGGGTCATAGGGATAAATTGATTCTTCTTGCTCCAAACTGAACTAAGGATATCCTTCCTCATCCTTTCCTTTCTGCTTGCACAATTTCTTGTTCTCTTCTAGGCTTGACACTTTTCCAAACATGTGATCGATGTTGATCTCTTCCCCACCATTGTGCTTCCTTCTTATTCCTTCTTTAACCCTTCCTCTACTCCTTCTATCTATCGCAAGTTTCGACGTAAACCTCTATCTCTCTCTTTGCTACTACATCGAAATCTAGCTCCACAATGCAACACATTTTCTTCTTCTGCTATGTTCTCCTCCTACTTCGATGTACATGCTCTAACCGTCCTCACTTCTTCTGCACCTATGACCCCCTAGTGTCTCAACATCCCTAGTTCATATGTTCCTTCCTACTATATCCCTCATTGTTACTCCCTTAGGCTATCCACTGGTCAACCCCTAGTCTCCCCATTGTGTGTACAATGATTCAGCTGCTCATATTATTGGATTCCAAAGTCATCAATATTTTTTTGCATAGTAGTATCTTTATCTAGGTGAATAAAGATTTCAAAAATATTCCCCACAAACCTTTGAAAAAAATTCCTTTCATCTTTACTATACGATTCAATGGCATATATTACTAATTCAATAATGTAGCCTTCAAGTATGTTGTTTAACCAAAAATTGATTGCATGTAAAACTATGTTGTTCATTGAATTCACCCTTTGAATTAGTTCTGGATTCCAATTATATGGTACTACAATGAGTTTATGACATTCTTTGATAGTCTCAGTAACCATTAAAATGGAATCATAGGAAACTTAGTGAAAAAAATCTCATGTAAGTCTATAAAAATATATTTTTATAGCCACTTCTCGAGATTGATCAGCTAATTTCTAGTTTTTTCAGCTACAAATTCACATTCTTTCATTTGTATCCATTGTCGTATCTCCTCCTTAATTGGCCTCCACATTCCCTTCAATTGCAAATCCTGATCCTAGCAACGAAACCATTTTTTGGTGCGTAGAGGGAAGACCTAGGTTTAAATTCATACAACCAACGAAACACCTTAGACACAAACCCTTTTGGCATCACCCATGAGTAGGTGAAGTCCCACCCAAGGCATATTATTAGGGAATACATGAACCAGGACAATTCTGTAGTGGCGAAGGGGACATGGGGCCTGTGCTATTGTTCTCAACACAACAATTTTTTTTAACTATACCCCTAATTTTTGCGGTGCATTAATTATTATCAAAACAAATCAAAATAAGAAAACCAAACCACTCACAACAAATGATTATCCAAATTTCCAATTCTATTACTTTATAAAATGTTTCATTACATCACAGTGTCGCGGCTCACCAACCTAACCCAACCATTATAACACAAAGTATCCACACGATACTTTTCTAAAAACAGAACTTAACAAGGTCTAACTATAACATAACCATGTGGCCTTATTTATAGTTTTACATTGGGCACAAGGCTGACCAACAACCTATATTTACCATGGGAAATTCCTAATACTACAAGTAAAAACCCAAAAACTAGCCTATAGTATTTCACATTCTGAGTAGTGCTCCTTAGTCGACGTTAACGTGCATTATATGTCTATGTGGTGCTCCTCCTTATGGAATCCTCCAAACTCTGCCTCAAAATTTTTACTCCAACATACAAAAAAACAAAGTATGGCACAAAACCATTAAAAATATGACCTTCCATTAACAAGCATAATTGGTTGTTGCTAGCATAAGATATTATCATGACATGTTATGCATAAAAATGTCCATGTCGCTTGCCAAAACCTCAAATTCAACTAATTATTAATCATTGTTATGTTATATGCATGCTTTACCCTCCATTTGACTGAAGCATTGACCATGAGTTGACACCTTCCTCATTTGAACTAGGAGTGATATAACCAACATCAATCCATCTTCAGCCACTTAGAAACAAAACCCATGTGGTTGATTTCACCCTAGATGCATGCAAATATGTCAACTAACTATTTTTGGGTTACCATGTATGTACTAAGGTTACAAGATCCAATACCTTTATCAATCAAAGAAAGATCAATCTCAAATAATTCATCAAGAATAAGGGAAAAGAATTAAGTCTAATGACATTATACCTTAAGATATTTTGGTGACCATTTTCCTTGTCAACCAAAAATTATGATAAAAGGAATAATAATAGCACTATAAAAGGGAGTAGAAAAGGGAAATAATAGCACATTTAGTAGTATTAAAGACCTAAAAATGAAGGCCCAACATCTCCCCCACACCTAATACTTTGCATATCCTCATGCAATTTTCGGTGGATATACTTTGCATATCCTGCTTCTCTAACATACACCAAAAACAAAGTATAGCACAACACCATGACAAATATGACCTTCCATTAACATCCATCATTTTTTGTTGTTAGAATGGGATATTATCATGACATGGAATGCATGAAAATGTCCATGCCACTTACCAAAATATATAATTCAACTAACCATTTAGTTGTTGTTACGTTATATCCCTGTCATAACCTTACAAAGGAAAGAAGTAAATTTTCAATGGAAATCAGAGTGTGCATCTAGTTTTAAACAACTCAAGAAATTGCTCGCATGTGCACCTATTTTGGGGATAATAGACACCAAAAAGGAGTTCCTATCCTACACAAATTCGTGTAAGGAAAGGCTTAGCAGAGTCTTGATGCATTTAGTAGAAGTCTACAGGTGGCTCACTTGGAATCCATGATAATTTTTGAAGTTAATGTTAAAGAGAGGATAAAAAAGGCATTGATACATGAAAAATATTTCCAGTGGGTGAAGGAATGCATATAGCAAGAATAAAAGGTATCAATGAGAAAGAATTACAAGGTCATTGATGATGGTATGTTGATGTTCAAAGACAGATGGTATGTGCCTTGTGTAACTGACTCGAAGAATCTCATAATGGATGAGTTTCGTAAGATATATTATTCAAGTCATCTTGGTTATCAAAAAATGATAACAACCATAAATGAATCATATTATTAGCTGAGAATGAAGAAGGGGATCACTAAATACATTGCTAGGTGCCTGGAATGCCAACAAGTCAAAGTGGAATGCAGGTACCCAAGAGGATTTCTACAATCAATCCCAATTCTTAGGTGGATGTGGGAAGTCATATCTATGGACTTCATCAAAATATTTCCAAGGACATCCAAGCACCATGATGCTATTATGGTGGTAATTGAAAAGTTGAGTAAGGTAGCTCACTTCATAGCTATTGAGTCCACCCACAAAACCTATTGACATAGCTCATATTTTCATGAAATAAATATCCAGACTACATAGAATACCCAAGAAGATCATCTCAGATCAAGATGCCAAGTTTATTTCTAATTTTTGGAAAGCATTGTTTGTTGGTGTTGAAGGCTCGAAATGTCACTGCCTCAACATTGGGGATAACCACCTAATTGGGAAATTGAAAACCGTTCCTTTTCTGTTTGGAATAGTGGTTCTGATTGGGGATAATGGGACTAGTTTCCCTATAACAGTATATAATGGAATTTGAAGTATAATATGGGTAAAATTGATGCGATGAATAAAAATACAAGAGTAAAAACACACACACACACACACATATATATATATCTATATATATATATATATATATATATATATATATATATATATATATATATATATATATATATATATACTAGCTATCTATTTCATGGGATTTAACTTATCTTTATATGTGTGATTGAAATATTTTTAATATGTTAAACAATATAGATCATCTATCGATTCAAGAAGTAAGTGAAAGAAATATAATTAATGGATAAATTGTTAATACATATAGCATATAATATTTCGTTGTTTTCACAATGCATTAAAAAATAACAACTTCAGAATTTTCAATAGTGAATAAGTATTCAACTGCATATAAGATCATACATAACAAAATAGTAAATAATAGGTGTAACTATTAATTAGATATAAACACAACAATAACACAAAGATAATAGTACCCTATAAATTAGTGCTCTGCTTACAATAAAAATAGTCTTGGTTCAGCTTTCCTATTAAGATTATTGAAAAGGTACAATAGTGCAACTATCTTAAGTATTCTTTACAAAAATTCAAAACCCCTTTCTAAAAGACATGAAAGGGTATTTATAATAAAAGAATCAACTATAAAGATATAAAACACCTGAAATGTTGAGGAGGTTCAGACAAACCATCATTAAAATAAAACTAAAAGATAAAAATAGATTTTGTTGGAACAAATCATCCAGAATGAGAAGCATGTTGTCCTTTCATTTGCTATATGAGTTCATAGATATTTATCATGGGCTTTCATTCTCGAGGATGATTTGGGTTTAATCACATATGTCTCGCATAAATTGCATCAGAGAGTGTTGGGAGCATATGAGTAGTTGTATTGGTTAAGCACTATAACATAAGCCACTAGCTATGCAGTTTGACTAAGTGTTGCCAATAATGTTCAAAAGTTAGCTTAGATAACTTTTTTATGTTATCCGACTTCATCTTGGACCAATACTCCCTATGTTTCATTAGTGTTTTGACATCGGGAAATGCGTCTATAAGGCATTCTTAAATCACATTAGCATTGAAAAGATTATTGTGAATGGTTTCAGTGATGTTATTTGCGACATCCCTTGCACTAAAGATGGCCTCTACCTATTTCATTTTTATATCCCATTCCCAAAAAAGGATTTCCTTCTGTGAATCTTGAATCTTTGGAGGATCGACCGCTATGCCATATGTGTTGTCCTGTCAGGGAATATAGTCAGAAATATTTTCTTCAATGTCATCAAAGTGTGTACTCAAATCGGACAACGGATTCATTAGTGAATCACTTGTCTTACACATATCATTGAATGCTGTTAACTTCTGGCAGAAAAAAACTTGTTGCTGAGCTAGGAGAGTGTTAAGCTCCCCTGCTTCTTTCTTGAAATATTCAAGATTAGGATTATCTTTGAGTTGATCAATCTTGAGCTCAAGTTGTTGCAATTGGTCATTATTGCTTTTGATGTCAGCTTCATGTTGAAGCTTCATCTCATCAAATATTTTCTACAGTTGGGTTACCTGTGCCTGCCATCCCATTGAGTAATGCTTGTTCTAATTGAAGGATCTTGTCATCCTTATCCTTGATCAACTGTTGTACTTCTAAGGCTTTATCCACGTGGTTGTAGCATATGCTCCTGCGAACTGCGATAGCATTGTTACATCATTGGGAGGGTCATTTTGTGGATCCTTCCAAACAATATTCAATGGTATATTTCCCGAAACTAACATATTGGATTGTTCAGTTCTTTGCCTCTTCTTCTGTCTAATCATGAAAGCCCTGTGCTTTGGACTATAAAATACATCTAGGGAGAGATTTCTTCTATTTTGAGCAAAATTTCATATGTAGGGTGAGCCAAAATGATTTCCAGGTCATCAATATTGATTGATTTATCTGAAGACTCAATAGTGAGTGGCACCTTCTTTGTAATCTCAGGAGTCTTAATAGTTTCTTCCAGCGATGAGGTTTGTGCTTCCTATGATGTCGTATTAAGAATTTTATCAAATTGTTCCCATACCTTGTCTAGCTCGCTGGTAGATGGTGACTCCTCAGTTTGTTGTGTTGATGTTGTGCTTTATTTATTTCCCTGATTGACTTCAGGATCTTTTGAAACCTGAGCTGAAACTTGTTCCTGCTGTGAAACTGATTGCAAAATCCCTAATATATCAAGGGGGAAATTCTCTAACCTTTAACTCATGTATTCTCTGAACTTTATTAACTCTTCGGGGTTCAGGTGAGCTTTGGCTAACATTTCTACCTATTGATAGTCTTGGGTTGTTTCAAACAGGTCATCGAAATCATCAGGCTCATGCTAAAATTGTTGAACCTTGAACTGGGATGTGAAATTCTAGGCTACCTTGGCTGGATCATACTGCCTGGGTCGAACAGTGGGAAACTTCATACACAATATATTATCAATTTCAACCGTTGCATGCCTGAAATTCTCTAAAGTAAAAACTCCACAACAAATAGGAAAAGATGGCCAGATAGATTTTTTCGCTTTCTTAAGGGATTTGGTTAAGCCATTGCCCACAGTTTGATAGGCACCTTCGTGGGCTAGGATCTTGTTAGGTACATAGAGAGGGAGGACATGAGGGGTAGCTAGGATTCCATAAATCCTAACATAGGTGAATAATTCCTTTCCAAACCATTTTCTTATGTCTATAAGGTCATCCAAAGCTTCTATTGAAAACCTAGGAGGACTTTCATAAAAAATGACTTGGTACAAGAGTAACATCAATCCATGACAGATTTTATAAAAATGGGGCTGCTAATTGGACTCCTAAAGGATTTTATGGTAAATAGCGATCGGGCTAGGGTCTTCAAGGGTCCATTTCCATCCCATAGATGTAAATTCAAAGGTGAAACACACTACATCCATAATATAAACACTCATGTAAAAAGGGGCACGGTCCTAGTAGCAATATTGTGCTTGCGCTGGTAGGCTAGGATCTAGGAGACTAGATTGTTGGATAAGATAGTGGCCCAATCCATAATATAGGCTTTAGAGGAAACCTCCATTAGGGGAACCCATTCTATTGTGAACTTTTGTGTATTAGTTTTTCCAAACAATCTACACATCATAGCAGCAATGTGACAATGAGGACCAACAAGGGAGGCTAGATAATACATACCCTTGTCTTCATGTTTGTGCTTGATCGGATCGCGCCTCCACTACCTTATCAGGTCCAACTAAAATTCATTTTTTGCGGCAAAATTCTGAAGAAACTGCACATTATAGATTCTGTGTGGCTCTAGCAGATGATACATCCTTCTTAAATCTTCATCTTTAAATGACCCAATTAGCGTCCGTGTCCTCAAAGTTATGAAGTTTCTATATGCGATGTTCACATCGTCAATAATCCATTTGACCAAATCAGTGTATGGCATAATGTTTTGCCAAGCCAAAATTCAATGGAGATGGGAAGTTCCGACGTCTGCCCAGGTTGTTTCTGAAGTCAATGTAGTGTCATATGGCGTCGTGACTTGTCTCGTAACTACTCTAGGTTCTTCTTCTTCAAATAGTTTATATATTGCTTCCCAAGAAGAACATCTGAAGTATGTAGTGCATTTCCTATCAAAGAACAATAGAGGCATCTCAGTAACCTCTACAGTAGGTGGAGCCGGCTGTGGTGGCACCCTTGGATTCTTATTTTTCTTAGTGCCTCTCGACATTTCGCTTGAGTTCTATTTATTGGGACTAGCCTATAACAGAGAGAACATAGAGAATAAGGAGCAAAACTTAGAATTAGAAACTTAAGGTGAGAATGGAGAAATAACATGAAATAGGCAATTAACACAAAATCTTGAAACACAAAATGTGATCAATCAAATCATTTACATTACCGAGAACCATCAATACCATTATAACTAATCATAAATGAAAAATCATGGGTTCACACGCTCTTTGTATAGGTTAACAACCTACTGGCTTATTTTGCATGGCAAGTTTATTTGGCATGCATATTGTTTAATTCGTGAAATATTCCTTTTGTTGATATGCGATAGATTAACCTTTTAGATATATAGAAAAATTCTTGTAGTGGGAATTATCACATCGGAATTTCCACTAACAAAACTCGTCTTAAGTTTTGCGATGTGATATAGGTACTGTGACGCAAAAACTGTGATAAGTACTTCTCGTGATATCGAAGAAAGTTTTATCGGGAGGTTAGAATTGTGGTAAAAAATGGAAATTTCTGCTATAACTTATGCGATGTTCTATTTGTGATGATGGCATGGCTTGCTGGTAGGGTCAATTTTGACCTTTGCGCACATGGAGGGTTTTCTCTTTATTAAATTTATATAAGACCTATTGTTAATTCATTGAGTCTTGGGCAAATCACATCGCACTTTTATTTAAAATCCTACTTTTCTCTAACCTATGCGATATGTGAAGGGTCCTATTAACTTTTTTTGATAGTCATTTGAATTCCAATAGATTCAATGCCTAAGTGCAGATAACTTATTTTTTGGGTTTTTTATGAATCTTGTTTTATTTAATTTTTAAAAGACTCTATACTAAAAAATTTAAAGGGTCCTCATTATGGCTAAGTTAAATTATCTAATTATAATGGTGGTTATTGAGTGGCATAACAATTGGTGATTCACTGGAAGAACCAGTTATCTCTAAGAAATGTATATATAATGAAATTTAAACTTAATTAGAAGCAAAAATATTTAGGAAAGAAAAACTATTTTGAAATATTAGGTATATAGGATTACTCTGAATAAAAAAACTCATTTCATTGTAGCTTTCTTGCAACTTTTTATAGATTAAAATATTCACTATCTACATCAATCATTAATTAGTTGTAAAGATAAAGCAGGGGGCTGTTGAAGTTTAGCTTTTAAGATGAACTTGCTTTGCCACATGTAGAGTCATTGTTGTCAGCAGGCATCCATAGCCTCGACAGGGTTACTCTTTAACCGATAATGCACTAGGATCCCATCCACTTTAGTTGTAATATTTAGAGGCAATATATATATATATAAAAGCTAATGTCCTGGTTTGGTAGCTAAATAATGACAATGTCATTCATAGGTTGTAATAAAGTTAAATAAGCTAACTCGTGGTGAGACTCCTTGTTTTATGATATTATAACCATAAGCCATTATTTTGGTTTGGTGGCCAGTAGTGACAATGTCAACCTATTATTTTCCCATGATCATGGTAAGTAGGCTCTTGATGAGATATCTTATCTTTTAAATTTATTATATTTTTGAATTACACTCTAAAAATATATGACTATTAGATGGGGAGGTTCATTCACTCCTTAATAGTGTCAGATGACAATTGAATTTTAAGGTGTGTTGAAGGCTTGAAATTCTCTACCTAAAACAATATAAGGGAGACTACCTGGTCCGGACCTTAAAGAAGCTCATTTTTCGTTTGGAATGGTGGTACAACGGGTTTAACTAGGTCTAGTTACCTTTTCCGTATTGCTATTGGTTTAATATGTTTCTTTAGTTACCAATAGGTAGGGACGTTGGATTGATTTTTCTTGTTGATCAGGCAAGAGAATGACCCTTAAGCTGCTTTGAGGGCACAACTAAACCACTCTAAAGTTTTGCCTCTTAAAAAGAGGGCTTATGGAATGAAAAAGGTATGATAACACGTGAAAGATCTAATCTAAGATGCAATTAGTCTAACCTATCTCGATTGAAGGAAAGAGAAATCATTTTCTCAATCAAGAGCTAATTGACTCAACAGGGAAAAGAAGCTTTAAATAATTGGAATTAGATCGAGGAGATAACTCACAATATATGATTCCTCATTAACATATATACTAACAATTAAACAATTAGTAAATAGTTACATAAGAGCTTATTGAAAATATATCAAATTCCTTATTTCTCATATGCATAAGAACTACAAATATTCGTGATGAATTATTGAAATAGTTCAAATAAGAAATCATGTATGTAAGTAAACAATATTATCTTAAATCGTAAGATAGTTTGTCAATCTAAGATTATAACTATTGTTCTTATGTATATTTCAGTTTTCAAATTATATTTAAGGTCAAGTCTATAGAATATTCTAATCGGACTTTTAAATGAATCAAGAATTTAAACTCAACAATAGTGCATGAAGCCAACAATTAATTCATACATCTATAAATGTAAATTGAAAAATTGAGAAAGAATTTGCATTCATGATTTCATCAAATAGTAGTGCTATATGAAAATCAGTGAAACAAATCTTTATTGATAAAGAAAATTGAATTACAAAACCTCACAGTATGACAATAGTGCACAATCCTGAAGGCCTGCAATTGATTTCTGCTTGCAGAAATGACCTCCTCCTCACAGCAGTAGTACATAATAAAAATGGGTTTTTCCACAAACATATGAAAACACTGCAATATAGAGTCTTCTTCCCCCAGAATTCCTCTCACCTACAGCTCTAAATACTCATTACAATATTGCTTTTGAGAATCAAGAATTGCAGAGTAGGGGAGCCCATAATACATTCTTCAATCTATTATTTATAATATTTACAAAAATAATTATCAATAAGAAAGTTTGTTGAAGAGTAGTTTTTCTCAATCCATTTTCATTAGGCTAAAATCTCATTCTTCTCTTGCTAGAGCACTCTCATTGATTGAGGCTTTCTTCTTCTCATCTCTTCAATTGTTTCCCTGCAAAAAACAAATCAAAATTAAATTAAAATACAAAATCAAATCAAAATACCAAATCTAGAATAATGTATCTTCAATTAAACTTAATTAAATAATTAAATGAAAAGGAAATATGAAATTTATATTGATGTCTGTGATGATATAATTGGTCATGGAGAACATAGATGAATGGATTTGCACTCAGTAGAGGTTGTGGGGAAATGGGAATGGAGAAAATGAAACTCAGAAATTTGATTTTGTTTAAAAATTCGGAGCTCGATCTTCTGCTAAATTTTAGACCCATTAAATGATCAAAATTGGTTTTGTAACCACTTTAGAAATAATCTCCATGATTTTATCTATCCAACGAGTCATCATGTGCCTCATTTGACCAAATAAAACTCAATTTATGGACTTCAAAAAGTTGGAGAATTAAAACTGCTAAAATTTTGAAAATTTTGTTGCCTCGACTAAAAATGAAAATTTTTAAATTAAATTCTAATCCTAAATTAAATTTTGTTAATTAATATTAATTAATTATGATTATGAAATTAAATTAATTATTTTTAAAAACTAATTAAAAATATAATTAATACAAAATCTAATTAATTTATAAAATATAATTAATTAATAATTAACCTAAATTAAAATATAATTATATTATATTATTATTAAAATTTAATTATATTACCATTATAGTAAAATATTATAATTGTAACATAATTATTATAATACTAATATAATTTTTATATTTTTTAAAAACATATTATAAAAACCTTACCTCATTATATAGCAGTTGTCTATAACGCGACTTTTTGAAAGCCTTTCCGGCGGGTTTTTCCGGTCGAAATCTGGCAGGAATTTATTGGAATCGCAAGTTTGATAGCTAGTTTCTGCACAATGAAAGCGTCCCAGGGGTTTTTCAGGGTGCTGAATCCAAATATGCAGTTAAAAAACCATTTTAACTGCAACAAATCAAGATTTAACCTCAATTTCTTCCGCCGGATTCCGTCACCGGAATCTCCAAAAAGTCGCATTATAGACAACTTCCATTATATACATTACCCCAGCCATCCGGTATGGAAACCTTAACACGTGGAAATGGAGGATGAGTGTAGTGAGGTTGACGGATAAGGAGCTGAGCGGAGGGGGGGTGAGGTCACGATGGAGAGACAAGGTGGAGCGGGAGTCATAAGGAGCTTTTTAAAATTTTATGATAAAATCGAATAGCACGAAATAAAAATGTATCGGCATTGAGAGTTTCAGAGATTTATTATATCGGAAAAATGCGCGCACAACCAAAAATTTCGATACGTCGGAATTTCGATGATTTTTTAAAAATTCAAAATCTGTAGGTCGGTGATTTTGAAATCGGGATTTTTATTTCACGATTTTGGAAGGAAGAAGGTGACGTGAAGTGGAGCCTATGTGGAATTAAAAATCATACAAAATGAATTATAATTATTTTGCAATTTTGAGATTTCGGGTTTGGCAATCTATTTTAAAATAAGAAATTGGAGTAAATTACCGAGATCCCGAAATGTGTTTTTCAACTGTTCTTTAATTTGGCAAGGTCATTTTGTAGGACCATTAATGAAAAAGGAAAAAATAGTAAAAATTAACTAAGAGTTAATATTTAGAATGAATGACTATTTTAATTGCAATAATTGAAATATTATACATTTTTTTAACCATGGCGACAAAAACGATCAAACTTCAGAATGTCATTTACAGACCAGTAGACAAAATGAGGCGAAATAAGTATCAATGGAAAGCTAATGAAAGGAAAATTCCATGGAACAATCAAAATATAAATTCGATGAAAATAAAAAGATGGAAAAATTGTAAGACAATTATCTTAAATGAAAATCACAAAAGGGTTTTGTCAAAAATTAGGGGAAAGGGTCCCCATTATTTGAAGTAAATACGTCGAAAATAGGGATATTGGGTTTTCCCTACAACAAGGTGCTGAAACTCCAAATAGTCTTTACTTTTTTTAAAGGAAACTTCTTCTGACTGATAACTAGATCGAAGATTTTATAAGTGTCTTTAGGTCGAAATAGGCTTCAACTTCAATGGAAAAAGATTTCGGAGTTTTACAATAATTACACAATTTTTCAAGTTCGTAATTATTTCCTAAAAAATTTATACTTTGAGAAGTCAAAAATCATAGAATGATTAGAGATAATGATAAAAATCCATTTGTATGTTACTTAACATTATTTATACTACAAACATCGGTATGTATATGTGAATATTTACATATTTACATTAGAACTGATGTTCCTTCAAGAAAAGAATTTTTTGAGAATTAACCCATTAATAGGAAGAGCATCCCTCTTTCCTTGTAAATCTTGCAAAGTAAAAGTTGATGGGCCTAATTGCTCAACAACTTGAAATGGTCCAAGCCACAATTTTTTAAATTTAGTGTGTTTTCCTTTGTGCCTTGTCCCATTTCAGGACTAAGTCTCCAATTTGAAAATTTTTCTTCTCAACTGAGCTTGTATCAAAGGAATATTTTACTAGTTGTTCATGGTGAGCATGTGTTTGTTTGGATTTTTCCCTTTCTTCGATAAATTGTACCAAAGCTCATGAGGGAAGGACTAGATTAATGACCTCCTTCCCATATACTAGATTAAAAGGAGAAGTACCAATGGAGGCCTTCTTAGTTATTCTATCAGCCCATAGAGCAAAAATTAGAGATTTATGTCAATTCTTTTGGCTTTGATCAACAGTTCGCTTAATAATCCTAATGAGGTTTTTATTAGTTGATTCTGCTAAACCATTTCCCTAGGGATAATAATTAGCAGAGTATTTAATTTTAAATCCTCTTTTTAAAACAAACTCAATCATATTGTTTCCTGAAAAGTAAGATGCATTATCAAAAATGAGTGCATTAGGTAGACCGAACTTGGTAATAATGTATTGGTCAATGAATTGGGTGATATTGTAAGAATTGGCTACTTTAAGTGGTACTGCTTCAACCCATTTTGTGAAATAATCTGTAGCAGTAAGGATAAACCTATGTTGCTTGGAAGAGTGAAGAACAATCTCACCAATAATATCCAATCCCCATTGTTCAAAGGGTTGTTCAATGTTGATTGGTTGAAGAGGTAAGGCTGGTTTTTTCAGTCTTCCTGTAATAGTTTGGAAAATTTTATACTTTCTAACATATACATGTGTATCCTTGAAAAGAGTTGGCTAGTAGTATACAACATGCAAGATTTTGTGAGTGGTGGTATCTCCTCTAAAGTGTCCACCAGCTAGTCCATCATGCAATTCCTGCAAAACCCTTTGTGCTTCATATTTTTTTAAGCACCTTAACAAAATCGAATCATAATTTTTTATAAATAACACATCATCAATGAGTTCATATTGATTGGATTACGGTCTTAAATCCATTTTACTTTTGTAATTGAGTTCGGGTGGAGCATAACCATTATTTAAATAAAATATGAGATCAGCGTATTGAGATTCATTATCAGTAACACATACCTCATATATTTGGACAGTGTTACTTGATTCCTCATCATCTGATATATTAGAATCTCTAGTGATTAGTCTGAAAAAACCTTGACCTTTTCCAATTTCCGCAGGTTTAACTTCAATGTCATATTCTTGTATAACAGTGACCCAATTTTCTCTCTTTTCTCCCAATTCTTTTTGAACAAGCAATTGTCTTACCGCTGGGAATGGGACAATCACCTTAGTATGAGTTTTCAAAATAAAAGGCCTAAAGTGTTTAACGGACTTAAAGATTGCAAAGGCTTGTTTCTCCACTCCGGAATAGTTGAGCTCTGCTTCTTGTAAGTTAGAGCTAAAGAAGGAGATAGAGGGCTCTATGTTTTTTTATCATTGATTTGTGTTAGCACTACAGCATAGGATAACTCGGAAGAAAATGTGTACAAAATGAATTGATCAGAAAAGTTGGGAGTTATTAAAGATAGAGCATCAATAATAGCTTGCTTGATTAACTCAAATGATTCTCTTTCATTATGTCCCCATTTAAAAACTGAGTTTTTCTTGATCATAACTTGTAGAGGCAAGACAATTTGAGAAAAATTTAGAACAAATATTTTCACAAAATTAATCTGTCCTAGGAAAGATTGCATTGATTTCTTATTATGAGGCAAAGGAATATCATAAATTGCCTTAATTCTGTCAGGATCTATGCAAATCCCTTCCTTGGATACAATAAATCCTAGAAGTTTCCCTTCACTAAGTGCAAAGTATGACTTCTTGGGGTTTAATGAAATCCCATATTTAATACACCTTTCAAGAATTTGTTTTAATCATGATAATGATTGCTCATTTTCTCAGAATATATAGTAATATCATCTAAGTAAACAACAATAGTTTTATTTATCAGACCTCTAAAGGAAATGTCCAAAGGTCGTTGGAAGGTTTCTCCTGCATTTATTAATCCAAAATACATTTTTTTGATATGCATAAGTTCCCCATTTAGTCCTGAAAGTAGTCTTTAATCTGTCATCTGGATGAACAAGGATTTGGTTATACCTTGAGAATCCATCTAGAAAAGACATCAGTTCAGAACCTGCTACTGACTGCAAGATTTGTTCCATGGGTGGAAGTGGAAAGTTGTCTTTCTCACAGGATTTATTTAAATTTCTAAAGTCGATGCAAATGCGAATATCACCATTATTTTTCCTGACAGGTACCAAATTTGAAACCCACTTAGAGTGCCTAACTAGAAAAATGATTTTGGCCTTGAGGAGTTTGTTCAGTTTGCTCTTGATTTGACTTTCAAGATTGGGATGAATTTTCCTTAGCTTTTGTTGAACAGGGTTAACATCAGGTACCATTGGGATAATATGTTGAATGATAGAGGAATTGTAAGTTTTCAAATCATCATAATTCCAAGAGAAAACATTTTTGTATTTATTTAACAAATGAATAAAGGCCAGTCTCTAGTCTAATGAAAGTCCTAGGCCTAAATTAATGTTTTGAGGTTTCAGATCAGATCCAAGGTTTATCAATTCAAACCTCAAAGTTGAACTTTGTAGTTTGTAGTTAAAAACATTTTTAAAGTTGTCCTTTAAGTCATATAAATCTTCAAGCTTGACTATAGACTTTAGTAAGGAATTTTCCTCAATTGATTGCTTCATCTATTTGTCATGTTCATCTTGATTTATTACCAGATCAGTGTAAGACCCTTCTGATGTTAAGAAATTTACAATGTCCTCGTCATCATTAAACACACGCCAATTAGTGATATTGTCAGGAAATGAAGGGCGAAAAATCAATTCAATGGAAAATCTATATGGACTATAATCCTCTAATGGGATCAGTCTGGATGCGACATTAACTAGCAGATCAGCGCTATCATTTTGAATGACAAGTAAGAGTTTGAATGAGAAATTGATAATGTTTCAAGTGGCTCGAGACACAATGTATGGTGTTTCTAACTTGTTTAATAACGATTTCAGAGTCTCCATACACTTGAAGGTATTTAACATTAAGACTTATTTCTTTTTACAAACCCTAAACTAGAGCTTCATATTCAGCAATTTTATTGGTGCATTCAAACTCTAATCTACGTGTTATCATTGTTTTCTCTCCTACAAGATTTATTAAAATAGATTCTGCTCTAGCACCATCATTGGATCGAGAACCATCAAAATATAAAGTCCAAAACAAAGATTTAATTACTGGTTTATTTACAATATTTACACATATGGATGAGTCTGTCTGTGCAAATTTTTCAACTTGAGAAGTGACATAATCAATCTTGAAAGAAGATTCTTGTGCATTGAAACTACCCAAGAATGACTCTAAATAGTAGTTCCCAATAATGTTATTGGTGAAGACCACCACTTCATTTTCCTCGTCCAAGTCAGTTACTGAATATTTCATTTTCTTTTCTCGGTCAATGTGAAATTGATTAGGCTTACCATTGTAAGGAATCCACATAAGAGACCAGGTAGCAGCGAAACAACAATGTAACTTCTCTTACCAATCTCTGCTTAGAATTAAACCATAAAAGTCATGAATAGCAGTAACTAATACATCAATGATTTGACAAATTTTAGCATTAGGAGAAATTCTAATGAGAACAGAATGGATTTCCCCTAACACTTTGACTTTGGTTCTATCAAGTTGAACAATATGTACAACAGACTTTCGGGGTTCAATGTTCATTTTAAGACAAACTAAATAAGGCAATACATTTGAATATGCCCCAAAATCTACTAAGAAATTATGCACATTCTTATTGAAGATTTCAAAGGTCATAAGGAAAGGAGGAGTATGAGAGTTTGACCTATCTCCAATTAGGATGGCATCAGTGGGACCAATCTTATCTGAAGGATCAATGGGGGGTTTTCCTATTCCTTTAGAAGCTTTAGAAGTAATAGCAATCGGAAAAGGGGATGCAGGGACTACATTTAATTCTTTAAGTAAATTTTTTGTTGTTGCTTTAGTTTAGCTACTTCATAGAAGGAAATGTTAGCCTTGACCTTCTTCATATCCTCAATTATATTATATTCTATGGTGTTAGAAACAACCAAAGTTTTAGATGTAGATGGAGAATTGGAAGAAGATGGAATTGAATTGGAAGATGTAGAAGTGGATTTCTTAGGTGCAGCTTTGTCCTTAGTACTAGGAGTAGAAGATTTCTTCTTTTGGGTTGACTGTGATGAATCTGTAGGACCCTTACTCTGTGTACTAACTAGAAAAGCTTCATGTTCTTCTTCATTATCCGAAGTAGGAAGAATAAAGTCCCATAATACCTTAAGTTCAGTTGTTTCTTCATCTTGGGATTCATCGGCAGATAATGTTGTTTCTTCTTCATCCTCCTCTAGATTAGATTCAACATTTGATTTAGGAGGCTAAGGATTTGATGTCTGGGTTCTATTAAAAGATCTGAAAGGTTTTTTAGAATACTCAGCTACCTATTTTTTTATTTCTACCATCTCATTCGACATCGATTTACGGACCTTTTGTAATCCTTGTAGATCAAAAGGATGTTTGGGAATTTTCTTCTTTGGTTCCTCTTTGAAGGTAACCTTCGTAGTTTTTCTTTCTTCTAAAGCATTTTTCTTTTCTAAGGCAAGAATCTGTTTTTCTACAAATATTGACTCTTTCATGTTATCAACTAAAGTGGATCTATTAGACCTATCTACAAAAAATTTGATATTGGATGGAAGAGCATAAATATACCACTTGATTTAGACATCAACACCAGGTTTAGAGATATCTGGAATTTTGTTTAACAATTTATTAAACCTAGAATTGAAATCTTCGATTTTCTCATTTTGATTGGCTTTAAGATTGGAGAGATTATTGATTAAAGTAGCATTTGTGCGATCATCACCAAACTTAGTCAAAAATTGTTCTTCAAATATATCCCAGCTAGTGATAGATGTTGGTGGTAATGAGAAGTACCACGAACCTGCAGATCCTTCAAGGGTGTAGGGAAATAATCTTACTACACAATCTTCTTCTACCACTCCATTGAGATTAATGGCCAGCATAAAGTTATGGAGATATTCTTCAGTAGGGAGTCCATCATCGGGATTAAACTTTGGTAACCATCTTTCAGGATGCTTAGGTAGAGGATGGAGAGGTGCTGCCATTTGAACAGCTCCAGGACTAGTCCATGGTCTAGCTGCTGGTGGGTTTTGTTGTCTACCTACCATTATGGGAACTTGCGTAGGAGTTGTAATAGTAGAAGAGGCTGATTGTGTGGAAGAAGAAGTAGCCCCTGTGTCAATGTTGGTTGAATCAGCACCAGTTGATTGAGAAGGGAGAGAAAAAAGTTGATGGGGTATCAAATGAAGGTGTTTGAGATGGAGTAGATGACAAAATCTCACTAGTGGATGATTGAGCTTCAGATTTTTTTGTCTTTATTTGGTGGGAAGGTAAGGGAAACTCAAATGGAGTAACCCCAAGTTTCTCACTTTGGGAACGAGTCAAAATATGAGTAGATTGAAAAGATGAGGAAACACTACTTTCAGACAACTCAGATTGTTGTGGCTTTTCTTCCGAAATATAAATTCCTTCTAATTTCTGAATTAAAGTTTGAATTTCAGGTATCTCCTAAGAAGGAGGTTGATCAGATGACTTAGGTAGTGTGCTAGGAGACTTTGTGGTTGTTTTCACAACTTCCGGTCTAGGAGTAGGTGATTTGGAATGAGATCTGGAAGTTGGGGGAGATCTTGAGGGGGAGTGACTCTTTAGATGGCCTTTTGATGTGGGATCAAACCTTTTTGCCATTCATATTTGGGGCCCTCCTTCTAGCACCAAAAATTTTGAAGGCTCGAAATGTTGTTGCCTCAACATTGGGGATAACCACCCAGTTAGGAACTTGAAAACTATTCCTTTTATGTTTGGAATAGTGGTTCCAACTAGGGATAATGGGACTAGTTTCCCTATAAGAGTATATAATGGAATTTGAAGTATAATATGGGTAAAATGGATGCGATGAATAAAAATACAAGAGTACAAACATATTATATATATATATATATATATATATATATATATATATATATATATATATATTACTAGCTATCTATTTCCCGACATTTAACTTATCTTTATATGTGCGATTGAAAGATTATTAATATGCTAAACAATATAGACCATCTAGCGATTCAACAAGTAAGTGAAAGAAAGATAGTTAATTTGATTAAATAGTTAATCAAATAAATTGTTAATACATATTGCATATAAGATTTCGTTGTTTTCACAATGCATTAAAAAATAACAACTTCATACTTTTCAATAGTGAATAAGTATTCAACTGCATATAAGATCATACATAACAAAATAGTAAAGAAAAGGTTGTAACTATTAATCAGATATAAACGTAGCAATAACAAAAAGATAATAGTACCTGATATATCAGTGCTCTACTCATAAGAAAAACAGTCTTGGTTTGGCTTTCCTATTAAGATGATTCAAAAGGTACAATAGTGTAACTCTCTTAAGTCTTCTTTACAAAAATTCAGAACCCCTTTCTAAAAGATATGAAAGGGTATTTATAATAAAAGGATCAACCATAAAGATAGTAAATATTTGAAATGTTGAGGAGGTTCAAACAAACCATCCTTAAAATAAAACTAAAAGATAAAAATAGAGTATGTTGGAACAAATCATCCAGAATGAGAACCTTTATGTCCTTTCATTTGTTGCCTAAGTTCATAGACATATATCATGGGCTTTAATTATGGAGCATGAATTGGGTTTAATCACATTTGTCTCGCATAAACTGCATCAAGAGTGTTGGGAGCGTATGAGTATTTGCATTGGTTAAGCATCGTAACATAAGCCACTGGCTATGCGGTTTGACCAAGTGTTGCCAATAATGTTCAAAAGTTAGCTTAGATAACTTTTTGATGTTATCTACCTTCGTCTTGGACCAATCCTGCTAGTGTTTCAATAATGTTTTGACATCGTACAATGCGTTTATAGGGCATTCTTGAATCAAATTAGCATTGAAAAGATTCCCACGAATGGTTGTGGTGACGTTATATGTGACGTCCCTTGCACTAAAGATGCCTACCTCTGCCTATTTTATTTTCATATCCCATTCAAGAAAAATGATTTTCTTCTGTGAATCTTGAATCCTTGGAGGATCGGTTTTTATTCCATCTGCATCGTCCTTCCAGGAAATACAGTCAGAAATCTTTTCTTCAATGTCACCCAAATATTTCCTCAGATCAGACAACTGATTCATCATTGAATCACTTGTCTTACATAGATCATTGACTTTTGTATACTTTTGGCAAAAAACAACTTGTTGTTGAGCTAGGAGAGTGTTAAGCTCCCCTGCTTCTTTCTTAAAATCTTCAAGCTTAGGATTATCTTTGAGTTGATCAATCCTGAGCTTGAGTTGTTGCAATTGGTCATTCTTGATTTTGATGTTAGCTTCATGTTGAAGCTTCATCTCATCAAAGTTTTTCTGCAGATGGGTTACTTGTGTCTACCATCCCTCATCAATACGTTGTTTTACAATGGGTAATGCATGTTCTAATTTAAGGATCTTGTCATCCATCTCCTTGATCAATTGTTGTACTTTTGATGCTTTATCTACAGTGGCTATAGCATATGCTCCTATGAACTACAATAGCCTTGTTAGATCAGGGTCAATTTTTGGATCCTTCCAAACAATATCCAATGGTATATTTCCCGGAACTAATGCCTGGGACTGTTCAATTCTTTTCCTCTTCTTCTTTCTGCTCATGACAGCCCTGTGCTTTGGACTGTAAAATACATCTAGGGGAGGGATTTATTCTATTTTGAGCACAAATTTTGATGTAGGGTGAGCCAAAATGGTTTCTAGGTCATCAGTATTGACCGCTTTATCTGAAGAATCAATAGTGGGTGGGACTTTCTTTGTAATCTCAAGAGTCTTAAGAGTTTCTTTCGGCGATGAGATATGTACTTCCTATGATGTTGTATTAACAATTTTATCAAATTGTTCCTATACCTTGTCTAGCTCGTTGGTAGATGGTGACTTCTCTGTCTGTTGTGTCGATGATGCGCTTTCTTTATTTCCATGGTTGACTTCAGGATCTTTCGAAACCTGGGCTAAAACCTGTTCCCATTATGAAACTGATTGCAAAATCCCTAATATATCAAGGGGGAGATTCTCTAACCTTGAACTCTTGTATTCTCTGAACTTGATTAACTATTTTGGGTTCAGGCAAGCTTTGGCTAACATTTCTACCTGTTGATAGTCTCGAGATGTTTCAAGTAGGTCATCGAAATCATCAGGCTCATGCTGAAATTTCTGAACCTTGACTTGAGCTGTGAAATTTTGGGCTGCCTTGGCTGGACCATACTACCTGGGCCAAATAGTGGGAAATTGCATACACAATATATTATCAATTTCAAGCATTGCATGCCTGAAATTCTCTAAAGTAAAAACTCCATGAAAAATAGGAAAAGATGGCTAGATAGATTTTTTGGCTTCCTTAAGGTATTGGTTAAGCCATTGCCCATAGTTTGATAGGAAACTTCTCAGGCTAGGAGCTTATCAGGTACATAGAGAGGGAGGACATGAGGGGAAGCTAGGTTTCCATAAATCCTAACATAGGTGAATAATTCCTCTCCAAACCATTTTCCTATAGTTGTAAGGTCATCCAAAGCTTCTCTTGAAAACCTAGGAGGTATTTCATCAAAAATGACTTGGTACAAGGCTAACATCATTCCATGGATGATTTTAAAAAAATGGGGCTAGTAATTGGACTCCTAGAGGATTTCATGGTAAATATGGATCAAGGTAGGGTCTTCAAGGCTGCATTGATGGAAAGTCAGAGGTGAAACACACTACATCCATAATATAAGCACTCATGTAGAAAGGAGGCAAGGTCCTAGTAGTAATATTGTGCTTGCTTCAGTAGGCTAGGATATGGGAGACTAGATTGTTGGATAGGATAGTAGCCCAATCCATAATATAGGCTTCAGAGGCAGCCTCCATTAGGGGAACCCATTCTATGGTGAGCTTATGTGTATTAGGTTTCCCGAACAGTCTACATATCATAGTAGCAATGTGACAATGAGGACCAACAAGGGAGGCTAGAGAATACATACACGTGTCTTCATGTTTGTGCTTGCTCGACTCATGCTTACTACCTTATCAGGTCTGACTGTACTTCATTTTCTGTGACAAAATTCTAAAGAAACTGTGCATTATAGATTTTCTATGGCTTTAGCAGATGATACATCCTTCTTAAATCTTCAGCTTTAAATGACCCAATTAGCGTCTCGACATTTCACCTGAGTTCTGTTTGTCAGGACTAGCCTATAACAGAGAGAACACAGAGAATAAGGAGCAAAACTTAGAATTAGAAACTTAAGGCATGAATGGAGAAAAAACATGAAAATAGGCAATTAACGTAAAATATTGAAACACTAAATGTGATCAATCAAATCATTTACATTACCGAGAACCATTAATACCATTATAACTAATCATAAATGAAAAATCGTGGGTTCACACGATCTTTGTACAGGTCAGTGCCTTGCTCGCTTATTATGCATTGCAAGTTTCTTTGGCATGCATATTGTTTAATTCGTGAAATCTTCCTTTTGTTGATATGCGATAGATTAACCTTTTAGATATATGGCAAAATGCTTGTAGCAGGAATTATCGCATCGCAAGTTCCATTGGCAAGACTGGTCTTGAGTTTTGCGATGCGATATGAGTAGTGTGGTATCAAATGTAAAATGCCACTATAACTTATGTATTGTTCTATTTGCGGTGATGATGTGGCTTTCTGGTGGGGCCAATTCTGACCTTGGCACACGTGGAGGGTTTTCTCTTTATTAAAGTTATATAAAACCTATCGTTAATTCATTGAGTCTTGGGCAAATCGCATTGCACTTTTACTTAAATGCCTACTTTTCTCTAACCTGTGTGATTGTTGATATGTGATATGTGAAGGGTCCTATTAACTTTTTGCTTTATTCATTTGAATTCCAATATATTCAAAGCCTAAGTGTGGATAGCACATTTTTTGAGTGTTTTAGGAATCTTGTTTTATTTAATTTTTAAAAGACTCTATAGTAAAAAATTTAAAGGGTCCCAATTATGGCTAAGTTAACTTATATAATTATAATGGGGGTTGTTGAGTGACACAATAGATGGTTTTGGTAACCAACTAACTTTTAGTAAAGCATATCATCCTTAGATAGATGGTCAAATGGAAAGGGTAAATTAAATTTTAAAGGACATGATAAGGATGCATTTCATGCATCATCCAATGCGGTGGTAGGAATTCCTACAATTAGTTGAATTTGCATAAAACAATGGGTATCAAGGGTCACAGAAGGTGTAAGAAGTGCTCAATATCAAGAGAAATTGAAGGTTGCCCAAGACAAGAAAAAGAGTTATGCATATCAACAGTGAATGCACAAAGAATTCCAAGTGGGAGAGCATGCATATATTTGCATTAGACAAAGGAATAACTCACTAAAAGTGGGGTTATGTGCTAAGTTAGCACCCAAATTTTTGTGGATTGTTTCAAAATTTGGAAAGAGTGGGACTAGTAGCTTTTAGGTTGGACTTACCACCCACCGTGAAAGCACATGATGTATTTCATATTTATTTTTAAAATTATGCATGCAACACTAATCATGTCATTAATTAGTCTTTGATACAGGTGGAATCTAAGGGAGAATTCTAACTAGAACCAATGTGCATCTTGGAATGTAGACAGACCATGCTACATAATCAAAATAATAGAGAAATTCAAGGTGCGATAGAAACACTTTGGACCAGATGAGGCAACATCGGAAATGGAATATCAAATGAGGGTACTCTAACCATTTTTGTTTAATGTATAAATGAATGTAAGAGTTGAAAAATAAAGCTCAGTATTTATTTTTTCTTTTTTGTTTATAGAACACTGAGGATAATGTTCCCTTAAGGGGGTGAGGTATGTAATAACTCTTTTTCATTTCACCCCATATATGTAAATATAATTGTGTAAGCACCAGTGTGGGATACATGACTAGCCAACACAATTGATTTGAACACATGAAAATTAATGTGAATGTGATTGGTGGTTGACTAAAAGAGTGGACACATAGATCCAAAGCTTGAGGGAGAGGGTTTGTCACATGTTGTGAGAAATCCATAATTGATTGCACTAAATTCCTTAATACCCTATCTTACCATCCCACCCACCCCATTGATAAAATTTATGAGATCATGATTGGACAATATGGGAGGAGGATTGCACCCTTCCTTGTCACCTCATGGACAGAGGCAAGGAGAACCACTGCCTCAGGCAGAAAAGAGGGCAATCAAAGTGGAAGGTGATAGAAGAAGAAGGGAAAATGAATGTTGGCAAGACAAGCGACGGGAAGCAGAGAACGTCCAGTGAAATGCACTAAATATTGGAATGAAAGCGAAAATGAGCATTGTGGGAGTTGAGGCTAAGACTTGTGCTCTGTGAATTTTGGGATTTATTCCCTATGACTATTTTTTAGGACACTAGACATTTTGTATAGTCATGTGTGGTCATTAGGAAGCTCAGTGGATGACCAAATCACTGTGGTGCTTGTTGCATGGTCATTAAACCACTTGGACTAGGAAATTAGAACCATTGTGGTGCTTGTTGCATGGTCATTAAACCACTTGGACTGGGAAATTAGAGCCACTGTGGTCATTAAACCACTTGGACTGGGAAATTAGAGCCACTGTGGTCATTAAACCACTTGGACTGGGAAATTAGAGCCACTGTGGTGCTTGTTGTAAGAGTTGTTAAACCACTTACATAGTGGACTACAGACCCCTGTGGTTCTTACTATGAGAAGACAATTTTGAAACCACCTAAAAAATGGATTCAATCTCTTGGAACTAAGCAATAACCCATCTAGACTTTGGGTGAAGCCTTGTGGTTGAACTTAGAGAGTAAGTGAGTCATTATGGTGTGTATTTCCATAGTGAAGTTGTTAAGCCACCAAGAGAGTGACCTCCATCTCATGGGTGTCTACCAATATTTGGTGTGAATTTTACTTAAGCAAGAAACCCCTCAGACTTTGGATCCTACTCGAGGTTGGTCAATTGTAAGAAAGTTACAGTGCAGTTGGCCTATGATTGGGTGGAGAGTTGAAGCCCCTCCTTTAGTTTCCTACTAGTTTAAAACATATATATTATTATAATACATTCACATGTGTACGATGTTATGTTTGTGATTGATATGATATCTTGTATGTATATGATTTCTAATGAGTGTCTGAACTGTGTTGCTCAATATTTTGTTAATGATCGATATTAGAACATTTATGCTTATACTCAGTTAATTAATAATCATAGTTCTTTGAGTAAATTTAACAAGTTTGCAGGAAGTCGGTAAGGTTGGATTAACTAGTAACATTTCTCTTTGTGAAGCATCAAAAATAAATTTTATAAATATGGTGTTTAGGGACTTACTCCTATTTATTTTAGAAATCGATATATTTGGTGTTATGGGAACCTTTTCTTGTTACTAGACATCACACAGAATTTTGGTGTTTAGAACCTCAAGCCCCTATTCCATAATAGTCAGATTTTTGGGGGTTTAGGCAGTTTCCATTTGTTTTGTAAAATATTGAGTTTCATTATTTCGATTAGTCATCTAACCAATGGAACAGGCAGGTGCAACATATATACGTAAGTGCAAAGTTTGAAAGTGGAAATTCCTAATCTGGTGGGCCTGATGCTGAGGGGATGATATTAGCCTTCGTATTTTGGTCGTCGACCATATATCATGTGTGTATAAGAGGGAGTTCAACACCGATGTGTTGATATCGGTCTTCAAGCATTGATCATTGGCCATAAAATGTATGCACACGAGGAGATATGTCAATACAATGATGAAACCCCAAATCCAAAGCTCGAGGTGACATGGATTAGGGAGATCAGGCACCACCCACCACTATCACCTTCATGCCTTAACACTTTGAACTCAGGCGAGCGGTAAAGGAGTAGTCAATCAGGCCATGGATTTGATCCTTGTAACCTTGATGTTGAGTCACAACCATCACCAAGACCCTTTTTAGATGGTTCACTTGGTAATGATATGTTTTGAGGAAGCATAGGTTGATATGTTCATGGTTCCGTAGTGGAACCTTGCCACCACCCACGGCTCACTACCATAACTCTACACTCGATAAACTTTGTGAAAATTGGCGGTGATGTGGGCAAGAACGCATCGGAGTGTCACTCTGGTGTGATGTGGAAAGTGACTATGGGCCTCACAGTGATGGTGTAGAAATGACACCAAGCCATGGTGAATGCCATGTGGTGCCTAGTGATGATATGGCCTCTTCTAATAGGCCAAAGATTCAGAAAAGAATAACTTTTGATTTGGGACTCAATTTGAGGTAAATTTTATATTGTCAGAAAGCTCGCAACGAGATAATTACAATCGCAGTATCAAAACTAAATTCAAATGAGGACTTTGCTAACCAATCTTCATAATATACCTTGGAGATCGAGTCTAGAACATAACACCTCCCACAATTCGAGAATCCTTAAGGGGTGGAAGTGAGGGTGGTTACAAACACAATGAATGCTAAAGCTAAAAACATTTCTCAAAGTTTTCACCATCCCTATTCCTTGAAACAAAGAAGCTTATTAATGTATAAAAATGTAGAGGATATTATGTTGAAAGAGATTATTTGCATGTGAAAATGATTTCCCACTCATTTCCAAGCCACCCAAAGGAGAATGTTTATCTAATTGAAATAGGAGACTTAAGTTTTGAGTAATGTGAGAGATAATGAAGTTGTGGATGCTCAAATTATCAAAAGAGAACTACTAAAGTTTTAGAAGTTTGAAACACAGACTCATATTTGTTGATGTAACTTCTTAAGGATATATTGTAATAACAAATCATTTAGCATGGAAATCACAAGCTAAAAGACTAGTAGTTGTTGAAGAAAGGGAAAGAGGGTCTAGCTAAAAGAGGTCATGAAGAAGGATTTTTTTATAGGACCACCTTAGCTAAAAGAAGTCTTGAAGGAAGGTTTTTGATATGACCATCTTAAATATGGATGAATGGACAATGGAACCAAGGACACTTTGTCTTTCTCATATTTGGTGAACCCCACTTAGCCATCTAGATTTGTAAGTAAGATAAATACTTTAAGGCACATCAGATTATGTAAATAATAAAAACTTAAAATGATATAAATTGCAGAAAATAATAACTTTGTTTTTAATTAATAGATAAATTGATAAAATAAATACTTAGTATTTTATTTGTTACATTGAAATTGACTTTAACCCTTAAAAAATATCGCTCAAGTTAAAATTTAACATACCTACCATTAGTGTTATAACACACAGCGTAGATATACAAAGACATTCGCATGTAACTATTTATAATACCACGCATTATTAACCTCCTCACAAATTAGTCTTATGTTTAAGAACATTAGTCCTTATTCATTTTTAAACATTAAAATTCTCTTCACATTGTAAGATATTTTAGTCTTATGTTTATAGATGATCATTGACACTTTCTACATATGAGAGTGCGCATTAAAAGCTTCTTTGTATGAGGTGTTAAACTAATGTTTTGTAATAGACTTTAATGGGTGTCTTTTCATACATGTGAATATATGGATGAAGATTTTAATCAATGGGTTGGCATGTGCTCCATATCACCTTTACTTTAAGAATGGAATTTTGTGGAAAGGAGCAATAACAGTATGCCAGTGGATTTGTTTGTCTACGTCATGGATAACCAAACAAGGATTTGTTTCTATCCTGGATAACAAATCACATTGACAATTCAAACAAGCCCACTTGGCCATGGCAATGATTATAATACATTCAACAATATGACATCATGCTCACTAAAAACAGCACCACTACTAAGGAAATTGTGGATGTTTATCCTTATTCTCAACCTTCGTAATGAAGTTTTATGTGATGTCATAATTCTTATTATTTATGGGATATCATTTAATTATTATACATGTAATATCATTTAATTTAATAATAATCTTAGAAAGGAGGAGGAGAAGATAAATCTTTCGTGGAATGGATAAATGCCTACTTTCATTGATATAAAAGTGTGATGAAAGGATTACGAATATGCTGATGTAAATAAGAAGTGGTTATAATATTATTGAGATATATGTAAAGGTATTTTGCTTTAAAATATTCATCGCTTTATAGTATTTTTGGATTTAATTAAAATTTTTAGTTAATATAATATTATTATTTAATTTTAATTTTAATAAAAAGAGAAAAATTATTTAATAATATAAATAAATGTTTATTTTAATATTAATATAAAAGTGTGTTGAGATTATTATTAATTTTTTTATAAATAATGAAATATTTGTATCTCGGTTAGGATGATAGGATTAAAGTTATATATATATATAGTGAGCACCGGTATCACAGCAAGAATGGTGCAATTTTTGGGGCTTTTTACTTTACTTTTATCAATCCGGTAGTTCGTAACAAAGTTGGAAGTGACGGTGTTGTAAGCACAAGTACTAGCTCTTACTGTAGGCTGTCACTTGGTTAGTTGGTGCAAGATCACTAGGAGCTTAAGCCAACTTCTATGAATTCTCAGAAGAAGCTTTTAGCTGTGATGAAAGAAAGCTAACTCTAAAGAGGCTATTCTACTTGCAGAAAGAGAAAGAAGACTGGAGTGTAAAGCAAACCCTAGCAAACCCTAATTCTTCCAACTAACCCTACTTTTGCATAAAAAGAGATGAAAATTGATGAAATGAGTGTCATTGACTACTGAGAAAGTAAATTACATCTATTCAAGCTACTTCTGGAAGGAAATGAGAAAAAACATCTTTTTGGGTTTTTGAGTGTTTTATGTGAAATTGTTATGCTTGTAATTTATCTGTTTGTGGTTGTGGTAGAGATTTGGTGGCGATGGAAGGTGACCTTGGGGTTTGCAAAGGTGTAGGAAGGTGTGGGGGAGTCCTAAGAAGCCTCTGGTAACCTTCTGGAGACTTCCTCTGCAATTGGACTTCAAAAAGTCACTTTCAGGAAATTCTACAAGAGGCTGCAGGGGATCTACTAGAGGATCTTCAGGAGAATGCTTAGAGTTGTTTTTAGAGGTTTTAAAGGTGGAAAAATGGTGGGAAAGGGTAGCTGAAGATTAGAGGGAGGTTTCGAGGTGTCTGAAGCTCATCAAGGATGACTAGGAAGGAAAATGATGGTTGGATTTGTTCAAGAGACAAGAGGAAAGCTTATGAGAAAAATGCAGAAATTAGGGCAGATTCGTGAAGGGCTATGAATGACTTGTGAAACTTGTGAGAAAAGAGATGATAATGGCTGCTTTATTGATGTATTATGAGCAGAGGTGTGTTGTAAGAGAACTGCAAGTCAAAACACTGAAATTGAGCAAGAAAAGAACTAGTTGTACCAAAAGAACAGAACTATCTCTTATGTTAACTTAAATTCTGACCTAGAAGAATAAAATGTTGAGTAGTGCTATATGAACAGGAAAGCATGAAAATAGATTATTGCAGAAACAGAAATGAACATGGCAAAATGGGTCTAAAGCAGAGCCTTAACTTTTAAATTAAACTACAACACTAGAAATTGCATGAAGGAAGCAAAACTGTGTTTTTAGTGGCAGCAAAAGTACCTTGACCTCAGCTCATGGCTCCAAAGGGAGGAAAGGAGATAAAGGCTCTGTTGATGGCCTTTTTGGATCTTTGTTTATCTTTATTTAACCTACTTCAGCAACTGAAATGGAAGCAGCTATGTAAACCAACAAAATCAACCTATTCTAACCAAGGGAAAATGAAGCTATCTAACATAAATTAATTCATGAATTGAAGCAAAAACATATAAGTACAAAGAAAGAGGTGTTGGGCAGCTTGGGTTGGACCCTAACCCAAGAGCTTCAGCCCTCTAAAAGAAATCAGTGTTGGCTTAGAAAATATTTCATCTCCATTATCAAAAATATTAGTCACATTACATAAAACTGGTTCACAAAAGTAAGCTCGAAAATGAGCTGAGCAAGAGCTACAACAAAAGTGCAAAAATTTAACTAACAACCAACTAAACTACTGAGCACCTAAGCCCTCCTATTTATACAACTGGAGCCTCCAACAGCTCTCCTAAAATCAAGGAGGCTCGGCTCCCAAGACTAGAGATAGACAGCAGTTCTTCTTCACTTGCTCGGCTGCCCCTTTGATGCATCAATGTTGCTGCTTGTGCTCTGAGCTTTCTGAAGGAGGATTCGAGGTAGGGGGTCATAAATAAGGGGGACACCCTCCTACAAATCCTCTTCCTTGTTTTCCTCGAATATTGGCTGCCAAATGCTCATTAAACCTTTGATTTTGTCTCAAAATTGACCAAAAATATGCATAAAGCACACATTAGACTTTTTGGCATAATGAATAACCCAATTCACTCTATTTGCATAAATATAATAAAAAACATGAAATAAAATAATGAAAATGGTGGATTAAGTTAAGTTAGAAGGCCAAATGAGCCCATATAATTACCCATTTTTGTGGCTCATCATCACCCCCTACTGAATGGGTTGCTCATCCTCTGAGAAACTAGTCTATCTCCTCATCTTTGATGGCCCTGATGGCCTCCCTGACATTCCAGGCTTCTGTTGTGAGATCCTATTCCCTATCATGGAATCCAACCTTCCTGTCCACCTCTTCCCACTACTGTCTTTCTTCTTCCTCCTTTGTGCCCTCTAGCAGTGCTAGCAAAAGTGGGGGACTCAACTTGAGGCCAATCCAATTGGCCTTCAAAATTTGCATAGAGTGCTTATACAGTGGCACTCTCCTCAAGGCTTCTCTCATCCTATTTGGGAAGTGATACTCCCTGATCTATAGGTTGTGTGGCAATGTGTTCCACCTTCTCATGCAGGCATGAATGCAGTCATCTCCAAGCAGTCTCTCCATGTCCTCAAAATGTGCAATAGCCTAGGCCTGCTCATTGATGTGCTTAGGGGCACCTTGAGGATCATCTGCAAGTTGTTGGTGTGTGCTAAGGAGAGCCATAGGGTCTTCTGGCTCTGCCCTAATCATTAGAGGCTCATTTTGTTCTTTTGCCATCAATTTCTTGATTTCTGTGGCCCTTTTCTCCTCATGGCTCATCCATGATGCCATGGCCATCAGCTGCAAATCCCCCAACCTAGCATTGGGGTCCCATAGGTTCATATCAGTGAGGACCAGGTTATGCAAGTAAAACTCTGCCAGCTTTGCCTTGTCTTCTGCTGAACTGTGGTCACATAGATCCAGGAATTGTCCATAATCCTGAAAAGGTATGGTGCCTCTCTGGGCCAGAGTCTTGATTTGGAACTGTAGCCACTGATCTTTGAGGTATACTCCATATGATTTGGCTGGCTTCCTGCACTGTAGTGCCTCCATAGCCCAGCTGGCCATGCATGCTAACTGGGTTTCCCTTTCTTGCAGTTGTTTCTCAACATTTCAGTCTCTACCTAGGTTTCCCTTTCTTGCAGTTGTTTTCTTAACATTTCATTCTCTGCTTCCAAGTGAGATATTTTGATTGCTTCTGCATGTTTTACAGTGGCTAGCTCTCTGCCCATCTCTCTAAGCTTGCTCTCCATGTGGCCAATGTCTTCCACCCCCTTGGACTTTGCAATTTACATTCATCTGTGGCTCCTTACTCTCTTTTTTTCAGCTCAAAGAAAAGTGGGACTGCAAACTTCTGTGGGATGATTTTCCCTCCTTCTAGAAGGTTGTAATAAGAGCCTAAACTAGGTTGAGGGTCAAGTTCTGATATCCCTGTTGTTTCATCCTTCCCCTTGGTCTACTCTTCTACCCTTTTCTCAAATTTCTCAGTCTCCAGTAGCTTTGTCAAGGTCTCCTATAGAGCAGTCTGCGCCTCCTGTAGGACTATTTTAGAGTCCTGTAGTTTTATCCTTTCCTTCCAAGTGGAAGATCTAGGGCTTCCTCTTTCATAGGTGATGGGGGTTTTGGATGGAGATTCCTCCTTTTTGGCAGTAGGAGAATCTTCAATGGTGATAAGCTCTTTTGAGGGTGGTTGTGGCTTCCCTATTTTTATCCTGGTGCTTTTTCAAGCTCTGAAATACATGGATGGTTGCCTTTTTCTCTTTGGTTTGGGCTTAACTGGGGTGCTGAGTGCAGCCAGAACAACTGCTGCCTCCCTTTCTAGTGTTTCAGGAGACACTTCTGCCTTCTTTGCTTCTGTTTCTTTTTCTTTTGTCTTTTCTGCCTCTGCTGGTTTTGTTTCTTCTATCCCTGTTTTAATTTCCTTCTCATCTTGTTTAGTTTCTGCCCTCTCTGCTTTAGCCTTGTTCTTCTCAGATTTAGTCTTTTTCCTTTCTGTTTTAGTCTTTTTCTCTTTTGTTCTAGGTTCCTTCTTCTTCTCTGCTTTGGTCCCTTCCTCCTCTGTTTCATGTTTTTCTTTCTCTGTTTGGGTTTCTTCCTTCCCTATTTCAGGTTCCTCTTTCTCTGTTTGTGTTTTCTCTTCCTCTTTTCTGGTTTCCTCCTCATCTTCCCATTTTTTCTCTTCTCCCTCATTTTCAGATGGACTGAGATCATATGTGAGGGATTTTATATTATCTTCCCTTGTCATATTTCTAAAAATCTCCCAGGCTATGGGTATTATGAAGGTAGGGCCTCTTCCACCAACAGTTTAATTAGCCCATGGTGAGCCAATTGGTCTAGAGCTCCTGCCTTCAATTTAATGCTGGAATCTATTAGGGACTAGAGGAGAAAATAGGGAATACTGAGTTTTTGGGGTGCAGGAAGATCCATGCCATATCTCAACTCATGCAAAAGTCTGAAATGGTACCCATAAACTATGTTGTACCTTCCTTCACAGGAGATGTATTTGATAATCTAATAACTGACCTCATCCCAAGGGTAAGGTATGCTTGTTCTCCTGATGCCATTTTTGTCCTCTACAGGATGCTCATTTGGCTGGAAGAAGGTTTTCTTGGCAACTTGACCCAGTGGTTTTTCCTCCTTGCTCTAGGGTAGTCCAAGTGGGAGACTGGTAACCCTACTAATGAACTCTGGGGTGATTTCCATGGTGAGACCCTTGAAACTAACAGTGGCATGGGTTTTTGAGTGAGGTATCAAGGACAAGGCAAACTCTTACGTTACTTCTTCATCATACCCATGAAGTTTTTCAAAGAATGGCATCCAATTGGCCCTAGTAAAAAGGGCTACTACCTCGGGGTGTTCATGTAGCCTAGCTAAGTTTAGAGGTTCCTTCCGCATAAATCCCCCTGTCATTATGTTTAGAATCTTTGGAATGCCTCAGGTGGAGAAGGAGACAACAATTTTCAAAAACCAAGAAACAGAGGAAAAAACTGTTTTTTTCTTAAGAAACAGGCAGACTTTTTAATGCAATTTCTCTTTCTTTCAGGCTTAATTCTCCCTAAAATTGCATCAGTCCTCGTATATGTGAGTACTAAGGTGGAGAAGGAGACAATACTTCATAAACAGAGAACAGAAAAAAATGTGTTTTTTTCTTAAGAAGCAGGCAGAACTTTTGAATGTAATTCCTCTTCCTTTTCAAGCTCAATTCTTTCTTAAAATCACATCACCCCTTGTATATATGAAAATTCAAAGTGGGTTTGCACTGATCCTACCTCTTCGAGCCCGAATTTGAATGAAAATCCCGTTTTTTCTTCTGCAAGATTGCTTGCTGGCCCTCTTGTAGAATTCGCTCCTATAGGACCTGTTACTACTCCTGTAGAACCCAATAATGTCCCTGTAGAACCTGATAAGCGGAGGAGTTCTGAAAATGACAGAGAGCGATGGTTTCGAGGCTCTATAGGTGGTAGCGAGCTCGCTGCAATCGAGCGCACGATGATAAAAATGGAAACAAAGGTGGTGAATAAGCTCAAGAGAGCGTACTTATGCTTACTGGAGAGGTTTCCGGCGACGAGGTGAGGTGGCAGAAAGGGTATGTTACCATTATTCGGACCATTGGTCCCCACTGCAGTGTCATCATGAGACTTTATGCTTTCTGCCTGCAATCACTTCCCATCATTTGCATTGGAGTTCAACATCCACCACTACCTGTCTTTTTGGATTTTCTGTGAGTTGACTAGACACACATGCAGTGTGATCTCCGGATGAGCGTGGTCGAACTGGACGAGGGTGGCCAGTTAACTAGCCACCTTTCGGGTTTAATCTTCAACCATTCCATTCGTTTATGCAGTTTCGAATTATACAGATGCAATAGAGGAACGGGTTTAGACACTTACCTGCAAGTCGAAATGTTCGTGCTACAGCACTGCTAAGCTTTTGTTGCTTCTGCATGCTCAGACTCTAGTGTTGCATACCTGTATTCCTGTTGCCATATGCTTGTGGCTTCTTGATATGTGGCTTAGTTGCTTTGTACAGGTGCTCTCTAGCTGGATCTTTCTTTGGACATCTTTTGCATACATGTGGCTACACCTATTCTACTGTTGGAGCTTGATTTTTAAGGGGATCAGCTGCTACAGGAGTCCTACAGGAGCTCCTGTAGCTGCTTCTCCCTCTAAAATTTTTAGTTGAGGCTTATGCAGGGGGCTGTGAGGAGGCTTCTTGAAGAATTTGATGGTAATGGAGAAGTATCTGGTAAGCTGTAGGTGAGTTGTAGGGGCGTTGTTTTTTTATTTCCTCAGTTTTTTTTTTGAAAAACAGGTTTCTGTGTTTTATTTGTAGGAAGGAAAGAAATAATTGGAAGTGAGGTGGTGCAGGTGTGGGATGGAGGGTTAGGATGGAGGATGGTTGTAGGATGGTCTACAGGCTCTCTGTGAAAATTCCCAACTCTTCAATCATTTTTTTAGCTTCATTTCGAGCTCTTTGTGATTTCTACAGGAGCCTCCTGTAGAACACATAGGGTTTCCTGTAGGATGCATAGTCTTCAAAAAAAAACACCGAGAGATGGAAAAAAGAATAAAAAATGATGGAGAAGATTCTAGAGGATATGTAATAGGCTTGGTGGTATGTCCCCTTGCTTCCTAAGGTCCATCTGTAACCTGCAATGCACTCAAAAAGTCAATTTTCTTTTTTCTGTTTTTTTTTTTTTTGGAAAAGACAACTAGGGCGCCTCTAGGAGGTTTTCACCCTACCTGCCTGCCCTGGGCACCTCCAAGGGAGGTTTTCACCCAAGGATCTTTATTCTCTTCATTTGTTTTCCTTTTTCTTTTTTTTTTCTTTTTTTTTTGTCATCACTGCGCTGCCTCAAAAGAGGTTTTCAGCCTACTGATGGGACTCAAGCACCTCATAGAGATTTTCACTGGAGTCCTTATATATATATATATATATATATATATATATATATATATATATATATATATATATATATATATATATATATATATATGAGTGGGTGGAGTGGAGGCAGAGACTTGCTCCACTACCAACACTGTTTTACTCAGATATTCAATAAATTCTTGCTTGGAGAGGGGCTTCTTGTAGATTTTCAACCTATGCCCATTGACAAGCATGGGGATGGCTTCCTCATCGATGGTCCTGATCAAAACTGAACCATTTTCATTGCACTTTTCTACTGTGTAGGGTCCCAGCCATCTTGTCCTCAGCTTTCCCTTGAAATCTTTATACCTTGAGTCATACAGCAGCGCCCAATCTCCTTCTTGGAATTGCTTCTCCTTGATGTTTTTGTCATGCCATATCTTCCTCTGAAGTTGGATTACTTTTGTGTGGAGAAGGGCTTGCAATCTCTGTTCATCCAATCCATTAAGCTAGAGTAGCCTTTCCCTTTGTGCATGGCTGAGATCTAGGTCCAGCTGTGCTGCCATCCTTAGTGTATTGTATTCAAACTCTATTGACAGCAAAGCCTTCTTCCCATAGACCAGTTCATAGGGTGTGAATCCAGTGGTGGTCTTCCATGTGGTGTTGTAGGCCTAGGTGGCCTCAACCAATCAATCTGCCCAATCTTTCCTGCTGCTGCTCACTACCTTAGTCAAAATTTCCTCTAAAGCTCTATTGGTGACTTCCACCAGTCCATTGGCTTGTGGATGGTAAGGATTGTAAGTCCTGTGCTTGATTTTATGATGTGTGAGCAGGTCTTCAATGAGATTGGAGGTGAACTGCCTTGATCTATAACCAGTTCTCTTGGATACCCGAACTTATAGAATATGTTCTCTCTTAAAAACTCAGCTACTTTTTCTTCTGTTGTTGCCTTGATTGCCTTTGTCTCTGCCCATTTTGTCAGATAATCGTTGCACACAATGATGTGTTGTTTCTGGTTTGAAGGAGGGTTTATAGGACCCACAAATTCCATGCCCCACTTCTCAAATGGCTCAAAAGTCACTTGAGGTTGCAGGGGCATCTCATCCTTTGGAGTAGGTTTCCCCATCCTTTGGCACCAATCACATTGGCTGATATATCTCCTCACATCTTGATGAAGAGTGGGCCAATAGTATCCTGCTTGCAAAATTTTGAAGGTAGTCCTCTTTGCTGCAAAATGGCCTCCACAAGGCCCATCATGACAGGTCAGGAGAATGTCAAAAACTTCTTCCTCCCTAACACATCGTCTCAAAATCTGATTTGGGCCAAGTTTGAAGAGATTGCCCCCAACCCAAGTGAAAGGGGCACTTTTCCTCACGATCTTGCTCTTCTCTTTTGAGGACAGGTGTGGTGGGAACTGTGTTGAAACCAAGTAATTTTCTATATTAGCAAACCATGGAGAGAGTACTGAGATAGCAAATAGGTGTTCATCTGGAATTTGATCATCCACCATTCCTTCCTCACCTGCAGGCAAATTTACTCTAGACAAAAAGTCAGCAACAACATTTTCCTTACCAGGCTTATCAACAATGGTTAAATCAAACTGCTGCAATAAAAGCAACCATCTAATAATGCGAGCATTTACATCTGGTTTGTTCATTAAATACCTAATTGCAGCATGATCGATGTGTACAAAGGTTTGATAGCCTGTGATGTAATGTCTGAAATTATTTAAGGAATGTACTACAGCTAGGAGTTCCTTCTCAGTTACCATGTAGTTCAACTCTGCCTTTGACAAATTTTTAGTTATAAAGTATATGGCATAAGGTAACTTTTCATCAACTTGCCTTAAGGCTGCTCCTATTGCTTTGTTCAAGGCATCTGTGTGAATGTGGAAAGGTAGGGCCCAGTTTGGGCCTTGTTTCAAGGTGTCTAAGGCTTCTTGACAATTGTCAATCCATATGAACTCGACACTTTTCCCAAAAGACCAAAAAATGGAGAGGTTAGCTTACCGAAATCTTTAATGAATCTTTTGTAATATCATGCTAAGCCCAGGAAACATCAGACATCTCTCACCTTTTGAGGAGGTGGGACCCTTTGGATGATGGCAATTTTGTTGGGGTCCACCTACAATCCTTGTTGAGATATTGCATGACCTAGCACGGTCCCTTTAGTCATCAAGAATTCACATTTTTCCAAACTGAGGGACAAGTTCATTTCAATACACTTGTCCAGAACTTTTCCCATGTTAGACAAAGCTTCCTGGAAGTTAGAACCATAAGGAAACCAAAAGGAAGGGCCCGATGGGAAAAGGTAGGAGCATTGCACAAACCAAAAGGAAGGGCCCGATGGGAAAAGGTACCCCAAGGACAAGTAAAATTGGTCTTATCTTGGTCTTCCAGGCTGATTTGGATCTGATTGTACCCGTTGAACCCATCTAGGGAGGAGAAATTTTTTTTCCCTACTAGACCATCTAACACTTGATATATGAAAGGCAACGGAAAATGGTCATTTTTGGTGGCCTTTTTCAGTTCCCGATAATCGACACAGATCCTCCACTTACCATTTTTCTTTGGTACTAGCACCAAAGGAGAGACCCACTCACTATCAGAGATGGGGTAGATGAATTTTGCATCCAGTAACTTTTGCAGTTCTTCCTTGACAATGTCTTTAAGGGCTAGATTCATCCTCCTTTGGGGGTGCCTGACTGGCTTGCAATCTTCCTTAACGTAAATGTGATGAGTACAGACTAAAGGGTGCACCCCCTTCATCTCCTTATAGCTCCAGGCGAAGGCATCTAAATGTTTTCTTAATAAGCTACACAGTTCCTTCTCCTAGGGGGTGGATAGGGATGAGTTGATTTTCAAGGTTTTTTCTGGGCCAAACTCTATATTCTTAACACAGAGAGAGGTTGGGCCGGTCACATAGAAATTAGCTAAAGGATTGTCTTGGGTTTCTTTCACTAGCTCTTCTAATGGCAACATACTGGGGGGTGGATTATAAATTAAGTTTTCAATGATATCAGCCTCAGTTTGTAGTTCCCCCCCATGGCAGTTTCTATTATACATAGTGGTGCAGAATAGACTTAATCCTCATCTTCCTCCTCCAACCAAAGAGGTAGATCATGTTCTAGCAAAGGTTGGGCGGGAGGGTATAGGGCTAGCTGCTTGGACATATGCCCGTTCTTGATTGTCATGTTCCCAGCTTGGCAGCTGATGTAGGCATCTGCAGTAGCCAACCAGGGTCTTCCTAGGATGAGAGGATACCCAGTGAGCTTTGCCTTCGGCTGGAGAACTAGGAAATCAGCAGGGTACTCCCAAGAATCAATGGAGACCATTACATCTTCCACAATCCCTTCAGGGGTCATGGTGGAGTGGTTTGCTAACTGCAGTACTATTGTGGTCTTTCTCAGGGAGCCCTGGAGGTTGATCTTGAGCATAGTGTCCTTGGTCATCACATTAATGGCAGCCCCCAGATCAATTAGGGTATGGGGGACCATGGTACCATTGATGTGGACATCAACTATTGGGCTTCCAGGGTCTAGATACTTCGGACAAATTACCTACCCTAACATTAGGTCGGACAGTTTTCCTATGACATTGATGGTTGGGGCATCTTTCTTGCGCCGACCTGAATGCCTGAAGCACTTCTCTTTGATCATCTTGTGGTATATAGGCACATCCTTTATGGCTTGGAGAAGTGGGATCTTTACACATAATTTTTTTAATTCTCCAGAAGTTCAATTTCTTCTGGGTAGGATGGGTTGTGCCGGATAATCTCTCAGGAAAGGGTGGAATTGCTTTCGGTTCACTTTCCTCCTTATCCTCCTCAACCTCCTTAGGGGGAGGCTAAGTGTTTGGGAGAACCTTCCCAGATCATACGTTAATCTCCTGAATCTCTACAGCATAGTTTGGGCATGATGGTTCCCCACTATATACTTCCTGAGCATGTCTGTTATTCGAGTTCAGGTTCAGTTGAGCAGGCATTTGGGGTTGCCTTGGTGGAGCAAGATGCAATGGTTGCAATTGAGCAGGTGGTGGAGGCAAAAGGGCGGGAGGAGAGTTGTGCTAGGGCCTCCACCCTTGATGAGATGCATTCCACTGATGTTGTGGCTAAGTATAGGAGTGAAATGAATGAGCAGTTGGTTGAGCATGATATTGAGATGGATATGAACAAGGAGGACATTTGGACCAGGAAGGATGAGTAGGGGGACCAAGAAGGCATGGAAGTGGCTTGATTGGGGTTGTAGTATGCCTGGGAAGTCCCTTGCATTCCCTGCTGGTAAGGTCTAGGTCCATGCGGTTTCCTTTGGCTCATGAAATAGAGTGGTTCAGTGGCTCCTTCAACCCCTTGGTATACAGCTTTAAGTCTGGGCAAGGAAGGGCACTTATTTGTAGGATGACCTTCTTCACAGACTGAACACACCTCTATAGAGTTCAATGGACATTTGTTCCTAGGATGCCTTCTGGTGCACCTAGGACAAAAAATGGCCAAAGCCCTCCCTACTTCATCTTGTTTCCTTTTGATATGCAAGGTATCCATTTGCATGGCAAGAGTCTGCAGCATCTCACTCTAGAAATCTTCCAGCATGTTTCCAAATTCACCTTTGAGGGATGAATTGGATGAGGGGGTGTTGGCTGTGGGTCGACTCCCCCTACCTCTCTTTTTGGTTTCCCTAGAATGGTTCCTAAACACAGTCTTGATGTCTTCATAAGGTAGTTGGTAGATGTCTCCCCCAGCCAGTAAATGGAGGGTGTCTAAAAGGTCTTCCAAAATTCCTCTGAGCAGGACCAACTTCAAAGATTCGGGGTCAAGTGTGCACCTGGCCCTTTTATAATTGAGCTGGAATCTCTCTTCATAATCCTCCAAGGATTCATCACTTCCCATGGTCATTCGGAAGATTTCTTCCTTGGTATCTTTTGACCTACAGTAGTCCCGATATTTGTTATTAAAGGCTTGCTGCATCTGAGCCCAAGTTGTGATGTTGTTTCCAGGTAACCCCATGAACCAGCGCAATGCTACATCCTTGATGGTAGAAGGAAACAGTTTCAACTTCTGCTCATCTTCTGCATAGTCATAGATTTGATAGATAACAACAAACTCAAATAGGAAGGTGTCAGGATCTCTTGTATTTAATCCATGGAAGTGAGGTAGGGTTGAAGGGCTTATGTTCTTCATTTTAGTGTCCCCATTGGTCTCTCGGATGGGAAAGGTACCCTCTACTCTTTCTCCATTCCCCCTAGCATTTCTGTTTTCAACCATTGTCTCAGGAGGGATGCTTTCTTCCTCTTCTTCTCCTATAGGTTCTTCAAATATCTCAGAATTCTCACCTAAAGGTTCTTCTGGATCACTGCCATCGAAGAAGAGAGAAGGGTGTCTTTGTGATGTGGTGGGGGTGTTGGGTAAGAATTTTCTTGAATTATCTCTATTCCTATGAGACATGAAAGGAAATCTTTTTTGGTGATTTTTGTTTTTCTGCTTGTACCTGCAAAACTGAAATTGATTGAACAAACAAATTGCAACGACTGAAATGAGCTTGCTGAAAGGAAATTGCAGAATTGAAATGAAAGCAAGGAAATGATTAATCTGGAATGAAAATTGCAAAATTGAAAGGATTAATCTACTTTTGTGGAAATGGAAATTGCAGAATTGAAAGGACTAATCTACTTTTGTTGAAATGGAAATTGCAGAATTCAAATGAAAGCAAGGAAATGCATAAATTGAAAGAAACAACTACTCTACTTTTGCTGAAATGAACTACTTAGCAGAATGTTGCAGTAGAAAATAGAAGAAAAGCAGTAATCACAAAATACTCTGACACCTCCCTGGCAACGGCGTCAAAAAGTGGTGAGCACCAGTATTGCAGCAAGAATGTTGCAACTCCTGGGGCTTCCTACGTTACTTTTATCAACCCATTAGTTCATAACAAACTTGGAAGCGACAGTGTTGTATGCACAAGTACTAGCTCTTACTGCAGGTTGTCACTTGGTTAGCTAGTGCAAGATCACTAGGAGCTTAAGCCAACTTCTATGAATTCTCAGAAGAAGTTTTTAGCTGTGATGAAAGAAAGCTAACTCTAAAGAGGTTGTTCTACTTGCAGAAAGAGAAAGAAGACTGGAGTGTAAAGCGAACCCTAGAAAACCCTAATTCTTCCAACTAACCCTACTTTTGCATAAAAATAGATGAAAACTAATGAAATGAGTGCCATTGACTACTAAGAAAGTAAATTACATATATTCAAGCTACTTCTGGAAGGAAATGAGAAAAAAACATCTTTTTGGGTTTTTGAGTGTTTTATGTGAAAATGTTATGCTCATAATTTATCTGTTTGTGGTTGTGGCAGAGATTTGGTGGCGATGGAAGGCGACCTTGGGGTTTGCAAAGGTGTAGGAAGGTGTGGGGGAGTCCTAAGAAGCCTCTGGTAACCTTCTGGAGACATCCTCTGCAATCGGACTTTAAAAGGTCACTTTCAGGAAATTCTACAGGAGGCTACAGGGGATCTATAGGAGGATGCGAAAATCTGTTTTTAGAGGTTTTAAAGGTGGAAAAATGGTGGTAAAGGGTAGTTGAAGATTAGAGGGAGGTGTCAAGGTGTCTGAAGCTCATCAATGATGATTAGGAAAGAAAATGATGGTTGGATTTGTTCAAGAGACAAGAGGAAATCTTATGAGAAAAATGCAGAAATCAAGGCAGATTCGTGAAGGGTTGTGAATGACTTGTGAAAACTGTGAGAAAAGAGATGATGATGGCTACTTTATTGATGTATTATGAGCAGAGGTGTGTTGTAAGAGAGCTACAAGTCAAAATACTAAAATTGAGCAAGAAAATAACTAGTTGTACCAAAAGAACATAACTATCTCTTATGTTAACCTAAATTCTGACCTAGAAGAATAAAATGTTGAACAATGCTATATGAATAGGAAAGCATGGAAAGAGATTTATTACAGAAACAGAAATGAACATGGCAAAATGGGTCTGAAGCAGAGCATTAACTTTTAAATTAAACTACAACACTAGAAATTGCATGAAGGAAGCAAAACTGTGTTTTTAGTGGCAGCAAAAGTGCCTTGACCTCAGCTTATGGCCCCAAAGGGAGGAAAGGAGATGAAGGCCCTATTGATGGCCTTTTTGGATCTTTTCTTATCTCTATTTAACCTACTTCAGCAACTGAAATGGAAACATCTATGTAAACCAACAAAGGCAATCTATTCTAACCAAGGGGAAATGAAGCTATCTAACATAAATTAATTCATGAACTGAAGAAAAAACATATAAGTACAAAGCAAGAGGTGTTAGGAAGCTTGGGTTGGGCCCTAACCCAAGAGCTTCAGCCCTCTGAAAGAAATCAGTGTTGGCTCAGAAAATATTTCATCTCCATTATCAAAAATAATAGTCACATTACATAAAACTGGTTCACGAAAATGAGCCGAGCAAGAGCTACAACAAAAGTGCGAAAATTTTACTAACAACCAACTAAACTACTCCGCACCAAATCCCTCCTATTTATACAACTGGAGCCTTCAACAACTCTCCTAAAGTCAAGGAGGCTTAGCTCTCAAGACTAGAGATAGACAGTAGTTCTTCTTCAAATGCTCAGCTGCCCCTTTGATGCATCAATGTGGCTGCTTGTGCTCCGAGCTTTCTGAAGGAGGATTCGAGGTAGGGAGTCATAAATGAGGGGGACACCCTCCTACAAATCCTCTCCCTTGTTTTTCTTGAATATTGGCTGCCAAATGCTCATTAAACCTTTGATTTTGTCTCAAAATTGACCAAAAATCTGCATAAAGCACACATTATACTTTTTGGCATAATGACTAACCCAATTCACTCTATTAGCATAAATATAATAAAAAACATGCAATAAACTAATGACAATGGTGGATTAAGTTAAGTTATAAGGCCAAATGAGCCCATATAATTACCCATTTCTGGGGCTCATCAATATGGTTTTGTTGTAATTTTGGTTTTAATATTGATATTAATTATGTTATGTTTATTTCAAGTATGTTTTATTATTCATGGTTTAATATTCAACAAGAAAGAGAAGAAGACAACTTTTTAATAGGATAGATAATTGCCTAGTTAAATATAAGTGTGATAAAAATATTATTATTATGCCATTTTATATAATTCAAGGTTTTAGTACTACTAAAATGGTATCATCAAAAGTAGCTTTCTTTAGAATATTTATCATTTTATACTATTTTCGGTTTTCTCCTTTTTTTTTGTCAAAAGAAAAACATTATATTATCATTAGTGAAATCCTGAGTAAAAAAATAGGTTGCACGACCCCTTTAGCTTCGCTACATTCAAAGGGGAGAACAAGGGGTGCTAGAGATAATAGAAGTTGCAACCATATAACCATTATTTCTGATAGGCTTACTAGCCTTACATAACAAATATACGACAAAACACACCAAGAACCTGAGATAATCATGTCACGAAGGGTGGTGAGGTATGAGTCCAGAAGGAACTGCAAGGAAGTCGACCCACTCATGCATATGGAAATCGATGTGTTCCACACGGGCCTCCAAATCATGCAAGAAGTCATTGAGGCGTCTTTGGTTTCGGCAGATACTCTCGAGTAGCTCTGGAGTCTCATTGAGGCAGAATTGGATGTCATTAAAGTAGGCCACCAATTCATTATGATCTTCATAATGGTGCTCTCTCATGATATCTAGGCTGGCTTGGATGCCTCTCAGTTGATCTGTGATGGTTTCCAGCGAGGTTGGAGCCTCCATTCTATCTGGTGAATGCTCGCGAGCTCAAGCGGCCTCATCTGTCCATTTCCTGCTGACCACATCCTTCGAAGCTGAGCTCGAATCGCTAATTGGTTGTCCAACATGGTCATGATGCCCACCTCCATGAAGAGGATGCCCACGCTGTCGGGGCATGGTTGGGCACTCCCAAATACCACCAACTAGAACGACTAGAGATGATACAACCTTCCAAGAGGAAACAACCACCTGCACACGCCTGAGCAACCACAAACAATGCCACACTAGCCCCACTTTGGCCTTACAGCTTTGACCAAGCCAGGCCACCCAACAAATATGCACAATTACCACTTCGTTGAAGCCCCTAGATGGCCTTGTTCCTTTATCAGTCCTCAACTAGAACAGGAGAAAGCTAGCCACAATTATCTGCCCAAAATAATACAACGCACTCTCGACGACTCACTCAATACCTCAACATATGCAACCAAGAGATAGATAACAAGGAAATTATAAATTGCCCCACTACCAGAAACACCCCTTCCTTCATGGAATTTTCCAAGGGGATTCAGTAGAAGTTGGTGACACTACATAATTTTATTGTCTGTAAGAAAATTGTCTTCAGAAAGAAAGTGTTGCCACAGACAGGGCCACTCCCTCCACAGGGAAATGGGCAACATCGACTTACTAACCACCACCGACAACAACAACACAGGGGAAGACCATAACCAAATGTGTACAATAACCTGGAGACCATCGAGTACCCACCAGCCTAGAGAAACCTTCCTTTGGCAACACCCGAGGTTCCACCTTGCATAACCAACCTTAACGCACCAGAGAGGAGAGAAACCTCCAAAGGAATTGGGATCCCATATAAATGCACAAAATCCCATTAGAGAAGCCATAATACTAGAGTCCAAACACTCCACAAAATTCCAAGTACCCCATGGCCCTGGTAAGCTCGCTTAGCCTTTAACACTCTCATCCACCACCCTACACGCTAAGTTAATCACCCAAGATACAACATTTGTTACGCTATCACTGGTACATAATATAACAACCAAATGCGAGTCTGGAGAGTTCAATGGACTGCCGACCCGTCGCATCACCTCGTGCTTCATAATGCCTTCACCTACCATGTGCCTCGTGAGACTAACTCCGAGTTGGTCTGTCCAAATGTTTATACACTCCCATTAGGGTTATACTATTTGTTGTTTTAGTATTGATATTTAATTATTTTATTTTTATTCAATATATATTATATTATTTATAATTTGACTATTAATGTTAACAAAAATGAGAAGAAAATAACCCTTGGATAAGATGCACAAATGTCCATTTGAATATATAAGTTTGTGATGAAAATATAATGAGAAGTCATATTATTATCAAGATGGTATGATCAAATGTACTTTTCTTTATAATATTTACCTATTTATGGAATTTATGATTCTTTATAATATTTACCTATTTATGGAATTTATGGTTTTACCGTTACATTTAGTTACATTATCGTTCTTTGACATATATCTTATTATATATAGTTTAACAAAAAGGAGAAAAAGACAAATGATTGATAAGATGTATAAATGCTATATTATATATATAAGACAAATATTATCTTACAATTGTAATAATTATATTTAACAAGAATAATATTAGATAAAACAAATATTATTTAACACAAACAAAAATATTTGTTATCTATTAGTGTAAGCAAGTACAAAAGTTATTTATAATATAAGTACAAAAGGTTATTTATAAGATGCATCTATTACAATTTTTCTTCGTAACTTTTATATCCACATAGTATACTAAAAACAAGGGTCGAAGATATTAACTCTTGCTTGTCTTGTGTTCAATGTGTGATATTCCTCACTATAAAATATGTTGGTGATTGTAGTCTTTACATGAGTTGGACGTTGTCATTAACACTTAGTTTTAGGTGTGGTTGAGATAGTATCTCAATTAACTAGATTGATTGGCTAAGATAGTTATCTAGTTTGTTGTATAATATGTGATATTTTGAGATGATAATAATATACAAATATAGTTTTTATGTGAAATAATTCTAAATTGGTATCAGATCAAGTAGCTAGCTATGGTGTAACTCCCTCATGAGAGGGCCAAAGTACATGTGATAATTTTGATAGTCAATCCTCTATACATATGTAGAATTTGATTTGGTAGAGAGTGGAGTGATTAGTAATGCATGTGTTTTTGAGGAGCCACTATCAAACCCTAGAACAAGCTTGTGAAATGGCAGAAAAGACAGGTGATACAAAAGAGTATGTCTAGGTTGAGGAGGGGTATGGAAAAGGGAATGCATAAGCTTTTGTTGCAATATTTGAAGAAGGTGATAAGGAAATTTTGAAAGTTGTGGGTGATACCTTTACAAAATTTGCAAAAATGGCCAAGGAAACCATGTAGCTCCTAGTGGAGTTGGCCTCATTGCAAAGTTTGTGCAACGGAACTGTGGTCGACCCAATACTGCACTAATTTGAATAATTATTTGTTTTATACCATGATACTTCTCCGTGTTTTTGTCTTATGTGTGTTGTGGGATTCAAATCCAATTGTCACATACAATATGCATATTTCTCTCTGTATAAGCATGTCTAGGGGGTAGCGTCACCACTTCTTCCACCATTAAAAGGAGGATGATGATGATAAGTTTAACGTCAATTCTTGCTATGTTGACTAGGGCTCTTATGGTCCTTTGATAATATACAAGCTCTGGTTATAATGTTTAACTTTGATGATCAAACCAACACTTGTTATAACATAAACTTGGGTTATAATGTCAACATTCATTATAGGACACAATTTTCCTTTCATGCAATCAATAAGATCGATAATATGGAGTTTTCCTTACTTTGATTATATTAGTTTGAATAGAAGATAATTTTGGAATCAATGCCAATATGTATTAGATGTATATTTTTGTGTAATAAATGATAACAAATCTCTTAAATAAGATAAATATGTCATGTTGTAACACTAGCTCGGGAAGATTCAATATCTAGATTGCTTAATTAGATAACTGGCGAGTACAACAATTGGCATCCATATATCTCGGTAGATGGAAGCGTGTCAATAAAATGACTAGTAGTTCAATCATTACAAACAACAAATTAATTTAGTGATCTAAAGCAACTTTATCTTCAATAAATCTAGTGGAAGTACAACTTAGTATGGACGGTTGTCCAGTTAGTTCAAGAGTTGTGGATCTAGGTAAGGATCCTTCATTGAAGACATGAGAGTGGTTTGCTAATGAGGTTTGCGACGTGGTGTGGTTTAGTAATTGACTTTGAGATCTTCCTGATTCAAGAGTTCGGGAGTGGAACTTGGGAATTCAACTTGGGAACTGCACCTTTATAAGAATTAGGAGACAACTTGATGGATTTCAAACTACAATATTTTTAAATGGTTAGAGATGTTGATGAATACTCAACCAGAAAAATAGTTCAAAGGCAAGTACTGGTTAAGGGAGAGTGTTGAAGATATTAACTGCTACTTGTATTTTTCTTAATGTGTGATATTCCTCATCATAGAATATATTAGTTATTGTAATTTTTAAATGATTTGGAGGTTGTATTTAGATCCTAGTTTTAGGTGTGGTTGAGATATTATCTCAACTAACTATATTGACTAGCTAAAATAATCATTCTATCTTAAACCTAGTTTATTATATATATGAGATTGTGAAATGATAATAATATCTTAAATGTCAGTTGGAGTTATCTTGGGTGGTTGGGAGGAAATAATGAAATCCTCCCCATCTAGGTTCAATTCTCGCAAGTGATATGATAGATGTTGACAATATACATATATTCCTCATATGAAATATATGGTGTTATACCTATGACCAAAAAAAAAAAAACTGGAATTATAATTCTTAAAAAAACACAACAATAACAACATTCAAACCTCCACGTGCATATATCTCCTAAAAAATATTTGTATATATATTCAAATAAACATACATTGTTATAAAAAAAAAAACTACTATAACGTAACCTACATAAAATCATTAAAAAAAAGTACAACATATTTTTTTGGTAAAAAATAGACAACATATTTAATAATAAAAAAACACATTCTACAAGCCCTAAGGGGTGTGGCTTGTTGGCTAGCGAACGTACTACTAGGACATTTGTGTTGTTGTGCAGGTCACGGGCTCAAACCACGACTTACATGTGCGTCATGCTTTGTTGCAATAAGAGCCTATAGTGGCAGTTGTCGGGGATCAACCCCATGTCATGCGAGTACGAGAACCGGTGTGTTACCGATTCCACCAGTCATTCATATATATTATATATATATATATATATATGTCTATTAGGTCCACTAAAATAACCCAATGCCTATAAGCAAAACCTCTCCTAGTTTCTCGTTTTATAAATATGACATGAAGAAATATGGATTCTCAGTAAAAAATATTAATTTTTAGTCCATTGCATCATGCCCTAACCGTCTCTTGAGATTTACTTACATTATCCTTATTTAATATATATTTATTATTTATAATTTAATTTTACTATTAATTAAAAGAGGGAAAATCCCTTTTTTTTCACTTCTGGTTCACGGATACTCGTGGTCACTGGGTAGCTGCTACGTCCAGGGTTGTTTAACACTGAGTGGACCCCACCCGAAGGGGATCAACACCCCTCGGCCTATTTACTGACCTGACCCCAAGAGCTTTCGGGAATTGACCCTGTGACCTCCTGATTGGCAAGGCACTGATTTGTCCGATTAAGCTAACTTTTGGGGCTTAGGGAAAATCCTTTTTAATAAATATTATGTATAAATGTTATAATATCACTATAAATTCATTTTAAATCAAAATTTATTAAACATAAAAATATATTAAATTTTTTAGGTTATAAATTTTTTATTCATTTAATTCCATGTTATGTTATATATTAATTCCTACATATTAGTCTCAAGGGTTAGTTCAAGTGGTCTAGAGCCAAACGTGAAGTTCTTTCATTTTGTTGCTAGTTGTCCTTGATCACAAGTTTGACTCTCTTCGATTCCCTTGGGGCGAGCCCCCATAATGAGGGTCGATGGTTTACCTAGTTTACCGTACACAAAATGTGGGGAAGTACTCTGAGGTTTCACGTGCTTTAATTCCAAGTAAAAATAAATAAATTTTCTCCATATGAAATGATAAAAGAATTATACCTTAAGAAATTTATTCCCTTTTGGTGCTTAATAAATTTGGGTTTAAGATGGCTTATGATGGGTGTTTTTTTTTTAAGTTATCATGTACATTCGTATATAGATAGTTTTTTTCATAAACATATATACATATATGTTCTTATTTAATTTTTGTTGTGTGTACATGGCAACATCTCCCCCATACTAGGTTATAGAGCACCTCACTTCTCTTATTGTCATCAACTAGTGTCCAATATTTTTTTGTTCAATGTCAAATAATTAAAAAACAACCATTTTTTAATTTCTTTAATCACTTAGGAGTATAAATAAGTTTTCATTATTTTTCTTATTATAAACTAACTAAATAAACATATTTTTTTTCAAAACAAGAATGAGAGTTTTATATTACTGAAAATCTATCTTATGAGTGCAACAAGAACATTGACAAAGTGTTTATTCAATTGATATTTTAGGAAGCATGACTAACCATAAGAGTATTTAATTCATTTAAATTTCTAATTTCTATATTGCAAAAGACATTGAAAATTTTACAAAATTTGCAAAACATACTAATTAATATGGGGAGGGAGTTCATTCCCAAATCCTTAGTTCCCAAATTGGTGATGAAGTGGAGCATTTAGATATGGAAGCTCTTTTGCAGTGGAGCTGCTAGAAGAAGAGTGAACCATATGGGTCTTATTGATTGAGAATTGAAATTTCAACTTGTCGACGAAGACTTGACACTTCATATTTAGTTCTCTACGTAGTGGTTCAGTGTTCAATTAGCAGGTCCATGTATGTGGTCACACTAGCTACTATCTAATTAACCCGAATTTTCAAATTAAGTACATCATCTTGTAGGTGGGATATTTGCTCCACTAATTGCTTAAATGTAATGGTTGATGGAATAGAGGAAGATGTTGTTGCTCCTTTATTGGGTTGACCACCAGAGTATTCTTAGGCCCAATACAAGTATCCTGCCCTACATGACAATAATTCCCTTTTTCCACCCAAGCTAGTAAAGAGCCCACCACTACTACTTCAAATAAAAGAACCAGATTGGAGTCTCTCAAAGCATATCACAAACCCAATTGCACAAATAATCCCATAAAAAAAAATGAACAAGGGGAATACATACCCAATGCTAGATATTAACCTGATAAACCAACTAAAAAATTGATCACCTACAATTGGAATGAGCCTTGAGGCATTATTTGTGTTAGGTTGAGCTTGAAACTCCCTCCTTCCTCTTGGCCCTAATGAATCAAAGACCAAGGTATGGCCAGGAACGAGCTCAATACCACCCTCTACCCAAATTTCCCATATTACAATTCCTTCATTTTTTCCTTCAATCCAAGTTTTATTTGAACCATCTACCATTCATGACCAAACTAAAAACCAAAGCATAACAAGAAGTCACCAAAGATAAAAATCCCTTGGAACTACTCTTACCACTCTAACTGCCAAGTGAGTTACCAATTTTGGACTCTGGAGCTGCAGGTCAAGCTCTGCAGTAATTGTCGAGCGAGTTACCAATTCTAGACTCTGGTAATTTTGGACTCTGGTCACTGCCTTTCCATCCAAGATTTATATTATGGCTTTTCCTTGCAAATTTTTTTTATTTCCCTCGGCCAAGTTCAAATCTTGGCTAGTGATGTGGTGAGCTATATACTTGTTAGAAAAAATTATTCATATCTCAAAACATTTTTTGTTTTTTAATTTAAATTATATTGCCTCAAAATTTATTCATACACTAGTAAAACATATCACTACTCATGCAATTTTCGGTCTTAGTCTACCTCAAGGGAAATCAGATCTATTGACCATTGACAAGACTTCATCTATTAAAAAATGAGAACAATTAACATTGAGAAACTTATGACAACTACCACATACTAGACTATAGAAATAAGAAAGCAATTTTCAAGTGGTGAAGCATAGCATCAAGAGTCAGACGAAGTAATTGGGATCGGGTTTTGAGCACTTATTCCAACTAGTGCATGAGGTTTCAGTTCACACTGTAGATTAATTTCAAGGTGATCAAGTCGAGCATCCAAACTAGAAAGACAGGGGTGCTACTAGCATTGCACCTGCTTGACTTCATTCAAAGAGGAGATTATATCATTGTGATCTTCATGTTTCTTTATATCATTATGATCTTCATGTTTCTCCTTCAAGACCCTTCCCATGAGTGTCTTCATCTGTTGATGAAGGGTGATGGAGTTTAGGTATTAGCTTCATCTTCCCCTAGTGTGTCTAGGTTCAGGAACCCAATTTTCTACCTTAGATTGAATTTTTTAATTAAAATATGCTTGTCGGTTTTCAGTGGTTAAGGCTTCAAGCTAACCTATCTCCTCTTGAATTGCAAGGGCAGTGGTAGAGTGGAAAATGATTGTGGCATCCTAGGCTTGGTATCGCAGTCGGCCTTGAAGACTCCTACCCCAAAAGCCCTGGTGATAACACATTTATTGTCAAGGGATACTGCATCAAATAAACAATGACCAAGATAAATTTCTTACCCACAACACTGGGAAGCTCAAGGGATTGGAATGAGAACACCAAATAAAATCAAAGTTTGGAGAACAACAGGTTGCGAGAGAAGTCAATGATGACTTCCAAAGGAAAATAATTGATGTGGAAGGGAAAATAATAGACTCATGGTAGGGACTAACAACCACTGAGAGTCAAAAATATTCAATCCAAAACACACCCTTTCCGAGCTCAAAACATTACAAGGCAACACCCACCAAATAAAAGCAGAAGCAAAGAAGGAATTTGCAAAACCAAAGGAATCAGATATATAAATAATTACCTAATGTTGACCAACCCACCATACTGTAACCTGCGTACATGTGAAAGTTGGTTGATGGTTGTCGCCTCTCATTCCTACAATGACAAGCTCCATGGTTTTCATCAGCAACCCAAGTGATAAGTCCACTTCTTTCCCTGGGCCTTTCCTTTTTCCATTGCTCAGTGACCAATGCATGATCTTAAAAACCTCAACCATTGAAGCAAAGTCACCTAAAATTCTAGTGCATGTCAATTCATGGCCATGGCAAGAATCCAACGCCCAAACCAGAGAGGAAGCCCACAACTCTATGTCATCTCCGCCAAATGCAAACACCCCTCTATTGGTTTCCCAAATGAATTGTCCCACTTGTGGCAGAGGTGAAGCACAAACATAGCAGAAAAGCTAGAAAGCAAGGTTTGTCATCCCAGAGCGTTCGAGTAGAGTGTTTTCTATCATAAGAATGAAGGGTGGTGTGTTTCATGGGGTGGGTTGGCCATGTCACCGCCTTTTGAAATGTGATAGGAGTTGATGAGGTGGTGAGCTCCCCCTTGTCCCCCATAGTCCGACATCTTGAATTCCAACATCCTAATCACAGACTTATTTCAAAACATATAATAAATAAACATATAATTGAATATATATATATATATCCTAAATATGAAATTTTGAAACTTAAGTGGTCTAGAACCTATTGTGGCCACCACCACCACCCTATTAAAACCTGCCTTGGTAGCAATTTTGAATGGGTCCCCTAAAAGTTGATCTTTCACCTCTCTGAATGATCTATTTTATCCCAGAGACTTTAACTCTTTTCCGAGTCAAATCTTCAATTCCTAATGGTTAAGCCCCCCTTAATAAATCCTTGTCGTGTGATTCATTTATAACCCTTTCCTACATTGGGATTTTTCCAACCCTCGAAACCTCCCATCACACCCTTATTTCTATATCAATGCTTTGATAATAGAAATACTCTACAAACATGCATAACTCACCCTTTTTCGCCTATCGCAATCAACATGGTGCACCACTGTCTACCGGACCTAATATCATTATTAATGATAATATATATATTTTAGGTCCGAAGCCCCATCGCATATCGCAATCGGCAGGGTCCCAGGGCTTGTGTACAATGCGTACCATGAGGCACCAGACTTGACGGCATTATTAACTATAATATATATATTTCGGGTCCGAAGCCTTTCGCATATCGCAATTGGCGGGAGTCAAAGTCAAGCCATAACGCCGATGCAATTCAGTGGACCCGACAGGACTATCAAGTATAGTACATACATTATCAGGTCCGCTTCCCCAATCGCATATCGTAATCGGTGAAACCCGAGGGTTATATATGAGGTGCGTTGTGATATACCAAAGCCGACGACGACTATGAATCTGGGTATATAGTATTTCAAGTCCAGCCTTATGGCCGGATGCGGGTTTTCCCGTGTATTCCCATGTTTTTTATAAAGTGTTGTGGTCTGGTATTTAAAAGGAAAATCCCATAGGGCAGATCCGTCGGGACTATTAAGCGTAGCATATATATATTTCAGATCTGGAGCCCATCACATATCGCAATCAGGCTTCGATAAACCCCAAGGTCCATTCACTGGTCATTGAAGCATTACGATGTGATATGGCGGACCCGATGATAACTATAGGCCTGGGTGTATATCATTTGAAGTCTGGCCTTATGGTCGGCCGCTGGTTTTCTCGTGTTTTCCTGTGTATTGCGATAAAAGGCTGTGATCTGGGTTTTCAATGGAAAATCCCGTAAAGTGAATGACCCGCTTTTGAAGCATTGATTAAGAAATCCTTGAGTAAAAATGAATATTATGGGCAAAGGAAATACGCATCACAGCAGGCTCGGTGGTTTGATAATTATAGTTTCTATGTGTTACAAGATTAAATAGAAACTGTGGCTAAATGCAAAGTTTGTTTGTGATCATATTTTCATGTGGCATAATCATAAAAGTAATGTTAATTGTCTCTGTAGGCAAGGAGTGAAATATGCATGAGCAGATCAGGAGAGTTCATATATGCGGATGTGTTCCATTTAAAGATCTGGCCTTAGGCATTCTCGGTCGGGTTTCCACACGTTACTTGTGTATTCCCAAAGTGAAATTGTCTGAGGTTTCATCATGAAGAGATGACTCACAGTCATCCTCTTTTAATCAGCATCCATTCATTTCCCAGGAAATGAAGCACTCTAGCAAATATGCCTTCTACATGTCAGCGGTTACACCAGTTGTTCTATGTCTGTGTATTTTTATTTGTATATTGAAAAAATAAAGGAGGTGAAAAGTTAAAGGGAGACCGAGGGTCATCTCCTTGGGCATAAAAATTACCTCTGAAGATGAGGGGAGGACTTTTTTTGGGCAGAACATCTTTTGATTTATTGTGAATAAAGCAAACTGTTTGGGTCTAAAAGGAGCCTTTTGTTTCAGATCTATTCTCTTCCTCTTTTATATGTTTGGAATTAGGGTGTTGTTGCTAGCATAAAGATAAATGTGTTTTACTTTGTGCATATTAATAACATACAGTTCATTGTTATTCCTAGTTATTTGAATATAATTCAATGGCATGCTTAACTCATGAAAGGTTGCTAATTCGAAACTTTGTTAAACATCAGTTGCAAGTGTTATTTGTATGGAAAGGAATGTGTATTCTTGTATAAGTAATTGAATTTCAATTAGGATTTAATACAACCTTGTTCTTATGTGAACCAGTAATTGATTCATTTGAACTTAGAATCTATATATGATGTTTAACCTCTTTTTTTATGCTTCTGTAGGATAGATTAGGATAGTTAGGACTAGATTAGAGTAGTTAGAAGTAGTGTAGATAGGATTTGATACATATAGGTCAGTTGTTTCTTTTGTTGATTTAAATTGAAGTCTTCCTCCAGGAAGCAATCTCTCAACACCTTTAATAGTTTACGGGATCCTTTAAAACCCATTGGAGCTAGCCACCCCAAATGAAAGAGGATCTAATTGGGATTTGCGATTGGGTTATTTCCCCTTGTTGGCATAGTGAGATTTATCATTTCAACGAATTGGCGCTAGAAGGAGGGCCTAAACCACCGTCCACAGCTTTTTATGATTTCATCTATAAATGTCGCGCATGGATTCAAAAAGATTAATGCATGGATTGTAAAGGTCGAAAATATCCCTCCTCGCATGTTGAAAAGCCTCATTTTGAAGAAGCAGAGGAAGGAAATCTAAGTCCCGTGTTTGGGTCACCCAAGGAAGAGAGACTGTGGGAGTACCCTATCACTCAGGAACAACCAGTCAGAGTAATTACTCGTGTTTACACTAGTTCCCTATCACAGCTCCCTATCTTTCAGCCTTTACCTCCTACATCTAAAAGAAATCCAAGGATCCTTCCCATAATTGAAGAGACATCTGCAGCCCCTTCTCTTGAAGATACTGTGTTAGACTCTTTGCAAAGTATCAACACTCCTTTGGAAGAAATTCCCGAGGATTCCCCCTTTGAAGGTAATCCCTAGTTCAATTTGGGAAATCCTAGCAAAGAACGCCTCGAAGAAACTCTCAACCAGAACCTCCATATCCATAATATGGCTAACGTTCCCCCTCCGGGTGGGAATCAACCTCTACTTCCCCCTCTAGGTGGGAATCAACCTCCACCACCTCCTCCAGGTGGGAATCAACCTCCACCTCCTCTGGGAGCACTCCCTCCCTGGCTCGCTCAAGATGTCGTAGTGATACCTGGGCAGCAGTATGCCTTACCCAAGAAAGCAAAAAGAGTGTTCCCTAAATTCGACCTTGAGCGGGGAGACACTGCTGATAACCATATTCACTCTTTATTCCTAGTAGTGCGCATGTTAGGGGTAGCCAATGAGGATGTGGTATGTCACTTGTTCCCTTTGACACTGATTGGTGTGGCCTCCACATGGTACTTTAGCTTGAGAGTAGGATCGATCACCTCATGCTGACAACAAAGCTCATCTGCTTGAGCTAGAAAACCAAAAGGCAAGGATTTTGAAGGAGAAAGAGGAATCTTGGAGTATCAGAAGAAAAGCTATATGGTTAAAAGCAGGAGACGAAAACACAATATTCTTTCAGAACTATGCAAAAGGTAGAAAATTTTCAAATACTATATGGAACTTACCTCTACCTGATGGGGGAGTAGCCGACACTTTTAACAAACTCTCCCATCTTGGCACCTCTCATTTCAGGAATCTCTTCAAAAACCCTCCTGGGTAAAATTTGGCTGATATAATCAATGTTGCAGGACATTTTCCCGATTAGTAAATGATGATGAGGTCGTGGAGCTAATCGCTCCTGTTACTGCAGGCGAACTGGAAGGGACGCTGAAATGGTTCAAAAAGACAAGAGTCCTGGTCTAGATGAGTGGATGATAAATTCTATCTTGCATTCTATGAACTTCTAGGGAATGATCTGTTAAAAGTTGTGGAAGAGTGTAGAATATTTGGATCCTTGTACAATGTTGTCAATTCGAATTTTATTGGCCTTATCCTAAAATACGATTCCCCTTCCTCTTTCAATGACTATAGGCCTATCTCATTATGCAACTATCCGTACAAAATTATTTCCAAGGTCATTGTAAATTGTCTTCAGCCCTTTATTTCTTGCGATATCGCCCCCAACAATTTGCCTTTCTCGAGCATCACCAAATCCATGAAGCCATTGGCTCGGTCCATGAGGCCATCCACTCGATCTGGACTAAACACCTAAAAGGTATCATCTTAAAGATCGACCTGGAAAAAGCTTTTGATCAAGTCAGTTGGCTCTACATCAAGATGCTCCTTATAAACCTAGGCTTTCCCCATGATTTCATTGCTTGGATTATGGCATGAATCACCTCCCCTACCTACAGTGTTCTCATCAATGAATCTGCCTCCCACTTCTTTCATGTTGAGAGGGGTCTCAGACAAGGCTGCCCCCTCTCCCCCCACTCTTTCTGATTGTTATGGATGGGCTTAGTCATTTACTAGCTTCTGCTAAAAGAGATGGCAGCCTTCATGGCCTCAAGATATATGATTCTTTCTTCCTCACTCATCTCCTATTTTTGGATGGTGTTCTCATTTTCCTGGATGGGAGCATAAGAGACACACACACTTTCTCCAAAATTCTCTCCATCTTCTCGTTGGCTACGGGTATGTAGGCTAATCATGGAAAAGCTACCATTACCTTAGCCCTCACTTCCATTCAAGAGTCACAGCTTGCACAACAGCATTCCTTATTGCATCATACCCCTGGATAGGGGGTTCAAATATCTGGGATTTTGGATTAAGCCTCTCAGCCAAAGAATTTCAAATTGGGTCTGGCTTGTCACCAAGCTAGAAAAAAGGCTTTCTAATTGGAGTCATAGATACTTATCTAGAGCTAGAATATTAGTACTCATAAAATCTGTTCTTGAGGCCACCCCTGTTTTCTAGATGGCATTAGCATGGATCCCCAGAGACACTCTGGCCTGACTGCAACAACTTTGTAGCAGATATCTCTAGAACGACCATCAATACAAAAATATTTTTGCCTGGGTCAGCTATAATAAGATTGCCTTGCCTAAAAAATGGGAAGGATGGGGGCTAAAAGACCTACCCCTATTTGCACAAGCCTTGGCCGCAAAAATGGGTTGGACACTATTGACTAGGCAAAATCTATGGACTACAATATCATATCACAAGTACATTTGGCCACATCAAATTATGAATTGGGTACGTATGCCGAGCTGGCCTAGAACTGGTATATCATCGGTATGGAAGGCCCTCCTACACCCTCTACCTAGCATCAGAAACAATCTCGTTTGGAGAATAAATGACGGCTCAAAGGCTCATATTGCAATGGATCTCTGGACTATGGGAGGAGGTATATTCCAACTATCAAGAGAACTCATCCAACACCTTCATTCTCATGAGATAAAGGTTATAGCACACATAATGGATCCACTAAACACCAACATATTCACACAAGGATGGAAATCTGCCCAGCAGCTTGATATTCCACCACAGTGGCATTAGGAATGGCATGATTACACAAATGCACTGTGTGAATCACACATTAGGATCAAGGAAGGACCAGATGAACTCGTCTGGAGTCTTGCTGAAAATGGAATTTATTCTCCAAAGGCTATATATCTCAATTTGATCTCACACAAACAGCCAGAGAAGATAGCATTTTGGTGGAGGAGTATCTGGAAATTTGTATCGCCCCCAAGAACAAGATTGCTCTTTTGGTGTATTCTCAGAGATAAAGTTTCCATTGGAGAATCACTATCTCCCGATCTTTCCATGGCCCTTACTGGTGTGTCTTATGCAAGAATTCTTCTGAATCAACATTGCATTTATTCCTTCAATGTAATTTTCTAACCAATCTATGGCAGCATATACTCTCATCAATTCATATCACCGGGAAATGGGAGGGTGACAACATTGGTCAAGCATGGGAAAACTGGTGCAATATTCATCATGGCACTAAACTACAATGTCTACCCTTAATTATCTACTGGCATCTATGGTTGGCCCAGAATAGAATTATATTTGAGGACAAACCTATCTGTTGGCCGCATATTACTACTCGTATCATATCTGCCTATCACGAGCTGCCTGAGCCACACAAACCTTGGCCTCGTTGACCTCATGATCCAGCACCTATTGACAAAAACTCTCCTTTGGCATTTTTTGATGGTACTACACAGCACCATGGATGTGGCGGTGGGTTCATACTATACATAAATGAACAGCATTTCTACAAAGTAAAGATGGGGCTTGGCAAGGGAAAGAATAACTTCGCAGAGCTCATTACACTCCGTCATTTATTGCATTTTTCATTGGGTCATAACTGCATGAATTTAAACATATATGGTGACTCAAAAATCATAGTAAATTGGTTCAATAATATTATTGTCTGTCACTCACACACACTCAGTAATATTCTGGATGAAGTGAATCTATTCAAAGCTCAGTTTAACAATATTTCTGTAATCACATTTACAGGGAACATAACTGCAATTCTGACGGGCTTTCCAAGGAGGCCATGTTACTTCCCCGAGGAGAGTGGATGATACAGGAGCAGAGAGGCTCCAATGAATATCGATACTATCATCGACCCTACAATGATCAAAACTACCACAAGGCAGAGAGCCTATAAAATTACAATATTTTTGCTCTATTTTTTATGGATATGCACGGCTCATATATTGTATATATTCACATATAGGCTATATATTCTTGTATATATTCTTAGACCATCAGCAAAGACATCACCCTGTGTGGTGTATGTGAAACTATTGTAGATGACAGACATATATATAGCTTTTTATTTTTACTATTATATCAAATAGTGACTAAACACCCTGCGTGGTGATGACTGCAATATGAACTCAAAGTTTTTTGACAAACTAAACAACAATTTTGAAAATGCCCTCAGTGGCAAAGGAAAAATATAGCATATGCTGAAAGCATCTACAATATGTAATTTTTCAATCATAATGAAAGATTATGATTTTTCCAATGGAAAAAAAATTATCGATCACCTCATGGGGTGCCTTTCAGCAGGCATTTTTAGACAAGTTTGGAGATGACAAAACACCTGCGGCCTTAGTTTTAGAACTATCCCATTTAAAAATGGAAGCCAAAGAAAAGGTCAAGGATTTCAACATCTGGTTCAACACTTTGTTCAATAGAATCCTGGCTAACGCTAGACCCACTGATGAGGTGCTCATGGAATCCTACATCACCGCTCTCCCTGTCCCTACTGCGATGTGCGTCAAGAGAAGTAACGCACAAACCTTACAAGGTGCTATTGACGAAGCAATAAAAGTCAAGAATGAAATGATCAGTCTCACAACATGTCGTCATATAACCGAAGGAAAGAAAGCCTCTCAGTCATCCAAGAAGAATAGTGGGAGTGATAACAAAGTGGCTGAGGGCAAAGAATGGGACACTACAGATGTGGAAGGTTTGCATTGGACCATTAAGAAATTGAAAAACACAGTCATCGATATGAAAAGGAATTCTAGAGAGAGTGTAGGAGAGTATAACAATAGAAAACACTTCAAACCTTTCTATCGTAGGAAGACAGAAGGTGGTCATGGTCAACTTGCATTGCCTGCTCCACACAATGAAGGGAATTTAAATATGGAAGAGTTGGCTCTTATTGGATCGCTCCTTAACAAAGAAGAACCTATAGTGGAGCTGGAGCCAGAACAATAAAATGAGGAAGAATACCAAGTAGAAGAGCCCTTGGATGAAGAATATTAAATCAATGTACTCTGGGATTTCTATACAAATGAGAATGATGACGACAAAGAAGATAGCACGTGGCAGAAATCCACACTAATAAAATCCACACACGAAGTAAAAGGCCACTTGCGGGTGTGATGAATCCTGTAGATGAGACAAAGAAAGAGGTTCGCCCTGTGAAGGCATCGCTCCCAAAGTTCCTGTTGACAAGGGTAGACCTAGTGGTGAGTCCAAGAACACTCCAGTTGCAAACTATCTAGAGAAAGAGAATACATCTCTGACTACAATGAAGGTGACTCAAAATGGAAGACTCCCACCTAAGAACAACAAAACTGGTATGTTTACTCTGCCCTACCCTGTTTATAACATTGATTACAACATTGTTGATGATCTTAAGAAATCTAGGGCTAATATAACATACTTCGATTTGCTAAAATTAACGCAGCAAAGAGATCTGCTCTTGAAAGCTATGAATGAGCGGAATTGCAAAACTCCCACCATCCCAAGCAGCCAAACCAAGAAGTCGGTGTCTAGACCTGTTAGTACCCCCAGTACAGCCCAAATACCATCAGCTATGGAAGCCACTCTGTCTAAAATGAATCGAAACCCCCAAGATGTCAGTGCAACCATGATAGGGAGGAAATCAAAATCCATGACTCCACCTTTCCTTATCACATTTGAAATCCTCAACATGAACGTACAAAATTGCTTGGTAGATTCTGGTGCCTCGTCCACTGTGATGCCTTACGCTGTTGCTAAAAGACTGCATGCGATACCTGAGAAAATTGGGACTCAAATTATGCAATTGGACAGGACAAATGTGAAAGTAATTGGGGAATTGAAAGATGTGTTGATTCGGATGGCTGCTAAACCACAATACACACAAGTCATTGATATAGTGGTAGTTGATATACCCAAGGCTTATGGAATGTTGCTTAGTAGGGACTCGTTAGCAAAACTAAATGGATATTTCTCAACTGATTGGTCCCATCTCTTGATGCCTCAGAAGGGGAAGGGTGATATGCTGAGAGTTGATCATGAAAGATACATGAAGTATGTGGTAACGGAATTAAACGGCCCCAATGAACCTGTAATGTTTACCAACTCTATCCTTGGGAATTATAGTTTCAATGTTTGTGCTGTGGAAACTTGTTTTGGATAATTCCATGCAAAAATAATTGAAGAAAATCTAATAAACACACAATTGGAAGCTCTCCCCTGTAGTCCAATTGATGAGCCACCCTGTAATATAGTAGATGATAGAACTAATTTCGTAGGAAGCAATTCAATTGATGTAACATTAGACTCTATATTTTGGACACTCTATTTTGATGGCTCTAACTACCTTGAAGGTGTAGGTGTTGGGAGCATTCTCATTGATCCACAAGGGAACCAACATCTGATGGCCAGCCGGTTGGAGTTCACGTGCACCAACAACACGGCAGAATAGGAAGGCTTGCTACAAGGCCTGGAAAGATCCATTGATATGAAGGTAAAAAATCTTAAATTTTTTGGTGACTCATAGATAATTTTGGACTAGGTAAGGAAGAGGATACATTGCAATTCGCCACACCTGGTAAGATACCAACATGAGCTATGGAACTTAATTGACAATTTTGATTCTTTTAATATCACATACATATCTCGAGGGCAAAACCAAGATGTTGATCTGATGGCTGGTATGGCTGCAAAACTTTTGCCTGATTTTATATTAAAGAAGAATAAATGTTATGTTGAATTGATTTTCAAACCATCCATGCCTGATAACATCTCAAATTGGCAGGTGTTCGAAGATGATGAGCAAATCCCAAAGTTCTTGCACTGCGAGAAGACATTCAAGAATGCAGTCATTGATGAAAAAGAGCTTGACAAGCTTATGAACGAGAGGGAAGATGAGGAAAAGGATCAATCCAATATAATTCCCAAGTCAATTGTCAATATGGAGCACTTGTATGACCTGTATAAATTCAAAAAGCCAACTAATTGCAAAACGCATAGCTCATCCATGAAGTATGAATAGGTCAACCTTGGAACCAAAGAAGACCCAAAAACTGTTAATTTGGGCTTGGGGTGCTCTCCTCAAGAAAAGGTTGCATTTGTTAAGTTGTTTAAAGAGTACAAGGACATATTTGCATGGACATATGGTGACTTAAAAACTTGTGATACCAACGTTATGTAGCATGTAATTCCTTTGGAAAAGGAGACTAAGCCCTACCAAAAAAATCTTCACAAGATGCATCCAAGCCTGGAATCGTTGGTGAAGAAAGAATTAAACAAAATGTTGGATGCTAAAATCATCTTTATGGTCAGACGCACCCGTTGGGTAGCTAATTTTGTGCCAGTAAGAAAGAAAAATGGAGACATCAGGTTGTGTAGCGATTTCAAAAACCTGAACAAAGCATCACAAAAGGATAACTATCCTGTCCTTTCTATGGAACACATTCTTCAGTGCATTTCTGGGTCTGAAATGTTGTCCCTATTAGATTGGTTTTTAGGATATAGTCAAGTGTTGGTATCTAATGGGGATCAGCTTAAGACAACCTTCAACACTAAATGGGGCACTTACACATATCGTAAAATACCTTTTTGACTTATTAATGCAGGTGCCACATTCCATAGAGCTATGGACATAGCTTTCCGAGGGTTGATTAACATATCAGTAGTGGTTTACATGGATGACATCATTGTGTATTCATATCACAAAAGGGATCATATTTATCACCTGAAACATATTTTCAAAAGATGTCGAAGATACGGAATATCGTTGAATCCCAAGAAGAGCGTCTTCGCAGTTACAGAAGGGAAACTACTGGGTCATATCCTCTCTAAAGAATGGATTGCTATTGATCCTAAAAGAATAGAGACCATCATGAGAATACAACCCCCTGCAAATAAAAGGGCAATGCAATCTTTCTTCGAGAAGATCAATTTCGTTAGGAAATTTGTCTCAGGTTTCGTAGAAATAGTGCGTCCCATGTAGCTAATGATGAAGAAAGATGTTGTGTATAGGTGGAGCGATGAAGCTAAGAAATCATTTTAGCGAATTAAAGAGGCCATCACAGAAGCTCCTACGTTGGTCAGCCCCAATTTCGACAAGGAATTCTTCTTGTACAATTTTGCTTCTAATGTTTCATATGTTGCAATCCTCACTCAAAAAAATGATGATGGCAACGAAGTCCCTATTTCTTATATGAGCTCTAATCTTCAAGGAGTGGAACTGAACTACCCAGACGTGGAGAAACAAGCTTTGCAATTTTAAAGCCGTAAAACATTTCTGCCCTTATTTATTAAAGGCCAGGACTAAAGTGATCGCTCCCCATCCTGCCGTAAGAGCCCTCTTTGTGCAGAAAGAAATGGGTGAATAGAGAGGGAATTGGATAACCGCACTTCAAGAATTCGACCTCAAGATTAAGCCGGCGAAGATAGTTCGAGGGCAGGGATTATGTAGGCTAGCAGCAAAATCCTTGGTGGATAAAGAAGGGGCGTCTGAAGAACCAGAAGCAAAGAACGTGCAAAATTCACAAGTAGAATTCAGGGAGGAGCCCCTATGGATTAATGAGACGCTGATGTGTGATATTGAAATGTCGGAAGCCCTTTTGGATCTTGAGTCGTGGTATTACGACATACACTTCTATCTCACATGGGGAGCATACCCTAAACACATGAATGCATCACGAAGGAGAGCGCTTATATTGAAATCTAATCAGTATCACTTGGCCAATGACACATTATACATAAAAAATTATGATGGAATCTGGCTAAGGTGTTTGGAAAAGGACGATGCTGACCATGTCTTGAAAGAAATGCACGACGGCCCAGTAGGTGGTCACTATGGTGGAGAGACCACTACTCACAAAATATTAAGAGCCGGATATTATTGGCCCACAGTGTTCAGAGACTCGCATGCCTACCCTCAGAAATGCAAGGTATGACAAACTGCCGCAGGACGATAAATAAAGCCAGTCGTTCCCCTCAAGCTCGTTATGATTTATCGCCCATTCCAGCAATGGGGCCTAGATGTCATAGGCGAGATCACTCCAAACTATTCACAGCAACATAAGTATATACTCACAGCGACTGACTACTTCACCAGATGGACCGAAGCCATTCCGCTTCGGAAGGTAAAAGAAGATGAGGTAATATCATTTATTAAGAAATTCATTATCAACAGGTATGGCATCCCTGACGCTCTCATATTTTATAATGCTTCTTACTTTTCATCACTGAAATTGACTAAATTTGCTATTGATAAATCAATTCACATAAGGTATTCATCAAACTATTACACCTAGGGAAATGGAGTTGTAGAGTCCTCAAATAAAAACCTCATCCGCATAATCCATAAATCTATCGCCAACAACTAGAGGAACTGGCACAACGCTCTAACAAACGCCCTTTGGGCTGATAGGGTCACCCCAAAAGTGGCCTTAGGAAACTCCCCATACTTCCTCGTCTATGGACAGGAAGCCATCTTGCCTCCCAACATTACCCTTCCCTCTTTACAGCTCTCCCAAGCCTCAAGAGGGACCCCTTCAGCCTTACTTCAATAAAGGATCAACCAATTAGTGAGGTTGGGGGAATTGAGAGATAAAGCCAGAAATAAATTTAGAAATCACCAAATGATTGTGAAGAGATGGTTTGACTGCCATCTAGCAGGAGATAAAGATTACCAAGTAGGAGAGCTAGTCCTAAAATAGGACAAGTTGAATGAGCCAAAATGTAAACACACGAAATTCCGACACTTATCGCTGGGCCCATTCCAAGTTGTGGAAAAAATTGGTCAAGGAACTTACATATTGAAAACTTTACAAGGAGAAACTAAAAAACTCCCTGTTAATGGCCAACATCTTAAGAGATACTTACAGTAGCCAACACGTGGTGGTTACTTCCTGAGTAGTTTAGAATTCATTTTATTTTGTTGTTAGCTTAGTTATATTTTCATCCCTTCCGTTTTGTTGTTTCCACAAAGTGTATTTTCCTTATGTTTTCGATTTTAGTCTCTTTTTATCCAATGGATTTTGGCCCTCCATTCTCGTTTGCACTTCTGTAATTCTATTCAGATTGACCTCATTCACCGCCTTCGGCTTTTGCACCCCTCATTAACCTGCTGATGAGTCTACTGATCCTAAATCCATCGTTACCTTGCAAATCAAACAAACTTTCAACAAGCCCATGAGAACTCGAAAATCAGTTGTGGAATTCAAACCGAAGCCACTCATTAGCATCTGTTGGGGACTAGGTAAGAACTATTGATAACCTAGATACTTGGAGCATGTAGGGGCATCTTTATAATGCAAAAAATGTGTAATTACAGTTGGACTGGCATGGAGGAATGCTGCATTTTTAAATAAATCCCACTCAGACCTAGCCTATGCTTGCCTATAAGGTTTGCATTTATTCTCCATTGGTCCCATCCACCACATTAAATTCTCCAATACCTGTCATTTACAAGTATACCTCCTTTCATGGGCTAAACTCACTATCATATACCCTGTGGCAAATCCAAAGTCGGGCCATAAGGCCAATGCGATACAGCCGACCCGACAGGACTATCAAGTATAATAAATACATTATCGGGTCTGCTTCCCCAATCGCATATCGCAATCGGCAGAACCCGAGGGTTATATATAAGGTGCGTTGTGATATACCAAACCCACTGACAACTATGAATCCAGGTATATAGTATTTCAAGTCCGACCTTAAAGTTGGATGCGGGTTTTCCCCTGTATTCCCATGTTTTCGATAAAGTGTTGTGGTCTGGTATTTAAAAGGAAAAGCCCATAGGGCGGACCCACCGAGACTATTAAGCACAACATATATATATTTCAGGTCTGGATCCCATTGCATATCGCAATTGGGCTTCGACAAAACCCAAGGTACATTCACTCTCCATTGAAGCATTGCGATGTGATATGGCGGACCCGACGATAACTATAGGCTCGGGTGTATATCATTTGAAGTCCGGCCTTATGGTCGACCGCGGGTTTTCCCGTGTTTTCCTGTGTATTGCGATAAAAGGTTGTGGTCTGGGTTTTCAAGGGAAAATCTCGTAAAGTGAATGGTCCGCTTTTGAAGCATTGATTAAGCAATCCTTGAGTAAAAATGAATATTATGGGCAAAGGAAATACGTGTCACAGCAGGCTCGGTGGTTTGATAATTATAGTTGCTATGCATTGCAAGATTAAATAGAAACTGTGGCTAAATGAAAAGTTTGTTTGTGATCATATTGTCATGTGGAATAATCATAAAACTAATGTTAATTATCTTTGTAGGCGAGAAGTGAAAGACGCATGAGTAGATTAGGAGAGTTCATATATGCAGATGTGTTCCATTTAAAGATCTGGCCTTAGGTGTTCTCGGTCGGGTTTCCACGTGTTGCCTGTGTATTCCGAAAGTGAAATTGTCCCAGGTTTCATCATGAAGAGATGACACATAGTCATCCTCTTCTAATCAACATCCATTCATTTCCCCAGGAAATGAAGCGCTCCAGCAGATATGCCTTCTACGTGTCAGCGGTTACACTAGCTATTCTATGTCTGTGTATTTTGATTTGTATATTGAAAAAATAAGGGAGGTGAAAAGTTAAAGGGAGACCAAGGGTCATATCCTTGGGCATAAATATTACCTCTGGAGATGAGGGGAGGACTTTTTTTGGGCAAAACATCTTTTGATTTATTGTGAATAAAGCAGATTGTTTGGGTCTAAAAGGAGCCTTTTGTTTCAGATTTATTCTCTTCCTCTTTTATATGTTTGGAATCAGGGTGTTGTTGTTGGCATAAAGATAAATGTGTTTTGATTTGTCCATATTGATAACATACAGTTCATGGTTATTCCTGGTTATTCAAATATAATTCAATGGCATACTTAACTCATGAAAGGTTGTTGATTCGAAACTTTGTTAAACGTCAGTTGCAAGTGTTATTTGTATGGAAAGGAATGTGTATTATTGTATAGGTAATTGAATTGCAATTAGGATTTAATACAACCTTGCTCTTATGTGAACCAATAATTGATTCATTTGAACTTGGAATCTATATATGATGTTTAACCTCTTTTTGTTATGCTCCCGCAGGATCGATTAGGATAGTTAGGACTAGATTAAAGTAGTTAGAAGTAGTGTAGATAGGATTTGATACATATAGGTTAGTTGTTTCTTTTGTTGTTTTAAATTGAAGTCTTCCTCCAGGAAGCAATCTCTCACCACTAGTAGAGAATTTTTCTTGGTGAATTGGATTTGCAAATCTTTGAGCATGATTCTAAGATCCATGACCTCCTCTTCCAAGTGTACAATATGGTTTTTGTTTTCCATGATCGCTTCCTAATTCTTAGTGGCTAACTCCCTCTGTTGCTACAGAAGCACCTGCAAATCAAAAATGTATGCCTGCAATTCCACATGCTCACTGGCACACCTTTCATAGTTTTGTGGAGAGAATGTGGCTAAGGGTGGGCACATCCTGACCTTGACCCAACCATGGGAGTGGTCCCTTGCCACCCTACCCAAGTGAGGACAAAGACAACCCCAGGAACCCGACACCATTGTGGAGGACCTATGGACCACTTTTAACCGGCTTCTAGCTGCTTCACCAATTTCCTAACAAGCCAAGACCGGTTGGGAAAGTTTCACTAAATGCATTGACACCTAGGGATGGGTAGAAGTATAGCCTCAATCCTATTCCAATTCAGAGTCCTGTGAAATAGCCATGACTAGCTAGGGACTACCCAAGCCTCCCAAAAGGAGCCAAACTCTATCAAATTTCCTGCTCAGCCTGTTGTGCTCCAACAGTATGAAGAAATTCAATTTGCACCTCCACATTATAAAGAATGAGCCATACAAGAGCCTCGTGCGACGCACAGGAGTGGGTTGCATGCCCCCAAATCCCATGGTGGCTCCATGATTACTCTACAACCTGAATTGACCCTCACTTCATGCATCCTTTCCTTCAAACAGTTGATCCATCCGATTTGAACCGGAATATTAAATATAGCTTTCTCGTAGAGAAAGCTCGCATGAGGAACACCTGAAAATTCCAATGAGAAACCACAATCCAAGAGACAAACAAGAGAGCTCCCACACTTATTGGGTCGTTCATCACAGGAGACGTCACTTGGCCCATATTCATGTTACCTCGCATTACGGGAAATGCAATATGAACCCTCAAACGTTGTCAGGTTTTGGAGAGGAGAGTGAAAAATAGACAGTGGAGTGGTATGGTGAATAGAGGGACCATGGAGGGCATGTATGATATAGAGGAGGGGTTAAGTTCTAAGTGCATGATTATAGTAAAAGACTTTGGGGGGGGATATAAGGGAAACTTGCATAATAAAACTAAAGGATGGGTAAAAACCATAGGTTCCGTTGACAACTGTTTTCCCTTCATTCAATTGACAACCCTTATTAGCTTGTAAATCTGCCTTAGAGTTTAATGCTCTTAAAATATGGTAAAATTGAAAGTTGGCAAAGAAAGGGAGAATTCCATGGGCTTGCTGAAGCAGTTGATTTAACTTGTTGTTTTGGGCAGAAGAGTTGGAGCGCATGTGCTTTATGACCAAGAAGGAATCTCCCAAAATTGTGACATTCGTAACTCCCCTTTGGTGGGCCAAAAGGAGCCCTAGATAGAGGTCATAAGCTTCAGCTTGGTTATTGGACTTCTTTCCCAAGCCCCAAGCATATTGGTTGACAAGTATTCCTTCGGGATTAGTGAGAATCCCTCCCCCTCTTGCCACCCCTATAAATTTATATTTAAATCTAATTAATAAGCATATAAAAATTCAATATTTAAAACAAATTGTTTTCTGAAGTTATCTATCTATCTTATATATCATCAATAGTATATGTATATATATATATATATATATATATATATATATATATATATATATATATATATATATATATATATATATATATATATATAGATATATATATATATATATATATATATATATATAGATATAGATATATATATACATAGATATAATGGTTTTAATAAAATTGAATTACGAATATGTTTATATATAGATATGTGAAATTTACATTGTGGAAGGCATGAGCGGGACAGGTTATTTTTCGCCCTGATGGAAAAGTAGAAAAAACATTTGTGTGGGGATTGGGATTAGCCTCAAATAATTAGGAGGAGAAACTAGGACTATGGAAAGGGCTCAAATTGGCATCTACTAAAGGAATTCTCCAATTATGTGCCTTTGGAGACTCTCTCATTACCATTCAAAAATGTATCAACCTGAAACAAAACAAGGATCTCAATTTAAGGCCAACCATGCAAAGAATCCATTTAATTATGGATAAATTTGAAATTTTGGAGTTTTAGCATATTAAGCGGGAGAATAACGATTTGGCAGATGTCCAAGCCAATATAGGCATCAATCTGGAACAAGGTGAATTAAGGGAGGACAAGGGCATAATAACCACATGTCACATTCCATGATTGTTCATAAATCGAGAACCTCAAATTGTTGCAGGATCATTAAGGAGGATAATTCATCTGACAAGTCGATTGAATGTTGTATTTATACCATGGGACATTTTCTTCATGGTTAATGTCCCAGAAGAAAGGCGGGCCCTTCATCCAATAGATGGTTAATAGCGAGGATTAATCACGAGCATGTGGATAGGATTCCAATATTTAAGGCAAGCTAGTAGTGAAAGGGGAGTATTTATGTGATCGAGGAGGAACACTTCAGATCGATCATTTGTGTTCAAGATCCAAATCAAGAAGCAATGAATCCTAATTTGGTAGTAGGGTGTGTAGTAAATTCGAATAGCATTAAAATTGAAGGGAATTCTCCCCATCGTCATTTTGGAGCTAAGTTTGGCTATAAGAGGATGGTTGTGTAGATTACATGCTTTGTGGCTTTCCATTCATTCCAGTCATGCTGAAGAAATGGCCTTCCAGTGGGTGTTGGAGAATGAGAGAAGGTTGTAACCTTCTGCATGTGGTTGTTTGCGTGTTGTTATGAGTCTGCACCAGTACAAGATTGTAAGAAGTTTTTCATTATAATAAAAGATGAAGACAAAGATGACAACAATGGTTATTTTCTCCCACATTGGATTTCTACCTAAAAAGACTAGTGTTCATGTGTTTTGATGTGTTGTTTATGTGTGATGGTTTATTTTGTTCTTACTACACATGGTTATTGTTTAATTAATGCCTAATAAAGTATTGATACACCGGTTCAAGTTAAACAGATGATGAATTAACTAAAAAGTTAGTTAAATGGATATACGTTAGTTGTCTGCATAAGAGTTGTGTACATACGTAGGTTTACTTCATTACAGTCGTATACAAAAATATGGAGAAAAAAAATGAGTTTTTAAAATACTGATTGACCTTGCCCTCACTCCCCCTCAGTTCTTTTCTCAACAATAGATATATTTAATAATGAATTATTTTCTTTATAATTTACGTTAATTTTTTCTTTTTTTTTTTAATGGAATGTACCAACTCCCTATTAAAAATTGAATAAATTACACATTTCCCTTACAAAAAAAAGTGAAAATAATAATAATTTTAATTACTTTAAAAATATTTGTAGTGAATCTCTGGAGACATTTTTGCAATGGAAACCCTGACATCTTCAATTGTTGTCTTGTCTTGTTCATGGGAGGTTTTTCATTTAAGAACTCTGGATTTTTTTTGAAACCCCCTCATCTTAGTGTTATAGCTATAGATCTAGTAAATCAGGAGAACTTCTTTTACCATATGGTTCTTCTGGAATCCAAGTTGAGGTAATCACTCCAGATAACTTGAACTTTACAGTCTTTATGAAGCCAATATCAAGTGGTTATTTTTGTATGCAGGTGAAATTTGCATATGTTGTCTCTTCACTCACAACAATAATTCATAATTGGATTGGAATCCCCTTTGTCTTTATTCAACTCCTACATGGAGGTAGGAAACTTCTAGAAAAGAAATTGCTCGGCAATCACGGCATAGCCAAGGATGCTTCAATCAATATAGTCTCAAGATTAAATGATGGAGCCAAAGGTTGGGGTGGTCCCTCTTTCTCCCTATCCAAATCCTTCAAAGATGCCCTAAAACTAGGGCTTTCTCCTATGACTTTCAAATATCTCTCAAGGCTAGCATTCGTTGTGGATCAGGTTGCAGAGGTTCCTTCTTTCGAAGCGGATCATTTTATATTAACCATTCTTCCACAGATTATTCACGAAAAGTTATTATTTGTATTTTTTAGGGGTTTTTTCCATCAAGATATGTGCTTCGAGAATGAGTACATTAGACCTAGTCCTCAAATATGAATCAGGGTTTTTTTTAAATGATTTTTTGTGTTATTCTTCAAAAACCTCAAGGCCCTCTAGAAGGATTTTTATCAAGGACCCTAGTTTTGGGGTTGACCCAGTCTCTCCTTTCAACCTTGGATTCCTAATTTCAATCCTCTTTCCATGATGGATTTGTACACTCCAGTGTGGGTAAGCCTCCATAATCTAGCCATTCATATGATTCATTTGGGTATCTTAGCTTATGTGATAAACTTACTAGGTCATTTCATTGAGATAAACATTAATAGGCTTGAGAAGGGTATTGTTACCTTTGCTCGCATGTGTGTTCAAATATATCTCAACAAAGGACTGCCAGAGAAAAGCTTCCTCAAATGGAAGGGCATAGCTTATTCACAAGTTGACATGAGAACATTGATTTCAGTTGCAGGATCTATTGGATGCATGTCCTTATTCTCAAGGGCCCTCTCTAATCCTAGAAGTTAAGAAAAATAATTGTGGATGGAAAGACCAAAAGATACAAGAGTATCTACGAATTATTTAGCTCGGAAGCAGGGAAACATGCAACAGCAAAAGACTCCCACCGCCAAATCGAATCCTTCATATTCAATTAAGCCACATTTTGTATTATTTCATCCCTATGATGAGAGTGTCATGCCCTCAACTAGAGACAAAAGAGACTTTTCCATAATCTTGGCTACATCAATAAGTGGGCACAAACGTTTCCATAAATTGGATCACTCAGATAGTGATAAGGAAACAACAAATATTGTTGAACCCTTATAATGGAATGGTCTCAAAGGAATGCAATCGTTGTCTCATATACATATATTCCAAATAAATCCTCATAATGGATTGACTTCCACAAGAGAAAAGGAACAAAGGAAAAACCCATAATTAATTTTGGGCTTTGAGACAGGACAGTAATAAATGCACCATCTTGAATTGGGTTGATCTATGATGGATGGAATAATGTAATTAGTCATTTTGAGGTAATACAAATTAACTTACAAAAAAAATAATTTTATTTACTTTATCTTAGTCTATATGAAAAGTTGATATAAAATTATGTTACTTAACATGAGAAATGAAATATTTTATTTATAATTGCGTTGATAGGTGCTCAAATTATATAAAAATTAAAATTAAAGAAAATATAAAATTAATAACATGAAAATATTTATACTCTGTCAAAATAGCATAAAAATAAAACTAAAACATAACATTAAAATAAAAATAACTTCATGGTATCTAGCCATGGTATTCATGTGGAATATATGCTATTTAAAGGGGGGAATTAAAGCAGCCTAGATTCATCTTAACAATGGATCTACCAAGTGGGGACATCCACAAAAATTCACAAGTTTCAAGACTGAGCGCGCTCGGCTCCCCCTGCATACTGCGAGATCCGCACCCTGCGGGACCTGAAGTCTACGCGCGTGCCCGCTCTCTGCCTATTCCGATCCCTGCGGATAGATCTGTAGAGGGCTCCTGCTTCTGGCTGCGGTCGGCTAGGTTTTTTCTGCTGGCCCTCCATGGAGGAGCCGGCTCCCCCCCAGGGGTCTTCCTCCCCTTCTCCGCCTTCCGCCGCTAAAGCTTTCAGATCCTTGCTGGCCTCTCTGCCTAAGAAGAGAGTCGTGGAAGCTGCCAAGTTCGTGAAAAAGCTAGAAGATATCCCTGAGATCGCCCTCCCTCCTGATGGTCCGATTCAAGTAGCATTATCTCTAGCGGATCGGGCTCTAGTCAGTCAGTTTACAGGTCTCTAGCCTTCCCCGAAATCAACAGAGAACTGGGTTGCTAGGAACTGGGCTCCATTGATAAAGAACAAGGTAACCTCTTAATTCCTTGGAAGAGGATATTTCTTATTTGAATTTAATGACAAAGAGGATAAGGATCTCATCTTCAGAAATGGCCCCTATTTCATGGGCCCTCAAGGGCTGTATCTAAACAAATGGATGCCAGACTTCGATCCGGAGGTGGATGTGCCTTCTGCGGTCCCGGTGTGGGTAAGGCTCCCAAATCTTCCCGTTCATTGCCGGAATTGGGACTCTTTGAAGCATATCGGAAACGCTCTCTAGAAATTCATAGATAAGGCTAACAACAAAGATCAGTACGACTGCGCCAGAATTTGTGTGGAGGTAGATCTGGAGGTTGGATTACCAGAGGCCATCAAAATAAGGGTAGGTCCGTGGACGCATGTTCAAAAATTAGACTATGAGCAGTTGTCGTTCAAATGCCGGAAGTGCCAAGTCTACGGTCACTTCGCCAGAGATTGCCCAACCAAAGGGGTAGAAGAAAAAGGGAAAGATGAAGGATGGAACCAGGCAAAAAGATCCAAAACTTCACTCAGGAAGAATGCAAACATTAATGCTAAAGTCCCCCAAGCGGGATCTGCTCAGAATCCACCCTTGGAAAGCCAAGGGAACAAATTTGAGATCCTTGGATCTGATATCATGAACACGCAAGAGACAGAAATCCCGAAAGCAGTCTCTCCGACTAAATCCATAAGCGTACCAGAGAGATCCAAAGGGAAGTTGTCAGAAGAAGAAGAGGAAACTCAAGAGTCAGAGGAATCAGAGGAAGAAGGGGAGATAGGGGAATCACAGTCTACCCCTAGAAGATCTACGAGAGGAAGGATGTCAACAAAGGAAAAAAGAGATCAAGAGACATATAAAGACAAGCTTCAGGGCAGCTAGCCAACGCTAGAGAAACTCCTAGCTAAAACCCCGAAGATGAAGAGGATCCAAACCCAGAGCTCCAAGGGAGCTCACCACAGTAAAAATAAATGATGAAGATAGTCTCCTGGAATTGTAGGGGAATGGGCTCCAAAGCCAAGGAAGAAGCTATGAATAGTCTAGTAAGACTGGAAGCCCCGGACATTCTACTCATCCAGGAGACTAAATTGGAGGACTCAGTTTTCCTCCAAACAAGCAGAAAATTTTGGAAAAAAGATGGAGCAAAAGCAACCTCTGCCCGTGGAGCATCGGGAGGACTTGGGTCGCTCTGGAATCCAAATAAGTTCTCTCTAATCTCTGAGTCCCTGAATACCCATTGGATTTTGTTAAAACTACAGCACCTAGAATCTAAGGAAATTATTTGTCTGGTCAATGTATATGCTCCTAACAATGCAGGTGAAAAAAACTTATGCTGGGACTCCATCAAAAGTTTGGCAGATCTAGAAAACTTGGAGAACATTATCATAGCCAGAGACCTGAACCTCACCCTCCTCTCGTCAGAAAAAAGAGGAGGCAGCATTGTTAGAGATCCGGCAAGAGAATCAGTAGAAGATCTCATGCAGGATTGGGATCTGATAGATATTAAGCCGGCTACTGGCAAGTACACGTGGTCAAACAAAAGGGTTGGCCCGGGTCACATAGCGGCAAGACTGGACAGATTCTTGGTGCAAAGTTCCTTTCTGCTCCTTGGTTTAGAAGCCAGATCGCATATCCTCCACAGCAGCATATCAGACCATAAGCCCATCAGCCTTGAGTTGTTGACCCCTAAGGACCTGGGGCCTATTCCTTTCAAATTCAGCTCCCTGTGGATCAAAGAAAAGGATTTTATGGAAAAGATCAGAGAGTGCTGGAAAAATCCAGTCAATGGATCAACGTTTTTTGTGTGGGAGGAAAAACTCAGAAGAGTTAAAAACATGCTGAAAAATTGGGCCAAGACCCTACCAAACCCTGCAGCGGAAAGGAAAAAAATTCAAAGTGAGTTAGAAAGACAACACCTGCATATTGAAACAGCTGAAATCACTAAGGATGAGTTGGAAAAGGAGGCCAAACTGCAGCAAAGCTTCCACAAGGCCTGTCTGGCAGAGGAAGAATTCTGGAGGCTCAAGTCCAGGAGCCTCTGGCTCAAATCTGGAGATAGAAACTCCTCATTCTTCCACAAACAAGCCCAAGCCAGGAAAGGCCGCAACTCCATCAATGAAATAAAAGAAGACAACCATGTTTTGAAGGATTTTATCAGCATAAAAAAGGCAGCTACAGACCATTTTGAACAGCTGTATAGAGAAGAATCAGGAGCTGAATTCAACGCTGCCCTGTTGGACGCAGTCCCTAATATGATCACCTCTAAAATGAATCAGTCTCTTGAAGCCAAAATCATGCTAAAGGAAGTTAAGGAAGCCCTCTTTTCAATGGACCCAGACAAAGCCCTGGGGCCAGACGGTTTCACGCCCAGGTTTCTCCAGGTCTGTTGGCAGATTGTAGAGAAGGAATTCTACAAAATGATACAGAAATCTCAAGATTGCCAAAAGATAGGTGGCTGTACAAACTCAGCCTTTCTCGCCCTCATTCCCAAAGAGAAAGGAGCAAACTCTTTCAGCAGATTTCGTCCAATTTCCCTATGCAATATTGGGTACAAAGTCATAACTAAAGTGATAGCCAACAGGTTGAAAAGGATCCTCCCCAAAATCATCCCGGACAATCAAGGTGGATTTATCCATGGCAGGCAATTGGTGGATAATTTCGTGTTGGTTCAAGAGGCGATCCATTCCAATCTTCACTGAAAGGAAAAAGGTATGGTTGTCAAACTAGATCTTGCAAATGCTTTTGATCGTGTTAGACATAGCTTTTTGTTTGAGGTTTTGAAAAAAATGGGGTTCGGTCCAAGCTTTATCAAGTGGATTAGAGCCTGCATCTCGGAGCCATGGATAGCTCCATTAGTGAATGGAAGCGCAGCTGACTTCTTCAAAGCCACTAGAGGGCTGAGGTAGGGGTGCCCCCTGTCACCTCTTCTTTTTGTTCTTCAGGCCTCTGTTCTCAGTTTCTATCTACAACGAAAACAACAAGATCAAGACATAGCTGGCCTGTGTATAGCTAGAGGGGTCAAAAGCATCAATCACGCCCTCTTCGCGGATGACACTATTTTGCTGGGGGCCACAACACCTCATTCAGCGTCCAAATTCAAGGAAGTCCTGGAAGAATATTGTAAGGTATCGGGCAGTGTTCTAAACAACGCCAAATGCCACATCTACAGCTGGAACATTCCTGCCTCAACTGCGAGCTCCATTGCTCGCTACCTGGGTTTTGCAATCTCAGTCTCATGGTCTTCTTTCAAGTACCTGGGATTGCCCATCTTTCATTCAAGGGCGTTGAGTAAAGACTGGCTGCCACAGTTAGACAAATTTAAATTAAAATTGCAGGCCTGGGGGTCCTCCTGGTTAAACATAGCAGGGAAATCAGTCCTCATAAAATCAGTGCTCAACAGTCTTCCCCTATTTAAATTCTTAGTCCTATTGGCACCTGTAGGAATCATAAAAAAGATGGAGGACTTAATCATAATTTTTTTCTGGAAGGGAGGTAAACAAAATGAGAAAAGAATTTCTTTGGTAAATTGGGATACAGTCACCAGACCATTTCAGGAGGGAGGTTTGAATTTTAAAGATCTCAATGCCAAAAACTTAGCCATGGGAGCCAAAATAATTTGGAAAATCATAGCTCCAAATCCTGGCTGGGTGCAAATTGCGTTATGGAGAAAATACTTCAGAGGACCGAGGACTAGATGTCTAGATCAGCCCAAGAACAAATTCAACTCTCCTTTCAGCAAGTTCATCAGCAAAACCAGCTCGTTGATAAGGAATCATGCATTCTGGATTCCAGGAAATGGAAAGCGCATACATATTTGGAATGACAACATCCTTAATAGACCCCCACTGGCAGAAGCAAGGAGCATGCCTGAATTGCAGCGCTGGATGTCAGAAGCCAACATAAATACATTGTGGGATCTTTCAACATGGGAGGAAAATGCGTGGTTGGGTTGGAAGCAGCTCGCAGTTCCTTCCTATCTACGCCCTGACCTGAATACACTAATCACGCATTTGCATGGGCTCGCTCCATCTCAAAAAAACAAGCATGATGTGAGAGGCTGGGGAACAAGTCGAACAGGCTACTCAGTAGCCCAGGGCTACGCCAAATGCCTTGAGAGGCCCCACGTGCCTCCCAACCCTGCTCCCTGGATTGGCATTTGGAGAACTCCTTCAATCCCCAAGGTTGATCACTTCTGCTGGCTCCTTTGTCACCAGAAAATATTGACTGAAGACAGACTTCAGAAAAGGGGCTTCTATGGGCCGTCTAGATGCTCTCTATGTAAGGAAAATTCAGAATCTGCTCTCCACATCATGATTGAATGCACATTCGCAACCTCTATATGGCAGGAGCTCCTAGCCTCCTGGAATCATAAATTCACCTTCCCAACATCAGTCCCAGAATTATTTGCGAGTTGGATGACCAAATACCCAGGTTGTCCTCCAAAAAATAAAACAGTGAGATCAGCATGGAGTGCTTTACCAAAGTTCATCAGCTGGCAAGTATGGCTGGAAAGGAACCGAAGGATTTTTCGAAATAAGGAACAGGATTTCAGATTAGTGGCCAACGCAGCAAAATGCCAACTAGTTGAGTGGCTGGAAGATAAAGGGGACGACACAAACTTAAACCAGCAGGACATAGAGCTAGGATCTGCTCTTAACTTCAAATTCCCAAAAGCAAACAGCTCTCCTTCTCCTTGCAAAGATTGGCAAATCAGAAAAAATGAACATGAATTCCAAATCTAGATGTCCAATCAAACCCTTCCATCTCTCTTCTTCGATGGGGCTGCTAAAGGGAACCCAGGTACTGCGAGAGCCGGAGGTATTATCATGAATCCAGACGGAATAGCTGTGCATAGATTCCCTTGGGGATTAGGCCACTCCACAAGCATTCAAGCGGAAGCGATGGCCCTCTTTCAAGGAACCAAATTCCTCAAGGAACTGGGCTGTAAGGAGGCAAATGTCTTTGGAGATTCCCAGGTGATCATCCAAGCCTTGGCGAACAATTCCAAGTAGCTGAAGTACTTCCATGTCTTGAGAACAAACAACAAAGAAGCAGACAGCGAGGCAAACAAGGCAGCTCAGCTAGACATTGGTTCCCTTCTCAGAGACAACGAAATTCTTTGGGATCCAATTCCCTAAAGTGAAATGTTTTTTTGTCTCCTTCTTCATCAGTTTGTTTGTATCTTTCACCTTGGGAATTTAGCAGCAGAAACACACTTTGTTAAATGTAAAAAGAAGAGCCTGTTAAGAGTAGGTGGCATAGTTCGCTGGCTGAAAAGTCATGCAGAAAATCTACCCCACCTTTGTAACCGAATTTATGGCTTTTGGCCGCCCAGTTAATGAAAGCTCATAACCGTTTCTGTGAAAAAAAAAAACAATGGATCTACCAAGTGACAAAAGAGACCAAATATTTTGAGATGTAAACCTCTTTTAGAGTGACAAGTGATTTGATCTCTCTCGACACTTGGTAGATCCGGAATTAAGATGGATATTTTATTTATAATTTATACTAAAATATTTTTTAATCAATATAATTTTTTTAAATACCACATGTCAACTAAACATAAAATGAATTACAAAATTATAATATCAATATTATTTTTAAATGCTAAGTGTCAATTCTATATTGATATCTGAATATCCTAGCACCTCTAGATTGTCTATAGGTTTGGCTGCATTGTGGAATCCTAACTCGTGTCATTTTAAAGCATATAATTATGTTGTAAGTTTACTTCTAATAGGTACTCATAGAGGAACTTCCACTCAAATGTGGATCATCAATATATATGCGCCATATTTGAACAGGAAGGATCACTAGGATCAAGTAGATAACAATAGTATTTTGGACCTTGATTCAATGATTTTGGTGGCGACTTCAAGCTCTCCCTGGAGCCATTTGAGGTTTGGGGCGTCCACGGCAGACTAGACTATATGGGATCACATTTTAAGAACTTATTCTCTCAAAAATCATTCATAGACATCAAAACTTATCCAATCGGTTTGACATGGAAAATGGTCGTTGGGGCTCACAGGGTATAATAAACTCCTTGAGGACCCTCAGGCTCCGGATTACTTCTCTAAAACATCCAAAAAAATTGTTAGATATGGAATATTGCAAAAGACAGATTTTGTTGCGACAAGTAGAAAAATAAAAACATAATAATAGGTTGATGTGGGTAGAAGCAGGGGATAAAAATAATATATATTTCCATAGACAAGCAACCCTTTGACGAAAAAAGAATTCTATTTGGAATATTAGGAATGAAGCTAGAGATATATTAATTATCCAAGCTGATATCGAGCGCGAGGCATTTCGTTATTTTTATAACATTCTCGATGAAAGATTTGATTATCCTTTTAATAAAACAATGGAATTCATAGATCTTTTCCCTTAGATGGTCGACAAAGAGGCCAAAATATTATTGGAGCGCCCTGTTTCTTGGGGGGGTCCTTGATGTCCTTAAAGAATTGGCCAGAGACAAAGCAGACTATGGAATTGTTTCTACATTTTCATGATATCATGATTCATGATCTTATAGAGATCGTTGAGGAGTCTCAGAGGCTTGTTCAGGTTTTGGGTGCAGTAAATGCTACATTTATTACCCTTATTCCAAAGATCATGAAGTCAGCTTCTTTCTCGGACTATCATCCAATTTCATTATGAAACACAATCTACAAATTAATTTCCAAAACTATTTCTAACGAAATCAAACCAGTCCTATCCAAGTTCATTTCATCTGAGCAATTTGGCTTCCTTAAGCAGTGACAGGTACACAATGTCATAGCCATAGCACAAGAATGTCTTCACTCTATGAAATCTCGATGCTTAGACGCTTTCCTGATGAGGATTAAACACTCCAAGGATTTTGACTATGTTGATTGGGATTTTCTATGGATGCTTCTGATAAAGATTGGTCTCGACTCAATCATGGTGGATTGGATCAAGTCATTTATCTTGTCTGCCAAATTTTCCATTATTATTAACGAATGGGCCTACAGAATTTTTCTTATCTTCAAGGAGACTTCGACAAGGTTACACCCTATCCTCTTTTATGTTCTTATTAGTGATCGATGGTCATAGCATAAGACTGTTGGGTGCGCACATTCAAGGAAGAATTATTTATTGCAAGATTACAAATGATATTTCACTTTCACATATGATGTTCGTGGATGACTTTTTGGCTATTAGGAAGATTGGGCAAAGATTTATGAGATTCTTTCTAATTTTGGATAGGTCACTCGCTTGATTATGAAAAAGGACAAGTCAATGTTGATCTCTCTCGTTCATGAAGGGGACAACATGAGGAAGATCACTTTTTTGTTTGGTGTTTAGTCCATTTCCATAAAGGAGGGATTTAAATACTTTAGGTTTTTCCTAAAACCAAATGGTTATGATAACAAATACTAGTCATGGTTGATCCAAAAGTTGGAGACATGGTTCTTTATGTGGTCATTGTTGAAATGTGACAACAAATGATGTAATTAATGGGTAAAATCTTGTTTTTACTACTAGTTGGTTTTGTAATGGGATTCATAACGAGAAGGAGTTATGTAACGAAGTACCCATATTAATTAGGATGGCCCAAGATGCTTGTATGATGGAGATTCATTCTTGATTAATAAAAGTTTCCAAACCCTTGCCTCGTGGAGGTTTCCTTGACACATATCAAGGTTTTATCATGTAAAATCACCTTGTGTTAATGTGTGATTTGATTTGTCAGTTTTATGTATTTCCTGTATTTCTTGCATTTCTTGCCATGTATGATTAAATGATTAATGACTCTTCAAAACCAAACAAGTGGTATCAAAGGTTGAATTGAAAGTTTTCAAGTAGGATTGAAGAACCACTATTATTGCAAAGAGAAAGGGTGATGTCATTGTCGTCATTGTGAAGGGAAAAGGAGCAGGACATCGGTTTAATAAAGGGATCAGTTAGTCAGATTCAAAGGGATCCTACGTATATTCATTCCAACTGCAAAGGAAACTTGAAGAGGCTCCCAAATTGTACATGAGTCGTCGAGGAGGTTGATTTTTGGGGTCGGTTCTCTGGAGTGTTAGTTCTCCAAGTCTGGGTTGAGACTAAATTTGTCATAGCCATAAAAGAAGAACGCCCTGCCGCTACAACCACATCGTTGTCACTAGAAAAGGAGCCGAATTAGTTCTCTAAAGTTGAGCCTCCATTGTTGGAGAGGGAGGAATGATGTTGGAGAGGGGTTTGTTGGCAGAGTGTTGTAGAGGAGCAAGAGAGTGCCACAGGGGAGCAAGGTAGTGTCGCAGAGGAGCAAGGTCGTGCATGACACCACAGAGCCAGAGAGAGATCATTTGAACGTTGGTCGTATATTTGTTTGATAGGTGAAAATGAGGAGAGACACTATTAAAGAGAAAGGAGGATGCAAAACTAGAAAATCTGGGTAATTTGTGCAAAATAAATTTTTGAAAGCAAAATTTTCAGAATTTTTTTGGGCTCAAAAACCAGTGAAATTTTTATAGAAAACTGGTAAATTGATGGAAGAAGAGTAGGGTTTGAATTATATTTTTTAAAAGGAGAGACAAATTGTAATGAAGAAGCTAGATTAGGATTGAAAGAAATTCTATTTTTTTTTAAGTAAAGAAGGGTGAAGTTTTTAAAGAGAAAGGAAACTCTTGTTTTATTTTAACCCTGGCTAGAGGAGGGAAAATGAAAAATAAATTTGAAAACCCTAGCTAGAAAAAGGGAAATCATAATATTTTTATTAAAAGAAAATCTAGTTGAAAGATGGAAACCCTAGGAGGAAGGATTTGTCGGAAAGAAATGGCAAAAATGATGAATGCAAAGTTCGAGGTGGAGAAATTTACCGGCAAGAACAACTTTGTTTTATGGAAACCGAAAGTTAGGGATTTTTCCTGTGCGACAAGAGTTTCACAAAGCATTAGAAGGGTGATGAATAAACCTCCTAGCATGATGGATTTGGACTAGGAGGACTTGGATGCCCAATCTCTCAGTACCATCAAGTTATGCTTGGCAGATAAAGTTCTCTTCAACATCGTTGAAGAGAGTACAGCTATAGGTTTGTGAGAAAAATTGGAAACATTGTATATGACAAAATCGTTAACCAACAAAATTTATCTAAAAAGACATTTGTACAGTGTTCAGATGAAGGAGGATACAAAAGTTGCAAAACATTTAAATGTTTTTAATACACTTATTTGACAATTTTCAGATATGGAAGTTAAAATTCAGGAAGAAGACAAAGTTATAACCTTGTTGTGTTCTCTGCCCGAGTCATGGGACCACTTTGTAACTTCAATTAGTTTGAGAACTATTGATTCTTTGAAATTTGAATTAGTTGTGGGAGCTCTGTTATGTGAAGAAGTACAAATGAAATCCAGTATTGAAACATATGCACCAAAAGCCATGACAGCCAAAGGTCGGTTAAAGGAAAGAGGAGAGAAAGCAAGGGGTTCTTCCAAATCAAAATCAAAGGGCAAGAAGGGTAAAGTTAAAAGTTAGTACTGCAACAAAATAGGACACCTCAAGAAAGACTGTCGGAAATGGAGAGAGTCTAAAAACCCATAGAAGGAAGCAAATCAAGTTGATTCAAGTATGATAATTGATGAAGTTTTATCTGCTGAAGAATTCGGTATGGTAGATGAAACTTTACTTATATGCAATGTCTCTCAGAATTTTGAAAATTGGTTATTACACTCTGGTGCTTCTCATCACACGAGTCGCAATATAATTCCATCATATAAACCGAGGGTTTCCTTCTAAGGAAAAAAACCCTAAATTAACATAACTTTACCATCAGATCATTTGCCTAATGAATGGCCTAGATTGACTACGAAATTATAATATTTTACAAGGAAATTTTTTAATTCCCTTAATGGCCATCAGACGGGCGACATTGTCATCCCATTTAGGAACTAGGGTCCAATGCGACTGAGACCTATGAAACAAGAAGATAATCATGCTTCACACCCAACAAGTTTCTCTTTTGCTTTCATTTCGCTTTATCACGTGTAACTTTCACTTTCTTTAGCTTTTGCAAGTGTCATTTTCAATTTTTCTCACTCTCGCAAATGTCAATTTTAACTATTTGTACTCTTGCATGTGTTGCACCTTGGCACACCACTAGAGGTAGTTCTATTGCACTCTTCTACATTAGTTGATCATGTATATCATAATAATATGTGTTAGACACATTCCCACAGTTTATCACACTTTCTGATTGCAGTCAACACTCCTGTCGCAACTTGTATTGTAAGTGTTGTGAAGCTACATTTCAACTATCGCACTTGGAAATAAGTGTTGCTTTGTTGTCATTTCAAGGGATGCTTTTTTTTATTTTGAGTATTGTGCATTTTCTTGGCTTGTCTTCATGTTATCTGAGTGTGAGATCATTGTTTCAAGACTTGTTTGTATGTCTTACTCTCTCTTGTTTGACCTATCCCACACTTAGTCATTTTCAGACCATTGACTATCTTTGCAACTTGTTAACTATCTCATGGAACTATGAGCTCTACAGTATTAAGTCAAAATGAAGCATCCTTGCCTCTTAGAAATGTGCACTACGTAGTCTCTACCTCCACGAACTTTACATTGTGCAATTCCAGTGCTCAGTATGTGTCGCCTATCCCTAAAAACTGCACAATCTTTCTCCCAATCAATCTTCCATTGAATAGTGCCCAGTCTAAATCAACAATCAATCCTCACTATCTACTTGACCTATGCAATTTCATAATCACTTAGTTCAGTCTTCCCTAAACTGCGCATTGCATAATCATAGTGAACCAACCTGCCTCATTGTGTCATTGTCTCCCTCATCTGTGCAATTTTGTCGTCCAGTCCTTCAGCCACTGCACATTATGCAATCATAATGATTAGGCCTTTATCAGTGCTTCTTGGAACTACAAATTATGCAATCCCTAAGCCTCCTCCTTAGTCCCACACTCTGTCCTGAGTTCAATCAGTGAATTGCATGAAAAAATTAGAATGGGATATTTCCAGACTGATTTCGTCTTCTCATGAGTGAATTTCATCTATAGGTACTCTATCTTGATAGGATAGGATTATGCTAAAGGAGGATTCCAAGGAGATCACACAAGAACATACTTGTGAAATTGAAGAGACAAAGAGACTATAAAGCAAGAAAATGAAGGGACGCTAGATCACGATAGAAGATTGAAGATCAATATCACAAGAAAGACATCACATCATCCAAGATCTAGGAGGATGAATATGAAACACATGCAATACTTATCATGAAGATACAATGGAGGTAACCAAGGAGAGGCTACAAGAGAATAGTTGTGAAGAAGAAGCGAAGGAGGAACCATCATGAAGAGCCTGAAGGAATCCTGGACTATGACAAAATGAAGGTATCTCATGTTGATTTGGAAGGTTCTGACACTCATCTAGACCCTTTAGAGGGTGAAGATAAAGAACAAGCAAAGATATATCATGGAAAATAGGAGAAAGGCTTGGCCCAAACACATCTCAATGAAGTTCTATGCCATCAATGTCAAGTCATGGCTTGTCCAAGTGTCATCACAAAGTCATATGTGTCAATGTATCTTGCCGCATCATTTGTGAAATGTAATTATTATATTTAGAAAATGAGAAAATGTAAAATGTGAGGAAGGCCAAGGGTCCCATAAGGAATGTGAAAAGGCACTAGAAATTTTTAGATTCATTAGAATTTCAAAGGTCATATAGGAATTTGAAAATTCATAGTAGAAGCTCAAGAGTCATGAGGGAGGTCAAGAGTCACATGAGAGGTGGAGAGTCACCTCATTTATTATAAATACATCCTCATAGCTCAAGATAAAGGGACAAATTTTCACCTTGACTTCTCTAGTTTGGCATAGGAGAGAATACCTTTCTTTGGAGGAGCAAGTAGTGACTTAATGTTCCACTATTGGGGCTAATGTGGCAGCATTGTAATTTTTTATTTTGGCACTTTCACTTAATATATGAAGCTCTCAGAGTCGATGCATTTTCATGCATATGTCGTGAATGATTGTGATACTATTCTTTAATTGTCTGTTGTGTATGTTTATGTTAACACATACTAATGAAAATGAACTATTTGGTTGGCTTTAGTACGCATCTTTTTGAATCTGCGTTGTTACTTGATTTTATCATTGTTGTTTTCTTGTGAACTAATTTGCAAGTTAATCAAGGATTTTTCCATGCTCTTGTGTGTATCTTTTAGGATAGTACTATTACTTTTATTCTAGAGGCTCACTCTCTCTTTGCTTGCTATGAAAATACCTTATATAAATTACAGTTGTATACCTCACAATGTCAACTTACTTGTTGGTTTCAAGGATTGTTTGCATACTATATTATGTTGATAAGTGCAGCTAAGGAAAATTCCCGAGAATTTGGCAATCAACCGCATTTCTAGTTGGGGCTCCTACTCCAAACGGTGTGAGGTCTAATTGGTACTTCATACTAGGGAGAACCCCTTGGTTGATGGATTTCCAGCACTATCAACACTACCTTTTCCTTTGGCCTATATTTTTTAGGTATTGTGTCTGTACACAAGCGTCGTCCACCATTCTGGGTTTGAACAAGATTACTTGCTTTCCCAAATGGTTGTGTAGATGTCATAAGTTGTTGAGGAGTACGTCGGGGATTTTAAGATATATAGCTAGCATTATTTCCATCTTTCTAAATTTTGTCGTGTACTCATGTCCACCATATCCCTATATTTTCTTGAAGTAATGCCATTGGATATGTTAGTACTCTACATACTTGATAGAGTAGAATTGGGAATTTATGGGAGTTTTGAAATCCTTCCACCTAGTTATTGGGGGGTCCCCCTCCAACCTTAGGGTTTTCATGTGGATTTCCAACCACTTTAGTGCATGGCCCTTTAGTTTGAAACAAATGAAATAAAATATGTTCTTCCTCTATGTGATGAACACTAGAATAAACCTCTAACTGAAACATCCAACTTTTTAATTTCTAATTGTGAATCTCACCTTCATATATCTTGATGTCAACTTTTGCTTCCATCTTAAACAAGGATTGTAAATGGACCATGACACTCAAATTGGTTTATTACTTTTCAAGTTCTTTCTTAGATTTATTTGGTTCTTCTCTGTTGGACACCTAATCAGTTTGAGTTATGGTGTGGAATGTGGAAAGTTACTCAAAGTCCAAGAGATTGCAAACACATGATCAAGTGCACAGTGGCTCTGATGATTTATATTCAGGGAAGGTTTGGATAGGAAAGGACCGACACCTATGGGAAACCTAATGGTTAGTATAGTGGACTATGACCCAGTGCTTTCTAGTGAGGGTTTGCGACCCTTAGGAAAATCATACTCCTTGGTTGCAATCCACGAAAGCCCAAAACATCATAATGCCTTTATTGCGATATCACCTCATTCATTTGGCATGCGACAATGAATCTCTTAAAGGTTTTACATACTTTGAGATGGAACTACTTGTCCATATGTATTCATGGCACTAAACAGATCAACACCTGGAGGATTGAAAATGGGCAATGTGAGAGAAAGCCAAAAATTTATCAATTTTTTGGGACTTGATCCTCATGAAAATATGTGCACCATTAATATGCCTTTTGAGGCTAATTCTAATCACTTGTGACATTTGTTATTTTTTATTATTGACCTTGGCTGTCATTGTCTTCTTATATTACCTTTCAACAAGCATAAAGAGAAACATGGGATCATGGCCTAATACCGCTATGCTTGGTCATCAACCACATTATGATAGCAAACTTGATCGTTCTCATTGTCACGTTGGAATTTCAATGCCTAAAGCAACCCTATGACCAAAGGCCACATTCGAACTTGGTTTATCTATTTTGGGGTTGTTGATATGTCTTTATTTCGAAATGGGTGTTTTATTGATTCAACAGTGCCTTCTTTATAGGTAAAGAAACGCCTCACAAATAAAGAAACCAATTTCATCATCATTACCTATTATCTTTGTAATGTGACGATGTGCATGATTTTTTTGTGGAAATATTACTCCCACTGGTAAAATAGCAGAGTTGTTTTCATGCTTTTTTGTGTTTTTTGGCTTTGGGCATCCTTCCTTCAATTTTAGAAGCACTGTACATTCTGGTCATTCAACTTAAAATTAAAAACATTGTAACTGGCAAATAGATTTTTGTAACTTTTCCAATGAAATTGTTGTGTAAAAGGGTGCATTTTTTTTTAAGTTGACACCTTTCTTGAATTTGCCACATGTAGGATCATATATTTTTTTTTATCTTCTTCCATGTGAAATTTATGGAAAGGTTTTTACCCTCTCACCTTTTATTTGAAAAGGGGGGATTATACTAGTTATTGAAAGTTAGGCTTTTAGTTTTGAAGCCCTATCAATCAAACATGTTCAAGCGATCTTGAGCAACAATGGTATTATATTCCCACCTTGTATCTTATGGGGGGGAATTGATGATCGACTACCAATTTCGAAGAGCCTGAGCCACGCCTAAACCAAAACCAAAGCCTTAAGCCTAAACTAGAATCAAAATTGTACCTAGAGCCAAAGTTATGAGCATGATTCAGTTTGCAATAATTTCAAACCGACATTAGTTTGCGATCATCTTCAAACCAACATTACCTTACAGTTATCTTCAAACTAACACCAGTTTGAAGTTATCTTCAAATCACCATATATGAGCACTTATAATCAATAAAAGACAATAATTTCTTACCAGGTTTAGAACGTTTTGGGAACCGTTGAACCTTGGAACCAAGTTCCAAAAATTCGTGTTCAACTTCAAACCACCATTTTCAACAATTTATGGTTATCTTTGGAGGGACCCATGAATATTTCTAGCTTTAAAATCATTCCAATGGGTAAATTAAATGAATAAGAGAGGTTTATTGTGACCAATCTCCATATTTTTGAATGAGTTCATATGAAGGGGTTTAGTTACCTTGCTCTCTTGTTGGTTGATTTTCTCAATATAAAAGGAAGTAAAGTTCCATATTTATTTCTACTGGCCAAGTTACTCTTATTTGAGCATATTTAGGTTTGCAAAGGTATAAATTTCTTTGTGTGGGTTGAGTTCCTCTCTATCTTGAACCGAGTTCTCATGTGATATCAGCATGGAGGGTTCTCTATAAGGCCGAGTTGTGTTTCCCTTTCTCCTGGATGTATTGTCTCTACATCACAAGCCTATATTCTTTGTTCAATGTACCATGCACTCCCTCTCAATTATAGGATGACATTTCCTATATTTAATTTGCAATATGCAATTGGGTGAGGACATATGGTATCATTCTCAAAGTTTGAGCCATTGTCTACTTCTCTGGGCAGTGTACCTCTGTGGGAAGGTGTTGGAATGTTCTCTGTGTATATATATTTATGTTGACAACGACCTTACACTAGGTTTCCATTTTCTTTATGCATTATACTCTTATCCTATGATAGTATAATGTTTTTTATGTTGTTGGTACATAATTTTGGAATTGTTTATACTGGAGAAATGGATTTTTAATGGTTATACCTTTAGTATTTTAGTAATGAACATTATCCTGTGTTATTATTTTTGCCTAAAATGAAATGCATATCAGTGAAGAATAGTATTTCCAAGTTTAGTGTGTTATTTTAATTATTGGTTTCAAGCTTGGTATAGAATATTTGTGCCATTGTTTTGGTATGTCCAAGCATTAAACATAAATTACACCCACAACAAATTATTTACAACATGTTTGACGAAATTCCAAACTGAAGGAACACATTAAACTCAAAGCATATGGTGATAATTTGAGAAATTTCCAAGGGGGAATATTACAGTGGTATAGAGCATGTTCTTGGACATATGTCAGGTATAAGGGCAGATTATTAGTGATTTAATGAGTGCAGGAGATCACCCATATGTCACTTATAAAAGAAAGTAAAAAATAAGAGAGCCTCCTCCCATCTTGGAGGAGGAAGAGTCACCAAGAAAAGGAAGAGAGGAAGAAGAGACCCCTAGGAAGGGGAATGGGGTAGAAGAGACACTTTAATAGAAGATATAGATGTGGATGACATGGAAAATCAAGCATTTAACATTCTTATCAATGCGTTGAATTATTTGGTTAAGGGCCAAAAGGAGGTGGTGGATTTGATGAGAAAGATTACAAACCAATGAGCTTCCACCATAAAGGAACTAGTAAATGGGAAAGGATATAATAGTGTAGAGGGCAGTCATGTCCATGCTACCACACAAATCCACTCACGCTTATATAACAAAACATCTAGAGCCAACATGCCTTAATTCATACATGAGACAACAGTGTGGATAAGTCAAGGGATCCCTTATGAATATTATTTAGAGGAGTATAAAGCAATGTGACATGATTTTTAGGTTGTCATGAGTTTCACTGATTTCTACCACCTTCAATAAAAATAAAACCTAGAACGATTCTGAAGGATTTGAGGTAGAATAATTAGTTGCAAAAGGCATTAGGGAAAGTTATCGTCCCTTGCTTTGATGGGTCATCCAAATGCTCAACTCAGTCATGGGTATAGAAACTAGACACATATTTCCTAGATGATGGAGGAGGAGGCCATTAAGTTGGCCACGTTACACTTGGACGGCGAAGCCCATGAGTGGTGGTATCATGGGTTGGTAACAATGGGTCACAATATCATCACCTTAGATTATGAGTTAACTCAGAGGCTCATTAAGTGATTTGATAGGAAGGACTTAGATCATCATTTCAGTGGCCTAGCCCAACTCAAATAGATAGGCAGTATGGAGGCCTACATTTCAGAGTTTTAGAAACTAGAAGTTAAGGTCACAAATATCTTGGTGGATAGGTTGGTGATGTTATTTGTGGAGGGGTTGTCTAAGCCTCTACGTGGTTGGGTCAAAGGCTTTGAACCCGCCACTCTTCGTGTGGAAATTAACAAGACCAGTGAGATGCAAGATGTCATTTCTAAGAGTAGATTCCCTCCTAAGCCTTCCTTTCTCTAGAAAGGAAAATAAGTCAAACCTTTTCAAAGGGAGGGCACCAGGAAACCAAGATGGGATGAAGAAACTTGGAAGGAATTGAGAATGAAGAAGTTATGTTTGAGTTGTCAGGAGCCTTGGGCACCAGGGCATAGGTGCGCAGCAAAGGACAAGGTGGGCAAGGCACACTATATTGAGGTGTACTCTAAGAGTAACAACGATGATGGAGATGAAGAGTCAGTGCAGGAATAAGTATAGGGACAGATACATCAAACAGTTGGAGGTGAGACTTCTCATGCTGAGGGAAAAGCCCCTATCATTGCATCCATGTCAGGATTTTCCCAGTATCACACTTTCAGAGTCATAGGGGTTCTGGCAAGACAGAAGGTGACAATATTGATCGATGGTGGGACTTCCCACAATTTCATATATGCAAAGATGGTTGATCAGAGATGAATTCTTGCAAAGGAGTTCGATGGTTTTGTGGTAGCCATACCTAGTGGCCATCTTGTGTACTACACTAGCAACATTCCCAAGTTACAACTAACAATGGGGAACTACACTGATTGATGACTTCTTCATGGTGGATGTGTCAGACACCAATGTTGTCTTAGGAGTTTATTGGATCTACTACCTTGGGAAGTATACTATGGATCAACAAAACATGGACATGGAATTCAAAGAACCATTGGATGGAAGAAAGGTAATTTTGAGGGTCATGGATTAATATCCATTTAAGATAGTATCATCTAACAACATGGAAGCAATGTCGAGGTGGGGTGATATTAAGTGGGTGGTTGAGTGCTTTATTACAGACAACAAACAACTAGATCAACCATGAGAACATCCCGATGACATTCAGGTATTGCTTCATAAACACCAAAAGTTTTTTTTTATAACATTCCTCCAGGGAGACCACTAGACAAGGGTTTTGAGCATGTTATATAATTGGAAGAGGGTGTACAGGTGGTCATTACTAGTTCCTATTAACATCCTAAGGTTTATAACGATGAGATTAAGAAGGCCATTAAGGAGTTGTTGAGGATGGGTCACATTCAGCCTGGTTCTAGTCCCTTCGTTTCCTTAGTGGTCATGGCCAAGAAGAAGGACGATACCTTGCAAATGTGCATTGACTACCTAGATATTAGCAAGATAAAAATCAAGAGTGAGTATCCTATCCCTAGGATAGACATGTTGATGGATGAACTGAGGGAAGTCAAATATTTTTCTAAGATTGATCTTTATTCAGGCTACTATCATATTCAAGTTTGGGAGCAAGACATCTTGAAGATACCTTTCTGGTGCCATTATGGGCACTGCAAGTTCTTGGTTATGCCATTTGGGCTAACCAATTCCCTCGCAAATTTCTAGTCATGCATGAACCCTGTTTTCAATAAACAGTTGCATAAGTACTTGTTGGTTTTATTTGATGATATTTTGGTCTACAATGAGACTAGGGAGGACTAATCTAATGCACATCAATGAGGTATTTGGGATTATGGAGGATGAGGAACTATATGAAAAGAATTCCAAGTGTGAGTTTGGCATGATAAATATGCTCTAATTAGGGCATGTGATTGGGAATGATGGGTTTCATATCCATCAAGAGAAAATATGGGCAATCATTGAATGGCATACCCTAAAAAATATAACGAAATGAAAAGTTTCCTTGGCCTCTACATGTAATATATAAAGTTTGTTTAGGGATTCTCATAGTTGATAACGCCTCTTATAGACCTCACCAATAAGGGGGCTTTAAGTTGGACCAAGAAAGCACAAGAAACATTTGAGAAGATGAAGCAGGTGATGAGTTTGTGCCATGTGCTTGCACTACTATACTTCACCCAACCATTCATGATGAATGCGACGCTTCAGGGACTGGAATAGGAGCATGATGTAGGACCACTACCCGATAGTGTATGAGAGCCAAAAACATAGATATTATGTGCAACATTACTCAATCTATGACAAAGAAATGTTGACCATCATGCATTCATTGGCCAAATTCCAATAGTATCTCATGGGGAACAGGTTCAGAGTAAAAAGATTTCATAACAACCTAAGATTCCTCGTGGAACAAGAGTTGTGTGAGAGCCAACAAAAGTGGGTCAGTAAATTATAGGACTATGAATTTGAGATTGTTTAAAAGTGTAACTACATTCGATCTTCATAATGACATGTGTAATTGTGATATTACGTAATTAATGTAAAGAAGAAAAATAAAATTATTATTGTAATGCTTTTCTCATGGGTTTCATGAGCAAGAAATTTTATTTTCATTTATGACTCCCATTGTGAGCCCTTAGGATTGGTCATAAAGTCAAATTGAGTCAATGTCATGTATGAAGGACCCTTCTTGGGCATGTTACATTTGTATATTAGTCAAATGAAAGAGTCAAAATAACCTCCAAGACCAAGCTCAAGCTCCTCCAAGAAGTCGACCTCAAGATGGAATATTAAACCTACACCAAATGGCATGTTGGCCTATGGGAAAGGAGAAGTCGACTTATTTAATGGGAAACCACTATAAATCACTGGATTGGCCTTCATTTGGGAACAAGAATTTCAATAAACAAAAAGGAAAAGAAGCAAGAAATAAGTGTGAATAACTCAAGAAGGAAGCCTCATCACCAAGCAAAGAAGAAGGGAAGATATATGAACTATTTCAGAATTTTTTTAGGGTTGATATCCTCCACAAGTGAGAAGATACAAGGGTGTTCTACTTCATAAATAACTAAAATACCATAGTCATAGTGAGAGGGAAATATTGGGAGAAAAACAAGGTGATTTTCAAGCCAAGTTGAAGGATATAAGGTCTCCCTATAGAGTGAAAAGAATCAAGGTGTTTATCTCTCAATACCTCTAATAGGGTTTATGAATTAGGGTCGAAAGTTGCAGGTTTATTCCTAGGAACTGAAACTCTGAAAGGTAGCTGAAAAAGGAGGAAGAATCAAGAAGTTAGACTATCATTGACTCAAGGAAGAAGGAACTCATCAAGGAAGCTTTGTGACTTGCTCTTGGAGAGGAAAATAGGTCAAGGGTCTTGGTCTTGGTATTTGTCAATTGAAATCTCTATAAGAATAAGAATTTTTCTGGGTTTTCCTCTCAAGTGGGAGAGGTTTTGGCCATGGTTGATTGCCTACATTCAGTGCATGTTGTCTCTTTATAGTTTATGCATTAGTAACTGTTTGATGAAGAAGAACACAGTAATAATCTAAGTAAAGAGAAGACCCAAATATAAAAAAAGAAAAATCATTCACAAGCAGTTATCTCTAGAAGAGAAATCTCCTAATTTGTATGCCCGAGATTTCTCAACAGAGATCATCCATGTCAAGGGAAAACATAATGAAGTAGTTGATGCTCTCTTGAGGATTCCATCCACTCTCTCACTCTTGGAGATAAAAAATGACTGGAAGTCATTATTGCTTGTAGAATATTCCAAAAACAAATTCGCATGCGAGATTCTAGAGGGGTTGATACAGGATGATAGATACCGAGTCGTGGATGACATCATGTACTATAAGGACCAAATCTATCCTATAACAAAATCATAACTGAAGGAGAAAATTATGTAGGAAACTCATATCTCACCTTTGGTAGGACACCTGTGGTACCTGAAAACCTACCGAAAAATCAGGGAGAGGCTCACTTGGAAGGGCCTCAAGATGGATGTGTTGAGGTTTGTAAAAGAATATAACATCTGCAAGCAGAACAAAGATGAACATACTCACCCGACAATGTTGCTACAACCACTCCCTATTCTTGAGCATAATTGGTAGAGTATCTCCATGGACCTTATTATTAGGCTACCTCTCGTACAAGGAAAGGACTGCATATATGTAGTGGTGGAGCGAATCATGAATTTCACACACTTCTTTTCCATACCATGTAAATATTCAACATCACAAGTGTTGAACTATTCTTCAGGGAGGTCTTTCAATTGCATGGGTTACTAAAGACCATAGTGAGTGAAAAAGACAATAGATTTATGAGAGACTTTTGGAAATAATTATTCAGACTCATGGGGATTGAGATGATGTTGAGCACTAGTTATAAACCATAGGCTGATGGTTAGGTTGAGATAGCCAATAAGTGGTTGGAGGGTTATCTATGAAATTATGTACCTAGCCAACAAAAGGCATGCGTTAAGTGGTTGCATCTTGGGTAACACTACTACAACACCACTTTCCACATGCCCATTTGTATCACGCCCTTCAAAGCACTATATGGATATGATGCCCCAACATATGTAGACCGAATATTTGGGTATAATCGTGCCCCTTTGGCTAAATACTAGATTCAAGAGAGCCAAGATATGTTACGAGTCCTTAATGACAACTCGGAAATGGCTTAGAACCAAAAAAGGATGTATGTAGGCAGGCACAGGGTGGAGTGCAATTTTGTGGTAGGGAACGTGTTATATCTTAATCTTCAACCCCATCGATAGTCATCACTCAAAATTAAGGGGGAAAACTGAAACCCAGGTTCTATGGGCCATATAAAACCATGAGGCGAGTTGTGGCCTATGAACTTGCGCTTCTTGAAGGACGTAAAATTCATAATGTATATCATGTATCATGCCTCAAGAAGGCCTTGGGGAAGCAAGTAGTCACCTCCACTGATCTCTCTCTATTTAATGAGGAAGGAGAGCTACGCTAAAAATGCAACAAGAAAATCCTAATTTAATTTTGTTATTGAATTAAATTAGGAATAAATTGTAATTCCACATCACAAGCCAACTTATACGGTTAACTAAGTTAAATTTACTTAGTTGGATCAGTTAATTCGAGTTGAGGGTCTAACTAGAGTCATGTAGAGTGTATCCTACATTATAGGAGCCCTAACTGAGTTTATTTTAAGTTTTAATTAATTAATTTAGTTTAACTGAGTTAAAGTTTGTTAAACTAGTTCCAATTGATGGAGGAACTAGTAGGAGGTCAGACAGTAGGGTATTGCTTCATGTTTTTAACCACTTAACTAATGATTCACTCATGCATTTCAGATCTGAGAGTTACCCATTGAGATAGGAGTACAGGGACAATGTACTATCAGTTGTATAATCATCTGAATTGTATAGATGGTGCATTCAGTCAGAGCAAGGCCTATGAGGATTGCGCAATTCATATTGAGTAATTTCCCTAATTAATAGGGGATAAATTCCCAAGGAAACAACACCAAAAATAAGGACTTGGCCAAGCAAAAATTTGGTTAAGTGTTGGCCTAAGATTTTCTAGGAAGCAGTGAGACAGATAGAGATAATGCAGAGGTTGCTCAGGCTTGAGAAAAATTGCAATCTCTTATATTTTGACTAATGCAATATACAAATAGAAATGGTTTTTAGCTATGGCTTTCCCCAACAAATCAATATGTAATGTGTTGATTGAATTCTTTCTCTTGTATGCTTCATGATTTCGCAATCGTTTAATTGTTTCCGTTGATGAGTAGAGTAGATTCAAGTCTATTGTTTTAGTAAATTACAATTAGCAGTTTGAATCTACAAGGAATTTCTACATGGTATTAAAGCATAAATCACTCTAGAAGAGGAGAATACGAGTTTGTCTTTTGCAGGTGAAATTGAATTTGTAGTATCATTATTCAAATCCAGCAAGATGTCGTTCTACAGATTGAGACTCGAATATGCCCTTGAGGGTAGTTCGAACTATATTGCTTGGAAGGACAGGATGGAGGTAGTGTTGGAAGACAACGGGCTAAAGGAATTCATAGACACTGATATTCCTAAGCCTCCAACAACCTCTAAGATTTGGAAGAATAGAAGAAATGTGTCACAAAGATGAGAATGATCATACTAGAAGGAGTTTGAGATCATATTATCCTGAACCTCCATAAGAAGGAGACTCCATATGTAATGTGGAAGGCCTTGACAAACATGTTTAAGAACATCAGTGACCACAAGAAGCTGGAACTAAAGGACAAGATCAAGAAAATCAAGATGGAGAAGGGTGACATAATACCAAATTACTTGAACAAGTTCACCAAATGTCGAGATGAGCTTGGAAGTCTAGGTGTTACAGTTGCTGAAGATGATCTAGTCAGCCTAACACTTCTATGCCTTCCCAAGAGCTGGCACAACTACTAGGATTCAATAAATGGGAGGGAGAAGCTACCATAGTGGGAGAATTTGTGGTCTGACTTGGTGTAAGAAGAGATTCAGCGGAACACCAATGATGGAACCGCATCCAAGCATGATGATAAGGAGAATCGTGCCTTGGATGGAAAGGAAACGATAGGGAAGTCATCCCATTCCGGAAAGGAAAAGATAGGGAAGTCATCCCATTCCAAATCAGATTCCAGTCAGGGCAGCAAGAAGAAGGAATTGTCTAATATTAAATGTTTTCACTATCATGATCTGGGACACTGTGCCACGAAGTGTTCGCACAAGAAGGCCGACAAGAAGCCCTCAGGAGGAGCAACAAGTGAAGCTCTTGCTTCACAATTCAAGTTGGATTTCACCCTCATTAATTGCATGGTGACATCGGTGATGGGTAGTGTGTGGTATCTAGATAGTGGAGCCTCACTCGTTATGACTGAATACAAAGAATTATTTAGTGACTTGGAGGAGAAGGACCTCCAAATGCACATCGAAATGGGAGATGGTGGAAGGTATAACACGATAGACATCAATACAGTTACTTTTCAAAGGGAGTCTAGTTCTCCTCTCACATAAAAGATGGCATATATGTTCTGGGTCTGAAGAAGAATTTGGTTTTAGTTTCTATGTTGGAGGACTGTGGCTACAATGTGATATTTAGCAAAGAAAATGCTTTCCTTTGTCACATAGCCTCAGGATAGGTGAAGCAGATCAGGGTTTGGGTGAAGAACCTCTAAAAATTGGATGTAGAAGACTGTGTTGATTTGAGCACAAAAGTAGAGAATGTGCAAATCCGAGACATCGATGAATTGTGCCATAAAAGATTTGGTCACTTTCACCACGGAGCTTTCAAGATCATGCAACAAATTTCAACATGACTTCCCAAGGGTACACTAGTGCATAGAGATACATCCAAAGGTGTACATTGGGAAGTACACCAAAGCCACCTTTCATGATAAGGACATTTGAGCACAAGAGATCCTTGAAAGAGTTCACTCAAATGTGTGTGGAATGTTCTTGACAGACTCCATGGCTAAGCACGTGTATTATGTAATATTTGTAGATGATTCCTCACATAAGTGCTGGATTTTTTTCATGCATAAGAAATATCAGATGTTCTCTAAATTTTGTGAATTTAAAGCACTTGCTGAGAAAGACACATGCAGGAAAGTGAAGGCTCTTAGGAGCAATAACCGTGGAGAATATGTGTTGAAAGAATTCAAGAACTTTTGTGCATTAGAAGGCATTCGACGAGAATTAATAACACCCCATAACCCACAACATAATGGGGTGGTTGAAAGGAAAAAAAAATTATTTTGAGAGTTGCATAAGTGATGTTACATGATCAAAGCCTACCGTTGCACTTGTGGGATGAAGCATGCGACACATATATATATGTATAGAACAAGAGTCCTCATCAGATTCTCAGGATGAGTACACTAGAAGAAGCTTTTTCAGGTAAGAAACCAGATGTGGCACACTTCAGGATATTTGGCTCATTAGTTTATTGTCATGTTACCAAGGATGCAAGGAAAAACTAGAGCCAACAACTGAGTTGGGAATATTTGTGGGGTACACTAATACACCTCACAACTATCGAGTGTACCTGCCATCTAACAGAATGATACTGGTTCGTAGAGATGTGAAGTTCGATTAAGAGAAGGCCATGAGATGTTCCCTTGAGAGGGAGCTTCAGTTGCATGAATATGAGGAGCCTTTAGTTCTAAAGGAAGAACCTCTAGATGATGTGGAGTAGCCACATATAGAGGACCAAAGAGTGGAAGCACCCACTCAAGAAGAGACTTCCAAAGATGGAAGGAAGCACACCAGAGAGGCTGACATATCGATGCATGATGCTAGAGAGAATGTGGGAGCACCCACATCACAGTGCATGCAGAGGAGGTCACTAGATCAGTACATTGGCTACATGGCTCTTATGAGAGAGAGTGTATAGATTGAGTCATCCTCATTCGAGGAAGCAATCAACCGGTATGGGTTGATGCCATGTTAGAGGAGTATGACTCCATTATCAGAAACATTCTTTGGGAATTCATCCCAAGACCAGTAGACAAGTCAGTGGGGACTTCCAGATGGATTTAAAAGGTAAAGCAAGTAGCAAATGGGAGTGTGGAGAAACACAAGACCATATTTGTGGCCAAAGGGTTCTCTCAAGTGGAGGGAATTGATTGTGAGGAGACCTTTGCTCTAGTAGCAAGGTACTCTTCAATTAGATCTATTCTAGCACTTTTAGTGCAGATGGGATGGAAGATACATCATATGGATGTGAAGACAACATTCCATTCCTCAATGAAATGATTGAGAAAGAGGTGTACGTTGAGCAACCAAAGGATTTGAGACCTTCAACAGAGAGTCGCATGTGTGTAGGCTCAAGCGAGCACTGTATGGATTGAAACAAGCACCCCGTGCTTGGTTGACCATGATTGACAATTATTAGAGTGGGGTGGTTTTCACCAAAAGTGAAGTAGATGCAAAAATTTACCATATTGTGGTTGAAGGTAAATTGTTGATTATAGTATTATAAGTCAATGATTTAATTCTAACAGGTGATGAGAATCTGGTCAAATCTTAGAAAGTGGATATTGCAAGAGAATTTGAGATGAAGGACCTAGGGCTCATGCATTATTTCCTTGGTATGGATGTATGGAAAGGAGATGAAGAAATGTTTGTCTCTCAAGGAAAGTATGCGAACGAGATACCAAAGAAGTTCCACATGGAGATAAACAAACCCATGGAGACTCCTCTAGTAGGGAATTGGAGGAAGGAAGATGCTATTTTGGGTAAAGTAGTGGAAGCTATTATTTACAGGAAGCTTGTGAGTTCACTTATGTATTTGGTGAACACACGAGAAGACACATGTTTTGTAGTTAAACAACTTAGTAAAGCAATGTTTAATCCAACCAAACTTTATTGGAAGAAATCTAAACATGTGTTGAGATGCCTCATAGGCACCACTCAATTTGGTCTTTGGTACAGATGGATAGAGGGAGCGAATCTGCAAGGCTTCATAGATGCATATTTGGTTGGGAGTCCATCCGACATGAAGAGCACATTAGGGGGAATCTTTAGTATTGGGTCAGTAGCAGTTTCTTGGTACAACGGGAACCAGATATCAGTTGCACTCAGTTTGGCAGAAGCAGAGTACATGGTTGCTAGTCAAGCAACTTGTGAGGCTATCTAGATTAGGAAGATTCTTGTTGGGTTATTTGTGTTGAAAATAGCAACAAGAAATGCTAAAAATAGCATTGCTATAGATAGCATTTCATGATATATTCCAATTTTAATTTGTCCTTGAATTAAAATTCGAATTTAGTCTCACAAACTGTTTGAAAATTAATTGATTAATTCATCTTGAGTTAATTAGTTGGTGAAATTCAAACATGAAGCCTTTGTGAAGTCATGCAACAATTATCCCTTTGATTGAGGAAGTTATCCCTTAATTAAGGAGATAAGGATGAGTTGTATTTGAGTTGTAATTAGTTAGCAATTAACTGAGTTAAGTCCAGTTATATTAGTTCCAAACAGTTTGTGGAACTGATTGTGAGTTCAGTTAGTTAATGCATGCATGCATGTAACTAGTGTACTCCAGATAACTGAATATTCTCTCATAAATAACTCATGCATGTCAGTTCAGACAAAGACCTAGTTGAGATTAAAGGCAGGGAAAGTGTATTATCAGTTGCAAGAATATTCCCATGAGGAAATCTCTTGCATGCAGAAGGAATTCATTCCTTGAGGATTGTGCAGTTTCTACAAAGGAAAGAGCAGTGTGTGTGATCATTATCACACTAGGTAACAGCTAGAGCACCAGGGAAAATTGTGCAAGGAAATAGGAGGCTTGGAGGACAAAGGATAAGGCATATGTGTTGTCTATTCTATCTATGAGTAGCAGTGAGGGATTGTACTGAGATCTGGATAGATGTGAGAGCTAAAGCTTTGTGTAATCCTAAGATATTTCCACTTGTATGATAATACAGATAGTGGGGTTTTTAGATGAGGCTTTCCCCAGAGTATTCTTCTGTGTTTCATGTGTGATTGAATCTTCTTCTCTGTTATATGTGTTCTGTTTGATCTTGCTCAAATCAATTAAGCTTCTGCAAGTTTGATTGTAGAAGTATATTAAGTATTTTTCTTTAGTACATTGCATAATCAGTTTAATCTACAATGAGAATTTCTACATGGTATCAGAGAAAAGGTGATCAAAGCAGTGAACAACATATTGAGAAGGGACAAGTTCAAAGTTTGAAGTTCTTGATTGCAAGTACAAAATCGATTTCTTATCACATCCAAAGTTCACCAATGGCATTCAATGGCTTGAGACTCGAGTATGCCCTGGATGGCAGCTCGAATTACATAGCATGGAAGGATCGCATGGAAGCAGTATTAGAAGACAATGGTTTGAAGGATTTCATTGATCAAGAAGTCCCTAAGACAGCAACATCTAATGCCCAAGAATTGGCGGAATGGAAGAAGTGTGTGGCGAGAGCAAGGAGGATTCTTCTGGAGGGAGTTCGAGATCATATTGTCTTGAGTCTCGATGGGAAGGAGACTATGTTTTCAATGTGTAAGACATTGAAGGACCTATATCAGAACAACAGTGACCAGAGTAAGTTGGTGCTGAAGGACAAGCTTCAGAAAAATAAGTGTGAAATGGGCGACACGATTTCTACATATCTGAACAAGCTCACCACCTGCAGAGATGAGCTTGGAAGTGTAGGAATCACAACAGTCGATGATGATATGGTGAGTCCTTCTCTCCTTAGTCTTCCTAAGAGCTGGCACAACTACCAGGACTCGGTGAATGGAAGAGAGAAACTGTCGGATTGGGAACGACTGTGGTCAAATCTGATGCAGGAGGAGATCAAGAGGAGCACTAGATATGGTTCTTCATCTAAGCATGATGATGAAGAAAATCTAGCCTTAGAAAGTAAGGCAAAGGGAAAGGGAAGGCTTCCCATTCCAAATTGAGTTATTCCCATGGAGGGAAGAATATTGACAAATCTAAAGTGAGGTGCTTTAATTGCCATGAGGTGGGCCATTATGCAACTAATTGTCCATTGAAGAAATCCAAGAAGGGATCCTCGAAAGGATCAAAAGGTGAGGCACTGGCCTCACAGTTCGAATTGGATTTTACCCTCATCGCATGCATGGTTTCATCGATGGTGGGTTGTTTTTGGTACCTGGATAGTGGAGCCTCATTCCACATGATCGACGATAAGAGTTTATTCAGTACCTTGGAGGAGAAAGACCTCAAGATGCGCATAGAGATGGGAAATGATGGAAAGTACCGTGTTTCAGGTGAAGGTATGGTTATTTTTCAAAGGGAGCATGGAGCTCCTCTCACCTTGACTAATGTAAAGTATGTGCCTGGACTGAAGAAAAACTTGGTATCAGTTGTGATGTTGGAAGACAAAGGCTATGATGTAGTCTTCAGTAAAGGAAAGGTGTTCCTGAGACACATAGCCACGGGTCAGGCCAAGAGGATTGGGATTCGAGTAAAGAATCTCTACAAGATGGAGGTAGATGAATGTGCTGCATTGAGTTCCAAAGCAGAATTGGTGCAAAGCCAAGATATTGGTGAGTTATGGAATAGAAGGTTGGGCCACTTGCATCATGGGGCCTTGAAGATAATGCAACAAATCTCTACCGGACTTCCCAAAGGTAAACTTGAGCAAGTGGACACATGTAAAGGTTGTACCTTGGGTAAGTATGAAAAATCTTCATTTCATGATCGAGATAGTCAAGTTGAAGCAATCTTGGAGTGAGTTCATATAGATGTGTGTGGACCATTCTCGACAGCCTCCACCGCTAAACAAAGGTATTATGTGATTTTCAATGATGATTTTCTCGTAAATCCTGGATCTATTTCTTGCAGAAGAATGATCAAACCTTCTCAAAGTTTTGTGAATTCAAAGCTTTGCTTGAGAAAGAATCAGGGAAGAAGATCATAGCCTTGAGAAGTGACAATGGTGGAGAGTATGTCTCTCAGGAGTTTAAGGACTTCTGTGTAGCAGAAGGAATTAAACGGGAGTTGACGACACCTCATAACCCACAGTAGAATGGGGTGTCCGAGAGGAAGAACAAAATGATTGTGGGGGTAGCTTGGGTGACGCTACATGACCAAGGCCTACCACTTCATTTATGGGCTGAGGCATGCAACACAATAGTCTATTTGCAAAATAGAAGCCCACGTCTCATACTTGGGATGAAGACACCAGAGGAAGCTTTCTCCGGGAAGAGAACAGATGTGGGTCACTTCAAAATCTTTGGCTCATCAGTTTATTTCCATGTGACCAAGGATGCCCAGAAGAAACTTGAGTCGACAACTGCGTTGGGGATACTTATGGGGTACATTGATACACCCCACAACTATCAGGTGTATTTTCCTACCAGTCAAAAGATAGTGGTTCGCAGAGATCTCAAATTTGATGAGCAGAAGGCCATGCGAGTTTCCCTTTAGAGGGAGCTCCAACTACAGGCTGCGGAGGAACTCTTGGTTCCTAAGGAAGAGGAGCCTCAGACTGATGTGGAGCAGCTGCATGCATGGGTTCCAGGAGTGGAGACTTCCACTCAAGCAGAGTCTTCCAAAGATGGGCGGAAGCACATGAGAGAAGCTGACAGATTGTTATCGGATGTGAGAGAGAATGTGGGAGAACCATCTTCTCGCAGACAGAGTAGGTCACTTGATAGGTACAATGGATACATGGCCCTTGTTGGGGAATGTGTTGAGACCGAGCCATATTCCTTTGAGGAAGCAGTGCAGCAGTCGATTTGGGTTGATGCTATGGTGGTGGAGTATGACTCCATAGTTCGGAACAGTGTTTGGGATGTTGTTCCAAGACCAAATAACAAGTCATTTGTGAGTTCCTGTTGGCTTTACAAGGTAAAACAAGCTGCTGATGGTAGTGTGGAGAAACATAAGGCAAGATTTGTTGCCCGTGGTTTCTCACAGGTCAAGGGGATCGACTATGATGAGACTTTTTCTCCTGTAGCAAGGTACTCATCTATCAGATCGATGTTGGCACTATCAGCACAGATGGGTTGGAAGATCCATCAAATGGATGTGAAGATTGCATTCCTCAATGGCAAGATTGAGGAAGAGGTGTACATAGAGCAGCCGGAAGGATTTGAGACCTTCGATCATGAGTCGCATGTGTGCCAACTCAAGAGAGATTTGTACAGGCTAAAGCAAGCACCTCGTGCTTGGTACACCAAGATCGACAACTACTTCACCGGGTTGGGCTTCACAAAGAGTGAAGCGGATGTGAACTTGTACCACATCATGGTGGAAGGTAAGCAGTTGATCATTGTTATTTATGTTGATGATCTGATATTGATAGGTGATGATCAGTTGATCATGTCTTGCAAGGAGGGCCTTGCAAAAGAGTTTGAGATGAAAGACATGGGTCTCAAACACTACTTTCTAGGCATGGAAGTGTGGCAGAAGGATGGGGAAGTGTTTGTGTCTCAAGGCAAGTATGTTAATGAGACACTCAAGAGATATCACATGGAGAAGTGAAAGCCCATGTAGACTCCTCTAACAGGTAACTTGAGGAAGGAGGATGCTACTTCAAGTTAAGTAGTAGAAGCTACTGTGTGTTGGCAGCTAGGGGGTTCACTAATGTACTTAGTGAAGACACGAACAGACTTGTGCTATGTGGTGAACCAGCTGAGTCAAGCTATGGTTCAGCCTACCAAGATATTTTGGAAGGTAGCTAGGCATGTTTTGAGATACCTCATAGGCACATCTCAATATGGATTATGGTACAAACGGTAAGAGGGAGTGAAGCTACAGGACTTCATAAATGCAGATTGGACAGGGAGTCCATCGGATCGGAAGAGCACATCAGGAGGAATTTTCAACCTTGGTTTAGCTGCAGTTTCTTAGTATAGCAGGAAACAAAGGTCAGTTGCACTCAACTCAGCAGAGGCTGAATACATGGTTGCAAGTCAAGCAACATGTGAGGCCATTTGGATACAAAAAATTCTAGTTGATTTGTTTGATAAGAGGATGGATCCAACTATGATCTATTGTGATAATCAGAGTTGTATCAAACTCTCTGAGAATCCAGTATTTCATGACAGGTCCAAGCACATCGACATTCAGTATCATCATCTCAAAGACTGTGTGGCGAGGAGGATCATGTTGTTGTAGTATATTTCGACCGAGGAGCAAGATGCTGACATTTTGACTAAGGCATTGTCAAAGTGTAAATTCGAGTTCCATAGAGACAGGATCGGGGTGGCAGATAATCCCTTTCTTGTTGAGAGGGAGTGTTGAAAATAGCAACAAGAAATGCTAAAAATAGAAATGCTATAAATAACATTGCTATAGATAGCATTTCAGGATATATTCCAATTTTAATTTGTCCTTGAATTAGAATTGAGAATTAAAACTCGAATTTAGTCTCACCAGCTGTTTGAAAAATAATTAATTAATTCATCTTGAGCTAATTAGTTGGTGAAATTCAAACATGAAGCCTTTGTGAAGTCATGCAACAGTTATCCCTTTGATTGAGGAAGTTATCTCTTAATTAAGGAGATAAGGATGAGTTGCATTTGAGTTGTAATTAGTTAGCTCAGTTAACTAAGTTAAGTCCAATTATATTAGTTCCAAACAGTTTGTGGAACTGATTGTGAGTTCAGTTAGTTAATGCATGCATGCATGTAACTAGTGTACTCCAGATAACTAAATATTCTCTCATAAATAACTCATGCATGTCAGTTCAGACAAAGACCCAGTTGAGATTAAAGGCAAGGACAATGTACTATCAGTTGCAAGAATATTACCATGAGGAAATCTCTTGCATGCAGAAGGAATTCATTCCTTGAGGATTGCGCAGTTTCTACAGAGGCAAGAGCAATGTGTGTGATCATTATCACACTAGGTAACAGCTGGAGCACCAGGAAAAACTGCGCAAGGAAATAGGAGGATTGGAGGACAGAGGAGAAGGCATATGTGTTGTCTATTATGTCTATGAGCAGTAGTGAGGGATTGTACTGAAAGCTGAATAGTTGTGAGAGCTAAAGCTTTGTGTAATCCTGAGATATTTCCACTTGTATGATAATACATATAGTAGGGTTTTTAGTTGAGGCTTTCCCCAGAGTATTCTTCTATGTTTCATGTGTGATTGAAGCTTCTTCTCTGTTATATGTGTTATGTTTGATCTTGCCCAAATCAATTAAGCTTTCGCAAGTTTGATTGTAAAAGTAGATTAAGTATTTTGCTTTAGTACATTGCATAATCAGTTTAATCTACAGTGAGAATTCTACAATTTGGTCAGCAAATGGATCCTACTGTGATTTACTGTGACACTAAGAGGTGTATCAAACTCTTTAAGGATCCAGTTTTTCATGGTCGATACAAGCATATTGACATCCGTATCACCATCTACAAAATTTTGTGCAGAGGATAATCATGTTGATGTACATTCCTACAGAGGAACGTGATGCATAAATGTTAACTAAGGCACTGTCAAGAGGCAAATTCGAGTTCCATAAAGGAAAGATTGGGCTATCTTCTAATCCCTTTCTTATTGAGAGGGAGTGTTGAAAATGCAACAAGAAAATCCTAATTTAATTTCGTCCTTGAATTAAATTGTAATCCCACATCATAAGACAACTTGTACTAGTTAACTAAGTTAAATTGACTTAGTTGACTCAGTTAATTTGAGTTGAGGGTCTAAATAGAGTCATGTAGAGTGTCTCCTACACTATAGAAACCCTGGTTGAGTTTATTTGAGTTGTAATTAATTAATTCAGTTTAACTAAGTTAAATTCAATTAAACTAGTTCCAACTGATGGAGTAACTAGTAGGAGGTCAAACAATGGGGTATTGGTTCATGTGTTCAACTAGTTAACTGATGATTCACTCATGCATGTCATATCTAAGAGTTACCTAGTTGACATTGGAGTTTAGGGACAATGTACTATCAATTATATAACCATTCGAATTATACAGGTGGCACATGCAATCAGAGGAAGGCCTATGAGGATTGCACAATTCATATTGAGGAATTTCCCTAATTAATAGGGGGTTAATTCCCAAGGAAACGACACAAGGAAATAGGGACTTGGGCAAGCAGAAATTTGGTTAAGTATTGGCCTAGGCTTTTTTAGGAAGCAGTGAGACAAATATAGATAGTGCAAAGGTTGCTCGTGCTTAAGAAAAGCATTGTAATCTTATCATATTTTCTGACTAATGCAATATACAGATATTGGGGGTTTTTAGCTGTGGTTTTCCCTAGGAAATCATTGTGTAATGTGTTGATTGAATTCTTTCTCTTGTATGCTTCGTGATTTCACAATCATTTAATTGTTTCAATTGATGAGTAGAGTAGATTCAAGTCTATTGTTTAAGTAAATTACAATTAGCCGTTTGAATTCACAATAAATTTTTACAAGCTAATGCTGGTTTTAGAACAGATTATAGAAACAAGGGAGCAGAATTTGAGGAACAAAAGTGTGAGAGAGTACTTGATAAAATGGAAGGATCTATTGGTTGGGGATGACACTGTTGAGCTAATTTGTTTACCGAAATTAACACAAATATTTCTTATCAATCTGGGTTGTTTATACTTTGAGGCAAGTTCACTATATGTGAATATCAGATGTAATCAAACCTTGAAAGATAAGTTATTCAAAAACTTAAAGCAATACATACTACAACTCCAATTCGATTAGTTTGAAAAGAGGAAAAATATTGAAATGGTTCTTAACTCAAGAAGTCCACTTCTGCCTCAATTACTACTTAATGAATCAGAGATTGAAACTAAGAACTTAATATGGATAAATTATTAATGAAATAATGTTCCTAACTTAAGAGACACATAATTCGTTTCATCATAATTCATTCACCTCAATGCTAAAATCACATAAAGGAACTACTTGCATGCAATCAAAGGAAACTATTACAATTCACCATATTAGTAGAAGGGGTGCTCAACTTGAACACTTCGTTTTTCCAACTCAATAAAATTATGAATAAGCTAAGATCTAATGAAATCAATCACCATACATTAACCATAAATCAATCTGAAATAAAGCCTAAAAAACCAGTTCTACAATAACCAGATTACAAGAAATAAAACTAGTTAACAAGGAAGTGTACTTAGCTTGGAATGGGGGCCCTCCACCCTTGCTTTGCACACTTGAAGAGTGATATCAGAAGCTCAAATTTAGTCACACATCCATAGCATTGAACAGCAAAATAATAATAGCACAAGTCTTCAAATTAACTCTCCAATCCAAAAGTGTCTCAGCATAAAAGTATAATAAGTCAATACATAAGCCATCAAAGTCTTGGCTCTTAAATAGAAGTCTCATGAAACAAACTGATCTATATTCACTCAAACAAACCCATCTACTCTTATCCATCTACCTAAGTCGAATTCATCACTCCCATCCCAAGAGATATGATCAATCCCATAGAATCTCAAAACTGCCCTATTTCTATGGGATTTCTGAATGACTAGTCATGATTGACTAGCACTAAATGGGCCTAATAAAGCTTGTTCTGTTCGAGCTAAGCATAGCTGGCTTAGTCCTAGTTCCCAATCTTTCCATCCATGCATTCAATTCATGCCCAAGTGTCCTGCAACCATATCAACCATAGAGCTATTACGGGAATTTCTGAATCTGCCAATTTTTGCACTTAAAACCAAACTTTTATAAAAACTTTAGAAATTGAAAAATTAAAATTAAATAACTGAATAGATATAAAATATATATCAAAATGGGATGAATAAAGGGAAAATGGATGGCAAATAGATGGATTAGTAAGTTTCTTAGAGCAAAAACAAGACCAAAACTAAGGCCCAACATCTCCCCCTTGCTTATCATCAAGCATGTCCCCATGCTTGCTTATTCCTCTTTGATCTTCTTCTCTCTGTAGTAGATGTTGTACCTGTAGATGCTTCCTGTTGTGCTGCCTTGACCAAACAATCCAAACCTGAGTCATGTCCTTCCCTGAACAAAGTTTCTTTTACCTTCTGTTTTTCATACTTTGCCTACCACATATTCTTTTCCTTTAACCATTTAAATGCTTGTTTAGAAAGTAGATCATTTTTCCATTTTAGTCTCCCTAGCTCTTCATTTAGCTTTTCATTTTCCTTGACCAACTTAGTATTATCCTTCTTACTTGCCTTGTTTTCCTCTTTTAATTGTTTTTCCATGATTTTACTAATTTCTAGTTGGTCAGTTAAGTCCCTGATTCTTCCCAAATTGATTTCTTTTTCAAAGTCTTGTGTTGTTTTGATTAGTGATGCTGTTGCTGCATCATCATATGAAGAATCCCTCTCAAATACCTCCTATGCAATGTCATTTTCTACCTGTTTTCTTGGAGAATATGTGTCTACTTCCTTTTCTAAGTCACTGGGACTTTTATTCCTAAATCTTCTAGGAATAGACATAACAGATGTTTCATTTTCCTGCATGGCCATGTTATTTTGTTGTTTAGCTCTTGTTCTGGGATACAAGGGTGAACTCATCAATCCTCTGTTTTCCTACTCTACTTTATCCTGCACTTCATTAACCTGTTCAGTAAATTGATTTCTAGACATGAACTCCCTCCAAACTATGCCTTGCGACCTCACTTGATACTCAACCAGGATTTTGATCAATCCCTGGTGGTAAATCTGTCCTGCTTTGGGCCTGTGTTCATGTCTCACTGTTTCAATCATTCTCAAGAGGCTCCTAAATAAGAAATATGGCAAGTTAATCCTATCTTCTCCCTTAATATGCTGTAGAAGCCAGACATGATATAGGTGGGCAACACTATATCCTCTATCACAAGTCAAAAACTTCTGGATGACCAGAACCAACTCACCCCATGGTTCATTGAACCATTCCCTTGGTATCCCCTTGGTTCTATCAAAAGTCCCTTTCCGGTTCTTTTCAAGGAAGAAAGTCCATGCTTTCTCCTTGAAGTGCAGGCCTTTGTGATATTTTTCACCTATCATTGGAAGATCTAAAGCTTGGGAAAGGTATTCCTGAGTCACAGGAATAATGACATCTCCTACACGTGTTTGGTCCTGACTGTAGTTGTTTATGAAGTCCCTAGTTATCTCCTCACTGTGGCCATCAAACTTTTGCAGAAAGCCTATCAATCCTGCCTGGTAAAGCTTTTCTATGGTTTCCTTTTTCTAGCTATCTATTTGAAATTTGGGCTCTATTCTAGCTGACATTATTTATGAAAACCAGTGGATATATGCTTCTGTTGTCATTAATTTCATCTTAACAATAATACTTTACAACTATTGTTCTGTCGAGAATTAAATTTCAAAATCAGAGAACCTTACCTGCTCTTTCACAACAGTTTTCCTCAACCTCTGTTTACCCTTTCTCTGCAGCAACACTGTTTTAAATCCCTGTCCAAGCAGTCAAACACCTGTATATCCTTGTCAATATGCTAAACTCTGTCTGGTAAACAAAATACATATGAAAACAACATTTTCATGATGGACTTTTGGTTTTCTTAATGTATATTTTCTTTAGGCATCATCCTTATTTTGCTCCATTTATGCCTAACATTCTGCACTGTGTATATATAAAGACATTAAAAACAAACAACGCATTTCCTTAAATGGCTCGGCCTTTATCTCTCTGAAAATCAGCGCTCGGCCTCCCATATAAAAACTTGAACATCACACAACACATTTAAATGGAACAGAGTTTAAATGGCTCGTCCTTACACAGACTTTACTATAGCATACCAATCCAGAACAAAGTCACATTCTTCGTGTTTGTTTGCATTACAAGCCGTTTCTATCCAAAGGCATGCAATATATCAGGCATATAAACAATAAAATCAACCAACAGCGCAAAACAAAATCAACTAATACAAGCATATCATAAAAAATTCACATCTTCGGCGCTAGCAACTATGACTCAGCCTCCTCTGTTTTATAAAATCTGTTTTGATTTGCAAAACTCCACATGCAAGCCCATGCTAATGGCGTGTTATACATGCAACAAGATAGAATTAGATTGTTGCGTTGTTTCCCTAGTGTTTATGTCGTGATACATGCAATGAATCTTATCGCCAAGCCTCATATTTATTAAACTGTTGTCATTAACCCTTAGAATTATTGATTCTGGAGTTTTTCGATGTTTTTACCTGGCTATTGGCGAGCGTTGAGGAGTGTTAAATGGCGCTCTGAATCCCTGTGACTGCGTTTGGCTAACTGGTGGCAAGAGCAGGTGCGTTAGTCATTAAATAACAACATTGTTTTAACACGACTCATGGTTTGCGGGCTCAACAAATCACGCCATTACCTGTGTTATCCCGAGATTTCAGGATCACTTTGCATTGTATTCGGGACGTTTTACCTCCTTATATCTCCTCAGACCTGCTTCAGTTTCTTCTTTGCTTGCGACTATGCAGCTCACGGCTCTTCAACACAACGCTCTGAGCTATTCGGCGATGATGAAGTTGTTTTACCAGGTGCAGGAGACCATCGGTCAGTTTATGACCTTTTACGTGTTTTGGCCATGCGTTTGGTTGAGCTGAGCCATATGATTTCCTATTGGCGATCATGGGCACGTAGGCATGCCGTGCAAGTCATGCAAGCCCTTTTGACCAGTCACCTGACTGTGTCATTAGGATGGCCTGCCTGTTCTTATGATTCAAATTTAAACCCTCCGTCCATGCAGGTCGTGGCTGTCCTCCTATGCAGCTCATGGCATCATGCAACCATTTGACGGTGTACATGTACCTCCATGCCACGTTGCTCAAGCCACATCTGCGCTTGAAGGTCTGTGCAATTCATGCATTGAGTTGGTGCGTGGGTGGACTGTCGTTGCACTCATAACCTTCGGCATTCACCGTATATGCAATAATGTTTAATCATATGTAATAACCTGTATATGCAATAATCTTTGGCCGCATATAAACTTAACTTTGTGTTGCATGCGGTCATGTCTCCTCGTGCCATGCGCTATATGCATATTGCCTTGTGCCTTATATCCTAAGTTTATTGCATATGCATATCATATATTCATTCGTCCATATTGCCTATAGCACATATATTGCATATTACATATTCGTTTGTGACTTTTCATATTGCATATATTCAAATATATTTACATATAGCGCATTACTTCCAAAGTTATATGCACATCCTTATTATAATTTTAAAATGACCATCTTGGGTCATATTTAAAATTATCACCATTGCTAATCATTGAATTGTATGTGCAGGTTGAAATGTTGTCCTCGTTTGGTCCCTTTATGCTTCTAAAGAAAAATACTTAGGGGTTAATGAACATGAAATGGGATAGGATATTTATGGATATGAAATGGAATATAATGTGTAAGGGTTATAGGGTATGTATAGGGAATATAGGGTATGGAATGATAATTAATATCTTCAGGTACTAATTTCAACTTAACAAAGACTAAAAATTTCTAAGAAAAATTCGAATTTTCAAGCACAAAATGACTATACATATACTCCCCTGGATGATGTCTGTACAAGTGGGATGAAATCAGTTGATCAAATGTTGTAGATGGATTGAAAAGTAAAATTTATTGCTGCTCCTTGTTCTGCATGCTCTGGTTCTTGAATTGCTGACTGTTGTTCAGGTCCCTCTGTAATGATTTCTTGATTCAGGTCCCTCTGTTATGCTTATGAAATATGTACATGTTGCTTTGATATTTTCAGGTCCTTCTGATATTTTTTCAGGTCCCAGTTGTTGACAATACAAGTTCCATCTATACTTTAGCTGCACAGCTAAAGTTCTTGTGCAATTATCCCCCTTGCTTAAGATTTGACTTGTCCTCAAGTCAGATGTGTGTGGAGAATTTTCTGCATTGAATTTTTGTGAGAATTGTAGAACAAGAATAAGGAATTCATAGAGTCCAAGTTGCCCTGGTTTTTCCCTATGAATTCGTGTTTGCTTGGTGCCAGTTTCCTGGTTTTCACTAGCAAACAATTTATTTTTTATTATATTTTTTTTTAATTTTTTTATTTTTTTATTTATTTTTTTATTTTGCTACAAGACTGGAAGATGGCTGAGCCTGTTGTGCCATGATTTCCAGTTCTATATCTTCTACCAGTTGTTTCATAATTGCTTCCTTGCTGATAGGCCTGTTATAAACTTTGAGCCTATGTCCATTTACTAAAAATGAGGTGGAGTCCTGGTCGATTGTCCTGATATTTACTGCTCCATTGTCAAATATTTCTTCGATTTCATATGGGCCTAGCCAGTGTGTTGTGAACTTTGCTTTGAAATCTTTGAATTTGGAGTCAAACAGTAATGCCCAGTCTCCCTTGTGAAATGTCTTGCTTTTGATAAATCTGTCGTGCCACTTCATTCTTTGTTGTTGCACCAATGTGGTATGTTCTATTGCTTGCTGACGATGCTCATCTAGTCGATTCAATTCCATGATCCGCTGCTGTTGTGCTTCAGACAGGTCTAGTCCTAGTTTAGTTGCCAGTTTGTATGTATGTATCTGAAACTCTATAGGCAATAAGGCCTCTTTTCCATATACCAACTGGTATGGGCTAAAGCCAGTTGTATTCTTCCATGTGATTCTGTAGGCCCATAGTGCATCCTTTAATTTTTCAGACCAATCTTTTCTGTTCAGCTGTACTGTTTTAGTCATGATATTTTCTAGGACTTTATTTTTTGATTCAACCTGCCCATTTGCTTGAGGATGATATGGTGTAGACTTCGTGTGTTTGATCTTGTATTTCTCTGTTAGATCTCGTACCATCTTTGAAGTAAACTGTGCTCCTTGATCTGTTACAATTTGTCTGGGTACTCCATATCTTACAAAGATTTCTTCAAAGAGAAAGGTGACCAATGTATCTTTTGTTGCTCTGGTTACTGCTTTGGCCTCCACCCATTTGGTGACGTAATCTGTACATACTAGGATGTACCTTTTTCCATTTGATGGTGGATTAATAGCTCCAACAAAATCGAGCGCCCATTGCTCAAATGTTTCTATGAGGACCTGTGGCTTGAGAGGCATCTCATCTGATATGATTGGTCTCCCTATTCTTTGACAACTGTCACATTGCTTGACATATGCCTTGGAGTCTTTGAAGATGGATGGCCAGTAGTATCCCAATTGCAGCACCTTGTATGTTGTTCGTTTGTCTGCAAAATGACCACCACATGGTTCATCATGACATGCTTTCATGATGTCTAATATTTCATCTTCTCGCACACATTTTCTAATCATCAAATCTGAACTAGTATAAAATAAATCACCATTTACCCAACTATACCTAGAGCTTTCTCTAAAAAAAATTCGTTTTTGCTTTTTAGAGAATTGTGTTGGAAACTTTCCAGAAGATAAATAATTTGCAATGTCTACAAACCATGGTGTTTTTACTGTTATTGCAAACAGGTGTTCGACTGGAAAGTTGTCTACAACTGGATTTGGATCATTGGTGAATGTATGCGGGACAGAAAGTCAGCCACTTGATTTTCTTTGCCTGGCCGGTCTTGTATTCTAATATTAAACTCTTGCAATAACAGTAACCATCTTGTTATTCTCCCATTGGTGATGGGTTTATTCATCAAGTATTTTATTGTTGAATGATCTGTATGAATGAAAACTTGGTAACCTGTTATATAGTGCCTAAATTTGTTTATTGCATGTATTACGGCTAACATTTCTTTTTCTGTGACTGTATAGTTCAATTTTGCAGGTGTTAAATTCTTACTTATAAAGTATATTGCATAATTGAACAGGTTCTCTTTCTACCCAAGAGAGGCACCTATCGTGGTATCATATGCATCAGTTGAAATATGAAATGGCAAAGACCAGTTTGGCCCACGGAGAATGGGTGCAACTGATAATTTTTCTTTTAGTATTTGAAATGCATTTTGACAATCATTTGTCCAGTGAAATTCAATATCTTTTGCTAATAGTTTGAACAGAGGTTGGGCTATTTTACTAAAGTTTTCAATGAATCGTCTATAGTAGCTTGCATAGCCCAAGAAACTTCTTACCTCTTTTTGTGTTGTAGGAGGCATTAAGTTAACTAGGATTGTTGGATCCACCTTAATTCCTGAAGCGGAAATATGGTGTCCCAAAACTATACCTTCTGTCAACATCATATAGCATTTCTCATTGCTCAATGACAAAATTTTTTCAATGCATCGTTTCAAGACTTTCTCACGGTTGTTGAGGCAATCATTATATGTGTTTCCATAAACTGTGAAGTCATCCATATAAACCTCTACACATTCATGAATTAGATCAGCAAATATTGCAAGCACTGCTCTTTGGAAGGTTTCAAGTGCATTGCATAAACCAAATGGCAAAACATTATATGCATAGGTTCCCCATGGGCAAGTGAATGTTGTCTTGTCTTGGTCTTCTGTTGCTATTCTAATCTGATTGTACCCGCTAAACCCATCTAGGAAGGAGAAAAATTTCTTTCCAGCTAATGAGTCTAACACCTGGTCAATGAATGGTAGGGGAAAATGATCTTTTAATGTGGCTTTGTTTAATTCTCGATAGTCCACACATACCCTCCACATTCCATTTTTCTTTAGTACTATAACCAATGGAGAAACCCATTGACTATCTGAAATAGGATAGGTGAATCCAAAATTTAACAAATTTTGCAGTTCCTCTTTCACTATTTCTTTCATCATGGGATTCATTCGTCTTTGAGGTTTCCTTACAGGTTTGAGTTGATCATCTGTATAGATGTGGTGGATACATGTGCTGGGATGAATTCCTTGCATGTCAGTATAATCCCAGGCAAAAGCTTTTGAATATTTCTGTAATAATGCAATTACCTCTTGTTCTTGTGCTGATTGCAACTGGATTCCAATGTTCAAATTTTTTCCAGGATATACCTCAATTATTTTTGTTGTTGGATTGGAGATTGTGTTTACAGGAAAGATGTCTATAAAAGAATTCCGCAAAGTTTGAACAGTACAAGTTTCCTGAAAGCATTGATTCAAAAGATTACTTGCAACTTCATATTGAACTTCTCTAAGCTGCTCTGAAATATTTGGTTCTGAAATGAAAAATATCTATTAAGTCTTCATTCTCTTCTTATTCTCTAAAGTCAAAGAATTGATTTATACTTAAAATTGATTTAGTTTGTTGTTTTTCTTGAGTTTCAAGTACTGATTCTAAAGAAGATGATTGTGCAGGTGAATAAAGAGCAATGTGTTTCCTTTCATCTCCATGTGAAATAATCATGCTTCCTGATCTGCATCCTATAAAGGCATCAGCGGTAGCTAACCATGGTCTGCCTAAGATTAGAGGATGTCCTCCCAAATTTGTTTTTGGTTGCAAGATAAGGAAGTCAACAGGATACTCCCATGAATCCAAAGAGACTATGATATCTTCTAATATCCCTTCCGGAAAAACTTTAGATCTATCTGCTAATTCTAAAATTGTAGAAGTTGATCTAATGTTGTTTAAATGCAGATTTTTCATTGTCTCCATTGTCATTACATTTATAGCTGCTCCCAAGTCTATTAATGTGTTTGGTACTGAGAAATTATTTATTGATATAGTAACCATAGGGATACCAGGATCAATATATTTCTCTACAATGGTTTGTGTAGACATGAGGCTTGCTAATTTACCAATGACTTGGATTGTAGTAGGATCCTTCTTCTTTTTACCTATTTTCTTAATGCATAATTCCTTTATTGTTTTAGCATATATTGGTATTTCTTTAATTTCCTTCAACAAATGAATTTTTACATAAGAATTTTTTAATTCATCTAAAATATCAAATTCAGGAAGGGTCATTTCTTTTTGTTGTTCCACTAACCTTTCAGGATAAGGCGGTGTTTGAGTTGTAATGGATTTTCCTCTCTGAATTTGTATTTCAGTTTGTGATGTTTCAGGTGATTCTCCTTGTTCAGTTGGCTCTTCTATAATTGGAGGAGAATCCTTTTTAAGCACTTTTCCAGACCTTAGATGGACATCATTTAGAGGAAGAATAGAATATGTGGGAAAACATGCTGCTTCCTCTACAGTGTATGCAGATTTGTCCACTTTATTATTCGGATTTGCCATTGGTTGGGCTGGTAATTGAGTTGGTCTGGGTTGATTTGAGGGTAGTTGTAACTGTTGTGGTTGAGTCAACAATGGTGGTGGATTCTACTGTGGAAATGGCATGGATTGTGGATATGCATAATTTTGTTGCGGAAATGGCATGGACTGTGGATATTGTGGATATGAAAATGGTTGTTGGTATTGTTGCTGGTATTATTGTTGATACTGCTGAGGTGGCTGGTTTCCATAACCGTATCCTCTCCATCCTTGTGCAGGTTTTTGTGGAGGCCAAGCTTGCCATGGCATTGGAGGGTTCCAAAGATTTTGAGGTGGATAGAGGTAATTTTGTTGAGGGAATTGTTGCGGATTTTGTTGAGGCATCCTAGGTTGCCATGGTCTTCGTGGTGCTACATAATAAAAACCTTCTATTCCTGGCACTTCTTCCATTGAGTTCATTTGTAATTCTTTCAATCTTAGACAGTTTTCTGTGGAATGATTTTCTGTACAAAGACCACATACCTGAATACTATCCAAAGGACATTCTCTTAATGGATGTTTCTTTCTACATTTGGAACAAAAGATTGCTAGAGCTTGTTCTTGTTCTTCCTTCTTCTTATTTGCCTTTAGAACATCTACTTGTGTTCCCAATGTACTTAAGAGGTCCATTTTGAAGTTTTCCAATAAGCTTCCTATTTCCGCTCTTGTTATCCCTCCTGTAGCTGACTTTGTTGCTTTTGAACTTGCTTCTCTCTTTCCGGTTTTTGATCTTCCTCTAGAATATTTTTGACATAACTCAACAATTTCTTTGAATGGTAGGTTTGAAATGTCTCCATTACCCATCACATTCAAAATGTCAAGGTATTCATCCCTTACACCCTTGAGAAAGATTGTTCGAATGGTTTCTTGATTTAGAGAGTGTTGTTTAGATTTTTGTAGATTATATGCAAATCTTTCCAAATATTCTTCTAAACTTTCATCTTCTTGTTGTGTCATTTTGAAAACATCTTCCTTTGAATCTCTAGATCTACAATGAGCTTGATATTTTTTAAGGAAGACCAATCTCATATCATCCCAAGAAGCTATTGTTTGTTCTCCTAAACCCATGAACCATTTAAAGTTGCTGCTTTTAATGTAGCAGGGAAAAGACGAAGTTTGTGAATGTCATCAGTGTATCCATATGTTCTGTATAGAATATCAAATTCAAACATAAAAGCATCAGGATCTTCTGTTGACATTCCATAAAAATTTGGCAATACAGAAGGTGGAATATTTTTCATTTTCACCTCTTCTCCTAATATTGCACTTGTGTCTACTATTGGAAAGCCAAAGGTAGCCTCTTGATCATGACCATCTTCTTGTCTTTTCCGATCATTTTCTATCTTCCTATCATTTTCTTGTTTTGCCTCCTCCTCTCTTTTTCTTCTCCATTCTCTTTGTTGTCTTTCATACTCAATTCGTTGTTCAGGAGTGAAAATAACAGATCCATGTCCCTCTTCTGCCATTGGTTTAGTTGTTTCAATTTTGAGTGGAGATTCAAGTTGTTGAAAGACAGGTTGATTTATAGATGGAAAGACAGGTTGTTTTTCTTTGATAATTTCTTTTTGTTTTCCTGAAGTTGAGGGTTGTTTTTGTTTTGCTTCCCAAGCTAACAAAGTTTGCCTCTCAATCAAAGTTAACCTTTGTCCAATTCTTTGTTTTTCTGCCAATTCCTCAATTATTGGATTACCAGTAACTGGGGTGTTTGATGATCCTATCTCTACTTGTGGGGGGATTTTAACAAATCTACCTTGAGGATCTCTATATCTAGGCATAAAGAAACATAACTAAAAAGGAATGTAACTAATGTTTTTTTTTTTTTTTTTTTTTTTTAGAAAAAATTGAAATTTATCTTCCTATTGACTATGCTGATATTTGCCTCCCCGGCAACGGCGCCAAAATGTTGAGCTAATTTGTTTACCGAAATTAACACAAATATTTCTTATCAATCCGGGTTGTTTATACTTTGAGGCAAGTTCACTATATGTGAATATCAGATGTAATCAAACCTTGAAAGATAAGTTATTCAAAAACTTAAAGCAATACATACTACAACTCCAATTCAATTAGTTTGAAAAGAGGAAAAATATTGAAATGGTTCTTAACTCAAGAAGTCCACTTCTGCCTCAATTACTACTTAATGAATCAGAGATTGAAACTAAGAACTTAAGATGGATAAATTATTAATGAAATAATGCTCCTAACTTAAGAGACACATAATGTGTTTCATCATAATTCATTCACCTCAATGCTAAAATCACATAAAGGAACTACTTGCATGCAATCAAAGGAAACTATTACAATTCACCATATTAGTAGAAGGGGTGCTCAACTTGAACACTTCGTTTTTCCAACTCAATAAAATGATGAATAAGCTAAGATCTAATGAAATCAATCACCATACATTAACCATAAATCAATCTGAAATAAAGCCTAAAAAAAACTAGTTCTACAATAACCAGATTACAAGAAATAAAACTAGTTAACAAGGAAGTGTACTTAGCTTGGAATGGGGGCCCTCCACCCTTGCTTTGCACACTTGAAGAGTGATATCAGAAGCTCAAATTCAGTCACACATCCATAGCATTGAACATCAAAATAATAATAGCACAAGTCTTCAAATTAACTCTCCAATCCAAAAGTGTCTCAGCATAAAAGTATAATAAGTCAATACATAAGCCATCAAAGTCTTGGCTCTTAAATAGAAGTCTCATGAAACAAACTGATCTATATTCACTCAAACAAACCCATCTACTCTTATCCATCTATCTAAGTCGAATTCATCACTCCCATCCCAAGAGATATGATCAATCCCATAGAATCTCAAAACTGCCCTATTTCTATGGGATTTATGAATGACTAGTCATGATTGACTAGCACTAAATGGGCCTAATAAAGCTTGTTCTGTTCGAGCTAAGCATAGCTGGCTTAGTCCTAGTTCCCAAGCTGCCCATCCATGCATTCAATTCGTGCCCAAGTGTCCTGCAACCTTATCAACCATAGAGCTATTACGGGAATTTCTGAATCTGCCAATTTTTGCACTTAAAACCAAACTTTCATAAAAACTTTAGAAATTGAAAAACTAAATTAAATACCTGAATAGATATAAAATATATATCAAAATGGGATGAATAAAGGGAAAATGGATGGCAATTAGATGGATTAGTAAGTTTCTTAGAGCAAAAACAAGACCAAAACTAAGGCTCAGCAGACACATGTGAATGCGAACAGGTGCCCAAACACCCAGGGTTGAAGTTGCTTGAGGGCAAGCAAACTCAATCGGGAGGACTATAATGTCCCCGACCGCTTAGGAGAAATAAGACGAGTTCCGCTAGCCTAATAATTTCCCGTAGGCTAAGGAAGGGAATTTCTTTAATAATGGAACATGATTCACGTAAGAAAATTTTATATTTGCCTAAGGGGTAAAAATGGGGGCATATCTTATGCTAATGAAAAGTCACTTTCATTTTATAAAGCAAAAGTCTCCTAAAGTGACTTAATAAAAAATTAAAGGTTAAAATGGTGGAAAAAGTGGCCACTCAATTATAAAAAGAGAAAAATCAGGTCTCTCATTATTAAAACACTTGAGTTTTGAGAAAAGGAGCGCCTAGGTGTTTATAGAGAGAAGCTTAGGGTTTGAGAAACCATAGCTACCATAACTAGCTTCGGTGTTGAAACTAGACACCTTAGGTGGTTCAGAGAGTGAAATCACTCAGATTTCACCATTGTGATATCATGAAGTAAAATATTTGCAAAATATATTGAGGTGAATAGGTTTTATTAGTTGATTTTATCTTATGATGTTGTGTTTATCATATTACTTGATAGATCAGAGGGACCCATGAAGATTTCAAGCTCAATATCATTCCATCAGGTCGATTTAGTGAATAAGAGGTTTCTTATGACCAAGCTCCACACTGCTAAACACATTCATCTGAAGGGGTTGAGTTACCTTGCTCTCTTGTTGGTTGCTTTACTCACTATACAAGGAAGTTGAGTTCCCTTTTTGTTTCTACTGGGAAAATTACTCTTGTTGGAGCATATCTGAGTTTGCAAAGGTATAAGTTTCTTTGTGTGGTTCAATTTCCTTTGTATCTTGGACCGAGTTCTTGCTGATTTTTGGTAGCATCGGATGTGCTCTAAGTCTCAAATTTTATAGGGAGGCTTAGGAACATCTATTCCAAAGAACCTACAAAGCGTTTTGGGAAATTCCAGCTAGAATCAATTTTATTAAAATAATTAGTTATTTTGAATGGGACAATATGTCTAAAGTTTGGAAAATAAAATGATAAAAGGGTATTAATATAAACTGTGGGTGCAACTTCTAGAACAAGATGAGGATCAAGCAGAAATGATCTTAGCCATTGATTAGCTTCTAATCAGGGTTGTTGAATGTCAATGAGGATATTATTTAAGGAGGCTTGAGGGTCGCTTGGAAAGACACACAAAGGGTTCAAAAGTTTGATTTTCTAAAGCACAACAGCTGCTGGGATATTTTTGATAGTGAGTTGTTGCAATGAGGGGAAGGGATAATTGGGTTGGATCATATTCTGTAGGACCCAGGATAAGCAACAGAGATAGGTAGAGATACACCAGAATGGTTGACGTTGGGCCAGAGAGACACACATCTTGACGCTGATCTAGAAGGGCTCACGTAGAGACAACATAGTCATCTAGAGAAAAAGTATGAGTTTTGTAGAGGAGCTGACATTTCTGAGCCTAGAGAGCTGGAAACAACTCCAAAAGGCAAGACATTTCCCAGTTGAGATGACAAAAAGCCTTTTTGAGGCTGACATAGGGCCAGCATAGAGAATGCTAGGGCAGTTGGTTCAACTGCTAGAACAACCGAAATTTCCTAGGTAAAGTGAGGTAATCTCACTAAGTTTTTCTGCTAGTATATTTCTCTATAATGGATTGCCAGAAGGGCATTCAGAGTTGTATTAAGAAACTACAACTTAATAATATAAAACCCTCAGAGTTGTTGCACCGTTTTCCCGCATTGGGTTTTTCCGGGGACATTTGTCCAAAAAATACTGTGTCACTTGTGTGGATTTTTCTCTATTGTTTTGTTCTCGTTTTGGGCAAACTAATTAACTAAGTGAAGGTTGTAGTTGTATCTTCGAAATTTGTTGTAGGAAACAATACATATTTTGTTTCAGTAAATTAATAGATTGGAGAAGTTTAATCATTTATTGTAGTAGTTAATTCGGGTGGGATTCTCGAATTTTCACATGGTATCAAAGCATTGGAGGTGAAGCAAGAAGAACAGTGACAGAGAACCCAACGTTGAGAAGAAGTGGGAGATTGAAAAAGCTATAGGAGGCAATAGTTCAAAACCCCAGAGGATTTGCATAGTCTTACCCGAAGGCCTGATTTTCAAGGCAGCCTCTCTCTAAGTGAGTCAACAGAGAGAAAGGACTCCCATTTTGAAAGATTTTTGGGGCGGAGAGAGTAGCGTTGAAGGCTCAACATGGGGAGAAGTTGGTTGGACACAATATTTTCTCGAGACCGTTTTGTTGGGCAGAAAGACGTCAGAAAAGAAGGAAGAAGCACAGTTGAGGGAATTTCTTCTCAGAGGACTTCCAACCAAGGAGTCTGAATTCTCATTTAGCTGAGAAACAACAGGGAGCAACAAATCTACTGACTCTAGTAGGAAGTGCGTAGGCTAGCGTAGCAGCTGTGTAGAGGAGAGAGGGAGCAATTCGACATTTTAACAAAGATGGTCACAGATGGGCAGGATCCATGGAAGAGTAGTAAATTAGATCCAATTGTTGCATATTTCTCACATGGATCATTACCCTTGCTACAAGAGCCCAACAAAATCAATAATAGGAGGATCACAGTGTCAACAGACACAACTAGTCATTCAAATGACAGTTGCATAGCTAGTTGCAGTCAGTTTCCGCAGGACAATTGCAGATCTAGTTGCAGTGACACATGCAGTGTGAATTGCCCAATTGTAGTATGCAGGAGCAGTTCCATCTAGGAGATTCCCAGCACAAAGCTTCGCAGTCCTATTTCCAGTGCAGGAGGATTGTGTGAGTTTCCAGCAGAGAGATTTCCCATAAGGAGATCGAGACTTAGAGGAAGTCTAGTTGCAAAGGGAGCAACCCTATGGAAGCTAGTACTTTTGGATCTAAGGAGATCATACTCATTATTGCAATAGTTGCAGCAGCAGTGCAAAAGCATCAACATAGCAGTAGCAACCACAATATGAGTATATCATATGTTCACCATGACAACCGAGATACCTCTAGGAAGGAGGTGGACTGATTTGGAGTTGTGGTTGAAAGAGCTATAGATGGGTAGGATCCTTGAGGAACCCACCTCTTGGATCATTTCCTTGCTATGGGAGCCCATATCAGAAGTAACAAGATGGACTAGTGTCAGATGGTGCCGAGCAGTGTCAGAGAGATAGTTGCAGTGGCTAGGAGCGCCAAAGACTGAACAACACAAAGCAGGGTTAGTAGTAGTGCAGATGGCATAGAGCAGAGGTTAGTAGCAACGCAAAAGATTCAGAGGGTCAACGTAGAGACTAGCAACAATCAAGCTCCAACATTCACATGGTATCATACTGAACACAATTAGTTCAATAATTTGGGATGTTTTTCCATCGCTGATGGGGTAGCAACAACAATTTGCAATGCAGTGGCAGTTGGCAGTGCCAACGACATCTGGATGCAAAATTTCAGAGAGAGTTGCAGCATAGATGAAGCGTTGATAGTGGCAGGGTCAGCAATAGTACAGATGAAACATTTTTGTAATGGTTGGTGGACATCATGTCAGATATCGACAACACAGAGGGAGATGTTACAGAACATAGTGATGCTCCAACAGGGTGCATTGTTGGAGCACATTCCTCGCTAAAAGTGAGTGTTGATTTCTGGTAGTGTCGGGTGTGCTCTAAGTCTCAAATTTTGCAGGGAGGCTTAGGCATATGTATTCTAGAGAACCCATAAAGCGTTTTGGGAAATTCCACCCATAATCAGTTTTATTAAATTAATTAATTATTTTTAATGGGACCCTAAGTCTAAACTTAGGAAAATAAAATAATTAAAGGGTATTAATATAAGCTATGGGTGTAACTTCTAGAAGAAGACGAGGATCAAGCATAAATGATATTAGCCATTGATTAGCTTCTAATATGGGCTGTTGAATGTCAACGAGGAGATTAATTAAGGAGGCTTGAGGGTCAATTGGAAAGACACACAAAGAGTTCAAAAGTTTGATTTTCTAAAGCAGAGAGCTGTCGAGAGATTTTCAATAACGAGTTGTTACAATGAGGGGTAGGGATAGTTGGGTTGGAGTATCTTCTCTAAGACCCAAGATAAGCAGTGGAGAGACGTAGAGAGACACCAAAAGGGTTAACACTGGACTAGAGGGGCCCACGCAGAGCTTGACATTGAGCCAAAAGGGCTCACGCAGAGACAACGCAGTCATCTAGAGCAGAAATTCGAGTTTTGCAAAGGAGTTGACATTTATGAGCAGAGAGGGCTAGAAAGTGCTCCAAAAGGCAATATGTTTCCCAGTTGAGATGACATAGAACCATTTTCAGGCTGACATAGGGCCAACACAGAGATATCTGGGGGCATTTGGTTCAGCTGCCAAAACATCTGAGATTTACCAGGTAGAGTGAGGTAATCTCACTAAGTTTTTTATGCCAATATATTTCTCTGTAACTGGATTTATAGAAGGGCATCTAGAGTTGTATTAAGAAACTATTGCTTAATAATATAAAACCCTCAGAGTTGCTGCACCAGTTTTCCCGCATTGGGTTTTTTCGGGGGCATTTGTCTAAAAAATATTGTGTCACTTGTGTGGATTTTTCTCTATTGTTTTGTTCTTGTTTTAGGCAAATTAATTAATTAAGTGAAGGTTGTAGTTGTATTAGCTTCGAATTTTGCTGTAGGAAACAATAAATAATTTGTTTCGGTAAATTAACAGATATGAGAAGTTTAATCAGTTGTTGCAGTAGTTGATTCGAGTGGGATTCTCGAATTTTCACAGTTCTCATGTGATATTAATGTGGAGGGTTATTTGCAAGGCCAATTTTTGTTTCCCTTTCTCCTGGACGTATTGTATCTACATCACATGCTTATATTCTCTGTTCAATGTACCATGTACTCCCTCTCAATTCTGGGACAATATTTCCTATATTCAACTTGCAATATGCAGTTGGGTGAGGATGCATGGTATCATTCTTGAAGGTTAAGCTATTGTCTACTTCTATGGGCAACGCATCTCTGTGGGAAGGTGCTAGAATTTTCTCTGTCTATATATATATTTATGTCGACAACCATCTTACACCAAGTTTCCCTTTCCTTTGTGCATTGTACTCTTGCCCTATTCTTGTCCTATGTATAATGTTTGCTATGTTGTCGAAACATATTTTTGGAATTGTTTATACTGGAGAAATGGATTTTTAATGGCTATGCCTTTAGTATTTCAGTCATGAACATTACGTTGGGTTATTTTTTTGCCTAGAATGAAATGTGTATCAGTGAAGAATACTATTCCAAATTTAGTGTGTTATTTTGACTGCTAGGTTGAAGCATGGTATAGAATATTTGTGCCATTATTTTGATATGTCCAAACATTAAATATAAACCACACCTACAACAACTTATTTACAACATGTTTGACGAAATTCCAAATTGAAGGAACACATTAAACTCAAAGCATTTAGTGGTAATTTTAGAAAATTCAAAGGGGGAATATTACAACAAAACAGGAAGGTCAACTTCTTAGTGGCATAACTTTTGGATAATGACTCCATTTGAGGTCTTTCTTGTGTCATTGGAAAGGCATCTAAGAGTAGAACAACTCCAAGGAGGTTAACACAAGTGAGAGTTTTTGGACCCCCAAAAACTTCATTGAATGCCTCAAATTGCCTCCATAATGTTTTAAACTCCAATTCACGAAACTAGGACTCATCAGTAAAAATGATCCTGTGTACTAACTCTTCCCATGTTCCCACTCTGAAAGAATTAAGATGGATGTAAAATAATATAATCATCAAATCTGGATTAATTGGTCCTTATTCAAAAAATAGTTATACTTAAAGCAATGCCTTGATAAGCCATTGTTAGCAAATAAAACCTAGCTAACCTACCTGTTGGATGGTCCATAAGGGGATAAACTTCCACTCCTACCATATGCCATAGACATCCTTTTTAGGCATATGTCTTATGACCAATGGCAAATCTAGTTGTAGCCAACTAACCAAACAATTTAATCTCATATAACCAGAAGGAAAAAATGACGATTTTAACCCCTAAGGAAAAAATAGTGATTTTAGCCCCTTTGAGTATCTTCAAGAGAATCAATATCCTTATCCAATCGTTAATGAAACTACTAGATAAAAAGTCATATGATATCAAAAACTAACTTAAATTAACTCTATATAAAATCAAGGCCTATAATACCATTTACAATTTTACCTCCTATCTAAAAATATTTTTCCCAACTAGCGTGTCTCCTTGTATAATTTCTTTACACCTAACTCTCAACTTTATTTCATTTACTATCTCACTTACCTTACATAATTCTTTTAAAACATATAACAAACACCTTACATAAACTAGGTAAATAAATAAATTTTAATAATCAATTTTACTTCCCCTTTAAAATATATAAATGTGTGAAAATATTCTCATACAATAACTTTTGAACTTATGAAATATCCCATGAATGTCTGGATTCATTGTATCTCTTCCTCCTCCTCCATCTATAAAAGCTTGCTTTGGTGCATTTGACAAGGTAGTTTTGAGCATAAGGAGAATGATATTGTCAGAAGTCTGAGAGATTGTTGTTGAGTCTTATTTGCAAAGAGAGAGAGAGGCTTATTCCTGATCCCGACAAGCTTTGCAAGACATATGTAGTTGATCACCCAGCCAAAGGAGGATTTGACGTCAGAACTTCGGTTGTATACTCCTTTGTTAATTATCAATAATAGATGACTATCATTATGGTTCCATTCTTGCTGTTCATTATGATGATGATTGAATTATATCTTTTCTGACCGATATATAATTGCATCTATTGGATTTTATGCTTGTATTCGTGTCGTCCTTTGCATGTGCAGGTGTCCATTCACGGAGATCGTAAGGATCGTGACCGGCCGGAGCAAAGGAACGGGAGTGTCAACTCTTCTACAACACTAGCGTTGGAATCCAAGTAGGTTCTCGTAATCCACCTTTAATTTGCAATTAGGAACCTGCATGATAGCATTGTCTGATTGTTGCTAGACCCATTTCGGGCTAGTGGGATCGCCTTTGTCCACAGAGGAGATTTACCTCTCCAACAGTAGTTGTGTAGAGGAGAGAGGGAGCAATTCGACATTTTAACAAAGATGGTCACGGATGGGCAGGATCCATGGAAGAGCAATAAATTAGATCCAATTGTTGCATATTTCTCACATGGATCATTACCCTTGCTACAAGAGCCCAACAAAATCAATAACAGAAGGATCACAGTGTTAGCAAACACAACTAGTCATTCAAATGATAGTTGCATAGTTAGTTGCAGCAAGTATCTGGAAGACAATTGCAGATCTAGTTGCAGTGACACATGCAGTGTGAATTGCCCAGTTGTAGTATGTAGGAGCAGTTCCATCCAAGAGATTCCCAGCACAGAGCTTCGCAGTCCTGTTTCCAATGTAGGAGGACTGTGTGAGTTTCTAGCAGAGAGATTTCCCATAAGGAGATTGAGACTTAGAGGAAGTCTAGTTTCAAAGGGAGCAACCCTATGGAAGCTAGTACTTTTGGATTTGAGGAGATCATACTCATTATTGCAGTAGTTGCAGTAGCAGTGTAGAAGCATCAACATAGCAATAGCAACCGCATTATGAGTATATCATATGTTCACTATGACAACCGAGATACCTCCAGGAAGGAGGTGGGCTGATTTGGAGTTGTAGTTCGAAAGAGTTATAGATGGGTAGGATCCTTGAGGAACCCACCTCTTGGATCATTTCCTTGCTACGGGATCCCATATCAGAAGTAACAAGATGGACTAGCGTCAGATGGTGCCGAGGAGTATCAGAGAGACAGTTGTAGTGGCTAGGAGCGCCAGAGACTGAACAAAACAAAGCAGAGTTGGTAGTAGTGCAGATGGCATAGAGTAGAGGTTAGTAGCAACGCAAAAGATTTAGAGGGTCAACGCAGAGACTAGCAACAATCAGGCTCCAACATTCACATGGTATCATACTGAACACATTTAGTTCAGTAATTGGGGATGTTTTTCCATTGTTGATGGAGTAGCAACAACAATTTGCAATGCAGTGGCAGTTGGCAGTGCCAACAATGGCATGGATGCAAAATTTCAGAGAGAGTTGCAGTACATATGAAGCGTTGATAGTGGCAGGGTCAGCAATAGTACAGATGCAACATTTGCGCAATGGTTGGTGTACATCATGTCAGATATCGACAACACAGAGGGAGATGTTACAGAACATAATGATGTTCCAGCAGGGTGCATTGCTAGAGCACATTCCTCGCTGAAAGTAAGTGTTGATTTCTGGTAGTGTCGGATGTGCTCTAAGTCTTAAATTTTGCAAGGAGGCTTAGGCATATGTATTCTAGAGAACCCATAAAGCATTTTGGGAAATTCCACCCATAATCAGTTTTATTAAATTAATTAATTATTTTTAATGGGACCCTAAGTCTAAACTTAGGAAAATAAAAGAATTAAAGGGTATTAATATAAGTTGTGGTTGTAACTTCTAGAAGAAGATGAGGATCAAGCATAAATGATCTTAGCCATTGATTAGCTTCTAATCTGGGTCATTGAATGTCAACAAGGAGATTAATTAAGGAGGCTTGAGGGTCACTTGGAAAGACACACAAAGAGTTCAAAAGTTCGATTTTCTAAAGCAGAGCAGCTGCTGAGAGATTTTCAATAACGAGTTGTTGCAATGAGGGGTAGGCATAGTTGGGTTGGAGTATCTTCTCCAAGACCCAAGATAAGCAGTAGAGAGAGGCAGAGAGACGTCAAAAGGGTTGACATTGGGCCAGAGTTGCCCACGCAGAGCTTGATGCTGAGCCAAGATGGCTCACGCAGAGATAACACAATCATTTAGAGCAGAAATTCGAGTTTTGCAAAGGAGCTGTCATTTATGAGCAGAGAGGGCTAGAAAGTGCTCCAAAAGGCAATATGTTTCCCAGTTGAGATGACATAGATCCATTTTGAGGCTGACATAGGGCCAACGCAGAGATAGCTGGGGGCAGTTGCTTCAACTACCAAAACATCCGAGATTTACCAGGTAGAGTGAGGTAATCTCACTAAGTTTTTTATGCTAATATATTTCTCTGTAACTGGATTTATAGAAGGGCATCTAGAGTTGTATTAAGAAACTATTGCTTAATAATATAAAACCCTCAGAGTTGTTGCACCGGTTTTCCCGCATTGGGTTTTTTTGGGGGCATTTGTCCAAAAAATATTGTGTCACTTGTGTGGATTTTTCTCTGTTTTTTTGTTCTTGTTTTAGGCAAATTAATTAATTAAGTGAAGGTTGTAGTTGTATTAGCTTCAAATTTTGTTGTAGGAAACAATAAATAATTTGTTTCGGTAAATTAACAGATATGAGAAGTTTAATTAGTTGTTGTAGTAGTTGATTCGGGTGGGATTCTCGAATTTTCACAGTTCTCATGTGATATTAATGTGGAGGGTTATTTGCAAGGCCGATTTTTGTTTCCCTTTCTCCTGGACATGTTGTCTCTACATCACATGCTTATATTCTCCGTTCAATGTACCATGCACTCCCAATTCTGGGACGATATTTCCTATATTCAACTTGCAATATACAATTGGGTGAGGATGCATGGTATCATTCTTGAAGGTTGAGCCATTGTCTACTTCTATGGGCAACGCATCTCTGTGGGAAGGTGCTAGAATGTTCTCTATATATATATATATATATATCGACAACCATATTACACCAAGTTTCCCTTTGTGCATTGTACTCTTGTCCTATTCTTGTCCTATGTATAATGTTTGCCATGTTGTCGATACATATTTTTGGAATTGTTTATACTGGAGAAATGGATTTTTAATGGCTATACCTTTAGTATTTCAGTCATGAACATTACGTTGGGTTATATTTTTGTCTAGAATGAAATGTGTATCAGTGAAGAATAGTATTCCAAATTTAGTGTGTTATTTTGACTGCTAAGTTGAAGCATGGTATAGAATATTTGTGCCATTATTTTGATATGTCCAAACATTAAATATAAACCACACCTACAACAACATATTTACAACATGTTTGATGAAATTCCAAATTGAAGGAACACATTAAACTCAAAGCATTTAGAGGTAATTTTAGAAATTTCAGAGGGGGAATATTACAACAAAACAAGAAGGTCAACTTCTCGGTGACATAACTTTTGCATAATGAGTCCATTTGAGGTCTTTCTTGTGTCATTGGAAAGGCATCTAAGGGTAGAACAACTCCAAGGAGGTTAACACAAGTGAGAGTTTTTGGACCCCCAAAAACTTCATTAAATGCCTCAAATTGCCTCCATAATGTTTTAAAGTCCAATTCACGAAACTAGGACTCATCAGTAAAAATGATCCTGTGTATTAACGCTTCCCATCTTCCCACTCTGAAAGCATTAAGATGGATGTAAAATAATATAATGATCAAATCTGGATCAATTAGTCTTTGTTAAAAAATTAGTTATACTTAAAGCAATGCCTTGATTAGCCATTGCTAGCAAATAAAACCTAGCTAACCTACCTGTTGGATGGTCCATAAGGGGATAAACTTCCACTCCTACCATATGCCATAGACATCCTTTTTGGGCATATGTCTTATGACCAATGGCAAATCTAGTTGTAGCCAACTAACCAAACAATTTAATCTCATATCACCAGAAGGAAAAAATGACGATTTTAACCCCTAAGGAAAAAATAGTGATTTTAGCCCCTTTGAGTATCCTCAGGAGAATCAATATCCTTCTCCAATCGTTAATGAAACTACTAGATAAAAAGTCATATGATATCAAAAACTAACTTAAATTAACTCTATATAAAATCAAGACCTATAATACCATTTAAAAATTTAACCTCTTATCTAAAAATATTTTTCCCAACTATATATCACCTTATCACCTTACTACGGATATCACCTTACTACGGATGTCATGGCATCCTCTAGCTTGTATCCTTGTATAATTTCTTTACACCTAACTCTCAACTTTATTTCATTTACTATCTCACTTACCTTATAATTCTTTTAAAACATATAACAAACACCTTACATAAACTAGGTAAATAAATAAATTTTAATAATCAATTTTACTTCCCCTCTAAGATATATAAATGTGTGAAAATATTCTCATATTTTCATACAATAACTTTTGAGCTTATGAAATATCGCCTTTCCCGCCTCCGAGGATCCAACAAATCTATCGAATATTGAAAACCTAAAATGAAGCCATTCTTCAAAATTTCCCAAGGTTGTCATCGCTGAAACACACAAATATATTAAACCAAAACATGCGTGGTTTAACGAAGATCGATTTAAAAACTTACTTAAAAAAGACCGACCGACGAAGGGGAATTGAAAAACCTAGTAACTCCAGTTTAGTATCATTCAGCAGTTAATAGTGCATTCCAAGGGAAAAACGCAGAGCGAGCTGAGATTTGTAGAGGGAGCGCTCCGTGTAGCCGGGAGCGCATTCATCAGCTGTCAACATGTAATTACAGAGATATTGAATTCTCTGGGTTTGGTTGTTTGCATTCTGTATTAAACCATCCATATGTACAACCAATTGATACCGTGGATAATTCGTGATGGGTATATTTGATTTATCGCTGAGACACAGATGATTGACTCAGATCTACAATGCGGGGTTTTGTAAATTTGATTTGAGAAATGGGTTCTGTATATGTGAATTGAATGGTTTTGGTTTTTGTATTTGGTAGTACATATATAATCCAGCAGGGTTCTGTATATGTGAATTGAATGGTTTTGGTTTTTGTATTTGGTAGTACATATATAATCCAGCAGTTTAGTGGACGAGAAGGCTATGTAAACATTAGGGTCTGAATATGTTTTATGGAAGGATTTCTCTGACATTAGATTGCGGTTCCATTCGTTGGAGAGGATTGGGAGGAAGCGGGGCAGGGATGGGGTTAAGGGGTGTTTGTGGGATCAAAGAATTAACCAGAGATATCTAGCATATAGGAACATCGAAAATACCCAGAAGTATTTTCGAAATGCTTTAAATTTTTTTTTAATACATCACAAGTTCCAATGCGCATGTTTGTTTAGTTAAAAAAACTCGGGCTACATTAGCAGTCATTACCAGCACTAGCAGGAGGATATTGAATGCCTCGTTAAGGATATATCCATTACCATATTCGAATCCAATCCAAATGTCAAGAAATTTAATACTGCCAGGTGCATAGATAACCATAATCATCGAATTCAAAACAGTATAAAAATCATTCTGCTGCCAGATCGGTCCAGAGGCCAGAGGATCATCTTTCTCATTGTTTGGCAGCTCTCTTTCCCTGAATTGCAGGCTTGGGTTCATGTGCATTAAATTCCCATACGTCATTCTCCTCTTCTGGAGGCTTCTTTGCGTCCGTGATTTGCCAATGCTATCACACGAAATTTATCAATTGCTGGATTGGGAGGAGGGCTGAGAGGCCAGCTGTGTTACTATTTTGGTGCTTCCTCATGGCCTGGGCTGTCGGGAGACCTGGAGACTCTACAGGGGAATCCATCTCAGTAATCTATGGAGCTATATATGTTTTAATGTTCTTGTCTATTGAAATTGCAACAGTTTCTATAATTGCAGAAAAATGCTGAAATGTTAGAAACTTCTCATTAATGGAGTCTAAGGCCATTCATAACAAGAGGGACAGAGGAGAGGAGATTTTAGAGTTGTCAAAACTATTTCAAGATACCAAACATGATGTATCTGACTGTTTATTATTCTGTTTACTATTTCCCATTTTATTATCACACGAACACCCACACTGTGCGCTCCACAGCGTAGGAGTAAGCTGAAGAAACAAGCATATTCATTTTGTCGGTCGCAACCATTCAACCATTATGTTAGTAGGAGGGCCACTCTATCTGCAAAGACCTTGTTAAAATTGGCAACTAGGGCCAAACTCCATGTGGGTCACCTTATTTATGACAGCTGATTATGGCAGCTGATTTTTCCTAGATTCCTCTTGTGGAGAGGTGTAGGATTGACCTAAAGATCATCTGATTCTCATCTGATTCTGACAAGTATTTATGGAGAAGGTCGGCCATCAGAGAAATGTGTGGCACACATGCCCAGCAAATCATATAAGTACAAGTGAAGTTGATTCATTATCAACTCATCTCATATCAACTCATATTCTCTCTCCTCAACTTATTGGGCAAGCAAAAGAGTAGCTTCTCTCACACGTGCAAAAAGGATGAATTAGGGCAACTTTGACTGAACCAGGCAGCGTTCACTGATTTAGGGCAATGTTGACTTTTTGGGCATTGTTGACTTTTCTAGGGTTGTGTTGACCAAATGCTGGGCTGTTTTATGGAGTGTTGACCAAGGGCTGACCTGCGCTGACTTTTTGGGGGATGTGTTGACTAGCGTTGACCTGAAAGTTGACCAACGTTGACTAGTTAGGGCTGACCGTAGATTGCTGAACTTTGACTACTGTTTAATTGAATATTGTGGACTGTTTTGCGCTGCTAAAGATCACTGTTGAAGACCGAGTTCTTCAAGTTGACTAGAGGTCACTCCGGGGCTGTTTTGACCAAGTTTGACTTTGTTGATTTAGGGTTTGATGCTGCTGTTATAAAATTATAGATTTTTGATTTGTACTATTTCTCTCTGCTGAACTATTGCAGATTAAAGAAGAATTGATCAAAGGGTTTCCCCGTATTGGGGTTTGTCCCTGGCTAGCTACCACATCTTGTGTCTCTTGTCTTGGCTTGTTTTTTGTCGATCGTTTAATGTTCTATCTACACTTTACTTTATGTTTATGTGATTGTTAAACAGTGGCTAATAAAAGAATTTGAAGTACACTGCTCTAAGCATAGAACATACCATAATTTAACATGGTATCAAAGTTGAGGTGAAGACAAAGCCCAAGCAAGAGCAAGAGCAAGAGCAATCATCGAAGGCTGTTGAAGCAATTTTAAAGAAGTCATGGGCTCCTCAGCACACTTCCCCGCCGAAGACAAACTCCGTGAGAATTCTGACTATCACGGATAGAAGATGTCTCTCGACCTAACATTGGAAGAGCATGAAGTGTTGGACCATGTGAGAGGCAATATTGTTGCGCCTCCATCAAATGTATCCGCTGCTGCTAAAAGCAAGTGGACCAAGGGAAAAGTCAAAGCAAGGAAGATCATCCAGGACTCTATCAACAAGCGCATGGTGGCCTATGTTTCCAAGCTAACCACCTCCAAGGAAACCTACGATAGACCGGTCAGTTTATTTAAAGTTAATGATGCAAATCAAGTTTTGTTCCTTAGAAATAAGCCGAAGGAAATTAAGAAGGGCAAAGATGAGAGTATGCAAGCATATTTCTTTGTTGAAGTTTCTAAGTTTACTTAGATAGAAACCCTCCATGCACTTTATCTGATTTATTCCTACCTACTTATTATTTTCCTTAACAAGTTATTTACAGTGTGAACACTGAAAATAAACACTAATGCATGCTCAACATATTGCAGATCAACAATTAAAAGAAACAGAAACAAACACACCATATGACACTATTATTTTTGAACTAATGTCCCCGGAAAAACCCAGTGTAGGAAAACCAGTGTAACTATTTGAGGGTTTTCTTATTAAGCAATATCAGAGTACAATCTGGTTGCCGAAACTGGCCTACCCAACAGAGAATTTCCTTGGCAGTAATACCTCTCAGTTTCTGACAAATCAACTCGCTGAAACCCTGGATAATCCTTCCGGCAGCTACTCAGCACCAATCTACCCAGAAACCCCAGTGTCTGCCCAATCTGGACTGCGTTAGCCTCTCCTAGCCTAGTGCTGGCCCTGCGTCAGCCCCAGGAGGACCTACGTCAGCTCTCTGACCTTCTGTGTCAGCTACGCTGGCCTCTCTAGTGCTCTGCGCAGCACTTAGTTGCCTCTGCATGACCCTGCGTGAGCAATGGCTGCTCCTGTGTCACTCTCTCTGGCTACTCTACTGCTCTCCCGGCACTATCTCTGCCTCTCTTTGTACTCAATGCCTCCTGGCACTATTTCTGCCTCTCTCTCTCTGTACTCAATGCCCCTCAGCTGCTCTCCGATCACTGATTCTATCTCTCTTAGCAAACCCCAATCTAGATAATAGAATGACTGATTACTCTGGTGTATTCTCTAAGTGACCCTCAAGCCTCCTCTTATACTTTTCTTGTTGACATCTCAACGGCCGAGATTAAGTCCCTAATCTCTCTTAGCAAACCCCGCTCTAGAGAATAGAATGACTGATTACTCTGGTGTATTCTCCAAGTGACCCTCAAGCCTCCTATTATACTTTTCTTGTTGACATCTCAACGGCCGAGATTAAGTCCCTAATCAACGGCTAAGATTAGATCTGGCTTAATCCATGTCTTTTGGACCATTCTAACACAGATTTATATTAATACACAATAATATTTTATTTTCTCTAAGTTTAGATTTAGGCACTGCATTCAAAATATTAATTATTTTAATATCTCCTGATCTATTTAGAATCTGCCGAAACTCTTTCTGGGTATTGGAGATCTCATGTGCCCCAACCTCTCCACCAAATTTCGTGGCCAAAGCACATCTGATGTTACTTCAAATCAACACTCCCTCTTAGCGAGAACTGTGCTCTAGCAATACTCCTCACTGAGTATTACTCTGATCATCCGGCATCGGTACTTGTGTTGATGCTAGGCCTTCCTACCCAACATCCTCTGCACTGCTGCATCCTTTATTGTTGTCCATGGTTCTGCCACTGCCACTGTTGTATCTATACGATAACTCTCTCTGCATCCATGTTGTTGTTGGTCCTTTTCTCCCAGCACTGCATCCGCACTGCACCTCTCATCATGTTGCATCGTGTTGCCCACTGCTGCATTGCAACTCAATCATTGAGAAGTAACTGATCTCCCAATCTGAACTCCCTGTTGGGCTAGAAACACCCACCGATGCTGAAGCTCCCTCTGCCTTTGACAAGTGCTCCCTCTCTGACATTTGCACTGCTGCAACAAATCCCTGTGTCTCGCACCGTTGCACACTTCTCTGTGTCGTCCTGCACTGGTGCAACACTCTTGTGCCTCTCGCACTATTGCAGCCTGCTAGCCTCGCTCTGTCTCGGGACTCCTACACTGTAGCTCTCTCTGCCGCTCCATCCGCATCTATCTCTACCCACATCAACCAGTGCTGCTGCTACTCATCGGGGCTCTCGTAGCAAGGTCTAATCCAAGAGGCTGGGTACCTCGAGGATCCTGCCCCTCATCGACTATAGTCTGCCTGACTACAACTTGATGTCTCCCCACTTCCTCTCAAATGGTGCGTGTGCACTCATGGCACAGTCATTGTCTGTCTCCACTTCTCTGCCCGTGCTGGCGCTGCCTTAGTCTCGGAAGACTCTCCCTTACTCTTCTTCATTGGACACTAGGTCGCATAATGACCCAGCTCCCCACAGTGGAAGAACTTGATTTTGGAGAGATCTTTCTTCTTCCGCTTCTCTTGGAGCTTGTAAAAGAATTTATGCCATAATCCCAGAGAGCCTAATTGAGTTGACTAGAGCTCAAGGAGACGTAACCCAAGAGGTTTGGGTGAACTCCATATTATATTGTTATCTTATGTGTTTGCTGGTTTGCTGCTTTATTTACTGTTATGTGTGTTTAAATATCAGCATAAGCAATAGAACTTAAAGCATTTAACAGTAAAAAACAAACACAAGCATACACCTATTTTCAAGCACTTTTTAATTCCGCAATTGGTTAATCATAAGGTCTTGAAAATATTTAAGCTTTGGAAGTGAGAGAGGTTCTTGTAAGCTGACAAGAAGCCTTTAGTGCCCCATTTTCAAATCAACCGTCAAGTAGCTTTTGCAATATCTGAGCCTATCTTGAATTTTCCCGTCGGATGTTTTCCTTTTTGTTAGTTGTTGGGATAAACATAAAAGGATCCTTCACAGCTAGAGGTATTTAGATTGGGCAATCTTTGAGGGGTTTCCATGACACGTACCAAATTGGAGATTCAAAACTACCTATTCCAGTGTCCAATAGTCTTTGACTTTTATCTAGTCTTTTGTTCAATGGTTTCCAGAGTATTCCCTATGTTCAGAGGTTTCCAGTGTTCCCTAGGTTCAGAGTTCTGTTGAGGGGGGTCCTTCCCATGTGTCTTTTAAAAATCAGCCAGTAACCCGTCATTAATTTCCAACATCCGATATTGCTCCACATGTCACCTGCTGTTTAGGATTTCTTTCCCAAACCCTGATCTCTTAGGCCTATCTCTCCCTCGGAAGAAATCCCTGCAAGGATTTGCTGCTGAGATATTTCCATCCCAATATTGTGCATCAGAGGGCTTCAGGGTCATTTAAGAGGGATTCATAAAATGTAGCTTAGCACTAAAAGCTCTGTCAATGATTTCTGGTCTCTTAAGGTCTTCTCCACCAGCCCAAGTAGCTGCACTTTTTTAAATATGCCTGTAGATCAATGTTATTGCAAGGAAAATCAGATTCATTTAGACTTTATGATCCTTCAATTATAAAATATTCTTGTATTTGGCAGGCATGTGTGAAAAGGATTGAAGAAGATGAAACTGGGCATAAGCATTGTACCGGACAGTACTTCGATTATTAGTTGTGTGTTGACAAACGTGTAAGCAGTTTTCGTGTAAGAATACACTTCTATTTACGATGTATCTGTAATCTTACTGAATTCAGTTATGTCATGGCGCCTTGTAAAATGCAGGCTGCACACAAAATATTCGAGAAATTAAAATGATGAGGCATGAAAGTGGATTGAAAATTATAGAGATGCTTGGGCAATTTTGGAGATTTTCTTATTCCAGAAATTTATCATATTTTTCATTGAAAATATTCATTTTTGTGCTTTCAATTGCTGAGGTTATTATTTAGAATTGAAGATTATTTTGGAAGTAATGGAAGCCCAAGCAGGTTAAACCTTGGTCGTTCTTCTAAAATCCGAACTAACTTGCTATGGCTCTGATTGAATCATAATAAAGGAAAAATAATTTGGCTTGAATGTGAGTTAGCTGCAAAAGGACATGGATGAAGTTTTGCTCATTTTTAAAAAATTTGCTGCTCATCTCTGGGAAATCATGCATTCATGCATTGTTCTTCTTATTATTATTATCCCAGGACAACCTTGTGGGATCCTCCTTTTCTTTGGAATATCTGGATGAAGGATGGCTGAACCACTGGCCATAATCGTCGCTGGTAATTCTAAGGGACATGACCAGATTTGGACTTATGTTCTCCCTGTTGGCAACATGCTGAGGCAGGTGTTTTAACCATTTGAACCCTTCAGAGCCATTCCTGCATTATTATAGGCCATGGTCATAAGTTTCATAATTTTCACCCTAAAATTATCCTTAATGCTTTTGTTAATTATGCTTCATGCAAGTAAATTCTACGATAATTTCAACCATATAACAGATTGGATTTTTTGCTATCTACATAAAATGCAACTGGGCTTGTCCAACAAGACTTTTTGGATGCCATCAATAAATACTTAACAACATGGCTTGCATTATATTACTTCTAAACCAGATTCATCATTAGTTCCTCATTTTCTATTTCAGATATACCAATTAGGTAAATCACCCATCTTATAGGACTAACAATGCCTCGCGAGGCTACCAATTGTCTTCTCTGAGGTTATCAAATATCGGTCGTATTTGGTGTGGACTATCTCTGAAGCCCGTAATATGCGAGGTAGTAAGATTCAAGAAAGATAATACTAGCATTTGCACCTTATGTTGCAAAGGAAACGCCGTAAGGTATAGAGTGGGGAAGAATAGCATAGAGTGGGGAAGAATAGGTAATCAAATCCTTCAAAATTAAGATTAAATTGATCTATTGATTTTTCATTTACATACACTAAAATCATATGCAACGTGGGATAAGAATCTCAAGTTATCATTCAGATAAATTTCTATAGTCCATGTTCTATTTTAAATAGTTTACTCTTTTGTCATAACTGGAAGAATCTCAAGTTATCATTGAGATAAATAAATCTCTATAGTACATACTCGTTATATATATATATGAATGAAGATCTCTGCTATGATTTATATTACTTTCTATAGTCCATGCTCTATTTTAAATATTTTACTCTTTTGTCATAACTGGAAGAATCTCAAGTTATCATTGAGATAAATAAATCTCTATAGTACATACTCATTATATATATATATATATGAATGAAGATCTCTGCTATGATTTATATTACTGTGGCAATACCATTTTTCTCTCGCAAATTGGCATCCATTGGTTTTTTTTAAGACATTAAAAGAATCTAGCTGCTATGGTTTGTTATGATCGATGGGTTATCTTTCAGATTATATTGTAGATGATGTTAGATACATTAAATCATTTTGAAATAAACGCGGACATGCCATTGGCATAGATTAGCGACATATGCTACAATAACTTATCTTCATTGAAAAAGAGGTTGATGTATTCATTGAGAATCTCTCACACTAAAACTTCTTGAAACATGGCTTGAAACACCATGTATTAATGATGTTTTCATAGAAGTTGCAACAATGAATGTTGAAGGAAACATGGATGTTATAGAAAATAAAAATGTTAATGAAATTTCAATGTAATAGTGTCCTTGAGAGACAAAATATTTTATGATTTATTTTGTAACAAATTAATGAAGAGCAAGCTATGGAAGGTGACATGTGGTAGTCGTTTACATACAAGCCAATTTTTGAAGAAATAGAGGACATGCATGGACAACTTGGAACAATGGAACAGTTGCACTAGCCAATAAAGACACTGAAATCTAAAGCTTACAACAAAAAGACAAGGCTAAAGCAATGAAGAAAAGAAAAGGAAATCCAACTGATGTCAAAAAAAATAAAATTGTAAGCATAGCTTAGACTCGGACCAGAAAATATCTTAGTTTAAATTTTTGTTTTTTGTAATTAAAGGGGAGTGTTGCATAAAATAATTTCAACCACCCATTTAAATAGGAGACAAATGTTTGTTGGAAATCTTCGAAAATTTTATATCGGAACAATCTCAAAACATACAGGTAATGACTCATTTTCTTCGGTCAAGGATAGTGTGCATTTGCATGGAGTGCACAAAACAATTACAAGTGATAAGTATATTTATTTTCAAAGTGATTGGTACATTTTTTCCCATTTGCAAATCGATGGTACAACAAACATGGTAAATAAAGTTCTGAAAACATGTTGCAGATAAATTCTGGAGAGCATATAGACAAAATGAAATTTAACTGGTGTCAACAAAGTACAAGAAAACCACCCCTCCTTATCGTCCAGAGTTGTGAACTTAGTGGAATTACCAATATGAATAGGTCAGCAAAGGTGTCAAACACTTCAAGCAAAATAAATAGGTAGCCTTTCATAAAAATAAAAAGGTATTCCCATTAAAGTAAGTGATGGTACATCTAAGAGGAGTGATTTCCTAAAGGTTTATGCAACAAAGTAAAGTCAAAAACAAAAGAGATAAGTTAAAACTTAAAATCAAAATAAAATTGAACCATGTCAAATTCTAATGACAAGGCAATCATCGATATACATCACTTAAAATTTCAATGTTTCAAACATTTATATATCTAACACAAGGTCAAATGATGAACCAAGGCCACGTTGAATGACCAATTACATGTCCATAAATTTATCAACTCTATTTAGTCAAGTGGAAAGGTTTACCAGTTTCATGCCACACTGACAAATAGAAAAAAAAATGATGAAACACAATGAGAGCAGTTTAACATAAATTGATAAACCAAAAAACGAAGATATGTAAATTGAAAAACCTGAAAAGCTAAATTTGTGAATGCTTGTTGTACGAGTAGAAGAATGTAGAGCCTCAGGGGTTGGTTCAAGATGAACCAAACATGAGATCTTTTCCCAAATTTGAGAGGTTACAAGTTCGACTTTCTTGATCCTCTTTATATTACGCTCCAGAATCACTCCAGAATCAGGATCAACGTTTACCTCATTTTCCATTCACAGATCATAAGAAAGTACCTAGAACTTAGAAGGTTTTCTGTGAAGTATTTTCTTTTGAAAAAAAAAGGATAAAAAAATGTAAAGCTTCAAAAAAACATGCAACTAGATCACCAAACATGTATCAACCTGCAAACTTAGCTGACAACATGCAACATTGTGCGAATTGTATACTCAAGTCCATGAGAGCCAAAAGTTGAAGTGTTTGGAAAGTGTTGAAGAGTTTAGAAAGTGTTACCATTTTAGTATTTTTAGGATATATCCTCTATATAAACCCAAAAATCCAAATTATAAATTACACCTTTTATTAAAATTAAGTGCTAAGTTCTCCCTAAGGATGGTCAAAATGACATTTATTAAGCAAAGAAACCATAGAAGCACTGGAAGTAATGGTAAATGTATAAAGCATGCATACATATGTCTTCCAGAGTCCAGACTCCACCCTATGTTAGAGGCTTACCAGAATTTGATCACCACAGAGTCATTAATTGGTCAAGTTTATGAGGTACAAGGTTCATGTATCTCCCCATTCAAAGTGAGTACTATGGAGCAGGATAGATCTTCAATCCCTAGCCGAAGGATGAATAAATATACCATGACTAATAGGGAAGGCATGTAAAACAATATTAAAACTGCCATCACTAAGGGGAAAAGAACTCCAACCTTGCCTTTAGGTGATAGCAATAAAAAAAGATGTAAATAGTAGTAATTCTGATATCACTGAGGGGAATATGTGAAAACAATATTAACTACTATCACCAAAGGGAAAAGAACTCCAAACCTTGCCTTCAGGTGCCAACAAGCAAACATATTCAGATTTCCAACCAGCTCATCCCTGGTGCGTCACCAGCGTAAAGACAGACTTCCAAATTCCTACCAAAGAATCAATCAGTTTCCAAATAAGATTCAATTGTATTCGAGTATTTATTCAGTTTTAAGAAACCAACAAGGCTGGTAGGCAGTAGTGTTCTTATCCCAGTATGTACAATCATTATTGGACAAACTTAAGCTTTGTCGTATTGGGTTTCAGGACTAAACTTCTGGCTAATTGCTATCATAATGAGATTACAATGGGTAAATTGGACTGTAGCGGAAACCTCAAAATAGACTGCCATAATCTTCACCATTCTTGGTTCTTGATAATATAAATATTGACCTTAGATTTGATGTGTAGGAGGTGCATGATAATATAAACATCGTTGCAAAATTCCTAATTAAAGTTCAGAAATTAGTCTAAAATTAGAAGATCTACACAAATCTAGACCTTTTTGCTATGAGTTGTGTTTGCGATATATGGAAATGTACTGAATAGTACAAATTTAAAACAAGAGAACACAGTAAAAATACACGTTTTTGTGACATATGGAACCATACTGAATGGTACACATTTAAGACAACACAACACACTGAAAATAAGAGAAGTTGTGATTACTTAAGGAATCAACAAACATGTCACTTGGTAGAATCAAACAATGGTGGGGCAAGAACAACACTCGACTTTAACAGAGTTTTTCAACTTTTGGACCCTTGCCGTAATTCCGACTTCGACTTTTTCCACATTGATAATTCTGACTTCGACTTTTTCCACATTGATATAAACTTTTGGACCCTTGCTGTAATTCTGACTTCAACTTTTTCCACATCGATATAAATGTTTCGGGGCCAATATGGGGGTCTCAATTCAAGGGCGGAGTCAGGGACTAATTTGGGGGTCATTTTAAGAAGAGTATTTCATATAAACGGCAACAAGGGCTGCTCGGCCTTTTCTCCCATCCCATGATATAACCTTACTATATACACAGGTACGTTGGTCATTTTAAGAAGAGTATTTCACAGATACGGCAACGAGGGCTACTCGGCCTTCTCTCCCGTCCCATGATATAACCTTACTATATACACAAGTGCGTCTTGTTGCCACAAGTGTTATACTGTTAGTTCAAGTACGCAAGTGAGAAATGCGAGTTAAAGCCACTGCAGATACCTTTACTTCAACAGTCATACTTACTAACAATAGGATTTATTAACTGTATAATAATGAGGAAGACTGGTGCATGTGGTTTTATTGCCCAGTTCTTGGGTGTTGGGTTTATTGTATTAGCTAGCCCTTCAAGTCGGATTCCTCTGATATTAGGAGTTTGGGGTTTTGCATTGATGATATATGTCAAGCAAGCTAGAAGTCTGGTGAATTCACCAGTCATTACATTATTGATTCAGCCAACAAAGGGCATCAGTTTCAGATTGCACTCTAGGGGTCACAAGTTGAAGTAGAACTATCTCAGTGCTGCTGTGACTTAGGTGCCATCATGGTTCATTGCCAGTCTAGCAGGGTGTGGTGTCCTGTGTGAATGTGATGTTTATAAGGCTCAACGCGAATTGGAAAATGCATCCTGCAAATGGACCAGATGGTAGGGAGATTGGAAATACAAAGCAATGACAGAACGTTGTGTTAGGGATCAATGTGCAATTGAATCTGCCATCCAAACGTTGGCATCTAATGAATGGGAGCATGTTTTTGGAGTTTGTATGCATGCTCACAAGAGGAAATATAAACGGGTGGAGACTAATTGGGTTTCCTGTATACTCTGGTCACCGAATTACGGAAAATCTTCACACCTCTTCTCATTTCGGTCCAACATGTGCAAAGGAGCGACTTCAGAGATTCAACACCCATACAAGCCATCTACAGAGTTTGCCCTGTTCGAGGCCAATAAATGGACTCGTTCGATGTGAATATGAGCTCAGTCAAGCATGCGGTGCAGACTCTTACGTTGCATGAATGAAGAAGCCCCTCGAGGGCCAAATTCTCTGTAATCTTTTGTGCTAGTTATGTTGTGGTAGATTTTTGGTTAAACAAGTATTTTAGGCAATACACACGCCAAGTCTATAGGAATAGGTATGAGTAGGCTGGGCATAACACTTTTTCAATAAAAAGATTCTATGAGCAGCAGGCTGCAATTGTTTTCATTTTCATCTATAATTGTGATTCTTTTAAATTTAAATTATTAAAAAAAGGGCGAAATTCTGCTCAAAAATCTCTTAAAGCCGACAAGTTTATGGAGAAAGTTTGTTGATGTGATTAAAGGGGAAAAATGAATAGCCTGGTAGGTTAATCAATGAGTCTTGTTAAAGGATTGTTCTACTTGTGCTCGCTTCAACAAAGGTGGCCATATGAAGACGCTTACTTTTCTCATTTTACTTATTGCACATAAAAAAGTTAATTACAGTTCCAACTACATCATTAAAATCCATTAGAATACATCCATGTTAACCTGGGGAGGATCTGAGAAGCACCTATACCAAAAAATGAAAAAAAGAGCCCGACAAAGCGGCTAGGGTAATCCTAGCTGTCGCCCTCAGCTGCTGCAGGAATTTGCAATTTCCGTTCGCTAGCTCAGCTGCTGCCTTCCGCTCATTCCAGGACTCCTTTTCCATGACTGAGCATTTATTATGTTTGCGAGTTTCTTTTTTGTTGATTTGTGTTTTCTGTTGTGTCCTTACTGGTTGATGACCAAGTTTTAAGAATTCACCCACAAATCAGAGTTGTTGATTTAAAGAGTTCTTTGCTGGGTGGTCTTTGACTGCCCCATGGTTCAGTGATTCACCTAAGTAGCTTTGTAAAAGGAGCGGGCACAATTCCTTCTCTTAATTTGGAATTTTCTTCTGCGATCAACGAGAATGTTAAAATTCTCAAGGAAAAAAGGGTTGATGGGTAAGGTCATCCGCCTTTGCCCTAATTATACTTCTATTTTAGAATGGATTTCTAACAATTAGGTAGATCATGAACTCCTTGGTACTCTGTACTATGGAAACAGATATCATGCTTTTATTGTGATATCATGCTTTTATTATTGAATGTGAGGACAGAGATCTGATCTTCAGATCTGAGCCTTACTTCATAGACTCCAAGAAAATGTTTCTCATCTATTTGACTTTGAATTTTAATCCTAACATAGAAATTTTCTATGCTTGCTGGGATCAAATTGTCATATCTTCCCCCTTTCATATCTTCCCCTTTTTTTTGGTATTTTTAAATCTATCGAAAAATTGGCCCGCTATATTACTAGTTTACATTCTAAGGAATACAACTTCTCATGTGCCAAAATTTGTGTTAGAAATGTATTTTGCAAAACTCCCAAAAGTAATTTGACCTGCTATATTACTAGTTTACAGTCCAAGGAATACAACTTCTAGCATGTCAAAATTTGTGTTGAAATGTATTTTGCAAAACTCCCAAAGGTAATTTAGCTGACTTGGAGGGTCCAAGTCATCTTCAGGTTCTAGATTATGAGTTAGTTCCTTTCAAATGTAATTTTTGCGATAAGTATGTGTTTTACAAAAATTTGTCCAAATACTATAATATCTCAACATCTTTTTATTTCATCGTCATCTTCTCAAATTAATAAATAGCAATTAACATTCAAACAAATTCCAAGGAAACACAGAAGGCCTCATTCTAATAGATTTGAGTCTCACCAATATTCTCCCTCCAGTAATAAATTTGGAATTTTGCACTCTACAGAAGCAGAGGTCAAGGTTGAATGATTAATTCAATACCTCATTTCGATCACACAGGTCCATTCTCCCTCTAGAAATAGATTTGGAATTCTGCACTCTACAGAAGCAGAAGTCAAGGTTGAATGATTAATTCAATATCCCATTTTGATCAGGCAGTTCCAGATCTAGTGCAATCAGAGATCATCAACTCACCTGTTGAGGAAGGGGTTTCACCTAAGGAAAGGACAAAAACAGTCTTTTAGAAAAGAAGTAAGAAGCAAAGAAGAAAAATATGTAATCTTCTTTTTTTCAAATGTTCTAAAAATTAATCAATGTTATTAACCATTAATAAAATATAGAAAATATCAAAGCAAGAAATCTCCAAAATCTGGTGTCTTGATCTTCCTACAGATCTAGTAAAAAGATGGTTTCACTTAAATTCTAGAGATGTTTTATTTTTATATTACCTTGTGCAAGCAATTTGTAAGAATCTATTCATGTACGCAAAAAACAATGTATTTAATTTTCAGTAGATCTAGTCTTGAATCCGCTGCTCTCTTTTTGTCAAGAAAAGTATGGTTTTTTTGTCCTCTTCCTTTTACATTTATTGAAGAATTTTTAACAACATGTTCTAATAACAACTTTTTTAATACAAAAATTGTAACCTTCATTCCTATATACTGCTTCAGCAGCATGTTCCAGAAGATTTTTTTTTTTAATACAAAAATTCTCATTACAAAAAAAAAAATCCAATATAAATAAAATTTAAAAAAGTACATCTATAAACCGTATTTTTGATCTCCCCATAAATACATCCCAAATTAGATTCACATGTATCTATTGATAAATAGATACCAAATTAGATTCACATTTATCTATTGAAACATTCTTATAAACAAACTTGGAAAACAAACAACATTAAGCAGATACCTCACTTCTACGAGCATGAAGTACACATCTTATAGAATATCTTGCTTCTACGAGCACAAAGGACAAATTTCAAAAACACACAAATGTGAAAATCAATATGCAGTTTGCAGTGTAAACATCGTCGCACCTTTATATATAAGGGCTGACATGCCGTCATAAGGGCTGAGGAGGACAAGAGGCGGACTGAAAAAATTGGTGTTCTGTGTGGGAGCGAGTTTTATTCTTCGGCGTCATTCATGGAACAGCAACGAGGAGCCACTCTAACAATGTTGATTGACTTCTCAGTCTACCTCTAGCTCTTCTGTGCTCCTCTTTCTCTACTCGTCTCAGATCCCTTTCTTTTCATATTTTAATACTCTTATTTGTGTGGTGTTCAGTAAAATAGCAGGCCATTTTTCCATATTTAATCCTCACCCCTTTTAGATATTAAGAAATAGGAGCCGTACGTTTACAAAGAGTAAATTTATCAACCTTATACAACCATACCATAAAGTGAGAAACATTTCGAGGTAACAACCAGCTACATCCTCGTTGCCTTCATATACACATTGCATAGTTAAAATTATACAGACAAGCAAGCAAGCTCGCGTATTTACCATATCAGACATGTGCAGCGCAGGATGCTGATCGGTCCTGTAGCGGGGTGGACTCGACCACACGACCTACATAACTGAAAGGTTCAAACACAATTTTGAATATAGGTGCAAATAAAGTGAAGTGTAACATAGAACATTTTTATAGCCATTTGAGTGATACCTTATCCACCAAGCCCCTTTAAATGATTAATGTCATTTTGGATCATTTAATTTTACAAGATTAAAAGCAAATTGCACCATAACATTAGCTTTCCAAATCTTCAACACACAAGATGAAAAACGCAAGAACAAATTGCACCGGCTTACCAAATCTTCAACTCTTCTTATATGCCATTATTTTTATGCTTTCTGCCCTTTTATCAGGATATGTCAGCAAATGAATTTGTGATTTGTATGTCAGGTTATAATATGCTTTTGTACCCTTTTGGTCTGATGTCAGAAGATGAGTATGTCAGGTTATAATATGCTTTGTACCCTTTTGGTCTGATGTCAAAAGATGAGTGTGGCACTTTTAATTTTCGCATGCCACGGTATCAAATGCTTCCTACTTTTTTAATCCTAAAATGAATGACTCTCTGCACATCGAAAATTTTGAATGATCACATGCACAGATGGAAAGATACTATAATGTACTATTAAAAGAATTTATGATCACATGCACAGATGGAAAGATACTATAATGCACTATTAAAAGAATTTATGGTCATACAGAGCTAGAAAGCTTATCATGGCTCATTGATATCAAACTTTGTTAGCGTAAGAGATGTAAATGGTGAAAGGGGATGGATATCCTGCGTATTCTTATCCTCCGACATATATTTATATATATACACACCGTATCTGACAATAGTTTACGCTACTCGAAGAATAATGAATATATGGTATTCAATTAATTATAGCAGCTATTTCTGGTCCCTTTACAGTCTCTGCTTCCTTCTTTGTCACTATGTAAAAACAAGAGTCATCTGGAGAGGAATAAGGCCATCAGCTGTCGATTAAAATATCCATGAAAAAGAATTCGTTCAAGCAGAATGGGCCTGGACAATTATCATCAATTAAACGGTTGCTTCAATTGAACTGACATGAATTTAATTTCTAATGTAGCCCTCCACTGACCATTCAACTGCAGAAGCCCTCTTGCAGACTCAACCATACAATAGAATACAATACCAGAGCATTTATGACAGTATGCAGTCACTCCCCTAACATAAAAAGATGGAACATGACCCTATGTTGGAAAGGATTTCATGCAAACCAATGCTTCTAGTGCATTACCCTCATACTAGATAGCATATTTAAACTCATCCCATTGTAAAGTACTCTCAACAAACAACATCATAACATTCAAAGGGATTCATAAAAAAACCCTAAAACAACCAAAAAAAAAAAAAAACTCAAAATCTGCCAAGCAATTGTAATCTGCTAAGTCCAAGATTATCAAACAAAATTTATTAACTCAAATCATATTCAGTAGAAAGGGCCGTGAAAAGAATGAAGGAAGAAAAGCGTGTAGCAGATGCAAAATACTCTGGCACTCATCCAGAAAAGAATGGCCTCCACAAAACCTAGACCTATAATGGGTAAATGGATAAACAATGAAGGAAGAAAAGCGTGTAGCAGATGCAAAATACTCTGGCACTCGTCCAGAAAAGAATGGCCTCCACAAAACCTAGACCTATAATGTCGTATACATATCAGAAATATACATAAAATAGGATAATAAAAGCCACCCCTCCCTGATCATTAAAAATGACCAACAGCAACGGCAACAGATCTCAGTAAAATCAAGAGGCCAAGAAGGGTATAAATGAGGCCATGATGGCGAAGAATAGAGAGGGAACGAAGGCCATGGAAGCAGCACCTGCCTACATTGTTGGACTGGGAGATGCTGCCGTCACCTCTGTTGCTGCTGTAGCTACTCCCGCTCCCACCATTATCAACACAACGGCCAAGAGAGCCGCAGATGCGTAGTTGCCTGCACCTGCCATTCTCGCTCAGGCTCACAATGCGCCTGTTACTGCGAATTGATGTGGAAAAGCCCAAATCCTAAGCGCAATTCCTGCTGAGCAAATGTGAATCTCAGACAGGCCACTACAAATTCGAAGCGGAAATCTCCCTGCTCGAGGTTCGAGCAGTCGACCAGAATGGACCGAGAAATGTGAGATAACAGGATTTGCAATGCAATGGTTGAGAGTGTCGCGTATTAATAATCGTCTGCGCCTCGGAGGACCAACGGACAAATCACGCGTCATGGAAAAATAATATAACAAGCACATGTCAGCTGCGAAACGAATCTCTCGCTGGCGGTGCGTCCGTCCCGCTTCGTCATTAACCCGCTTCTTCATTAACAGTTCAGTTTTGGATCAACGATCACACTTCATTGAATCGTCTAACACCACAAATCTACGGTCAACAATAAGACACGGCGGCGGCTGGGGCAATTCATTTCAAAGGGAAACGCCTTACGGCATAATTATTACATTTCCTCCTCCATTCACTCTTTACCTTATTCTGATTGGTCTGCTAACATGTGGGGTTGGGACACTCCATTGAAGATCAAATGCTTTTCTTGGTTTAGAGTGTATAACCGCATTCTCACCTAGGATATCTTGTTGAAGAAGGGTTTCATTGGCCCTGACAGGTGCATTCTATGCAAATCAGCTTCTGAGGACTACTCCCACTTATTTTTACATTGTCCCTTTGCTTTTTGTTGTTTGGCTGGAGGTTTCTCTTTTGCTAGGTGTTTTCGTCACTCGAGATGACTCTTCAATTGTGGCATGCCTTATGAATTGGACTCAAAACGCACCTGCTTACAGGTTTGTTCCATTATATGTACTACGGGGAATATGGAGGGCTTGGAATGATCTTACCTTCAAAGGAAAACTCTCTGACTCATATCAGGTTGCCTTAAAAATTGTTGCCTTCGTCATGGAAATCGGTCCTTGGTTGCCAAAGGCATCCTTCCATTTTATTTCCATGCTTGATATGTCCAGCATCTTTCCCATATTTGTTTTTGATGGGGCTTCCTCGGGAGGCATATGTGGTTGTGGTGCTTTCCTGAGAATTGACCCCTCTTCACATTATAGGTCCTGCTGGTCTGTTGGTAGGGGAGACAATATCAGGGCTGAGATGATGGCTTTATGGGGTGCCTTACAGTGTTCCTTATGGTTGGGCATCTAGCGGATTTCAATATTTTGGGATTGCCTTACTTTGATTCAATGGATTTCGGGCGACTCCACCCTTGGGGTCTCCTCCCTCTGCAATTGGATGATAATTGCATGATCTGTATCAGGGATCTGAAGGCCCTGTCTCTTTCTCCTAATTTTTTCTATTTTGAGTACTTTGTTGATGGTTCATTATGTGGGCAGGGCTTTTTCAAATTTTCATAGGTGGTTTTTGCAGGTTTTTTCTATCTCTGGTGGTCTCTCCTAGGCCCTTTGTATGGTTCGATGGCTATCTTTGTTTTCCTTTTTAGTTTTGATACCATCTAAATATGCTTGCTGCCATGCTCTTTCAGGGTTTTGTTTTTTGGATGGATTTTGGTCTTCAAGATTCATTGTTGAGCAGTACTAATGAACTGCATTTAATCCAAGCAGATGTAAAACTCTTCCTCATTTTTAATAAAGAATGGTTCTGTTTTTTTTCCTCTGAAAAAAACCCAAATGGAGTGTTACAAAATCAAATCAAATCGTTGTCACGAGTCATAATACAAAATAGAAGCAAATATATTACAGTAATATGAGAGGATTAACAAACATTAACCGAAACGCCAATAAGAAGACCCGAGGGAAAGTATTTTTTTTAATTCAAACTCTAAATTTTAAACAGTGGAAGTACCTGTACTCATAGATTCGTCATAGTATTTCTCACAATATTGAGGCATTTTTATCACCTGTAAAACAATAAAGAAAACTTCCAAGCTTCATTAAAAAAAATAGTTGAAAGCTTCACAATTTTATGAAAATAGTTCTTTTAGAATAAAGGAAACTCAAATAAATCGGGATTGAATAGGCTAACCTATAAAAACAAAGTCCCTCGAAAGCTAAAACAATGAAAGACTAATAAATACAATATTTCACAGATTAAATTTTTAGATACGCCATTGAAAATCGTAAAGGACACTCTGAAATGTGACTTCAGTTATTGGTACATTGTAGAAGAGACAATATTTGCACGCTTTATTGAGATATGTATTGAGGTCATTGCATCGTATTTGGTGTGGACTATCTCTGAAGCCCGTAATATGCGAGGTAGTAAGATTCAAGAAAGATAATATTATTTTAGTTTATTTTGCATGCGAAATTGAAATGATAGAAGCATATTTTTATAGGAATGAAAGGCTTGTATGTGTCTTTTGACCCACAAGCAAGCTTGTCTCTGTTGTACAAATAACGTTTGTGGTGTTAACAGTTCAAGGTCATTCTTCTGGATTTTCTAGCGAAAGAATGTCTAATTCCCCATGATAAGTTAGGATTTATGCAAACCCAATATTGGTGCATTTGCTTCATTACCACGGCAGAATTGCTTCGAACTATTGCGAATTTGTCTAATTTCTCCAAGATAAATTAGGGTTTATGTAGACCAAAACCAACGTTGTTGCATTTACTTCTTTACCACGACAGGCTTGCTTCTAAATATTTCGAGTTTGTGCTTTATTTTCGAGCCATTCTATGTATTTTGTAGTGCAAATTATAAAGTCATGAATTAACTGCCTATTGAAGTGGCATATAACTGCAAGGTTAAAATTTATGTCTTTTTTGAGTGATTTACATACAGATTTTAAAGCTGCTGTGACGAAAAGCAAAATTAACGAGGATAATTTTTTTAAAAACGTTTTCGTTGTAGTGAAAAGGCTAATTAAGTGCGGTTCACCGCCCGCCTTAACTGTATAGCAAATGTTGTACTTTGCAAGCCTGAATTTTAAAGGACGAAATCTGATGTTAATCATCGTAGACTGACTCGAGAATCCAGAAGCTGCCTCATATCCACACGTTGTCAAACCCATTTTGGAGTTCCAAGTTTGATCGTCGCCAGTCAAGAAAAGGTTCTGCAGAATCCAGAAGCTGCGTCATATCCACACGTTGTCAAACCCATTTTGGAGTTCCAAGTTTGATCGTCGCCAGTCAAGAAAAGGTTCTGCCGCCATTAATAATTTGCAACATTTTTTATGCATTTCAAAACTTTTCAACGTCTGAACATGCTTATTCAATTTCGAATACCAAGGAATCAATGACCAGTGATTCAAATTCACAACTGTTTTTTCAATCTCTTGTCAGTCTTCAGATGTCTTGATGGATTTGCCGGTCTGTTACCATCCTTACATCTTATAGAGTAACATTGATTTGAAAGGGGTTTACACATGTTTGCTTCATATTTTGTACAGATTTGCCAGCACTCTCAACCGCTCTACGAATTAGTGATATAGACTATTCAACATCCTCGCATTTTTATGCAGTAATATTAGCTGTGAAAGGAGTCTACACATGTTTGCCTCACGTTTGGAAAGATTTGCCGGCACTCGCAAATGCTATTCGAAATTTTTTATTGTATTATTATATTAGTGGAATAAGTTTAGAGTATGTTCTAAAATTGTTTTTGTTTGTTTAAGAGTTTGTTTTTCTAGAATCTGAAGAAATATGTAATAGTACAAGATATAGAGAGTTTGTCTTTTTAAAATATAAGGAAATAGGTTAACCGCACAAGATTTAGAGGCATTTGGTAGGAGTGAAAACTTGCCCCCCTTATGGACCACTAACGAGTAATTCAAGGTATAGTTTTATTTGAATAACAGTGATGAGTCAACCTATATTTATAGATAGCAACCAGTGGTAATTGTCCCACAATTGAGTTAGCAGCTCAGTTACGATAGGTTTTCCAAGTAAATTTACACTATTATCATTTACAAGCCAATATTTCATTATGTGACATAGAAACCCTCCTTTTGAAATATGATATTCAATTACCAGTATTTAATTTATGAAAAATAATTCCTTTGTATTTTATTATGTTAGGAGAAATGCAACCTAAACAACTCTGCAAGAGTTAGTACTCTATATTACTTACATATATTGTACTATTATATCAGTGAAACAAATACTTCAGTATATCAAATTTACAATATTATCCATTACAAGCAAATACTTGTTATATTATTATATCAGTTAAACGCTGAAATTATTATATTATTATGTAAATTAGAAGTTGGGCTTTCAACCTCAGCGTTGTGCTATATCTTTATGGGGCCTTGAAGTAGATCTTTATACAGATGTATGTGCATATACACTATTTGCTAGTTGCGTAATTTTCCAATTGGTTGACAAATACTTGACCATCTGGAATTTTATTTTTAAATAGGGGTTTGAAGTAGATCTTTATACAACTATATGTGCACATACACTATTTGCTACCAGCACAACTTTCCAATTGGTCAACCATTTGGAATTCTTTTTAAAAATGTGTATATCTAAACACGATTAGAATACATTTCAAGGCTTTTTGCTTCTTGTATATGTAAGTAGACAACAACTTCATTATTTATGTTATTTGAGTAGTAATGTATAAAAGTGTAATCTAAATGTTTTACATATTTAATTTTTTGGTACACTTATCTTCCTAAAATTTAATTGGAAACTTAGAAAGGTCAATGGAATTGTATATTTTAGGGGTTGAGATTGTATATTCAAATTGCTTTAGAGGCTTACTGTTGAGTTTGTAACTATCGTCAGTTTTCATAATGTACTTTTGGTCACTTGATGTAATTATATTTATCATTGTAAAGCATAATTATAAATGCTCGAGTCAAAGGAATATTTATCTTGAGTTAAAGTCTCATTGCAACTTTTACATGATGTAAATTTGAATTTTTAAAATGAAATTTTTGGCTCCAAAAGTGACAAGTCAGCTTCCCTTCATGTCAATTCTGCCCTAGCCAAGAGACGTCCTTTATCCCTAGACAAACCACTATATAAAGGCAACTCGAGTTCCTTATTTGGGAAATTTGTATTCCTCTCACAAGACAGTTTTTGGTCAAGTAAGCAAAGGATAAGAAGGACAAAGAAGGACGAAGAAGAAGGTCGAATTTTCTCTCTCCTCTCTCTCTCTCTCTCTATCAAGTCGTACGTGTAAAGGAATCTCTCTCTGTGATTCACGGTTTTTGGGGAAACTATTGCATTGGGCCGAAATTTTCTGGGTTACTGGGGCAACTATTACAGCACTGAAATTTTGAGCAATTGGCAACTGTAGGAGGGGCCGAAATTCTAGAAGTGCAGGATCAAAAGCAAAGTGCAGGATCAGTTTGGGTGGCTTGACTTGGAGGAGAAAACTAGGTTTGACAATGGGTCTAAGTGTGTCTCTTATTGAACAAGAAGAATTTCTTTATTGAAAAGGTTGTTGAGTTTCTCCCCATAGTGGGTTTTCCCAGGGTAAATCTTGTCTCTCTCTAAAAGATCTACATCAAAAGTAATTATCAAAATTTCAAAAATATTGTGTTAACCCTAATTGCACTAGAAAATCAACATGGAATTGGAGCTATGGTGATGGAAGGAAGGTACATTGAGATGACTTTTGCAGAAACCCTAGAGAGAGGATTTTATTAAAGTCCTTCATTGGCATTTATGGTTTCCTCCAAGAAACCTAAAAACAAGCTAGAGGAAGCATCAAACTTCAGAGCTTGGAAAGTCAAAATAGATCTTATTCTTGCCAAAACAAAGTGTTGGATATTGTGACAGGAAAGACTACTGAAATGATCGATGTAGTCGAAAAAGAGAAGTCCAAGGAAAATGATATTACTACCATGAGTTTAATAGTGGACTCTATTAGAGATGAACGCATCCCTTACATTGCAAAGCACGAAACCTCCAAGAAGATGTATGATGCCCTAATAAATCTCTACATTATCAAGAATGTTGGTTAGTTAAGTTTGAAGAATGAGCTCTTAAATACGATAATGGCTAATGACGAAGTTGTGGCGTCATACTTCATGAGGATTTCACAAATAAGAGATCAAATTTCAGCCATTGGAGAAACTATCTATGGTCAAGAACTTGTGACTACAGCACCCAATGGTCTCCCTAGATCATGGGATGCATTTGAAGTAGGCATAAGCAATTGGAAATAAGCTCTTTTATTTGAGAAATTATGGACATCATGTGCTCAAGCAGAAGCAAGGTCGATGTCAAGATGAAGAAGTTCAAGCCCTTGCAACTCGCTTCAAGAACAAGGGAAAGAAGAAGTTTGGACCTCAACATAAGAAGTGATCTTCTTCCTCTAAGAAGAAAGACTTATAAAAAGTGCAATGATATGGTTGTCAAGAATATGGACATTTCAAGAGAGATTGTCTTAGTATGGCTAACAAGAAAAGAAAAGGCAAACAACATGCCTCCGCAACAGAAGTTGAAGAAGATGAAAAGTCGAAGAAGCCCAAAGGTGAAAAATATTTCTTCTATTATTTTGCTTTGACAGATTCCTTTGTAGTTGATGATGATGTGGCTGGTAGATAGTGAAGGATCAAGACACATGACTGGAGAGCCTGGGAATCTTTCACATGATAGAAATGAAGTTGTCGCAAAGGGTTGAATTGGGAGGAAATAATAACTATGCAGTCAAAGGAGTTGGAAAGACAACCATAGAGCTGGAATTTGGTAATAACGTTCATCTTAGTAATGTCCTTTATGTACCAGGTTTGAAAAAGAATCTTGTCTCTATTTCTTGTTTAGAAGATAAACGATATAGAGTTGCTTTTGTGGATGGAAAAGTACTTGTGTGGTAAAAGGGCTCTAGTATAGATGATGCTAGGGTTATTGATATTTGTGATGGAAGACTATATAAAATTGTGAGTCAACCAGATCAAGCACTAGTACATGATGAAATAAATCCAAGTGAGTTATGACACCAAAGGTATGGACATCTTCATTTTATAGCATTGCTTGAATTAAGTGAAATAGTGTCAGGGGTTCTTGAAGTACAAATCAGGAATGTTGGTGTATGCAAAGGTTGTACTCTTGGGAAGAACACCAAGAAATCGTTTCCAAACAATGACAATATATCTAAGGAAGCTTTGGATTTGATTCATTTCGATGTATGTTGTTTGATGCCTATAAAATCACTTGGTGGTTTGTTGTACTATGTGACATACATTGATGACTTTTCCCATAAGACATGGATATATCTCTTGAAGACAAAATACAAGGTATTCAACAAGTTCTGTGAATTCAAAGCTGAAGTGGAAAGTTTGGAAAGTAAAAAGGTCAAGATTTTGAGATTTAACAATGGAGGACAACACTCCTCAAAAGACCTTGTTTCCTTTTCCAAACAAGTTGGGATTAAGAGGGAGCTAATTGTTCCTTATAATCCACAACAAAATGGTGTAGTAGAATGAAAGAATAGATTCATTGAAGAAATTGTAAAGGCCATGATGCATGATTTGGACTTATCGTTGTTCTTATGGGGTGAAGCGTCACAGACAACTGTGTACATTCAGAATCAAAGTCCTCATAGAGTTCTGGAAGGTATGACTCTGTTGAAGCCCCATAATTCCGTTGCAACAACATGGGGGATAACCACCCAGTCCGGACCTTAAAAGAAGCTCCTTTTTCATTTGGTATGATGGCTCTGACTAGGGATAATGGGATTAGTTTTCCAACAAGAATTGATATGATGATGATGTTGGGTTGATATAAAATATAATGGGAAATGATTTAACTAAAAATGATCTAATTAAATAACAAACACATGCATCTATCTATTTTAACCTATATCTTAATATGTAACCGGGAATAACTCAAATCATGCAATCTACAAAGATTTCTTAAAGCAAAAGGTAATAAAGATCATTCAATTGCTATAAGAAAAGAAATCGTTAATGCTGATTATTTTGACTAAATAGTTAAGAAAAATAATTGTAGAAAATATATCGCATATATTAATTGCTCATGTATTCAATAAGGAATTACAACTGAAAAATTTATACAAAAGTGCTTTTAATTTCAAACTATAACTCAGATTTCATACATAAAACAATATAAGAAAGATTACTACTAATTCATGAACAAAACACAATCATAAAGATAAAAGTATTAGATATGAAAGGTCCTACTCATGAGATCAACAATATTGATCCGCTTCTTTTCAATTAAATATACTCTAGGAGTACAAAAATGCAAATTCAGTAGAGTATGCTTCAATTTCTAAGAAAAATAGATCTTGTTCCAATTATCTTATCAAAACCATCATAAAAGTACAAAAGTGCAATCCTTTGCAAAGTGTTTTTGATAAAATTCTAGGCCTCTCTCTAAATGCATGAGAAGGGTTTAAATAATACAAAGTATGTATCAAAAAACATATAATTACATAAAAAGTTGAGGAGGTTTCAAACAACCTTCCTCAGAATAAGTAAAATAAAACTAAAATAAAAAATAAAATGATGACAAGCTTCTTCAAATTGAATGGTCATATTCAGCCATTCGGTCCTTGAGTTTGTAGATGTCTATCATTGGCTTCACTTGGGGTGGCTTGCCAATTCTAGATCTCAATTGTCCCGTGAATACAACATCAGCGAGAGGTGGCACCATCTTTTGAGCAAAATTGGTTAAACAATGTACAGTCATCCAATCACTGTGTGGTTTTACCAAAAACTGCCAGCAGGTTTCCCAGTCAAGCTTAATTAGTTGTTTGATTGCCTCTGCATTCTTTTTTACAGTCTCTTTCCACTGTTTTTCTAATTGTTTGATGTCTGGGAGAGCTTTTGCCCTACATTCTTTGATAAGATTGGTAGTGTGAAGGTTTTCGTTCACCACCCCAATTATATTGTTAGTTGTACAAACTACTCTTGTTGTTGCTCTTTCTGCTTGCTTTAACTATATGTCCCAATCTGCGAATAATATGTCTTTGTGGGACTCCTTGATCTTTGGCAGATCGACTTTTCTTCCTTCTTCAGATTCCTACCAATAAATAAAATCTAAAATCCTCTTATTGATTTCTTCATATTCTAATTTTTGATCAACCATTTGATTGGTTAATTTATCACTTGTTTCACAATAGGGATTGATCAATGAGATTCTTTGGCAGAACATCTTGTTGTGATATCAGATAATTTAATTCAAGTGCCTCTTTAATGAATTCATCTGTTTGAGGGTTATCTTTGAATTTATCCATTATACCCTGCATTAGGTGAATCTATGAGTTCTTCTCTGCAATGTTTGTTTGATGTTGTACTCTCATTTTCTCAAAATACTGTTGAAGTTGTGCCATCTGCATTTCCGCTAGCCTATTGGTGCTTTGTCTTTCTTGCTCAAGTTGTTGTTCCAATAGCTGAACTCTTTCTTCTTCTTTTTTAAGCAAAATTCGAACTTTTGTTTCCTTATCAACTGTTGCAGTTGCATAGGCGCTTGCAAATTGTGATAGCTTTGTAAGATTTTATGATGGATCAATGGGGGTGTCTTTCCATACTACCTCCATTGATTCACTTCCAAGAGTTGTTGTTGTTGATACATACAATTTTCTTTTCTTCCTTTGCCTTTTTACTACAGCCTTATGTGTTGAATTGTATAATATGTCTAGTGGTAGTATTTCCTCAATTTTGAAAACAATTTCTGAAGTTGGATGTGTGGGGATGACTTTAGTGTCTTGAGTAGTTATAACTTCTTGTATTGTTGTTTCTGAATTTATAACTTGTTGAGTGTGTTGTGGAGTCTGGAATCCAGAAGTTCCTTCAAGACTGGTCTCTGTTTGGAGCTGTTTATTAAATTTCTCCCATTCATGTTCCAGATTGATGACTTTGATCTTTTCTGTTTGAACCTGTGAAGAGCCAATCTCTGTGTTCCTTAGTAGAGGCCTTTTTAACCATTTCTTCAACTTTTTTCTCTGTGTCCATCTCAGGGTCTTCCTCGAGGCTTCCTTCCTTATTCTCAGATTGGTTTTCAGAGTCTTTTGAACCTTCAACTGACTTCTCTTTAGATTCTTCATTATAATTGTGCTTGGAACTTTCTTCTAGGTTTATGGAGGGAGTAGGTTATCTTACTTGTTCAATTTGTAATAGGTTCAAATGGACCTTTGTTAGCCTTCTATTTTTGTAGAGGTGGAAGTGGTTGAGGTCTGTTGGGTCTAGTTTTATTGATGCTAAATGTAAAACCTGTGAAAATGTCTTAGCTTGCTCAAAGAGATCATCAAACTCATCATCTTCATGAATAAATTGTCTGATTTTGACCATAATATTGAAGTTTTTGGCGACCTTATTAGGGTCATACTGTCTATCTGGAACAGTGGTCAAATTTAGGGACGTGATGTTCTTTATCTCTTTTACTGCGTGCCCATAATCATGTGTGAAAGCACCACATTGCACTAGGAAGGTAATTTCCTGAATAATAAGGAAACAGATCCATTGCAGACTCAAGGCCACCTGGACTAGATAACTCACGCCACTAAAATTTTCGATGGGATCAAAATTTCCCAAATCAGAAGGAAATTTAATAGTCTCACCATCCTTATTGCATGTGGTATCAGAGAATAGGGGAAGCATGTTTGAATCCTCAGTCGAAGTAGCCAATGCAGTCTTTTTTCCTTTTTTATCCATTCTTCCGAGCATTGTTTCCTTTGGAGATTCACTGAAATTTGGGCAAATGGAGAAAACAGGATAAAAACGCAGAGCGGCAAATACAAGCGAAAACACAATTGCATAGTAGATTATGAAAGAATCATAAGGATGGAGCTTTTATTTCAAACGTGGATAGAAAGATATCTATCTTCTCAAGTCGTTAAAAAAGTAAATGCAATTAAACCTCATTAACTATGCATTAAGGCCTACGTGTGATTTCCTTCATGACTCATCAAAATATCGCATCACAAGTTTCAAAATGATATTTCAAATTGGTTTGTGTTATGCGTGATACCGATCATGCGATTGCGATGACTTGCAATATCACAAATCATAAATCGAGAGTATACCAATTTAAAGTTGCTTTGTTATTTTGCGATTTGCGATGAGCGGCATACTTTTTACTTTATCGAGCGCATTTTCTTAAACAAATGATTATTCCATTGAAACGATGCGATAATTTGGACTTTATTTAAATTATAACAATTTTTATTGTTTCATCAAGTCTAGACCTCATCGGATTTCGCAGTTTTTTTATGGTTTGCATGTTTGTGCCCTTTGTAAAAGTTGCGATGCAATTGCGATGAATACTTTATTATATAAGGAATATCTTAAGCCTTAAGTTTTATAAAAATTTCAATGTTGTGTTTTTTAAGGGGTTCTTTTATCGCATCTTGTAGATTCTAATTGATGACTAATCCTTGTTACTTCGGATCATGCGATGCAGCAATGAAACGAGAATGCCTAGTCATAAAGGGACTTGGCCTGATATCTTAGGTTTATTTAAGGTTTTATTCCGAAAGATTTCAAAAGGGAAGCTTTTATTTGCTAAGTTTTTTTGAAAAATAAATAAATTAAAGAGTCCCCATTTATTAATACAAATCTTAACTATTTATATAACTAAATGTGGGGTTGTTGAATAGTACAACAATTGGTGATTCACTGGAAAAACTAGTTACCTCTGATAATTTTGAAATTTCTAAAACTTTCAAAATAAAGATAGTTCAAGAAATAAGAATTATATGAAATTTAAGATAAGTAACATTTCTTTGAATAAAAAAACAAACTCACCTAATTACAATTCATTTGATATCCTCTTCAAAATGAAAATTCCTTTGTCTATATTAGTCTTTACTTAGTTTAAAGATAAAGTAAGGGGCTTTTGCATATCAGCTTTTAGATGTACTCATTTGTCACAGATAGATCTTATGTTGCCAGCAGGCATCCATAGCCTCGACAAGGTTTCTTTTTAACCATCAATGATTCAGTGTCCCATCCAAATAAGAGTGCAGTTTTTAGAGATAAATTCAAAATCATATACTTATTCTCCTCTTTTTTCTTTTTTTTAAACAATTTATATTTTTTTGCAAAATTTTTCTTTTTATTACTTAAAAGTCATTGTCTTGGTTTGGTGGCCAAATAGTGACAATGCCATTCACTAGTTGTAATTCAACTGAACAAGTTGGCTCGTGATGAGACCCCTTGTCTTTTGATTAAAATAATCTCAAGCCATTACCCTGTTTTGGTATGCAGTATTGGTAATGTCAGTCTATTATTTCCCTATGAACATGGTAAGCAGGCTCTTGATGAGACCTCTTATCTTTTAAGTTTCAACATATTTTAGAATTACACTCTAAAAAGAGAAAAGTTTACTGGATGGGGAGAATCATTGACTCCTTAAGAGTTCTGGATGACATTTATAGAGTTGATGATGCTTATCTACGAAGATTTTTTGCTTTGTTAAAGATAATTTTCTTGACTGATAGTAGAACAAAAGTTTCTTTATAAAGTTGGAGGTTTCTCAAAGAATAAATAATTTTGGTGGAAACAAACAAATTTCAGAGAGATAGAACCTAGTTAATTTTCAAATGTTATAATTATTTCCTTAGCAATCTATACTTATAAAAGCGAAAAATCAAAATATTTCAAGAGATTTTTTATTGTAAGGCCAATAGTTATACTATTTAACTTTTATTTTCCTAGAAAAATTAAAGGCGATGATGTACAGGGGATAGAAGAGGTTATCTCCTATGAAAAATATTTCTTCAAAATCTGCCCATTCACAAGTAGAGAATCTCTCTTACCTGATAAATCTTGCAATAGAAACATTGATGGGTCAATTTATTTTGTAATCTAAAATGGTCCAAGCCACATTCTTTGGAATTTGGTATGCTTACCTTTTTTCTCGTGTGCTTTATCCCACTTCAATACAAGGTCTCCAAGTTGAAATGATTTTGGACTTACAGAATTTGCATCAAAGGAAGATTTAACTAATTGTTGATGATGGGCATGTACGATTTTAGCTTTCTCTCTTTCTTCTTCGAGTTTGAGGATTTGTGATTGCCTTAATTGTAAAGAAGAAATATGATTTTATTCAATAAATTAAACTAGGGCTAGAGAGGGAATAGCTATATTTGTAGGAAGAACAATGTCTTTTTCATAAACCAGATTAAATGGAGAAGTGCCTATTAAGGCCTTTTGTGTTATTCGATCCGCCCATAGAGCAATTGTTAAAGATTTATGCCAGTTTATTTAGCTCTGATCAATAGTTCATTTAATGATCCTAATGAGGTTTTTGTTGGTTGATTTGGCTAAACCATTTCCCTGAGGATAATAGTTAGAAAAATACTTGAGTTTGAAACCTCTTTTGAGAGAAAATTATGTCATAATGTTGCCTGCGAAATAAGAGGCAATGTCAAACATCAAGGCAGTTGGTAGGCCAAATCTGGTAATGATAAATTGATCAATGAATTCAATGATGTTCACAGAATTGACTACCTTTAGTGGAATTGCTTCCACTCATTTAGTAAAGTAATCAGTTGTTGTAAGGATGTATCTATGTTGCTTTGAAGACTGAGGAACAATCTCACCTATTTTGTCCAGTCCCCATTGCTCAAATGGTTGTTCAATGTTGACCAGTTGTAATGGCAATGCAGGTTTCCTTTGTCTTCCAGCAGCAGTTTGACAAGTTTTACACTTCCTTACATATTCGTGTGTGTCCTTGAACAAGGTTGGTCAGTAATAACTAGCATGCAATATTTTATGTTCTATTGTGTCTCCTCCAAAATGTCCACCAGCTAGTCCATCATGGAGTCCTTGCAAAACCTTTTCTGTCTCAGATTTTTCAAGGCACCTTTGTAAAACAGAATCATAATTCTTTCTACAAAACATCATTGGCGATTTCATATTGTTGTGCTTTCAATCTCAAAGCCCTTTTTCTTTCGTAACTGAGTTGCATAGGGGCATATCCATTTTTTAAATAAAAGATGAGATCAACATATTGAGATTCAATATTGTTGAGGCTTACCTCAGATATTTGTATATCATCACCTGAATCGTCTTCTGCTGGTAAGTTGGATGCTTCAACTAACATTCTTCAAAAACCTTGACCTCTAACAATTTTAGCAGGTCTAATTTCGACATCATATTCTTGCAGTGCAATTACCTAGTTGGACATTTTTTTTCCTACTTCCCTTTGCACCAGTAATTTCCTTACTGCTGGGAATGGAACTATGATTTTGGTGTGAGTTTTAAGGAGAAATGGTCTGAAATGCTTTATTGACTTAAAAACAAAAAAGGTCTGTTTTTCCACAGCATAGTAATTTAACTTGGCACCTTATAGATTTGAACTAAAAAACGAAATTGGTGCTTCAAACTTTTGATCGTTGAGTTGTGTCAAAACAACAACATATGATGTTTCTTATGCAAATGTATATAAAATAAAATGATTGGAAAATTGGGTTGTTGTTAGGGAGGGAGCGTTGATAATAGCTTGTTTGACTAGATCAAATGCTTCTCTTTCATTGTGATTCCACTTGAAAATTGAATTTTTCTTAATCATAGACTGTAAAGGTAAAATTATCTGTGAAAAGTCAAGGACAAATCTTTTTACAACATTTATTATTATTATTTTTTTAACTGAAATGGGTATGATTTATTTATTTGAAGAAAAGATTGGACTTATGCCATGGCAGCCATCATTACATTGCTTCTGTTTCTGTTTCTTGTGCTATTACAATATGTTGGTTCCTCATGGATTACAGGGATGGAATGAGCTTTCGTCATTTATGAGGAGTTGTCCTTTCCCAAGAGTGCAGCGTTTGTTCGCCATCAGATCTGCTTCATTGTTCAAGCTTCTGAGGATATGGAGGAATTTGTAGGAGTTGAAGTCAAGCAGGACTCTCTTTAATCTGTTCAGAGATTTTTTGAGACTTGCATTGTTGAACAATTTGCCCGTGTTTAAATTTTTTATTAAGATCTCTGAGTCTCCAAAAGCTTGGAATTCTTTGTCACCTCTATCTCTGGCTATTTGAAAAGCTTTGAGGAGGCCTTGGATCTCTGCTTGATTTTTGGTTTTCTGTCCGATGCCCCAACAAAAGCTATCCCTTCTTGATTTGTCCGAGGCATAGATGACCCCTCCAGCTCCTGTTGTCCCAGGATTGCCTTTGGAGGCTCCATCGAAGAAAATCGTGGTTATTTTTTGTTTTCGACACCATTCTTGGATGGTGGCTTCGGAGTCTCTTTTGCGCCATTCCGGATTCACTACATGAGGAGCTGATAACTGCTTCCGAGGGTAGGGGGAGAGGGGGCCCAGACACCTCTCTTCTTCAAGGAGAAGCAAAGAGTCATCTGAAAAATATTGTTGTTGGGCTGCTTCAAGGAGGAGGGATTTGGCCTTTACCGCTACCGAGAAAGGAGCTTGCAACTTTTCATTGAATATCAAGTCATTCCGGGTTAGCCAGATCTGCCAGCATACAAATTTGGGGATAGCGTTCCAGACTTTTCTCCAAAAAGACTTGATGGGGATTTTGTTGGGATAACATTGATTCCATGAGTCAAATAGATCAGCAACAGAGTTAAAAGGGGGGACTGTGATTTGTAGCTCATGAAGTATGAGTCCCCATACTTCTTTGGAAAACTTCCATTCCATGAAGAGGTGCTTGGTTGTTTCTAAGCTGCTTCTACACAGCTCACATCTATCCTGCCCAACAATGCTTTTTTTCATCAGGTTGTCTCCAGTTAACAGCTTGTTGTGGACCAGTGTCCAAAAGAAGAAGTTTACTTTGGGAAGAGCTAGCGGTTCCCAAACTTTCTTCCAAAAATCTGGTGGTTTACTGCAATTCCTGATTGGCTGGAGGGCGTTATAAGCTGCTGTTGTTGTGTAGCTTCCAGATTGCCCCCATCCCCAGCTATCCTTCATTTTTCTGTTCACTGGGGCCGCTTCCTCCAACAATTCTTCAAGGGCGCACTTCTGCTGGTTTAGCCGTTCTGGAACTCCAAAAAAGTCCCAACCTTGCCAATCGTCGTGACAATCCCAATTAGACAAATCATAAACGTTGTTTATCCCTACGCGTTCCAACCAGTTTTTAGCTCTGCGATTTCATCAATTTCCACGAGGGGGTCTCGATCCATTATTCTATCATGCCATAGATTTGTGTGTTTGTCGCTCCCTGGAATCCTGTACGCCTTACCTATGAAGAAATTCAGACTTTTACTGCATAATTTCCAAACCTAGGTGTTGTTGTTTGTTTGAGCTGCCCGTAGACTTTTGAGCGGCACCTTGTGGGCGTATTTTGATTTCAACATATCGTAGACAGGATGCTTGGGGTCTTTGAATAGCTTCCACATAATTTTGCCTCCCAACGCCAGGTTGACTAATGCAGGATCACAAATTTGAAGTCCTCCTTCAGAAATTGGACGCTTGACCACGTCCCATTTCACTAAGTGGAATTTATTTTGATTTCCTTTCCCCCCCTGCCAGAGGAAGTCACGGAGGATTTTGAATATTTGATCCATCACACTTTTTGGGGCGAGTAGGAAGGCTGCTTGATAAATTGGGAGCACATATAACACAGTCTTGATCAGGATGAATTTTCCTCCTTTTGTGAGCCAATATCCTCCCCAGACTGTATTTTTTGTTTTAATTTTGCTGATAATTTCGGACCACAGCGACCTCTTATTGAAGCCATTTGTGATGGGGAGGCCAAGGTATTTTATCTTCTCCCATTGGGCATGTCCGTTAAAGCCAAGCAGGTTAGAGATACTTGTGAGCTCTTGCTGCCCAATGTTCCAACCATAGACTTCACTTTTTTTTTCATTGATAGAGGCTCATGAAACCCTGCAACAGCATTTGAGAACAAAGTCAAAGGATTTGGCTATTCTAACAGAGGCACCTCCCAGGAGGAGAGAGTCATCCGCAAAGAGTGTGTGGTTCTGAGCTGGAGAGGTAATGGAGGGTTTGAGGCCAGGAAGGGAGCCTGAAACTTTTTCAGCTGATAGCTTTCTACTGAGGGAGTCTGCCATTAGGATGTACAAGAAGGGAGAGAGTGGGCATCCTTCCCTGAGTCCTCTCTGGGCTTGGAAAAAAGAGGTAGGACGACCGTTTACAAGAGGGGAAATCCAGGGGTTGTGAGTGTAGGCAGTGATGAGATTGAAAAAATGGGGGGAGAAGCCAAAGGAATGGAGGACTTTGTAAAGGAAGGAGCAGTTGACTCGGTCAAAGGCATTGGCCATGTCAAGTTTTATCATCATACCTTTTTCTTTTCGCTATTTTCTTGAGTGAATTATCTCCTACACTTGGATGACATTATCCAGGATGTGCCTGCCTTCTACAAAGCCACCTTGATTGATGGAGATCAGCCTGTTGAACAGTGGCTTGATCCTGTTAGCTAGAAGCTTTGCCAGAATTTTATAGGAGGCGTTACAAAGCGATATTGGCCTGAATCTGGCGAATGTTTCAGGGTTGGTTTCTTTAGGAATGAGGGCGAGGTAGGTGGAATTAGTTCCTCCTCCTACCTTGGCTTTTTCCATGAATCATTTTATCATCTTTAAAAGATTCACTTTGATGATGTCCCAGCAAGTCTTATAAAAGTGTATGGTGAATCCATCAAGCCCAGGGGCCTTTTCCGGATCCATAGACCAAATGACTTTACTAATTTCTTCTTCAGTGATGGGGTTAATGAGAGCGGAATTGTCTTCAGGGCTGACCAGGAGAGGAATGTTGGAGAGGAGATCAACAGTTTCCTCCTCATTGGCTTGATTACCTGCGGTGTAGAGATGTCTGAAATGTCTTTCAGCTGCCTCTTTTATCTGGCTGAACCCTTTGCAGATCTGCCCCTCTGTTGTTGTTATTTCAGAGATATGGTTTCTGGAGAGTCTTGCTCGATATTGGCGGTGGAAGAAGGAGGTGTTCCGGTCGCCAGCCTTCAGCCACAGACTTCAAGATTTGATTCTCCAGTACTCTTCCTCCATCCGGAAAGATCGAAATGTTGAACATTGAATTTTTACTTCTTTGTCAAGCAACATTGGAGTGATATCTCTGCTTTCCATTTCAACTTGCAGAGCCTCTAAAGACTGAACAGTTTATTTTCTTTGGCTAGTTGGATTTGGGGCAGGTTTCTTTATCCATTCCTTCAGGGCTTGCTTTGTGGCTTTGAGATTTTGTTCCCACACATAACTAGAGGACCCTGTGACGAATTTGGCCCATGTTGTTTTCACTATATCTATGAAACCTTCCCTTTCTGTCCAAAGAGGGCTGAAATGAAAGGGGATTGGACCTAGGTCTTCTTCATCTTCCAGAATGAGATGGATTGGTTTATGATCTGAGGTCAATTTGGGTAGGATTTTGGTGATAATTATCTTCTTGTTCATCATCAAAGCACCTTGGACTAAGAATCGGTCTAGACGAGCAGAAATATGATCCTCACCCACTCTGTTGTTGGACCATGTGTAAAGCCCTTTGACCGGAGTGAAATCGAGAAGATCCCACTGTTGAATGAGGTCTTCCACCATGGGGAGCATGGGGTCTCTGCTGTTAGTTCCTCCCCTTTTTTCTTTGGATTTTAAAACGATGTTTAGATCCCCAACAAGAATGATATTGCTAGGGGAATGCTGCTCAAGGAATTCAATAAGGGAGTTCCAACAGTCTCTCTTTTCAAAATACAGGACAGGTACATAAAGATTGAAAAGGGAGATGGTTAACTTACTTGTACAATGCATTAGTTCCGTGAAGATCCAGTGCTGGGTCTCATGATATTTGTTCAGCTGGAAGAGATCTTTTGTCCAAAGAGTTGCGAGCCCTCCGGATGAGCCTCTTGAGCTGACTGCTCTTCTTGTGCTTTTCTTCCATTTCTTCTTGCTGATGTCTAGGAGGGCTTTCCCCTCTGTCTTAGTCTCTTGGAGCATTAGAATGTCTGAGGGTTCTATTTTGAGAAGATCCTTGACTGCTTTTGCTTTTGAGGGGTTACCCAGACCTCTATAGTTCCAAGAGACGAGGCGCATTATTTACCAGGGGTGGGGTGGGAGCCTCCCTTAGGGGGGTTGTTCCTGGAGTTTCTCCTGATAGACATCTCTATTGTGGGCTGGCTTCCTTGGGTTTTGAACCTTTCCACCTCCTCTTCCCTTGCTTCTCTGCGGGATTTCCTGCCAACTTTTCTTGTGGGTTGCTCGTAGGTTTCCTCCTCCGAGGAGTCGGAGCTATCAGCTAGTTTTTTCCTTGCTACATCTACATATGAGGGGTTGGAAGGGTTTCCTTGGGAGGCTTCTAGATGAGCCATTTCTTCATCTTCTTTGTTAGTGATACGAGGATCAGTCTGATCCAAATTTTCCAGGGCTATTGTGGCTGGCTTGCTCTGACTGTTTTCTTTGCCATTTGAGTTCTTTTCTTGGGTGGATTTGGAGCTGCTTGGTGTCTCTTTCGGAGTGCCTTTCTCGTTGCCTTTTTTTTATTGGTGGTTTTTTGTATTTGGGTCCATTGCTCGCCATTCAGTTTGTCTAGCTGTTCTTCCGCCTTTTTCTTGCAATGTTTGGCGAAGTGCCCGTAGCCATGGCAGTGTCTGCATTTAAATGGCAGTTGTTCATAATCCAACTCTTGGACATGCGTCCATCCTACGACTGTAAGTTTTATGGCTTCCGGCAAACCCTCCTCCAGGTCAACTTCGACACAGATGCGTGCACATGAATATTGATCTTTTCTTACAGCCTGATCTATGTATTTTCCTAAGCCGTTGTTGATGATCTGAAGATACTTCTGATTCCAGCAGTGATGTTTAATCAGTTGTTGCAGTAGTTGATTCGAGTGGGATTCTCGAATTTTCACAGTGCTCATGTGATATTAATGTGGAGGGTTATTTGCAAGGCCAATTTTTGTTTCCCTTTCTCCTAGACGTATTGTCTCTACATCACATGCTTATATTCTCCATTCAATGTACCATGCACTCCCTCTCAATTCTGGGACGATATTTCCTATATTCAGCTTGCAATATACAGTTGGGTGAGGATGCATGGTATCATTCTTGAAGGTTGAGCCATTGTCTACTTCTATGGGCAACGCATCTCTGTGGGAAGGTGCTAGAATGTTCTCTGTCTATATATATATTTATGTCGACAACCATCTTACACCAAGTTTCCCTTTCCTTTGTGCATTGTACTCTTGCCCTATTCTTGTCCTATGTATAATGTTTGCTATGTTATTGATACATATTTTTGGAATTGTTTATACTGAAGAAATGGATTTTTAATGGCTATGCCTTTAGTATTTCAGTCATGAACATTACGTTGGGTTATATTTTTTCCTAGAATGAAATGTGTATCAGTGAAGAATACTATTCCAAATTTAGTGTGTTATTTTGACTGCTAGGTTGAAGCATGGTATAGAATATTTGTGCCATTATTTTGATATGTCCAAACATTAAATATAAACCACACCTACAACAACTTATCTACAACATGTTTGACAAAATTCCAAATTGAAGGAACACACTAAACTCAAAGCATTTAGAGGTAATTTTAGAAAATTCAAAGGGGGAATATTACAACAAAATAGGAAGGTCAACTTCTCGGTGGCATAACTTTTGCATAATGACTCCATTTGAGGTCTTTCTTGTGTCATTGGAAAGGCATCTAAGAGTAGAACAACTCCAAGGAAGTTAACACAAGTGAGAGTTTTTGGACCCCCAAAAACTTCATTAAATGCCTCAAATTGCCTCCATAATGTTTTAAACTCCAATTCACGAAACTAGGACTCATCAGTAAAAATGATCCTGTGTACTAACTCTTCCCATGTTCCCACTCCGAAAGCATTAATATGGATGTAAAATACTATAATGATCAAATCTGGATCAATTGGTCCTTATTCAAAAATTAGTTATACTTAAAGCATTGCCTTGATAAGCCATTGCTAGCAAATAAAACCCAGCTAACCTACCTGTTGGATGGTCCATAAGGGGATAAACTTCCACTCCTACCATATGCCATAGACATCCTTTTTAGGCATATGTCTTATGACCAATGGCAAATCTAGTTGTAGCCAACTAACCAAACAATTTAATCTCATATCACCAGAAGGAAAAAATGACGATTTTAACCCTTAAGGAAAAAATAGTGATTTTAGCCCCTTTGAGTATCCTCAAGAGAATCAATATCCTTATCCAATCGTTAATGAAACTACTAGATAAAAAGTCATATGATATCAAAAACTAACTTAAATTAACTCGATATAAAATCAAGGCCTATAATACCATTTACAATTTTACCTCTTATCTAAAAATATTTTTCGCAACTATATATATCACCTTACTATGGATGTCAAGGCATCCTCTAGCTTGTATCCTTGTATAATTTCTTTACACCTAACTCTCAACTTTATTTCATTTACTATCTCACTTACCTTATATAATTCTTTTAAAACATATAACAAACACCTTCTTTTTTTTTGTTGATAAGTGGGTGAATCCTGAAAATCACTCTTACCCTGTGGCTGAGAGGCCACGACTCAGGGGCATCTAAGCCGTCAAAGTCACCCGGGGATCGCATCCGGCCTGAGCCGCACCAGCGGAAACCATGCTGGATTTTTTGGTATCGGCAAGACTAGAACCGGTGACCTTTGCATACGGAGCGCCTTAACAGTGCGCTCCTTCACCCACTGTTCTATATCTCTTTGATCATATAACAAACACCTTACATAAACTAGGTAAATAAATAAATTTTAATAATCAATTTTACTTCCCCTTTAAAATATATAAATGTGTGAAAATATTCTCATGTTTTCATACAATAACTTTTGAACTTATGAAATATCGCCTTTCCCGCCTCCGAGGATCCAACAAATCTATCAAATATTGAAAACCTAAAATGAAGCCATTCTTCAAACTTTCCCAAGGTTGTCATCGTTGAAACACACAAATATATTAAACCAAAACATGCGTGGTTTAACGAAGATCGATTTAAAAACTTATTTAAAAAAGACCGACCGACGAAGGGGAATTGAAAAACCTAGTAACTCCAGTTTAGTCTCATTCAACACTTAAAAACGCAGAGCGAGCTGAGATTTGTAGAGGGAGCACTCCGTGTAGCCGGGAGCGCATTCATCAGCTGTCAACATGTAATTACAGAGATATTGAATTCTCTGGGTTTGGTTGTTTGCATTCTGTATTAAACCATCCATATGTACAACCAATTGATACCGTGGATAATTCGTAATGGGTATATTTGATTTATCGCTAAGACGCAGATGATTGGCTCAGGTTTTGTAAATTTGATTTGAGAAAAATTAGAGATTATACAGCTCACACATAAACACAGAATTCTGAAACTTATAACTTTAGAACTTGGAACTTATAACTTTAGCACTTCTGAACACTTGCTTCATTCACTGATTAAACAGGTATATATATGGGACAAAGAAAGTTCTGGAGATTGATTGGGGCGGTGGCTTCTTCAGGAAGCTTGCCCATTGTCAACAAATTCTAGAAACTACATTTAATACATCTGCTGAATTCTAGATGGTGGGTAGTTGGAATTAGCTCCTTCCAACACTCCCCCTTAATTCCAACTATATAACAAATATACTATAACACAATAAACAAGACACTATACTCTTAATCACGATGACCTAAACTTTAACTTGCCTGCTGGTCTAAGTCTCAGCTAGGCTTACAATAAAACATTTCATTTTTGTCTTCTTGCGAAAGGGTCCATGCTTATGCATTAGCTGGTACAGTTTCATCTTCACCTTTCTGGGTTTCCTTATGAAATTCCTTTGCTCCTTGCTTATGTACTTAACGTCAACAACCTCTTCTGGATTGGGATGCAATGCAAGATCCCGAACAAGGTAATCTAATTCATGTTCTCCCCACTTTCCATGAGGAACCAGCAAAGGAGCCACCAAAATGCAGTCATCTTTGAACATGAGCGGCCTCTGAACATCATCCATGGTAGTATCAGTAGCAGTCATCTTGAAAGCAGATCCAATAAAACTTCTAACAATTGGGTTATGAGAGAAGCAAGTTTTACTCTGAGTGATTTCTTCAACGACATGATCCTCAACAACATGAGTGATTTCTTCAACAACATGATCCTCAACAACATGAGTGATTTCTTGAACAACATGATCCTCAACAACATGAGTGATTTCTTCAACAACATGACATTGTTTGTCCAAGAACTCACAAATACTGCCAAACCCAAATGGGTTCCTGAGAAAATGATCATCGAAAGGATCATTGTCAAAAAAGTCTAAAAAGATAGACATATCAGCTAGGCTTAAATTTTCCTTAAACTCTGGCCAGCTTTGACTCTAGAGTAGCACCAGGCTAGGCTCTGCCTCTCACTTTCCGGATGCGCACCACACTCAGCACACTACATATGTCGCCAAGGACTTGATATGAGACTCTACTCGAACCCACAACCAGACTAGAAAGCAACTGCCACCAGCCGAGTTTACGCTAGCAGAATAGTTCTAGAGAATCTAAAAAATAAAAATAAAGTATCACGATTCCTTACTCATCATATTACTCTCAGCAACCACTCACACAGGCCGCAATAACGCGCTCATCACAACAACGATCAGACAATCAAGAAGAAAATCATAATTCAGACCCACACAACCTATAATGCAAACATCAAAGCATAAGACAGTCCTTCGCCGGAGCACACAGCTCTTCTCCTTGTGCATAGCGCCTATCTGGTCATTGCTTGCACCATAAATTTCCAAAACACTCGGCTGCAAGCACAAAACAACCTTAGACACTTCAGGGAGTCTGACTATACTTCCACAGCTTCACAATGCTCGCAGGTGGCACACAATCCACCACTCTTCACACATATCGTTTCCTGAGACCTTCACAGGTGTCTCCACTCCTCGGCACTCGCTCTCCTCCACCTCACTTGCCGAAACACACAGCGGAAATCCTTGGCTCTCCTTGGCGCTCTTCCTTGAAATTCCTCGGCTTCGAGGCTCCTTCACGCTCGAATGGATTTCTGCGGCTTCCACTCTACAAATACTTTCCACGGGCTGCAATCTTCCTTGACAGTGTTGCACTTTTACTTAATGGCAGCACAACAACGTTACTTAGCACTCAGTCACACAACAATCACACGCTCAATATCCACCACAAGCAACAGGTTCAAGAGATCATATACACAGTGCTCTATGACACACTACGCACCCACACTGTTGCTTGATTCTAGACTCAAATGGTTGAGTTCACAGGGCATTCATAGCACTCAGTGCCGCAGAAGACTCAAACTCAGAACTCAACAACAACTTAGAACTTAACACAGAAAACTCAAAACAACAATAAGGCTCAAAACCTTTCCTCCACCGAGCTTATGTGACCTCACAACTTACCTGAGCTCTATCTTCTGGACAACGCTGGACCGCACACATAGTGCCACAAGGCGACCTCTCAACAACCCTTCACAACAGCCCAGCAACACAAGACTCAACGCTTACTCAACACACAACACATTCGATGAACCTTTCACAATAACGACCACGCAGGTCTCACTCAGGCTTCACACATCTTCACTCTTTACACTTCTCAGGACTACAACTTCTACACTAGTGAGCCCTTGTGCCTTCACTCGAGTGAGCCCATGCTTACGGCTCTTTACCAACGCTCACACTCCCGCAGCACTCAAACAGTGACACTCCTCCCAGCGGCACTCAGAGCTCTCGACATCTCCAGCAGCACTCACAGCACTCAGTGGTACTCAGCGCTCCAGGCTCATCGCACCACAGCTCGTTCTACGAGTGGGCAGTCACTGTCACACGCACGACTCTCACCCCACAGCAACAGACAAAACACTCAAAACAACCCACACTCCTGAGGTCCGATACCAACTTAGAGAGTGCAGAACTACATAGATGCGCACACAAACAACTCAGAACTACAGAGATGCGAACACAAACAACTTAGACTCAGAACTCAACCTCACATGCTCTGATACCAAATTAGAGATTATACAGCTCACATATAAACACAGAATTCTGAAACTTATAACTTTAGAACTTGGAACTTATAACTTTAGAACTTTTGAACACTTGCTTCATTCACTGATTAAACAGGTATATATACAGGACAGAGAAAGTTCTAGAGATTGATTGGGGTGGTGGCTTCTTCAGGAAGCTTGCCCATTGTCAACAAATTCTAGAAACTACATTTAATACATCTGCTGAATTCTAGATGGTGGGTAGTCGGAATTAGCTCCTTCCAACGAGAAATGGGTTCTGTATATGTGAATTGAATGGTTTTGGTTTTTGTATTTGGTAGTACATATATAATCCAGCAGGGTTCTGTATATGTGAATTGAATGGTTTTGGTTTTTGTATTTCGTAGTACATATATAATCCAGCAGTTTAGTAGACGAGAAGGCTATGTAAACATTAGTTGAATATATTTTATGGAAGGATTTCTCTGACATTAGATTGCGGTTCCATTCGTTGGAGAGGATTGGGAGGAAGCGGGGCAGGGATGGGGTTAGGGGGGTGTTTGTGGGATCAAAGAATTAACTAGAGATATCTAGCATATAGGAACAGAAATGCTTTTACTTTTTTTTTTTTAAATACATCACAAGTTCCAATGTGCATGTTTGTTTAGTTTAAAAAACTCAGGCTACATTAGCAGTCATTACCAGCACTAGCAAGAGGATATTGAATGCCTCGTTAAGGATATATCCATTACCATATTCGAATCCAATCCAAATGTCAAGAAATTTAATACTGCCAGGTGCATAGATAACCATAATCATTGAATTCAAAATAGTATAAAAATCATTCTGCTGCCAGATCGGTCCAGAGGCCAGAGGATAATCTTTCTCATTGTTTGGCAGCTCTCTTTCCCTGAATTGCAGGCTTGGGTTCATGTCCATTAAATTCCCATACGTCAGTCTCCTGTTCTGGAGGCTTCTTTGCGTCCGTGATTTGCCAATGCTATCACACGAAATTTATCAATTGCTGGATTGGGAGGAGGGCTGAGAGGCCAGCTGTGTTACTATTTGTGGTGCTACCTCATGGCCTGACCTGCCGGGAGACCTGGAGACTCTACAGGGGAATCCATCTCACTAATCTATGGAGCTATATATGTTTTAATGTTCTCGTCTATTGAAATTGCGACAGTTTCTATAATTGCAGAAAAATGCTGAAATGTTAGAACTTCTCATTAATGAGTCTAAGGGCATTCATAACAAGAGGGACAGAGGAGAGGAGATTTTAGAGTTGTAGAAACTATTTCAAGATACCAAACATGATGTATCTGACTGTTTATTATTTCCCATTTTATTATCACACGAACGCCCACACAGTGCGCTCCACATAGTAGGAGTAAGCTGAAGAAACAAGCATATTCATTTTGCCGGTCGCAACCATTCAACCATTATTTCCCATTTTGTTATCACACGAACACCCACACAGTGCGCTCCACAAAATAGGAGTAAGATGAAGAAACAAGTATATTCATTTTGCTGGTCGCAACCATTCAACCATTATGTTAGTAGGAGGGCCACTCTCTCTACAAAGACCCTGTTAAAATTGGCAACTAGGGCCAAATTCCATGTGGGTCACCTTATTTATAGTAGCTGATATTTTTTTTAGATTCTTCTTGTGGAGAGGTGTAGGATTGATCTAAAGATCATTCGATTCCGACAAGTATTTATGGAGAAGGTCGGCGAACAGCTAAATGTGTGGCACACATGCCCAACAAATCATATAAGTACAAGTGAAGTTGATTCATTATCAACTCATCTCTCTCCTCATCTTATTGGGAAAGCAAAAGAGTAACTTATCTCACATGTGTAAGAAGAAGGACGAATTAGGGCAACGTTGACTGAATTAGGGCAGCATTGACTAATTTAGGGCAACGTTGATTTTTTAGGCATTGTTGACTTTTCTAGGGTTGTGTTGACCAAGTGTTGGGCTGTTTTATGGAATGTTGACCAAGGGCTGACCTGCGCTGACTTTTTGGGGGATGCGTTGACCAGTGTTGACCTGAAAGTTGACTGGTTAGCGCTGACCACAAATTGCTAAACTTTGACTGCTGTTTAATTGAATATTGTGGACTGTTTTGGGTTGCTAAAGATAATCGTTGAAGACTGAGTTCTCCAAGTTGACTAAAGGTCAATTCGACGTTGTTTTGACCAAGTTTGACTTTGTTGATTTAGGGTTTGTTGCTGCCGTTATAAAATTACAGATTTTTTATTTGTACTATTTCTCTCTTCTGATCTATTGAAGATTAAAGAAGAATTGATCAAAGGGTTTCCCCGCATTGGGGTTTGTCCCTGGCTAGCCGCCACATCTTGTGTCTCTTGTCTTGGCTTGTTTTTTGTCGATCGTTCAATGTTCTATTTGCACTTTACTTTATGTTTATGTGATTGCTAAACTGTGGCTAATAAAAGGATTTGAAGTAAGCAGCTATAAGCATAGAACATACCATAATTTAACATGGTATCAGAGCTGAGGTGAAGACAAAGCCCAAGCAAGAGCAAGAGCAAGAGCAATCACCGAAGGTTGTTGAAGCAATTTTAAAGAAGTCATGGGCTCCTCAACACACTTCTCCGCCAAAGACAAACTTCGTGAGAAGTCTGACTATCACGGATGGAAGATGTCTCTCGACCTAACATTGGAAGAGCATGAAGTTTTGGACCATGTGAGAGACAATATTGTTGCGCCTCCATTAAATGCATCCGCTACTGCTAGAAGCAAGTGGACCAAGGGAGAAGTCAAAGCAAGGAAGATCATCCAGGACTCTATCAACAAGCGCCTGGTGGCCTATGTTTCCGAGTTAACCACCTCCAAGGAAATCTACGATAGACCGGTGAGTTTATTTAAAGTTAATGATGCAAATCAAGTTTTGTTCCTTAGAAATAAGCTGAAGGAAATTAAGAAGGGCAAAGATGAGAGTATGCAAGCATATTTCTTTGTTGAAATTTCTAAGTTTACTTAGTTAGAAACCCTCCATGCACTTTATTTGATTTATTTCTACCTACTTGTTATTTTCCTTAACAAGTTATTTACAATGTAAACATTGAAAATAAATACTAGTGCATGCTCAACATATTACAAATCAACAACTAAAAGAAATAGAAACAAACACACCATATGACACCATTATTTTTGAACTAATGTCCGGAAAAACCTAATGTGGGAAAACTGGTGCAGCGATCTGAGGGTTTTCTTATTAAGCAATATTAGAATACAATCTCGGTGCTGAAACTGGCCTACCCAACAAAGAATTTCCTTGGCAGTAATACCTCTCAGTTTCTGACAAATCAACTGGCTGAAACCCCGAATAATCCTTCCTGTAGCTACTCAGCACCAATCTGCCCAAAAACCCTAGCGTCTACCCAATCTGGACTGCGTCAACCTCTTCTAGCCCAGTGTTGGCCCTGTGTCAGCTCTCTGACCTTCTGCGTCAGCTACACTGGCCTCTCTAGTGCTTTGCACAACATTTAGTTGCCTCTGCGTAGCCCTGCATGAGCATTGGTTGCTCTTGCGTCACTCTCTCTGGCTACTCTGCTGCTTTCTCGGCACTATCTTTGCCCCTCTCTCTTTGTACTCAATGCCTCCCAACACTATTTCTTCCTTTCTCTCTCTCCCTGTACTCAATGCCCCTCAGCTGCTCTCCGATCACTGATTCTATCTCTCTTAGCAAACCCCACTCTAGATAATAGAATGATTGATCACTCTGGTGTATTTTCCAAGTGACCCTCAAGCCTTCTCTTATACTTTTCTTATTGACATCTCAACGGCTGAGATTAAGTTCCTTTTCAATGGATAAGATTAGATTTGGCTTGATCCATGTCTTTTGGACCATTCTAACACAGATTCATATTAATACACAATAATATTTTATTTTCCCTAAGTTTAGACTTAGGGGCTGCATTAAAAATATTAATTATTTTAATATTTCCTTATCTGTTTAGAATCTGCCCAAACTCTTTCTGGGTATTAGAGATCTCATATGCCCCAACCTCTCCACCAAATTTCATGGCTAAAGCACATCTGATGCTACCCCAAATCAACACTCCCTCTTAGAGAGGACTGTGCTCTAACAATACTCGTCACTGAGTATTACTCTGATCATCCAGCATCGGTACCTGTGTTGATGCTAGGCCTTCCTGCCCAACATCTTCTGCACTGCTGCATCCTGTACTGTTGCCCATGGTTCTGCCACTGCGACTACTGCATCTGTACGACAACTCTCTCTGCATCCATGCTGTTATTGGTCCTTTTCTCCTAGCACTACATCCGCACTGCACCTCCTCTCATCATGTTACCCACTACTACATTGCAACTCAATTACTGAGAAGTAAGTAACTGATCTCCCAATCTGAACTCCCTGTTGGGCTAGAGACACCCACCGATGCTGAAGCTCCCTCTACCTCTGACAAGTGCTCCCTCTCTGACCTCTACGCTGCTGCAACAACTCCTTGCACCTCGCACTGTTGCACACCTCTTTGTGTCGTCCTACAATGGTGCAACACTATTGTGCCTTTCGCACTGTTGCAGCCTACTAGCCTCGCTCTGTCTCGAGACTCTTACACTGTAGCTCTCTCTACCGCTCCATCCGCATCCGTCTCTACCCACATCAACCAGTCCTGCTACTCCTCATCGGGGCTCCCGTAGCAAGGTCTAATCCAAGAGGCTGGGTACCTCGAGGATTCTGCCCCTCATCGACTATAGTCCGCCTAACTACAACTTGATGTCTCCCCACTTCCTCTCAAGTGGTGCGTGTGCACTCATGGCACAGTCATTGTCTGTCTTCACTCCTCTGCCCGTGTTGGCGCTGCCTTAGTCTTGGAAAACTCTCTCTTACTCTTCTTCCTTGGACACTAGGTTGCATAATGACCCAACTCCCCACAGTAGAAGCACTTGATTTTGGAGAGATCTTTCTTCTTCCGCTTCTCTTGGAGCTTGTAAAAGAATTTGTGCCATAATCCCAGAGAGCCTAGTTGAGTTGACTAGAGCTCAATGAGACGTAGCTCAAGAGGTTTGGGTGAACTCCATATTATATAGTTATCTTATGTGTTTGTTGGTTTGCTGCTTTATTTATTGTTATGTGTGTTTAAATATCATCATAAACAACATAACTTAAAGCACTTAACAGTAAAAAACAAACACAAGCATACACCTATTTTCAAGCACTTTTTAATTCCGCAATTGATTAATCATAAGGTCTTGGAAATATTTAAGCTTTGAAAGTGGAAAAGGTTCTTATAAGCTGACAAAAAACCTTTAGTGCCCCATTTTCAAATCAACCGTCAAGTAGCTTTTGCCTCTGTAAAATATCTGAGCCTATCTTGAATTTTCCCATTTGATGTTTTCCTTTTGTTAGTTGTTGGGATAAACATAAAAGGATCCTTCACATCTAGAGGTATTTAGATTGGGCAATCTTTGAGGGGTTTCCATGATACGTCCCAAATTGGAGATTCAAAACTACCTATTCTAGTGTCCAATAGTCTTTGACTTTTAGCTAGTCTTTTGTTCAATGCTTTCCAGAGTATTCCCTATGTTCAGAGGTTTCCAGTGTTCGCTAGGTTCAGAGTTCTGTTGAGGGGGGTCCTTCCCATGTGTCTTTTAAAAATCAGCCAGCAACCCGTCATTAATTTCCAACCTCCGATATTGCTCCACATGTCACCTGCTGTTTAGGATTTCTTTCCCAAACCCTGATCTCTTAGGCCTATCTCTCCCTCGGAAGAAATCCCTGCAAGGATTTGCTGTTGAGATATTTCCATCCCAATATTGTGCATCAGAGGGCTTTAGGGTCATTTAAGAGAGATTCATAAAATGTAGCTTAACACCTAAGTCACATGACACGAGGACACAAGACATGGAGGACACGTAAATACGAGTATTCAATACGAAAAGCAACGACCTGGAAACAGGACACAAGGGACACGTTTTATATATATTTAATAAATCTATATCTATATATATATATATATATAGTTTTTTATCAATATTAAATTGCAAGCTACAACTTATCTAATCATTAATCACATTAAAATATAATTACTTCAAATTTCATAGTTCACTTTTAAAAAATAAATAGAATCAGAATTTACTATTGCATTGATAGTTGGTGACCAGGGTGGGCTGTTTCCTAGACAATAGGAGCCCTGACCTCGTGGGGACATGGAGTATTAAGTTGGGATGTATTTTTTCTGGAAAAAGATTAGAGGTATGGCTGTGATATTTTAGAGGAAAGCAGTAACTAGAAAGGCAACTCCTAAAACACTGAACGGGCCACGGTGCAGCGGTGCCATTAACTGTATGGTCTACGGGCCATAGTTTACCTGAACGTCGAACTGGGAACCTATAACACGCTGCAGCCTGCTAAGTGCCAAAGTTTTCAAACATCACATGCTGCGAGCCTGCTACCAAACTCCACAGTGGACACGATGAATATACATAGACAACGGTTTGCCTGAACGTTGCCAAACCTCACACACGCTGCGACCAATCCACGAGTCCACGGAAATGACTCAGCTCCACACAACGGCTCCGCAGGACGAATATACAGCGACAGAGAGTGACGACGAAGGAAAACGGCGGAGGAAAATAGGAAAAGAACCCGGAAAAAAATAAATGCGTTGGCTTTAAACTAGTGATTTCATGTGGTACGTATTCAACCAAAGGAAAAACGTTACGACAACGTTTTCTATAAACTGAAACACGACTAAAATGCTCAAGTACGTTTTACGTTTTGGAGGACACTACAAAAAAATGTTTTGAACACTTTTTAGGGCCGTGTCGCACGTTAAATACGGGACACGAGACATTGGAGGACCTGTCCTGTGACTTAGCTTGATAGCACTAAAAGCTCTGTCAATGATGTCTCTTAAGGTCTTCTCCACCAGCCCATAGCTGCACTTTTTTAAATATGCCTGTAGATCAATGTTATTGGAAGGAAAATCAGATTCATTTAGACTTTATGATCCTTCAATTACAAAATATTCTTGTATTTGGCAGGCATGTGTGAAAAGGGTTGAAGAAGATGAAACTGGGCATAAGCATTGTACCGGACACTGGACAGTACTTCGACTATTAGTTCTGTGTTGACAAACGTGTAAGCAGTTTTCGTGTAAGAATACACTTCTATTTACGATGTATCTGTAATCTTACTGAATTCAGTTCTGTCATGGTGCCTTGTAAAATGCAGGCTGCACACAAAGTATTCGAGAAATTAAAATGATGAGGCATGAAAGTGGATTGAAAATTATGGAGATGCTTGGGCAATTTTGGAGATTTTCTTTTTCCAGAAATTTATCATATTTTTCATTGAAAATATTCATTTTTGTGCTTTCAATTGCTGAGGTTATCATTTAGAATTGAAGATTATTTTGGAAGTAATGGAAGCCCAAGCAGGTTAAACCTTGGTCGTGCTTCTAAAATCCGAACGAACTTGCTATGACTCTGATTGAATCATAATAAAGGAAAATTAATTTGGCTTGAATGTGAGTTAGCTGCAAAAGGGCATGGATGAAGTTTTGCTCATTTTAAAAAAATTTGCATCATTTGCTCATCTCTGGGAAATCATGCATTCATGCATTGTTCTTCTTATTATTATTATCCTAGGACAACCTTGTGGGATCCCCCTTTGCTTTGGAATATCTGGATGAAGGATGGCTGAACCACTGGCCATAATCGTCGCTGGTAATTCTAAGGGACATGACCAGATTTGGACTTATGTTCTCCCTGTTGGCAACATGCTTTTGGGCAGGTGTTTTAACCAATAGAACCCTTCAGAGCCATTCCTGCATTATTATAGGCCATGGTCATAAGTTTCATAATTTTCACCCTAAAATTATCCTTAATGCTTTTGTTAATTATGCTTCATGCAAGTAAATTCTACGATAATTTCAACCATATAACAGATTGGATTGTTTGCTATCTACATAAAGTGCAACTGGGCTTGTCCAACAAGACTTTCTGGATGCCATCGATAAATACCTAACAACATGGCTTGCATTATATTGCTTCTAAACCAGATTCATCATTAGTTCCTCATTTTCTGTTTCAGATATAGCAATTAGGTAAATCACCCATCTTATAGGACCAACCATGCCTCGCGAGGCTACCAGTTGTCTTCTCTGAGGTTATCAAATATCGGTCGTATTTGGTGTGGACTATCTCTAAAGGCTGTAATATGCGAGGTAGTAAGATTCAAGAAAGATAATATAGTTTATTTTCCATGCGAAATTGAAATGATAGAAGCATATTTTTATATGAATGAAAGGCTTGTATGTGTCTTTTGACCCACAAGCAAGCTTGTCTCTGTTGTACAAATAACGTTTGTGGTGTTAACAGTTCAAGGTCATTCTTCTGGATTTTCTAGCGAAAGAATGTCTAATTCCCCATGATAAATTAGGATTTATGCAAACCCAATATTGGTGCATTTGCTTCATTACCACGGCAGAATTGCTTCGAACTATTGCGAATTTGTCTAATTTCTCCAAGATAAATTAGGGTTTATGTAGACCAAAACCAACGTTGTTGCATTTACTTCTTTACCACGATAGGCTTGCTTCTAAATATTGCGAGTTTGTGCTTTATTTTCGAGCCATTCTATGTATTTTGCAGTGCAAATTATCAAGTCATGAATTAACTGCCTATTGAAGTGGCATATAACTGCAAGCTTAAAATTTATGTCTTTTTTGAGTGATTTACATACAGATTTTAAAGCTGCTGTGACGAAAAGCAAAATTAACGAGGATAATTTTTTTTAAAACGTTTTCGTTGTAGTGAAAAGGCTAATTAAGTGCAGTTCACCGCCCGCCTAACTGTATAGCAAATGTTGTACTTTGCAAGCCTAAATTTTAAAGGACGAAATCTGATGTTAATCATCGTAGACTGACTCGAGAATCCAGAAGCTGCGTCATATCCACACGTTGTCAAACCCATTTTGGAGTTCCAAGTTTGATCGTCGCCAGTCAAGAAAAGGTTCTGCAGAATCCAGAAGCTGCGTCATATCCACACGTTGTCAAACCCATTTTTGGAGTTCCAAGTTTGATCGTCGCCAGTCAAGAAAAGGTTCTGCCGCCATTAATAATTTGCAACATTTTTTATGCATTTCAAAACTTTTCAACGTCTGAACATGCTCATTCAATTTCGAATACCAAGGCTCATTCAATTTCGAATACCAAGGAATCAATGACCAGTGATTCAAATTCACAACTGTTTTTTCAATCTCTTCTCAGTCTTTAGATGTCTTAATGGATTTGCCGATCTGTTACCATCCTTGCATCTTATAGAGTAATATTGATTTGAAAGGGGTTTACACATGTTTGCTTCATATTTTGTACAGATTTGCCAGTACTCTCAACCGCTTTACGAATTAGTGATATAGACTATTCAACATCCTCGCATTTTTATGCAGTAATATTAGCTGTGAAAGTAGTCTACACTTGTTTGCCTCATGTTTGGAACTATTTGCCTTCACTCGCAAATGCTATTCGAAAACTTTTATTGTAATATTATATTAGCGGAATAAGTTTAGAGTATGTTTTAAAACTGTTTTTGTTTGTCTAAGGGTTTGTCTTTTTAGAACTTAAGGAAATAGGTAATGGTACAAGATCTAGAGAGTTTGTCTTTTTAGAACATAAGGAAATAGGTTAACGGCACAAGATTTAGAGGCATTTGGTAGGAGTGAAAACTTGCCCCCCTTATGGACCACTAACGAGTAATTCAAGGTGTAGTTTTATTTGAATAACAGTGATGAGTCAGCCTACATTTGTGGATAGCAGTGAGTGGTGGTTGTCCCACAATTGGGTTAGCCACTGAGTTATGATAAGTTTTCCAAGTAAATTTACACTATTATCATTTACAAGCCAATATTTCATTATGAGGCATAGAAACCCTCCTTTTGAAATATGATATCTAATTACAAGTATTTAATTTATGAAAAATAAGTCCCTTGTATTTTATTATGTTAGGAGAAATGCAACATAAACAATAGTGCAAGAGTTAGTACTCTATATTACTTAAATATATTATACTATTATATCAGTGAAACAAATACTTCAGTATATCAAATTTACACTATTATCAATTACAAGCAAATACTTGTTATATTATTATATCAGTTAAAAGCTGAAATTATTATACTATTATGTAAATTAGAAGTTGGGCTTTCAACCTCAGTGTTGTGCTATATCTTTATGGGGCCTTGAAGTAGATCTTTATACAAAGGTATGTGCATATACACTATTTGCTAGTTGCATAACTTTCCAATTGGTTGACAAATACTTGATCATCTGGAATTTTATTTTTAAATAGGGGTTTGAAGTAGATCTTTATACAACTATATGTGCACATACACTATTTGCTACCAACACAACTTTCCAATTGGTTGACAAATACTTGACCATTTGGAATTTTATTTAAAAATGTGTATATGTAAACACAATTAGAATACATTTCAAGGCTTTTTGCTTCTTGTATATGTAAGTAGACAACAACTTCATTATTTATGTTATTTGAGTAGTAATGTATAAAAGTGTAATCTAAATGTTTTACATATTTAATCTTTCTGGTACACTTATCTTCCCAAAATCTAATTGGAAACTTAGAAAGGTCAATGGAATTGTATATTTCAGGGGTTGAGATTGTATATTCAAATTGCTTTAGAGGCTTACTGTTGAATTTGTAACTATGGTTAGTTTTCATAATGTACTTTTGATCACTTGATGTAATTAAATTTATCATTGTAAAGCATAATTATAAATGCTCGAGTCAAAGGAAAATTTATCTTGAGTCAAAGTCTCATTGCAACTTTTACATGATGTAAACTTGAATTTTTAAAATGAAATTTTTGGCTCCAAAAGTGACAAGTCAGCTTCCCTTCATGTCAATTCTGCCCTAGCCAAGAGACGTCCTTTATCCCTAAACAAACCACTATATAAAGGCAACTCGAGTTCCTTATTTGGGAAATTTGTATTCCTCTCACAAGACAGTTTTTGGTCAAGTAAGAGAAGGATAAGAAGGACAAAGAAGGACGAAGAAGAAGGTCGAATTTTCTCTCTCCTCTCTCTCTCTCTCTAGCAAGTCGTATGTGTAAAGGAATCTCTCTCTGTGATTCACGGTTTTTGGGGCAACTATTGCATTGGGCCGAAATTTTCTGGGTTACTGGGGCAACTATTGCAGCACTGAAATTCTGAGCAATTGGCAACTGTAGGAGGGGCCAAAATTCTAGAAGTGCAGGATCAAGAGCAAAGTGCAGGATCAGTTTGGGTGGCTTGACTTGGAGGAGAAAATAGGTTTGACAATGGGTCTAAGTGTGTCTCTTATTGAACAAGAAGAATTTCTTTATTGAAAAGGTTGTTGGGTTTCTCCCCGTAGTGGGTTTTCCCAGGGTAAATATTGTCTCTCTCTTATGCGTTGTGATTTCTATTGTTTTATTGTTCTTTATGGTTGAATTTCTAAAGTATAATTGTTGAATGATATATTGAAATAAGCTAAAAGATCTACATCAAAAGTAATTATCAAAATTTCAAAAATATTGCGTTAACCCTAATTGCACTAGAAAATCAACATGGAATTGGAGCTATGGTGATGGAAGGAAGGTACATTGAGATGACTTTTGCAGAAACCCTAGAGAGAGGATTTTATTAAAGTCCTTCATTGGCATTTATGGTTTCCTCCAAGAAACCTAAAAACAAGCTAGAGGAAGCATCAAACTTCAGAGCTTGGAAAGTCAAAATAGATCTTATTCTTGCCAAAACAAAGTGTTGGATATTGTGACAGGAAAGACTACTGAAATGATCGATGCAGTCAAAAAAGAGAAGTTCAAGGAAAATGATATTACTACCATGAGTTTAATAGTGGACTCTATTAGAGATGAACGCATCCCTTACATTGCAAAGCACGACACCTCCAAGAAGATGCATGATGCCCTAATAAATCTCTACACTATCAAGAATGTTGGTTAGTTCAGTTTGAAGAATGAGCTCTTAAATACGAGAATGGCTAATGACGAAATTGTGGCGTCATACTTCATGAGGATTTCACAAATAAGAGATCAAATTTCAGCCATTGGAGAAACTATCTATGGTCAAGAACTTGTGACTACAGCACCCAATGGTCTCCCTAGATCATGGGATGCATTTGAAGTAGGCACAAGCAATTGGAAATAAGCTCTTTTATTTGAGAAATTATGGACATCATGTGCTCAAGCAGAAGCAAGATCGATGTCAAGATGAAGAAGTTCAAGCCCTTGCAACTCGCTTCAAGAACAAGGGAAAGAAGAAGTTTGGACCTCAACATAAGAAGTGATCTTCTTCCTCTAAGAAGAAAGACTTATAAAAAGTGCAATGATATGGTTGTCAAGAATATGGACATTTCAAGAGAGATTGTCTTAGTATGGCTAACAAGAAAAGAAAAGGCAAACAACATGCCTCCGCAACAGAAGTTGAAGAAGATGAAAAGTCGAAGAAGCCCAAAGGTGAAAATATTTCTTCTACTATTTTGCTTTGACAAATTCCTTTGTAGTTGATGATGATGTGGCTGGTAGATAGTGAAGGATCAAGACACATGACTGGAGAGCCTGGGAATCTTTCACATGATAGAAATGACGTTGTCGCAAAGGGTTGAATTGGGAGGAAATAATAACTATGCAGTCAAAGGAGTTGGAAAGACAACCATAGAGCTGGAATTTGGTAATAACGTTCATCTTAGTAATGTCCTTTATGTACTAGGTTTGAAAAAGAATCTTGTCTCTATTTCTTGTTTAGAAGATAAACGATATAGAGTTTTTTTTGTGGATGGAAAAGTACTTGTGTGGTCAAAGGGCTCTAGTATAGATGATGCTAGGGTTATTGATATTTGTGATGGAAGACTATATAAAATTGTGAGTCAACCAGATCAAGCACTAGTACATGATGAAATAAATCCAAGTGAGTTATGACACCAAAGGTATGGACATCTTCATTTTATAGCATTGCTTGAATTAAGTGAAATAGTGTCAGGGGTTCTTGAAGTACAAATCAGGAATGTTGGTGTATGCAAAGGTTGTACTCTTGGGAAGAACACCAAGAAATCGTTTCCAAACAATGACAATATATCTAAGGAAGCTTTGGATTTGATTCATTTCGATGTATGTTGTCTGATGCCTATAAAATCACTTGGTGGTTTGTTGTACTATGTGACATATATTGATGACTTTTCCCATAAGACATGGATATATCTCTTGAAGACAAAAGACAAGGTATTCAACAAGTTCTGTGAATTCAAAGCTGAAGTGGAAAGTTTGGAAAGTAAAAAGGTCAAGATTTTGAGATTTAACAATGGAGGACAACACTCCTCAAAAGACCTTGTTTCCTTTTGCAAACAAGTGTAGGAATTTACAGGGTAAGTTCCTCAGACAGAACACCAAAGGACACCGCTCACAACCAGATCATAGATCAATACACCAGTATTTTTGACGTGGTTAAAACCCTCAAAGAGGGAAACAGTCCACGGCCTAAGCCAACGCGGCCACTTCAGGCAATTTATTAATAAAAGAATGAAAATTTACCTATGCTTCTCTCATAGACGGATTACCCTACAAATGACCCTCCATGCGCTTTAAATAGAAATCATGGACCAATCGGGTGTCAAGCCATGGATCAAGTGTCGGTAATACCGAGGAGAGAATGAACCGTCGGATCACTACATATCGTGATCGTCGGATTATAAGCTACAAAATGTACAAGGTAAAGAAACACACTTTACCTAACTCTATACTAGACCAAGTTGTACTTAACTATTTCCTATGTGTCGGAATATCCTAACATCCCCCCTTAAGAAAAACTTGGGATAGGATTGAAGGATTTACAAATATGACACAATAGGAGAAGGAAGGAGGCACTAGAGCCTATCCCCCCTTAGTGACAACTTCCTGAACTCCAACCATAAATCGAAGTTTAGTGAACTTCGCCTCTGTGAGAGCCTTTGTGAAGATGTCTGCAACTTGATCATCTGTTGAACAATATTGCACTTCAAGAACATGGTCGTGAATGAGCTTTCTGATGAAGTGCATGTGCAGTTCAATGTGTTTGCTGCGCTGATGTTGGACTGGATCTTTGCATAGTTGAATGGCACTTTGATTATCACACCAAAGTGTAGTCGGATGCTGCTGCTGAAAGCCAAACTCTGACAGGATCTGACTAGCTTCTACGGCACCACGATACTCTGCTTCTGCTGACGAAAGAGAAATGGCACCTTGTTTCTTGCAAGCCCATGTAATAGGTCATAAACCAAGAGTGAACACATAACCGGCAGTAGACTTCCGATCATCAGGGTCACCAGCCCAATTGGAATCAGTGAAACCAACCAATAGAGGAGATGCTTCGGCACTGTAATGAATCCTAAACTGAACTGTACCTCGAACATAACGAAGTATTCTTTTAGCTGCTTTCCAATGACTTTCACGGGGGTTTTGCATGAACCGAGCAATAAGGCCAACAGCAAAGGAAAGGTCAGGACGAGTATGGGTTAGATACAAAAGTTTTCCTACAAGTTGACGGTATAAGGTAGCATCAACTTCAGGAGAAGTACAAGTGACTGAAAGTTTGACTCCATACTGAAATGGAGAAGGGGCTGGCTTACAGTCTTCCATGTGAAAGTGGCGTAGAATATCACAGGCATACTTGGACTGAGAAAGGGAAATACCTTCCTTGGATTGTAAGACTTGAAGACCGAGAAAATAATGTAAGTGTCCTAAGTCTGTCATTTCAAACTTCCTTTTAAGCTAGACTTCACATGGTTGATAAGGTTGGGATCACTACCAGTCAGGATAAGATCATCAACATAAAGAACAAGAATGATAAGAGACTTGCCCACTTTCTTGGTGTAGACAGTATTGTCAGAATGACACCTAGAAAAGCCAGATTCTAGAAGAAAGTTATCCATTTTGGCATACCAAGCTCGAGGAGCTTGTTTGAGACCATAAAGGGATTTCTTAAGCTGACATACAAGGCTGGAGTCTGTTTGTATAAAGCCAATAGGTTGTTCCATGTAGATTTTTTCATGCAAGTCCCCATGCAAGAAGGCAGATTTAACATCCATTTGATGGACTTCCCATTTGAACGAGGCAGCAAGGGAAAGAACAAGGCGGATAGAGTTCATTTTGGCAACAGGGGAGAAGGTTTCAGTGTAGTCAATGCCTTCAACCTGTGAAAAACCTTTAGCAACAAGACGAACTTTATGTTTATCAACTTTCCCATCTGGTCCATACTTGGTTCTATTAACCCATTTGCATGTAACAAGTTTTCGTCCCTTTGGTAGAGGAACAAGATCCCATGTATCATTTGCCAATAATGAATGATATTCTTCATTCATAGCTGATTCCCAATCTGGATGGCCTGAAGCTTCTGCAAAGGTGTCAGGATCATAATTTACTGGAGCTTGAGCCAGTAAAGAAGAGGCTCTCTCGAACTGAGAACGTGTACGTCGCTGATCTGTAGGATCACCGGCAAGATCACCTGCTGCATCTCGAGTAGCACGAACCCATTTTGGAAGCTGAGGAGCTGAAGGAGGATTGTCATCCTCACTTTCATCATCTGAAGAAGAAATGTTTTCAAAAGTAGAAGAGATAGGGAGAGGTGGCACATCCGCTGGACTAGGCTCGCAGGCCGATATATTTTCATCAAATTTTACATCTCTTCTAATGATAACATTTTTGGACTTAAATGGAATAAGTCTATAGCCTTTGACATCTTCAGAATATCCAACAAAAGTACATTTTTCACTCTTAGGTTCTAAAGCTTTATGCTTTTCATCTGGAATATGGGCCCACGCTTCACTTCCAAAAACACGAAAGTGACTTACATCTGGTTTGATTGAGCTCCATGCTTCTTCTGGAGTGATATTCTTTAAAGCCTTACTAGGAGTGCGATTTATTATGTAATTTGCACAGTTAATTGCTTCTGCCCAAAAACTAAGACCAAGTCCTTTAGATTGTAGCATACAATTAGCCATTTCCTTTAAGGTGCGATTCTTCCTTTCAGCTACACCATTTTGTTGTGGAGTATATGGAACAGTATGTTGCATTTGAATTCCATTCTCAATGCAAAAGTTGATGAATGTGTTTTTAACATATTCTCCGCCATTATCAGATCTTAGCTTAAGAATTTGATGTCCAGATTGTTTTTCAACAAAGGCCTTGAAGGCCAAAAATGTGTTAAATACTTCACTCTTGAGTTTTAAGAAGTATACCCAAGTGCGTCTGGAGAAATCATCAATGAAAGTTAAGAAATACTTGCAGCCAGAGAATGACACAACTGGAAGTGGACCACATAAATCACTATGCACAAGCTGTAAAGGGGCTGAGGCGTGCCAAGAGGCACGTTTTTCAAAACTGTCCCGATGATGTTTTCCGAGTACACATCCGTAACAAACACCATCTCTGCAAGATACCATAGGAAGACTTGTCACCATATTTTCTTTACATAGATGCTGAAGGGAGCGATAGTTTAAGTGACCAAATCGCTCATGCCAAAGTTTGCTCACTTCATCGTTATGAGCAACAAATACTGAGGGAAGATTTAATGACCCAAAGTTGTGAAACTTATACAACCTTGTAGAATCATCAGCAATGCCAGTAGCTAAAATCTTTTTAGGATCTCTTAGGTCCTTGATTACAACATCATGAGGTGAAAATTCAACGATTTTACCTTCACCTGAATGAGTTATCTGATATACAGATAGAAGGTTGCAGGATAAGGTTGGAACACATAATACATCATTAAACTGACCATTGTCTAGATGAACAGTTCCAGTCCCTACAACACTAAGAGATCTATCATCACCAACATATATATTTTTGGTGTTACAATCATTTAAAGAAGAAAACATGGCTTTGTTTTTGGCCATGTGATAAGAAGCTCCAGAATCAATGAGCCACTCATGAGAATGAGAAGAAGAAGATACATTTAGTGCATAGCCAGACCGAGATGCTTGACAACCACATGCAGAAAGTGCCATTCCTGAAGATGAAGTTGAAGTTGAAGATTGCTCCAAATGGATGTTATGTTTCTTCATCGCTGCTTCCAAGGCTTCCATCTTCTTAAAGCATTTGGATTCTAAGTGGCCGTCTCGATTACAAAAGTTGCAATGTCTATCAGTCTTCTTCCATTTGTTTTTATTTGTCTTATCATTTTGTTGAAATGATTTTTCATTTTGAGGCTGAGATTGCTTAGGACCCTTGTTTGGTTTAGGACCATTCTTTTTAGGATATGACTTCTTAGGATTCTTTGAATTTGGTTGCTGCTGGGCAGCTAATGCTTTCTTGGAAGAGTTTCCAAGATTAAGAAGACCAAGGTGTAAGAGTTTTTCTTGTTCTCTTATTAAAGAATCACAAAAGGAGTCAAAGGAAGGGGACTTGTAGTCTGTTCCTTGAGAAATGAAGGCTACTCTTGTAGAATGGAAGGTGGAAACAAACACAGAGTAGGCTGGTCCCAACTTAGTAAGAATGGAATAGATAAGGTTACTATCTTCTTTCTTAACTTTAACACCTTCCAAGAGATATCTAAGGGTCTTAAACTTGGACAAGAAATCTTCAATGCAAGAAAAATTATTAGGGTCCAATGTAAGCAACTCATTTTCAAGTTGATGGGCTCTAAGTTCATTTTTAATCCCAAAAACTTTATTGATTTGTTTCATTGCTTCATCAGGAGTATCAAGTTCTGCAATATGGAATCTAAGATCTGGAGAAATAGACATCCCTATCAATCCACGTGCTTGATCTTGCCTATTTTCCCATTTAGCAGCCTTATCTTCATCCTTCGGTTTTTTTCTTGGCCTGAGGCTATTCTGTAGAGACCTTTACTTCTAAGTAAACCCTCAATGTAGGACAACCATTGGAAGTAGTTGGTGCTGTCAAGGGTAACTTGGTATTGACTTTCCATTTCAATGGAAACTGAAGCTAAAGATGCTGAAACTAAGTGTTCCAATGGATAGATCTCGAAAAATTAGGCTGGTTTAAAAAAAACGGCTCTGAAAACGGCTTCCGGATGAAGAAGTTATGGCTTTTTGAAAAAAAGTTGATGAAGTTGCCGACGAAGTGCGGGAATGTGCGGAAATAAAAAAGTCCGCCCCCACAAAATGGAGACTTGAACCCAAGACCTCTACTCTCTTAAAATAGCTTTGAACCAATTGAGCTATACAAAAAATTTGAGAGAGAGAGAGGGGGGGGTGCTTTGGGTTGCGTGCTTGCTTTGAGAAAGCTCTTTTTCCCTACAAAACAAAAAACACAAAACCCAACACGGACATGCAAAGAAAACGAACCTTACGGCTCGAAGTTAGCTTTAGCCGAAAAACTAAATATTTTCAAAAATGAACCTTGCGACTCAAAGTTAGCTTTAGCCGGAAACTAAATATTTTTCTCAATGTTTCTGATTTTCCGAGATCACACTAAGGCGCAAGGAAAAGAGCATACGCATGAGAAAAATCCTTCCTTTTTGTTTCTGATTTGCCCAGATCGCATAGAGTCGTAGGGCAAAGAGCATACGCAGAAATGAAAGGTATAGATCCGGTAATAAAAAAGGCTAAATAAACCGAAACCGAAATAAACAGAGAGAAAATAACTGTAAACTGCAAATAAACACTGTATACCTCCAGATCTTAAAAATGACGCAGCTAGGGCTACCGGAAACCTTTTCGCGTGAAACGAAAGGGGTTCCTCACTGAAACAGATGCTCCCGACACAACAGAGCAGTCCTCTCGGCCCGAAAGCAATCAGAAACAGTAGATCTAGGAAACGACAGTCGGATGCAGTTCTACTGGCTTCAGATTTGGATCACCAATGGACGCGGCCCTCAAATAGCTCCGATACCATGTAGGAATTTACAGGGTAAGTTCCTCAGACAGAACACCAAAAGACACCGCTCACAACCAGATCGCAGATCAATACACCAGTATTTTTGACGTGGTTAAAACCCTCAAAGAGGGAAACAGTCCACGGCCTAAGCCAACGCGACCACTTCAGGCAATTTATTAATAAAAGAATGAAAATTTACATATGCTTCTCTCATAGACGGATTACCCTACAAATGACCCTCCATGCGCTTTAAATAGAAATCATGGACCAATCGGGTGTCAAGCCACGGATCAAGTGTCGGTAATACCGAGGAGAGAATGAACCGTTGGATCACTACATATCGTGACCGTCGGATTGTAAGTTACAAAATGTACAAGGTAAAGAAACACACTTTACCTAACTCTATACTAGACCAAGTTGTACTTAACTATTTCCTATGTGTCGGAATATCCTAACAACAAGTTGGGATTAAGAGGGAGCTAATTGTTCCTTATAATCCACAACAAAATGGTGTAGTAGAATGAAAGAATAGATCCATTGAAGAATTTGTAAAGGCCATGATGCATGATTTGGACTTATCGTTGTTCTTATGGGGTGAAGCGTCACAGACAACTGTGTACATTCAGAATCAAAGTCCTCATAGAGTTCTGGAAGGTATGACTCTGTTGAAGCCCCATAATTCTGTTGCAACAACATGGGGGATAACCGCCCAGTCCAGACCTTAAAAGAAGCTCCTTTTTCATTTGGTATGATGGCTCTGACTAGGGATAATGGGATTAGTTTTCCAACAAGAATTGATATGATGATGATGTTGGGTTGATATAAAATATAATGGGAAATGATTTAACTAAAAAAGATCTAATTAAATAAAAAACACATGCATCTATCTATTTTAACCTATATCTTAATATGTACCCAGGAATAACTCAAATCATGCGATCTACAAAGATTTCTTAAAGCAAAAGGTAATAAAGATCATTCAATTGCTATAAGAAAAGAAATCGTTAATGCTGATTATTTTGACTAAATAGTTAAGCAAAATAATTGTAGAAAATATATCGCATATATTAATTGCTCGTGTATTCAATAAGGAATTACAACTGAAAAATTCATACAAAAGTGCTTTTAATTTCAAACTATAACTCAGATTTCATACATAAAACAATAGAAGAAAGATTACTACTAATTCATGAACAAAACACAATCATAAAGATAAAAGTATCAGATATGAAAGGTCCTACTCAATTAAATATACTCTAAGAATACAAAAAATGCAAATTCAGTAGAGTATGCTTCAATTTCTAAGAAAAATAGATCTTGTTCCAATTATCTTATCAAAACCATCATAAAAGTACAAAAGTGCAATCCTTTGCAAAGTGTTTTTGATAAAATTCTAGGCCTCTCTCTAAATGCATGAGAAGGGTTTAAATAATACAGAGTATGTATCAAAAAACATATTATTACATAAAAAGTTGAGGAGGTTTCAAACAACCTTCCTCGGAATAAGTAAAATAAAACTAAAATAAAAAATAAAATGATGACAAGCTTCTTCAAATTGAATGGTCATATTCAGCCATTCGGTCCTTGAGTTTGTAGATGTCTATCATTGGCTTCACTTGGGGTGGCTTGCCAATTCTAGATCTCAATTGTCCCGTGAATACAGCATCAGCGAGAGGTGGCACCATCTTTTGAGCAAAATTGGTTAAACAATGTAGAGTCATCCAATCACTATGTGGTTTTACCAAACACTGCCAGCAGGTTTCCCAGTCAAGCTTAATTAGTTGTTTGATTGCCTCTGCATTCTTTTTTACAGTCTCTTTCCATTGTTTTTCTAATTGTTTGATGTCTGGGAGAGCTTTTGCCCTGCATCCTTTGATAAGATTGGTAGTGTGAAGGTTTTCGTTCACCACCCCAATTATATTGTTAGTTGTACAAACTACTCTTGTTGTTGCTCTTTCTGCTTGCTTTAACTATATGTCCCAATCTGCGAATAATATGTCTTTGTGGGACTCCTTGATCTTTGGTAGATCGACTTTTCTTCCTTCTTCAGATTCCTACCAAGAAATAAAATCTAAAATCCTCTTATTGATCTCTTCATATTCTAATATTTGATCAACCATTTGATTGGTTAATTTATCACTTGTTTCACAATAGGGATTGATCAATGAGATTCTTTGGCAGAACATTTCTTGTTGTTGTGACAACAGAGAATTTAATTCAAGTGCCTCTTTAATGAATTCATCTGTTTGAGGGTTGTCTTTGAATTTATCCATTATAGCCTGCATTTGGTGAATCTATGAGTTCTTCTCTGCAATGTTTGTTTGATGTTGTACTCTCATTTGCTCAAAATATTGTTGAAGTTGTGCCATCTGCATTTCCGCTTGCCTATTGGTGCTTTGTCTTTCCTGCTCAAGTTGTTGTTCCAGTAGCTGAACTCTTTCTTCTTTTTCTTTAAGCAAAATTCAAACTTTTGTTTCCTTATCAATTGTTGCAGTTGCATAGGCGCCTGCAAATTGTGATAGCTTTGTAAGATTTTCTGATGGATCAATGGGGGTGTCTTTCCATACTACCTCCATTGATTCACTTCCAAGAGTTGTTGTTGTTGATACATCCAATTTTCTTTTCTTCCTTTGCCTTTTTACTACAGCCTTATGTGTTGGGTTGTATAATATGTCTAGTGGTGGTATTTCCTCAATTTTTAAAACAATTTCTGAAGTTGGATGTGTCGGGATGACTTCAATGTCTTGAGTAGTTATAACTTCTTGTATTGTTGTTTATGGATTTATAACTTGTTGAGTGTGTTGTGGAGTCTGGAATCCAGAAGTTCCTTCAAGACTGGTCTCTGTTTGGAGCTTTTTATTAAATTGCTCCCATTCCTGTTCCAGATTGATGACTTTGATCTTTTCTGTTTGAACCTGTGAAGAGCCAGTCTCTATGTGTTCCTTAGCAGAGGCCTTTTCAACCATTTCTTCAACATTTTTCTCTGTGTCCATCTCAGGGTCTTCCTCAGGGCTTCCTTCCTTATTCTCAGATTGGTGTTCAGAGTCTTTTGAACCTTGAACTGACTTCTCTTTAGATTCCTCATTATAATTGTGCTTGGAACTTTCTTCTAGGTTTATGGAGGGAGTAGGTTATCTTACTTGTTCAATTTGTAATAGGTTCAAATGGACCTTTGTTAGCCTTCAATTTTTGTAGAGGTGGAAGTGGTTGAGGTCTGCTGGGTCTAGTTTTATTGATGCTAAATGTAAAACCTGTGAAAATGTCTCAGCTTGCTCAAAGAGATCATCAAACTCATCATCTTCATGAATAAATTGTCTGATTTTGACCATAATAGTGAAGTTTTTTGTGACCTTATTAGGGTCATACTGTCTATCTGGAACAGTGGTCAAATTTAGGGACGTGATGTTCTTTATCTCTTTTACTACGTGCCCATAATCATGTGTGAAAGCACCACATTGCACTAGGAAGGTAATTTCCTTAATAATAAGGAAACAGATCCATTGCAGACTCAAGGCCACCTGGACTAGATAACTCACGCCATTAAAATTTTCGATGGGATCAAAATTTCCCAAATCAGAAGGAAATTTAATAGTCTTGCCATCCTTATTGCATGTGGTATCAGAGAATAGGGGAAGCATGTTTGAATCCTCAGTCGAAGTAGCCAATGCAGTCTTTTTTCCTTTTTTATCCATTCTTTCGAGCATTGTTTCCTTTGGAGATTCACTGAAATTTGGGCAAATGGAGAAAACAGGATAAAAACACAGAGCGACAAATACAAGCGAAAACACAATTGCATAGTAGATTATGAAAGAATCATAAGGATGGAGCTTTTATTTCAAATGTGGATAGAAAGATATCTATCTTCTCAAGTCGTTAAAAAAGTAAATGCAATTAAACCTCATTAACTATGCATTAAGGCCTACGTGTGATTTCCTTCATGACTCATCAAAATATCACATCACAAGTTTCAAAATGATATTTCAAATTGGTTTGTGTTATGCGTGATACCGATCATGCGATTGCGATGAATTGTAATATCACAAATCATAAATCGAGAGTATACCAATTTAAAGTTGCTTTGTTATTTTGCGATTTGCGATGAGCGGCATACTTTTTACTTTATCGAGCGCATTTTCTTAAACAAATGATTATTCCACTGAAACGACTATTTTGCGATAGGTTGGACTTTATTTAAATTATAACAATCTTTATTGTTTCATCAAGTCTAGACCTCATCGGATTTCGCAGTTTTTTTATGGTTTGCATGTTTGTGCCCTTTGTAAAAGCTGCGATGCAATTACGATGAATACTTTATTATATAAGGAATATCTTAAGCCTTAAGTTTTATAAAAATTTCAATGTTGTGTTTTGGTCTTTTTTAAGGGGTTCTTTTATCGCATCTTGTAGATTCTAATTGATGACTAATCCTTGTTACTTCGGATCATGCGATGAAGCAATGAAACGAGAATGCCTAGTCATAAAGGGACTTGGCCTGATATCTTAGGTTTATTTAAGGTTTTATTCCGAAAGATTTCAAAAGGGAAGCTTTTATTTGCTAAGTTTTTTTGAAAAATAAATAAATTAAAGAGTCCCCATTTATTAATACAAATATTAACTATTTATATAACTAAATGTGGGGTTGTTGAATAGTACAACAATTGGTGATTCATTGGAAAAACTAGTTATCTCTGATAATTTTGAAATTTCTAAAACTTTCAAAATAAAGATAGTTCAAGAAATAAGAATTATATGAAATTTAAGATAAGTAACATTTCTTTTAATAAAAAAAAACAAACTCACCTAATTACAATTCATTTGATAGCCTCTTCAAAATGAAAATTCCTTTGTCTATATCAGTCTTTACTTAGTTTAAAGATAAAGTAAGGGGCTTTTGCATATCAGCTTTTAGATGTACTCATTTGTCACAGATAGATCTTCTGTTGCCAGCAGGCATCCATAGCCTCGACAAGGTTTCTTTTTAACCATCAATGATTGAGTGTCCCATCCTAAAAAGAGTGCAGTTTTTAGAGATAAATTCAAAATCATATACTTATTCTCCTCTTTTTTCTTTTTTTAAACAATTTATATTTTTTTGCAAAATTTTTCTTTTTATTACTTAAAAAGTCATTGTCTTGGTTTGGTGGCCAAATAGTGAAATGCCATTAACTAGTTGTAATTCAACTGAACAAGTTGGCTCGTGATGAGACCCCTTGTCTTTTGATTAACATAATCTCAAGCCATTACTCTGTTTTGGTATGCAGTATTGGTAATGTCAGTCTATTATTTTCGTATGAACATAGTAAGTAGGCTCTTGATGAGACCTCTTACCTTTTAAGTTTCAACATATTTTAGAATTACACTCTAAAAAGAGAAAAGTTTACTGGATGGAGAGAATCATTGACTCCATAAGAGTTCTGAATGACATTTATAGAGTTGAAGATGCTTATCTACGAAGAGTCTTTACTTTGTTAAAGATAATTTTCTTGACTGATAGTAGAACAAAAGTTTCTTTATAAAGTTGGAGGTTTCTCAAAGAATAAATAATTTTGGTGGAAACAAGCAAATTTCAGAGAGATAGAACCTAGTTAATTTTCAAATGTTATAATTATTTCCTTAACAATCTCTACTTATAAAAGCGAAAAATCAAAATATTTCAAGAGATTTTTTATTGTAAGGCCAATAGTTATACTATTTAACTTTTATTTTCCTAGGAAAAGTAAAGGCGATAATGTACAGGGGATAGAAGAGGTTATCTCCTATGAAAAATATTTCTTCAAAATCTGCCCATTCACAAGTAGAGAATCTCTCTTACCTAATAAATCTTGCAATAGAAACATTGATGGGCCAATTTGTTTTGTAATCTAAAATGGTCCAAGCCACATTCTTTGGAATTTGGTATGCTTACCTTTTTCCTCGTGTGCTTTATCCCACTTCAATACAAGGTCTCCAAGTTGAAATGATTTTGGACTTACAGAATTTGCATCAAAGGAAGATTTAACTAATTGTTGATGATGGGCATGTACGATTTTAGCTTTCTCTCTTTCTTCTTCGAGTTTGAGGATTTGTGATTGCCTTAATTGTAAAGAAGAAAAATGATTTTATTCAATAAATTAAACTAGGGCTAGAGAGGGAATAGCTATATTTGTAGGAAGAACAACGTCTTTTTCATAAACCAGATTAAATGGAGAAGTGCCTATTAAGGCCTTTTGTGTTATTCGATCCGCCCATAGAGCAATTGTTAAAGATTTATGCCAGTTTCTTTAACTCTGATCAATAGTTCATTTAATGATCCTAATGAGGTTTTTGTTGGTTGATTTGGCTAAACCATTTCCCTGAGGATAATAGTTAGAAAAATACTTGAGTTTGAAACCTCTTTTGAGAGAAAATTATGTCATAATGTTGCCTGCGAAATAAGATGCAATGTCAAACATCAAGGCAGTTGGTAGGCCAAATCTGGTAATGATAAATTGATCAATGAATTCAATGATGTTCACATAATTGACTACCTTTAGTGGAATTGCTTCCACTCATTTAGTAAAGTAATCAGTTGTTGTAAGGATGTATCTATGTTGCTTTGAAGACTGAGGAACGATCTCACCTATTTTGTCCAGTCCCCATTGCTCAAATGGTTGTTCAATGTTGACCAGTTGTAATGGCAATGCAGGTTTCCTTTGTCTTCCAGCAGCAGTTTGACAAGTTTTACACTTCCTTACATATTCGTGTGTGTCCTTGAACAAGGTTGGCCAGTAATAACTAGCATGCAAGATTTTATGTGCTATTGTGTCTCCTCCAAAATGTCCACCAGCTAGTCCATCATGGAGTCCTTGCAAAACCTTTTCTGTCTCAGATTTTTCAAGGCACCTTAGTAAAACAGAATCATAATTCTTTCTAAACAAAACATCATTGGCAATTTCATATTGTTGTGCTTTCAATCTCAAAGCCATTTTTCTTTCGTAACTGAGTTGCATAGGGGCATATCCATTTTTTAAATAAAAGATGAGATCAACATATTGAGATTCAATATTGTTGAGGCTTACCTCAGATATTTGTATATCATCACCTGAATCTTCTTCTGCTGGTAAGTTGGATGCTCCAACTAACATTCTGCAAAAACCTTGACCTCTAACAATTTTAGCTGGTCTAATTTCGACATCATATTCTTGCAGTGCAATTACCTAGTTGGCCATTTTTTCTCCTACTTCCCTTTGCACCAGTAATTTCCTTACTGCTGGGAATGGAACTATGATTTTGGTGTGAGTTTTAAGGAGAAATGGTCTGAAATGCTTTATTGACTTAAAAACAAAAAAGGCATGTTTTTCCACAGCATAGTAATTTAACTTGGCACCTTATAGATTTGAACTAAAAAACGAAATTGGTGCTTCAAACTTTTGATCGTTGAGTTGTGTCAAAACAACAACATATGATGTTTCTTATGCAAATGTATATAAAATAAAATGATTGGAAAATTGGGTTGTTGTTAGGGAGGGAGCGTTGATAATAGCTTGTTTGACTAGATCAAATGCTTCTCTTTCATTGTGACTCCACTTGAAAATTGAATTTTTCTTAATCATAGACTGTAAAGGTAAAATTATCTGTGAAAAGTCAAGGACAAATCTTTTTACAACATTTATTATTATTATTATTTTTTAACTGAAATGGGTATGATTTATTTATTTGAAGAAAAGATTGGACTTATGCCATGGCAGCCATCATTACATTGCTTCTGTTTCTGTTTCTTGTGCTATTACAATATGTTGGTTCCTCATGGATTACAGGGATGGAATGAGCTTTCGTCATTTATGAGGAGTTGTCCTTTCCCAAGAGTGTAGCCTTTGTTCGCCATCAGATCTGCTTCATTGTTCAAGCTTCTGAGGATATGGAGGAATTTGTAGGAGTTGAAGTCAAGCAGGACTCTCTTTAATCTGTTCAGAGATTTGTTGAGACTTGCATTGTTGAACAATTTGCCCGTGTTTAAATTTTTTATTAAGATCTCTGAGTCTCCAAAAGCTTGGAATTCTTTGTCACCTCTATCTCTGGCTATTTGAAAAGCTTTGAGGAGGCCTTGGATCTCTGCTTGATTTTTGATTTTCTGCCCGATGCCCCAAAAAAAGTTGTCCCTTCTTGATCTGTCCGAGGCATAGATGACCCCTCCAGCTCCTGTTGTCCCAGGATTGCCTTTGGAGGCACCATCGAAGAAAATCGTGGTTATTTTTTGTTTTCGCCACCATTCTTGGATGGTGGCTTCGGAGTCTCTTTTGCACCATTCCGGATTCACTGCATGAGGGGCTGATAATTGCTACTGAGGGTGGGGGAGAGGGGGCCCAGCCACCTCTCTTCTTCAGGGAGAAGCAAAGAGTCATCTAAAAAATATTGTTGTTGGGCTGCTTCAAGGAGGATGGATTTGGCCTTTACCGCTACCGAGAAAGGAGCTTGCAACTTTTCATTGAATATCAAGTCATTCCGGGTTAGCCAGATCTGCCAGCATACAAATTTGGGGATAGCATTCCAGACTTTTCTCCAAAAAGACTTGATGGGGATTTTGTTGGGATAGCATTGATTCCATGAGTCAAATAGATCAGCAACAGAGTTAAAAGGGGGGACTGTGATTTGTAGCTCATGAAGTATGAGTCCCCATACTTCTTTGGAAAACTTCCATTCCATGAAGAGGTGCTTGGTTGTTTCTAAGCTGCTTCTACACAGCTCACATCTATGCTGCCCAACTATGCTTTTTTTCATCAAGTTGTCTCCAGTTAACAGCTTGTTGTGGACCAGTGTCCAAAAGAAGAAGTTTACTTTGGGAAGAGCTAGCGATTCCCAAAATTTCTTCCAAAAATCTAGTGGTTTACTGCAATTCCTGATTGGCTGGAGGGTGTTATGAGCTGTTGTTGTTGTGTAGCTTCCAGATTGCCCCCATCCCAACTATCCTTCATTTTTCTGTTCACTAGGGCCGCTTCCTCCAACAATTCTTCAAGGGCGCGCTTCTGCTGGTTTAGCCGTTCTGGAACTCCAAAAAAGTCCCAACCTTGCCAATCGTCGTGACAATCCCAATTGGACAAATCATAAACGTTGTTTATCCCTGCGCGTTCCAGCCAGTTTTTTAGCTCTGCAATTTCATCAATTTCCACGAGGGGGTCTCGATCCATTATTCTATCATGCCACATATTTGTGTGTTTGTCGTTCCCTGGAATCTTGTACGCCTTACCTATGAAGAAATTCAGACTTTTACTGCATAATTTCCAAACCTGGGTGCTGTTGTTTGTTTGAGCTGCTTGTAGACTTCTGAGCGGCACCTTGTGGGCGTATTTTGATTTCAACATATCGCAGACAGGATGCTTGGGGTCTTTGAATAGCTTCCACATAATTTTGCCTCCCAACGCCAGGTTGACTAATGCAGGATCACGAATTTGAAGTCCTCCTTCAGAAATTGGACGCTTGACCACGTCCCATTTCACTAAGTGGAATTTATTTTGATTTCCCTTCCCCCCCTGCCAGAGGAAGTCACGGAGGATTTTGGAGATTTGATCCGTCACACTTTTTGGGGCGAGTAGGAAGGCTGCTTGATAAATTGGGAGCGCAGATAACACAGTCTTGATCAGGATGACTTTGCCTCCTTTTGTGAGCCAATATCCTCCCCAGACTGTAATTTTTGTTTTAATTTTGCTGATAATTTCGGACCACAGCGACCTCTTATTGAAGCCATTTGTGATGGGGAGGCCAAGGTATTTTATCTTCTCCCATTGGGCATGTCCGTTAAAGCCAAGCAGGTTAGAGATACTTGTGAGCTCTTGCTGCCCAATGTTCCAACCATAGACTTCACTTTTTTTTCATTGATAGAGGCTCCTGAAACCCTGCAATAGCATTTGAGAACAGAGTCAAAGGATTTGGCTATTCTAACAGAGGCACCTCCCAGGAGGAGAGAGTCATCCGCAAAGAGTGCGTGGTTCTGAGCTGGAGAGGTAATGGAGGGTTTGAGGCCAGGAAGGGAGCCTGAAACTTTTTCAGCTGATAGCTTTCTACTGAGGGAGTCTGCCATCAGGATGTATAGGAAGGGAGAGAGCGGGCATCCTTGCCTGAGTCCTCTCTGGGCTTGGAAAAAAGAGGTAGGACGACCGTTTACAAGAGGGGCAATCCAGGGGTTGTGAGTGCAGGCAGTGATGAGATTGACAAAATGGGGGGAGAAGCCAAAGGAATGGAGGACTTTGTAAAGGAAGGAGCGGTTGACTCGGTCAAAGGCATTGGCCATGTCAAGTTTTATCAGCATACCTTTTTCTTTTCGTTGTTTGCTTGAGTGAATTATCTCCTGCACTTGGATGACATTATCCAGGATGTGCCTGCCTTCTACAAAGCCACCTTGATTGCTGGAGATCAGCCTGTTGAGCAGTGGCTTGATCCTGTTAGCTAGAAGCTTTGCCAGAATTTTATAGGAGGCGTTACAAAGCGATATTGGCCTGAATCTGGCGAATGTTTCAGGGTTGGTTTCTTTAGGAATGAGGGCGAGGTAGGTGGAATTAGTTCCTCCTCCTACCTTGGCTTTTTCCATGAATCCTTTTATCATCTTTAAAAGATCAGCTTTGATGATGTCCCAACAAGTCTTATAAAAGTGTATGGTGAATCCATCAGGCCCAGGGGCCTTGTCCGGATCCATAGACCAAATGACTTTACTAATTTCTTCTTCAGTGATGGGGTTAATGAGAGCGGAATTGTCTTCGGGGCTGACCAGGAGAGGAATGTTGGAGAGGAGATCAACAGTGTCCTCCTCATTGGCTTGATTACCTACGGTGTAGAGATGTCTGAAATGTCTTTCAGCTGTCTCTTTTATCTGGTTGAACCCTTTGCAGATCTGCCCCTCTGTTGTTGTTATTTCAGAGATATGGTTTCTGGAGAGTCTTGCTTGATATTGGCGGTGGAAGAAGGAGGTGTTCTGGTCGCCAGCCTTCAGCCACAGACTTCGAGATTTGATTCTCCAGTACTCTTCCTCCATCCGGAAAGATCGAAATGTTGAACATTGAATTTTTACTTCTTTGTCAAGCAGCATTGGAGTGATATCTCTGCTTTTCATTTTGACTTGCAGAGCCTCTAAAGACTGAACAGTTTCTTTTCTTTGGCTGGTTGGATTTGGGGCAGGTTTCTTTATCCATTCCTTCAGGGCTTGCTTTATGGCTTTGAGATTTTGTTCCCACACATAACTAGAGGACCCTGTGACGGATTTGGCCCATGCTGTTTTCACTATATCTATGAAACCTTCCCTTTCTGTCCAAAGAGGGCTGAAACCAAAGGGGATTGGACCTAGGTCTTCTTCATCTTCCAAAATGAGCTAGACTGGTTTATGATCTGAGGTCAATTTGGGTAGGATTTTGGTGATAATTATCTTCTTGTTCATCATCAGAGCACCTTGGACTAAGAATCGGTCCAGACGAGCAGAAATATGATCCTCACCCACTATGTTGTTGGACCATGTGTAAAACCCTTTGACCGGAGTGAAATCGAGAAGATCCCACTGTTGAATGAGGTCTTCCACCATGGGGAGCATGGGGTCTTTGCTGTTAGTTCCTAACCTTTTTTCTTTGGATTTTAAAATGATGTTTAGATCCCCAACAAGAATAATATTGCTAGGGGAATGCTGCTCAAGGAATTCAATAAGGGAGTTCCAACAGTCTCTCTTTTCAGAATACAAGACAGGTACATAAAGATTGAAAAGGGAGATGGTTAACTTACTTGTACAATGCATTAGTTCCGTGAAGATCCAGTGCTGGGTCTCATGATATTTGTTCAGCTGGAAGAGATCTTCTGTCCAAAGAGTTGCGAGCCCTCTGGATGAGCCTCTTGAGCTGACTGCTCTTCTTGTGATTTTCTTCCATTTCTTCTTGCTGATGTCTAGGAGGGCTTTCCCCTCTATCTTAGTCTCTTGGAGCATTAGAATGTCTAAGGGTTCTATTTTGAGAAGATCCTTGACTGCTTCTGCTTTTGAGGGGTTACCCAGAGCTCTACAGTTCCAAGAGACGAGGCGCATTATTTACCAGGGGTGGGGTGGGAGCCTCCCTTAGGGGGCTATTCCTGGAGTTTCTACTGATAGAAATCTCTATTGTGGGCTGGCTTCCTTGGGTTTTGAACCTTTCCGCCTCCTCTTCCCTTGCTTCTCTACGGGATTTCCTGCCAACTTTTCTTGTGGGTTGCTCGTAGGTTTCCTCCTCCGAGGAGTCGGAGCTATCAGCTGGTTTTTTCCTTGCTACATCTACATATGAGGGGTTGGAAGGGTTTCCTTGGGAGGCTTCTAGATGAGCCATTTCTTCATCTTCTTTGTTAGTGATAGGAGGATCAATCTGATCGAAATTTTCTAGGGCTATTGTGGCTGGCTTGCTCTGACTGTTTTCTTTGCCATTTGAGTTCTTTTCTTGGGTGGGGTTGGAGCTGCTTGGTGTCTCTTTCGGAGTGCCTTTCCCGTTGCCTTTTTTATGATTGGTGGTTTTTTGTATTTGGGTCCATTGCTCGCCATTCTGTTTGTCTGGCTATTCTTCCGCCTTTTTCTTGCAATGTTTGGCAAAGTGCCCGTAGCCATGGCAGTGTCTGCATTTAAATGGCAGTTGTTCATAATCCAACTCTTGGACATGCGTCCATCCTGCGACTGTAAGTTTTATGGCTTCCGGCAAACCCTCCTCCAAGTCAACTTCGACACAGATGCGTGCACATGAATATTGATCTTTTCTTACAGCCTGATCTATGTATTTTCCTAAGCCGTTGCTGATGATCTGAAGATACTTCTGATTCCAGCAGTGGAGGGGGAGGTGGGGAAGCCATACCCACACCGGTACAGCAAATGGGGCATCCTGAGCTGGATCGAAATCTGGCGACCATTTGTTGAGATATAGACCTTGGGGGCCCATAAAATAAGGTCCGTTTCTAAAGATTAAGCTTCTATCCTCTGCACTTTCAAAGACGAAGATGAAAAAACCTTTGCCTACGAAGTAGCTTTTTATTCCTTCTTTGATTAACGGCTTCCAATTCCTTTGTGTCCAGTCCTCTACCGACTTGGGAGAGGGCCAGAGGCCCGTGAACTGGCCTATGAGACCTCTCTCAGCAAGATTCAGAGCTGCTTTGCAGGTTTCTTCTTCGGGAAGGGCTACCGTGGGGATGGATTCCATCTTCTTGACGAACTTCTGTTGATTGGCTGAGGGCGGACGCTTGCAGCTCGAGGCGATCATTGCTTTGAAAGCGATCACCTCCAGGGGAGGGGGCAGGGGAGGGTCCAATGGATCCGGGCCCCCAGAGGGCGGCATGGCTGGGCGCAGCAGGTCTGGAGCCTGATCCAACGCTGGCACAAGCGCTCAGCAAGGAGATCGCTTCGCACAGCAAGAGAAGGCTGCCAAGAGGGTGGAGGCGGCCCAGATCAAGGGGATCGAGAGCGAGCAGGCCCAGCAGCAGGAGGCTGCCAGGCGAGGAGGCCGCAGGAGGCAGCACAGGGGAGCTGGTCGAGCCAGCTAGGTCGAGCCAGCGCTGCTCTGAAATATGATTCTATTTTTACAAAATTTATTTGACCAAAGAAGGATTGGATAATTTCTTATTATGGGGTAAGGGTATTTTCTCAATTTCCTTAATCCTTTCTGGATCAATATAAATACCTTTTTTTGATACGATAAATTCTAAAAAATTACTTTCGCTTAAGGAAAAATAAGACTTCCTTGGATTGAGCAAGATCCCATATTTTTTACATCGTTCAAAGATCTGCTTGAGGTCATTCAAATGGTTGCTTCTCTTCTTGGAATAGACAGTGATATCATCCAGGTAAATAACAATTGATTTGTTAATGAGTCCTTTAAAGGCTATATCCATAGCTCTTTGAAATGTGGCACCTACATTAATCAAACCCAAAGGCATTTTCTGATAAGCATATGTTCCCCATTTAGTTCTGAACGTGGTTTTTAATCTATCATCTGGATGAATTAGGATTTTGTTATATCCTGAAAACCCATCAACAAAAGACATGATCTCAAAACCAGCTACTCATTGCAACACTTATTCAATGGTTTGCAGCGGGAAGTTGTCTTTCTGACATGCTTTATTCAAATTTCTGAAATTTATGCATATGCGAATGACAACATTTTTTTTCTAACAGGCACTAAATTGGACACCCATTTTGAATGCATAATAGGAAATATGATTTTGGCCTTAAAGAGTTTATTCAACTCCAATTTGATTTGACTTTCGAGGTTCGGGTGAATTTTCCTTAGTTTCTATTGCACTGGTTTATCATTAGAGATCATAGGAATGGTGTGTTGTATGATAAAAGTATCATAAGTTTTGAAATCAGAATAATCCCATGCAAAGATACCTTTGTATTACTTCAACAATCGAATGAATGATGATCTTTCATCAAAGGATAGACCGAGACATAGATTAATACTCTGAGGCTTGTCATCAGTTCCAAGTTTCGTTAATTCAAATCTCAGGGTTGAGCTTTGGATTTTGGTATTAGTTACCTTGTTAAATATGTCTGTGAGATCATAAACATCTTATAATTTGATTACAAATTTAGTTATTGGGTTTTCATCAGCCTTGTTCTTTAACTGAAGGTCATGTTCATTTTCATCTATGATTTGGTCATCATATGACCCCTTTGATGTTATAAAATTTACAATATCATAATCATCGTTGAATACTCGCCAATTAGTGACATTGTCAGGAATGGATGGTCTAAATATTAACTCAATGGAAAATCTATCCGGACTATAATCCTCAGATGGTATGAGTTTTGATGCAACATTGGCTAACAGATCTCCACTAGCATTTTGCATTCTAGGTACAGGAGAAATATTGAATGCCAAAAAATGTGATGTAAGATCTTGGACTAATGATTGATAATGCTTAAAATGTCCAGAGAGGCAGTGAATAGTATTTCTTACATGTTTAATGATAATTTCTGAATCTCCAAAAACATGCAGATATTTGATGTTGAGGCTTTGTATAATCCTAGAACTAATGCCTCGTATTCTGCAGTATTATTTGTACATTGGAATTCTAATATGCAAGCTAACATGGTCTTTTCTCCTTCTTGGCTGATTAAAATGCAACCAGCTCGTGCACTAGTGTTAGATTTGGAACCATCAACATATAAAGTCCAAAATAAAGTATTAACTACAGGTTTATTCATAAAATTTGTACACTTGGAAGCATATATCTATGAGATATTTTCAATCTATGAGGTGACAACATTATCTAGAAAGGGAGATTCATGTGCTTTAAAGTTCCCTAAAAATGACTCAACTGAATAGTTTCTAATAATGTTATTATTGAATGCTACCAGCTCATTATCGCCTTCAAATTCAGTCACTACGTGTTTCATGCGTTTTTCTCGGTCAACTCGAATTTTATTTGGCTTTCCATTATATGGCAGTCACATGTGAGACCAGTCTATAGCAAAGTATCCATGGAGTTTTTCGGAACAGTCTCTACTTAGAATTAGACCGTAGAATTCAGGAATGTCAATGACCAATATATCAATTATTTAACATAATTTGGGATTTGAGGAAAGCCGAATGCTAACTGAATTTATTTTCCCTAAGACCCTTACCTTGGTTCTGTCATGTTGTACTATATGAACAACAGACTTTTGAGGAGTGACGTTCAACTTAGCGCAAACTGTTGTTGGCATTATATTAGAAGAGGCTCATGAGTCAATCAAACAATTGTGAAGGTTCCTATTGAAAACTTCATAAGTTAAGAGGAAAGGAGGCGTGTGTGGAAGAGATCTGTCTCCTATTAGGATGACATCTGTAACATCGACTTTGTTTGAAGGAGTAGGGGGTTTACCCATGCCTTTAGCAACTTGAGATACATCAATAGAAGATAGGGGCGAAGTAGGAACTACATTTAGTTCTCTAGGTAGTATTTTCTGCTGTTGTTTCAAGTTTCTAAGTTCATGTAGCGAAATATTGGCCCTAGTCTTCTTCATGTCTTCCACAATGTTATACTCCATGGTATCAGTAACTACCAGGGTCTTTGATGTAGATAGAAGATTTGATGAATATGGATTTGGTTGTGAAGCCTTAGGAGAAGACTTTTTGTTGATTGTTTTTACTTAGCAGCAGGAGTTGAATTTTTCTTCTTTTGAGTTGATTGAGTCGTATCAGCAGGCCCTTTGCTTATGGTGCTAACAGGAAAAGCTTCTTGTTCTTCTTCGTTTGGAAGGATAAAGTACCACATCCCATTTAGTTCGACTACTTCTTCTTCTTCAGTTTCTTCATCAGTCATTGTGTTTTCCTCTTCCTCTTCTTCTAAGTCAGACTTAGCATTAGATATAGTATTTGGTGGCTAAAACCTAAAAGATTGATTCCTCCTAAAAGATCTGAAAGGTTTTTTAGCAGCAAAGGATTCAACAACTTGTTTCTTCATTTCAACCATTTCATTAGACATGGTTTTCAGTGCTTTCTTAAGGCCTTCAAGATCAAAAGGATCTTTTGGGGCTTTCTTTTTAGAGTCATCTCTAAAAGTAACTTTTTTAGATTTCCTGTCTTCCTAAGAGGTCTTGTTTTCAAGAGAAATTATGTGTTTCCTTACAAACATGGATTCCTTCATATTCTCGGCCATTGTGGCCAAATTCGCTTTATCTACAAAGATGGCTATATTAGAAGGAAGGAAAGATATGTACCACTCAATTTGAACATCAACACCAGGGGTTGATGCGGTTGGAATTTTATTGAGTAGTTTATTGAATATGGAGTTGAAATCTTTAACCTTTTCTTTCGTCATAGCCTTTAAATTGGACAATTCATTGATGAGTGATGCAGTAGTTCTATCATCTCCAAACTTATTTAGGAATTGTTCTTCGAACATATCCTCTCCCCCTCCCCTCGTTTCTTGACTCATCTATTTATTTGATCTGTTAGATTATTATAATAATAAGTTAATTTAGCATTTACAATTATTTTATCTGATTAGTTAAAATATTTTATTATGTTCCCCCTTGGCCTTTTTAATATTTTTATACTATTAGTGCCCTTATAACTAACTACAATTAATTTATTATATATATATCTATATATATATATATATATATTTAATTTTTATAAGGTAGTTTAATCCTTTAGGTATATTCATTTATACAGTTAATTTAAATCTGGATAATTAAAAATTTGTATTTTTTTTTCAATTAACTCAATATTATATATATATATATATATAGATATAGATATAGATATAGATATGTTAATATGTTAGCTCTGCTATGTACTTGCGCGTTTGGAGGACCAAAATACTAGCATGGCCATGTGTTTTTAGCAAGCAGGGAGCCCGCAGCAGTTCGTTTCCTCCTCCTCCTTCATTTTTCCTACACTCCCATAACCCCCGTTATCCCTGTTTTACTCCAAAATTCGGCATAAACCCATTTTTGTTTAACTCCCGAGCACCGAGTTTAAACTGTCATATAACCGCTGTCATATAACCCTCCGCCGCATTCACAGCCATTGATCGCACATTGCCCGATCCAACTGTCCTCGCCGCGAGTAACCTGCACAGCTGCTTCCGCACCGTCCAATCTACTCCGCCGTGATTGGACGGCGTTCGCACCTCCCGATCCCGCGAACTACCCACTCGTTAACTGGCGGGGAAAGTGGTTTTGGCCCCGTCACATCCGCCACGTGTCACGCGATGATTGTGATCGCGTGCCCGTTGTATGTTTACCGCCATCCCCCGAAAGCAGTGCGGGGAATACCACTTACCGCCCACTTGTCCATTCCCCACTCGCTATCATCCACGCACCTTTGTCGCCTGATAGCCGTCGGATCTGCCCGACCGCGATCTGACGGCCCACGTTTGTCCGTCCACGTTTTCTCCCGATACCTCCTGTAAGTCGATCTCCGCCGTCCATCTGCCAGATTTGACGGCTCACAATCATTTTGCCTCCGTTCCGCCCTATACGCCGTGCCAAGAGATCTATGTCGTCCATCTCTGCGATCCAACGGTCGATTTCCCTTCTCCATCCTTCCCGACTGTCCACGTCCATAACCATTCTGTGCTCCCGAAAGACGAAGGTGGCCAGCTACCTATACCCGGCGCAGTTAATCTTCAACCACCACATTCAACAAACAGCATGGTCGAGAAGGAAAGGACCAGCCTTGAGCAGATAAACGCATTTATCAGTTATGGAGCTTGTTTCATATTACACTCCACCTGTTCAGGAAGGACGACCGAGCAGCAGAAAGATCAAATTCATTCATTAAAGCAGGCAGATTGTAGCAGAGACTCTATTAGAGAGTTAAGGTGGTTGGTGGTCCATTATGACCCCTCCACGCATAGAACAACAGAATATCTTTGTAAACAAACTCTATATATACCCAGAACACAGATGTAATCAGGGTTGATGGTTGTTGTTTTGATGTAAGGTTCAACTTCTGGAGACTGTAACTACTGTGATACTTGCAGCATCTGGTCTTCATTTTCAGCTAATACAAGCTTCTTTTGTTGTTAATTTCTCACTTTCCATTTCTGCTCTGTTCTAGGCTGTTCCTGTTATGCATATGTTCATGTGCTCTTGATATTTAGCATCAGAGGGGCTGTCATCCCACCTCTGTGTTGAAGTCTAGTATGTATCATTGAATGTGTTATGCAGGTTTCTGTTTACTTAGTGCCAGAGAGCTGTCATCCTGTATGTGCATTAGGAAATAGATTTACAGACCTCTTTACTGGTTGCAGCCAGCCATCACATGGTCTTGTGCATTTGCTGGTGTGGCCAGTATTCTCCATGTTCACCTAATCCTCAAATTGTGAGTAATTGGTGGTCTAAATCCTTGTAGTATAGGGGTGTTCACCCATGTCTGAAGTTAAGCATAGTAGAAGTGGTTATCTAGCTTGAATATGCATCATTCCTTCCATTCATCCATTTCCAACATTTTGTTGAGTTTGTAATGTTCCCGAGCATCTCTGAGATACAACCTAGGAGAGTTTCTTGGGGTGATAACATTAATTGGCGCCGTTGTCAGGGAGAGGAGATTGAAGCTCAGCTTCCCTGGGAGAATGACACAGTTCCAGATTTTGATGATAGACAAAGTCTGGGCACATTTCTGGTTGTAATCATCTATCTGGCGACTCCACATTATAGTCCTGGCTCAGTTTGTGAGGCATACTCGAAGAAATCCTCAGAAATCACCAGCTGTTCCAGTGCCTGACCCTGAGAAGATTGTTAAACCGAAGAAAACATCACAGAAAGGAGCATTAGGATCAGGTAAGCCCAAGAAATCTTATGCATCTCTGAAAGATAAGGTTATAGCTGAGGATATACAGTTTGAAGATTTAGAGCCCAGCACTGTTAGTAAAGAAATTCCTTCAGAGATTAATAGAGCTCCTTGTTCAGTTAGTTCCCCTTTGGATCTCAGTCCAAAGAAGGTCTCCCATACAGTCCATCAATTTCCCTCATTTCTGTCATCTATTTCATCACTTCCTACCATTCAATCTGCCAGTATCCTTCCACATATCCCAGTCATGGCAGGTCAGCAAGCTCCCACGAAGATGGAAAGAATTATAGCTGCTAGGTATGGACCCCTAGTCCTGCCTGCTCCTTTGAATGTCATGCCTGCTCGAGAGTATCAAAAGTATATGCCAAAATCCAAGGGTACAGGGGGAGTAACAGCTGAAGAGCACCTTGAATCTTTTAATAGCTATGCTGATAACCTGGATATCAGTGAAGATGATGTGTGGATGAGAGTTTTTGTCCAGAGCCTTGATGGTGAGGCGAGGAAGTGATTTAGAAGATTACCCCATAGGTCCATAACAGACATTGAAGCACTGGATGATGCATTTTTGAAGCAATGGGGAGATAGAAAGGATTTGTTGTATTATCATACTGAGTTTGGTAACCTAAAGAGGAAAAATGGGGAATCATTGCCAGATTTTAATAAAAGATTCAACCATATGTATAGTAAGATTCCAGCTGAGGTAAAGCCTACCCCCACCTCTACCAAACTCACTTATGCCAATGCTTTTAACTCTGATTTCTGCCTATTGTTGAGAGAAAGAAGACGTGCCACTCTAGCCGACATGCAGGATGCAGCACTGGAGGTGGAATCTAATATTATGGCTGCAGAAAAGCTCAAAACACATGCTGATAGAAGGAGGCAGAGAGGTGAGGCTTCTTCTTCCTCTGCCTCATCTTCAGATCCTAAATTAGATAAAATGACTAAGATGATAGAGTCATTGGCTGCTGAAATATCTAAGCTGAAGTTTGAGCAGAATTCAGGAAAGACAAGGCAGTAGAACACATTTGCTCCAAGAAATCCAAATCCATTCAGAAGAGCAAATGAACAGTTGCAAATCATTCAGAGGGGAAAAGAACCAAATGAAGTACATAAAATTAAAGCTCCTTTTCAAAATGTAGTCATGGAGGAGGAACAATTTGAAGATGAGGATGAAATTCACTGCATGGAAGATAAAGGCAATGCTGCCTTTTTGACATTGGCTGCATACGAAGAATCACTATTGCAGGACCAAATAAGTCAAGAATGGGACAGAGAAGTTGTTCTACAAACTGAGGAGCAGCAAAAATACAATCTGAGGTCAAATGCAAAAAATGTCAAAGAGAATCCTGCCCAAAGAGCTGCTGTCCAAACAGAGTCACAAAATATCAAACAGAGAAGACCAGCAGCTGACCCAGTCATCCTCAAAGCACCAGTTCAAGAGGTAAGAGGTTCTGATAAGCTACCTTACTCTTTCAGCTTAGAGTCAGAAGTCCAGAAGTTAAAAATATATATGCCTCTGGTAGAGTTGGTAAAGAGTGAAGTGTTTAGAAAGCCTATCCTTGAAGCTCTTGAGCTGGCGACCACACAAACCTCCACTGACTATGTCAATTTGCAAGATGATAAGCCTGTTGTTGTGCTTAGCCCTATGATCGAACCTACTGATAACAATTCTCCATCATTTTATGTCTCCTTGACCATTCATGACAAAATCCTCCACAACTGCCTGGTAGATACAAGGGCCAGCCATAATCTGATGCTTAAAGCTTTCATGGAAGAGTTAGGCCTTGACATCACCAGACCATATCATGATTTATTCTCTTTTGATTCAAAGAAAATGAAATGCCTAGGAATAATCAAAGACCTGGCCATTACCCTAACTCGGTTGCCCATGAAGGGTATGATGATGGATATTGTGGTAGCAGATGTCCCTCCTAAGTTTGGCATGCTGTTGTCCAGAGGATGGATTAAGAGACTAGGTGGGACATTACAGAATGATCTATCTTATGCCATTGTCCCAGTTTTTGGAGGAGAAAGCACGAGACTGTACAGAGAAGCACAGTTGGCATACATCATCAGTAATGAGAAGAATCCTACTAATCATCCCATATATGCTGTGGACATTGATTTTGGAGCATGTATCCTCCAAATAGAAGAATCCCAGAAGGCCTCAATGCAGCTCAGGAAACTAGTGAATCAGGCCAAGAAAGAGCAAGGAAGTCAGGTTTGGGAGATGTTCTTTGATGGAGCATGTTCCAGGGAGACTGCAGGAGCAGGGGTGGTGCTGATATCTCCAAAGCAAGAAAGCACTCATCTGTCTTTCAAGCTGGCTTTTCAAGTCACAAACAATATAATAGAGTATGAGGCTCTGCTATTGGGCCTTAATGTAGCTAAAGACAGAGAAATTAGGAACATAAAGGTGTTTGGAGATGCTGATTTGATCATTCAGCAAGTAAACAGAACATTTCAAGCAAAGCACCCAAGGCTGAAAGCATGCAGAGATGAGGTATAGAGAATCACAGATTCTTTTGATTATTTCTATATTTCATATATCCCTAGAGCCAAAAATCAACTTGTTGATTCCCTTGCTATGTCTGCTAGCATGTTTATCCCTCCCATGCCTCCCAGACTAGTTTATGAAGTCCAAATGAAATATAGGCCATCCTTGCCTGATAATGTCCAGCATTGGAAAGTTTTTGAAGATGATGATGAAATAAATAGGTTTCTGCAAGTCATTGATGAATTCTCCGAAATGCAAATTGACCAAGAAAATGAAGCCTTAGAAGAAAGCCCCCAAGTTCAGCTTAGAAATAAAATTGGCAAAGATAGCATTGTCCAACTTCCCAGTAATCATATTCCAAAGGGTCTAATTCCTCTAGAATGACTGTTTGACCGGAATGATGTGCCTTACAAGGCTTCCCAGAAAGAAGACCAATCTGCAATCTGTAAGCATGATATAGGGAGTCCAGGTCAGCCTAGATACATAAATCTGTCCACTCATCTGTCTGCTGATCAAAGTTTTGAATACTGCAATTTAATGAAGCAATTTGCTGATGTGTTTGCCTAGGAATATAGTGATCTGAAAACCTATGATAAAAAAATTATTCAGCATAAAATCCCTCTAGAAAAAGACACCATACCTTTCAAACAGAAGCTGAGACCAATAAATCCTATGCTCCTCCCTCTGATTGAAAAAGAAATTAAAAAGTTGTTGGCTGCCAAAATCATAGTCCCTCTCAGATATTCAAAATGGGTAGCCAATTTATAAATATATATATATATATATTCATTTTTTTGTGGAAACATAAAAAAATAACTCATATAACTTATTAACATTAATAACACGTTAAATGTTTGTGTTATTCTTCACATTCCTCTGTTGCCACTACATGGCAGTGAAAACACCTATTTCATGAAGTATAAGTCTCTGCCAAATAATTTTCAATAACATAGCAATTTGTGCAATTCAAGCATAGTAAGTGAACTGTTCGTCATAACCATTATGCTAGTTTGAACAGACAATAGTTATACCCAGTCGTCCTACTCAAATTAGCCAACTTGTACTTAAATAGATGCATCTGAAGTATAACTAAACGACAATTTTGGGTGCTGCCTTTTAAAAAAAATGTTCTACCTCCTTCAATATTAGAACTTGCTCTTGGTTTAGATCAGTTTTAACGCTTCATATCATTCGATAGTAAACCAATTTAGGTACAACTTTTACAAGTTATTGAACATGTTAAATTGTAGTCATCACTTTGTATTACTCTTTGTTAACTATCAATTTCTGATTGGGAAGTAACCATAAGAAATACGGAACTTCCCTACGAGGAATTAACACTCAAAATTTTTGTCACAATTCACCATTAAATCAATTTTATCAAACCTACGTAATCTCTTACATGTGGTTTATCCCACATGTTGTTAAATAGTTAACAACTATAAATTACAATTATTTTCATTATACGCATCTCGTTGTGTCTACTATGGCCACCATCAAAACCGAAGCCTGTGGCATCGATATATCATGTTGATTTTGTCATTCGTTGTTGCAAAGATGATCGATCTGACCGAAAGGTCCCAACAATGGACTGATTTTATAGATTATGAGCCATGAGTAAGTCTCGTCTTGAAAAGGGAGAATTATGAAAGTCTTTTCTGCAACAATAGGCTGTTTGAATTCTACGTCCCTACGATTTTAGATACCCAGGGAACCTACAAAACAATATTTATCAACATGATTCAGATTCAAATCAAATAAATATCCATGCCATATTTACATCAACTTCTCGTTGAATATCGTAAGCCAACCAAAATGGATCTTACCTTTGAATGAAATGTTAGAGTGAGGGTTGACGTGGTTTGCAGTATCCTTCCTACTTAGAATGCGGCCGTGACTCCAGAGGAGTCAAATTGTATTGAGCAAAAGCTCCAGAGCTAGTGATGTTGAAGCTTGAGGTAGATAGTTGTATATCAGCCTAGCACTACCTCCAACGCTAGCACAACAGGTTATTTTTTTAGTGCCTACGTGCACCAAACCCCTCCCCTCAACAGCTCATCGCTGACTCTAGCTTCAATGCATCTATGGCTATGACGAACTCTCCCATGCCCGATCCGCCACCCACATGGCTACTTCCGCCCCTTGGAACACTACGATTCCCTTCGTCAGGAGGACAGTGGTAGCTACCGCATCCCCTATCAAGAACAGGCGTGGTGGTGGTTGCGAAAAACAAAAAAACCCTTCTGCGATACTCTTCCTTCGTTGATTAAATGAATTTGAAACTACGAAAAGTGGAAGAACCAAACACTGCTACACCTTCTGCAATACTCTTCCTTCGTTGATTAAATGAATTTGAAAATCGACTATGAAAAGTGGAAGAACCACACAGAGGCAAAAGGAGGAAGGTGAATGTTTGAACAACGACATAGTCGCTGACCCATTGAGACCTATTCTGAAAATTAACTCTCAGTCCTTCGTTATTCTACGAGGTTGTAACTAGTAATTTATCTTGCTCGCATAAGAGTCATCACATACACTACTTTAACTAACTGTTTATGAACATAATTAATGATATAAATATTATCTGCTCCGGAGTAAGCACACTATGGACATAGATAATTCTTTTGTATACAATAAGAATTGTGCATATGTTCTATTTCGATTGCATGGAAAACACCGATTTTTCGGTAATCAACCTTAAATGATTTAATATAATAATATTTTATATTGAGTGGAATAACATATACCTATGTTATTACTTCTACCATCTGGTCCATGCGATAGGTTATTTTTGTTTTTTTAGCAATCCTTTTATGCAATTAGTTATCTAACATATAACCAACAATTTAGGAGCTCTCACTCCTCATTAAAATATTATTGTTATTAATCTTATAATTCAGTTGGGAGAAT